>RCWM02000209.1:0-1200000 GCA_003667255.2 Euschistus heros | reverse complement strand
TGTAAGCTATTTTAGTTTTATATATCTGTTATTTGCCAAAAGTTGATATCAAATTTCACCATTTTATATTTTACTCATCATGAAATCTGGTTAGAGTTATATTATTTTTATGCCACAATTTGATAAATCTAAAGGAATAATTTTTCTGCTAAACTTCTTCTTTAGACACTAAATTGTGGCTTAGAAAGAAAAATACAACTCTAAATACATATCATAGTCAATAAAGTAAAAAATAGTGAAATTTCACTTATCAACTTATAGTAAATAACCATAGATATATAAGTCCATAAATACAACATATTTTCAGGCATAATTTAATTCCAAATTTCACGATTAACAATCTAAGATAAGTAAATTGCCGAATTTTGTGTTTATAAATAAAAAAACACTCCGTAATACATCAGCCCGTTTCCAAAAAACATAAGAAAAAATATCAGCAAAAATCTGTAACTAAATGTACTGCCGGATATCAAGCTATTAACGAAGCTACTCGAACATTGCCGATCTCACCCGAATTCCAACGGAAGTAATGATCGCCTTGCCCTACTAGACTGTCTATATCTAGTTAATAACTATTCTTCCTTTGGATAAGTAAAATAATTAAGTACATTCAAAGGCATTTTTCTTATTAAAATTACAACAATAATATTTGGCTCTACAATGAGTGAGTTAAATTAAATATTTAATAAACTAATGGTTTTAACTATGAACTGCAACAAAAAAAAAAACCTTCGTTATTTATAATATCATCACACCATAAAATTTATAAATATATACGCCTTTCAATGACTGGTAATTCTATTTTTGTAGTTGAGACTATTATCGAGCAACGGCGCCAGATAATACAAATATTAATTTTAACTACATAAAGACGTTATCAGTCAGGAGGTGTGACAGGGGAACAGGTTACACGTGTCGCCGTGACAGTGGAACAGGTTACACATGTCACCGTGACAGGGGACCAAGGCCGTTCGTAGAGCCTTCTTCATGTCACGGTTGACATTTGAGGATTTAACATGGACATTTACACAGCGTCCTCGTTCCTTCTTGTACGATATAGCGACTTGTACAACCAAAACTACAACTATAGCTGCTTACTATAATCACTACTAAATATATTCACTATTAAATTAAATTAAAATTATTAAAATAATAACTAATAGGAAAATCAATAATTACAATCTAAGGGCGCTTGAAAAATTTCAAAATCATATATAAAACTATTTGAAATAAATTGGATCTTATTATTTTTTATTTCCTATTCAATAAAATTAGCAAAGTACAGTAAAATTTTATATCATATGCAAATTAAGTTGCATATAAACTGCTTTTTGACCTATATACTATTCTTTCTGTCATCTGAGAAGAAAGTACGTTGTTAAAGTTGCTCTAAACCATTGAATTAATTTGATACGAAGTCCGTTTAAAATGTATTTACTTTCATTCAGTTCCGTGTCACCGTTGTAGACTGATCTCTCTCAAATCTCCATGTCACCGTTTTCACACTTTTCTATTTAGCAGAAATAAAGTTCAACAAAAATTTAGAGTTCAAATATCCGTTAAAACGAATAAAATCTTTTGCTATTTAAAAAAAATAAAATCATCAAACTAAATCAATATTGAACTTGTATGTAAGATTATAGTAAAACTTAGTTATAACACTTCTTTTTATAACAATCTTCCTGCTATAAAGATTTTTTTCCACGATCCAGGGTAACTAATTTTCTTTTGTAATTTTATTCGTTATAATGCTCCAAAGGAGAATGTTATTTTTAATACAGTTACTCACATTGAGGCTAAAAATTTCACATAATTATTTTTTGTTATTTTTTCGGCTAAAATGTTCATTCCTTTCTAAGTGTTTACGTTCCCATATACCTTAGCCAGGTTACATGAAAACATATTAGGATTATCTAAAACAACCATTAAATAAAATACAACAGTGTTAAAAAATATTAAAAAGCAATTTTAAATTAAATAATTACGTTTATGGCAGATTCTCAAACTACAGGCAAATTTGTTTCCCCCGCCCATTAAAATTCAATGAAGTAAATTTCATTAAAAATATTGTTTCCAAATCGATTTATGTTATGTGAATTAACGATATTAATTGAATTTATTTGGGATTTTAGTATTTAAGGGTAACATTTTTAGGTTATTCTACGTCGATTCACATTGTCGTGGCTTGTCCGCTACGCTTGGATATACAATTATGTAAATAATTATTACTTGATAGAGCGAAACTAACTCAACTAATGGGTAGTAATATTAAAATATAATATTTTAACATGAGTCATCGTCCTTCTCACAAGTGTGGTTCGGTGGCCCTGAAGAAAAAAGGCAGGTCGAAACGTTGGCACGTATTAAAGTATTTCTACTTAGACGTGGTGTTCCTCTTTGACTGCATCCCAGATCATCTTCTTCTCCATTCATCATAACAGTCAATTCTACTTTTATCATTATGGATCGTAATCTCCTGGGCCAAGAACAAGAATTTAGAGTCACTTCTCTAAGGATCCGCCGCAGCGCCAGGCTTCAAAAGTTATCCAGAACGGGTCATCATCGAGAGAGAAATCCTTTTCCTGCTTCTGCTACTTCTCAGACTGGGTTTACGGTTTCGTGCTCTTCAACTACTTATTTTTCTTCTACTTTGATTCAACCTAATATTGTAACTACCCAACCTACTCCGCATTTTCATCCTCCTTCTATTGAATCCAACATATCCTTCTCCCATTTAAAATATACATTTCCCCATAATATTCCCCATTTCAACCTCCTTTGTCGTCTTCAAATTAGTAACTATAATTTTTTTTTAAATACTGCTTACTTTTATGGTATCGTTATTTATAATATCATCACACCATAAAATTTATAAATATATACGCCTCTTTATGGTATTTAATTAGTCCTGTTTAATATATTTTTATTTTTATTTTAAACAATCCTACAAATCCTTTTAAGATTTTCTATTAACTTTACTTGTCTAATAGTTTGTACAATTTTTTAGATTTTTCCTTCTATGAACAAGTGATCAATGAAGTTTAAGGCTTAACGCTATAATAGCCGACCATAATACAACAAAAGGAAGTGAAAAATGAAGAGGGTAAAGAATAAATAGGCGGAAAATAAATGGCGTATTAGAGGTCAAGAAAACGATCAAAGCATCTTTTTTTTTTTTAATGATTTTTTTTTATAGTACAAGGGTATTTAAAGAAATTTTCTTATAAATTTATATTCTGGAAAAATTATAATGCAGTTTATAAAAAAAAATTAGAGTACAATAAACACCAAAAATGATAAAAAAAAATTTTTTTCTTTTATAACATTTGTAGGTATCTACCTCTTTTTCGAGTTTTATATAAGATAACTTTTACTTTATGACACTTCTACTATTATTAATTATGTTTCCATCAATTGATATCGGTGGAAGAAAAATTATATTTCTTTACTTATAAGTGAGGCAATGGGTATTCTTTTCGTGACAGTAAGTAGATATATGTTTTTAACAAATCGTCTAGAAAAAAAAATCATTTTACCACTTAGAAGTTAATTATATTTGTTTTGTTAATTCAAGTATTTTTTTAAAAGGAAAAATATTCAATGTTTGAAGCATGTGAAAGTGTCTTGAGTTAAAAATTAATGTTTTTAAATAGGCATCTCCCGGTGCTTATAGAGAATCCTTTCAGTTGCGGTAAATATTTGTGCTTTCTGACGGGCCATAGGTGGTTGTTGAAGACCCATTAGCCTCTCTTGACGTTGACGAGTGTAAACATCGTCTGCTCCAATGGACATACTCCAATAGGAGTCTCCCACTGTGGGAGAAGGTGAAAGTTAAATGAGGTATCGACAAAAGAATAGCAGGAATTGGATATTTTTTTTTTTTTTTGTGTATATCATTAACAATATATCACTCACATCGTAATAACAAGCAGGTGCGATAAAGCATAAAAATCACTGACGAATCACCTTTGTATTGAATACTGTTAAAGCCCAAACAAAATTGATTGGGTCTTTTAAGTGAGGCTACAAAACTAAAATAAAAATAATTTTTTTAATGGCATTTATTTGAATTAATTCAAACTAAATACTAAATGAAAATGTACATGAAATATTATATTTAATATAATATATAATTACAATGATTAACGTTGAACAGATCCGCTACCTAGGACTTCATCTTGGAAACTCTCTAATTAGGAATACACATATAAGACTAAAAGAATAAATTGTTCGACGATATATACGATTCCAACATTTACTAGAGAAAAGTTTAGAGCTTCCTATTAATTATAAAAGACTCCTTTACATTGGTCATACGGAGATGAGCTTCGGGGCTCCACTAAAACTTCCAATTCTTCTTGTATCCAATTCCTTACAATTCGAAATCTGTAGAATCCTAATTTTGTAACAAATAAACTTATCCATAATGATCTCAATGTCTCATATGTTGCTGAATAATTCCAGAACAGATGACAATATATCACGATAATCTCCATACGTCCTCGAATCCACCAGTCTCTCAACTTGCTCCTCACTCGATTTTCTACAAATATCCGAGGTGTTTAAAGAGAAGATGACCTAGGAACCTTCTAATGCTCTTCTAATGACTTCCAAATGTAGAGCATTTATTGAAATGCTACTTATGGGTATTTCTTCACAAGTTATTGGAATGTCATTATATCTATTGTACCGCACATTTACCTATTGTATATATTGCATACAGTTGTATTATTAAAAATCTTTTCCTCTGGCCAAAAAGTGTGTCGAATTATATAGTCATACTTGAGACTGGTCGACGCCCTCTGACAGTGATGGTCATGAATACAGTAATTAACTTTTGGACAAGACTCTCAACGTTTCCAGAGAACAGGTATCCACGAATGTTACTAGACTAAGGACATAGATTTTAATTGGGTCTTACAAGTTCATAATCTAGCCACAGCAACTAACAGCCCCAATGAACTAAACGATATCTACAGAACGGGGCTGCGGTACCACAATAAAAATATTATAGAAAAAATAGAAAATCATTTCCTGTCTCTTGGTATCAATAGAGCTCTAAATTCTAATACTAGCCCAGTCTACAGAGGTTATCAGTCGTTTGAATTTTTCTCCAGAAGAGTATCTAACTTTTAATACCTGCATCCAAAAAACACGAGTTGTCAGCAGTTTAAGAATTTTAAACCCACACGCTGTCAATATATATTTAAAAAATATATCCTACACTATTCAAGATGAAGAAATCTGCAGCTCCTGTAAGCAATATATATCTAATAGCCTACATCATCTTCTTCTTCTGTGCCGGTCATCCAATGTATATAGAGATATCTGCAGCAATATATAGCTGATTCACCTCCTTATGTAGATATAGAGAACATTCTCAATATGGACAGTATTGAAAAAGAAAATTATATTTACTTATTTTTATTGTCAGTTGCTAAGATATACACTGTCCTCGAAATTACTAATTAACTGGTTACTTACTCTGATGTTATTTTTGGAATATTAATTTGCTTCATGGATATGAGTTATCAGTTTTTCTATTTATTTTATTTTTATGTTGTTCATGTATGTGTATATATATATATATATATATATATATATATATATATATATATATAAGTATATTAATTATTAATTTATAATTATGTAAAATTATGCATTATGCAAAACAGAATCTAATAATGTGTAGTATGTATATAGTAGGAGTAATATTTTGTTTACATTGCAAACTTTACTAAAATGTGCTGTCAGAACTTTATTCAAATATATTACTCTCACAAGAAGTATGCACATAAATTGTTTATATTTTGAAATATTTGTACAAGAATATTTTCTTTAACAAATAAAGTTATTATTATTATACAGTTGTAGATATAAATAAAAAAAAAAAAGTTTTAAACCAATAAAAATAACGATCTTGATAGAATAATGATATACTATTATACTCGTAAAAGAAGTATAATTTTTAAAATTACCGTAACCGTTATTTTTATCAGTTACTAATTTTAATTCTAAATAAAGCTGAAGAAATGATATTTTTAACTGCTAATCGATTATTTTTTTCAACTACTTCATAACAAATAGTCCTCTAAGATGAATTCCTAACCATATGAGGAAGGACTTTTATTTTTTTTTCTCGATACAATCATCGTTAAAAGCGAACATGAAACTTTTTCATCCTTGATAGAATGTTAAATAGTTCCAAGTAAATGATGGAGCGGTGTTAGAGACAATACCGTGACCGGTTTGCGCGATGAGTGAGGAATTCGCAATGACAGGTGATCGCCAAGGACGGTAAAATCCAATTAAACTGGCCGCACCTCCCTCTTCTCTCAAAGCTAATCGATTGTTCGTCGATAATACCAATTATCGATTTAACGATATATCGGTGATTAAGGGGACATTGTTAAGTTTAAAACGCAATTTTCAGGGCAGCACTTTTTTAAATTTGATCTTTTATCATAAGTCCAGTTTATTTTAAAAAAATATATCTTTGTTGACATCGTCGCCAAAAGAGCGAAATAATTAATTGGTTTGAATAAAATTAAATTTATTGAAGCCATTGAAGGATTTTTCTAAACTTACCTGATTATTCACCATGACTTGCCGATTTATTCACCGGACTTACCTTAATTTTTTTCCCACCTAGCGTATTATTGACCATGGATTTTTTATCATGTTGAGGTTGGTACCATTTACTTTCTTATAAAGATCTTTTAATTGAAAATTTACAAGATATAGCAGTAAATACTACAGAAAAACCGCTAGTTACAAGAATTTTTTTTTTATTACAACGGATAGTAAAAAATGTATAATTATCGTTCAAAAGAAAAGTAAAGTCTTTAAATATTAGAAAAGAAATGTTTTATGAAAAAAACAAACTAAAATTTAAGATTTTTTTTCTCTAAATGAAAATTCAATACATTTGTTAAAACATGCATACAATCATTCTTAGGTATTTTTGTATATTATAACTGAATACTTTTGTATAAAACGGTCATTCGCAAATAAAAATTTTCTGCACAGTTTTTTAATTTTTTTTATAATAACACTCTAATGTATAACATCGTCAATAAAATTCGATTATCCAAGGTTTTCCATTATTCTTGAACCTCCATACCAATTATTACCCAGTATTTTTTATTATTATTTTTTTTTTATGTTAAAACTTTTATTGAGTAATTATTACAATCTGCCACAAATGTGGGCAATAAGTAATATAAATGGCATATGATTACATTGTTTACCCAGTATAACAGGGATAATATGATAGAGTAATCAACTGAAATAAAATTTTTAAAAATGAGTGTTTTGTTACAATGATTTTTAAATATAATTTTAACGAATGAAGCCATAGGTGGGCAAATTGTTAAATTAATATATAGGTGTTTTTCAAAAATTTTTGAAATTTTTGTTTTTGTTCATTCGTGTTTTCTCACCTTCAGTTATTGTTTAAGGACCCAAAAATGTCAATGAATGCATAAATACATTAATAGATGGGTCAACCCAAGAAAATGAATTTGTTTTCTTTAGCAACGAGTTATGAACAGATTTATTTAAAAACATTAGAGTAAGGTTAGCCGAACAAACAAAAATAAACAAAGGATGATAAATAGAACAATTTTATTTAAAAAATACTAACTTCCGGAAAAATTTCTAAGCAGCAACGCGAAAATGCTTCTCCTGAACGTTTTAAAAAAAGTAAGTTAATAACTTCCACTTATGGCTTCCATTGTTAAGAGAAGGTATAGGTAGGAAAAATCAAATGGTTATCATCGTATAATTCCATTGATGTATAAATTTATATACATATTTACTTTTTTTTTATATTTATTTCATATATTACTTATTGTCTTATTTATTTAAGTAGTTCATTTATTTATGTCCTTTATGTATTAATATATATTTTTTAATTTTATTACTGATCTATTAATCAGAAATAAACAGGCATTCAAGTTCCAACTTATTCGTAGGGTGCAGGAGGATTAGGAGATAATCAAAGTAAACTTAAATCGTTTTGGCTATTTTCGACTAACCAACTAAAAAACTGTTTAATTTTTTTTTTTTTAACGTTGAAGATAGACCGAACACGAAAGGTACTAAAAATAGGAAGCACTGTGCAATACACTACCACAGAAAAGACAGAATAAAATTGCGACCATGATTAAATTTGCCTCCAGAGCCTTCTGAATCAAGGAAAATTACATAAAGTTTAATGAAGAATATTGACATGATTTATTATAATTATAATGTTTTATTTTTATTTTATTGAGTTGAAAATATTAAAAGTTCTAATAATTAAGTGCTGGATATAGGCAGTTAATTAAAATTATGTATGTATTAATTATGTATAACATTGTCTTTAAGCATTTGTTTAATGCAGTAGTAAATTTAAATAAATAAAAATCATTTAAAACACTAAAAATAGTCAAATAAATTACAGAAATATAAATAGTTATTTAGGTTAACAAGCAGTCCAAGGAAGCAGGCATGTAGCACGAACTTCCCTTTTTTAAATTATTATTGGAATTTCGCACTTTCACAGAATGTTTAGGATTCGTGAGGAATGCTATAAGGATATTTTTGCACAATTATATTTTCGGATAAAAAACCTACATAATTACCAATTATTTAACAAATCAATAACGATCATCAGACATCTAATGGCCTGTCAGATGCGAAACAGGTTATGGTAATGAGAAATAAAATCGAACATTAATTCACATGTAAATATGCTTTAAGTATTTCAAGGACCATGTTCAGTCGAAACTGTTTACCATTCAAGGTTTGAATGATCAAATCGTGTACAATCAAGTCTGACACCTATATATCACTTCCCAAACGCATTTTTGGGAGTCTTCTTTCTAACAAATTTTTTTTTTTTATTTTAACATTACACCGACATTTCTTGGTGAATGGTGTTATTACTGTTATTGTATGTATTAGCGTCGTATCGATTCTCTAGCGAAAAATCGATTCTGGATACCGGATACCTAGCTCTAGAAATAATTTACTATTCATATGAGAGCTAAAAAATCAAACTAAATCTATTTTAAAACAAATTAGTTAAAAGCAAATAGTATTTATTATCTACGGTACTCCTACATCTATACTATTACATAAAAAGACTAGCCATTTTTCGTTTGTGATCCCTAACCTGGAAAACTAATGAACGAATCTGTACCAAATTTTAACTACAACATCTTCAGAGTCCAAGGAACATTTATCAATAATAAAATGTACATATTTTCATTAAATTGTTGAAAAAGCGATAAAAATGTGGAGCGCAGTTAAGTTTGAAAATTGACCGATAGGTGGGGATTGCCATTCAAGAGAGTTTATAAAGATATGGTGTTATTAGGTGACACTTTTGAAATACATGTGCAATATGTATGTGTGGTTAAAGTAAATAGTATAGATATTTAGTCGTTGTCGGAGTTTTAATGTCAACCGTTTTTCTAGGATTGAATACAAGCATCTTAGGATTATCTTTTACATTTTACATTTGAATTAACTTTGACGTTGTATATGTGAGCTTGTTTCAGCATTATATAACGAATTCCGTTTCTTCGTTAAAAGGTTGATAATGTGCTGTATAAAATATAAAATTTAATTAATTTAGTTTCTGTCATTAAATTTACAATGATTATTACCAATGATGGTCATTCAATGAGCCTTGTCATTTATAATGAAGAATGGAACAATATCAGGCGCTTTCTATGTCCTACTACAGAGAACTCATTCAGTATTCTATACAATGAATGGAAAGATCAGTGAGATAACGGTGATAATTGTTACCCACATTGATACCTACTTTACCTTGGAGTGAATTTTTTTTAAAATATATTAAAAACACGAGTTTTGAGATGCACTAAAAATAATTACCGGCAAAAAATACCACCCAATTGATTTTTTTCATTTTGTTCGCTAAAAGTTTCATTATTTTTTTAAGATTTTTACTTCACCAAGGCATTACTAAATGTGTTAGTTTTATAATTAAATAATTACAAAAATTAAGCAATCATAAAAACAAATAGAATAGGAGGTTTTTTATTAATTTAATTTTGACATGGATGTCTTTCGAATTGGGTTCTATAATTTTTTTTGTGTAACTATAGTTTCTTCCACATTCAAAAATGTAACGCTTTGACATTGCTCTGTTGGTGTTGCTCGGACAGAAATTCGTCAAAAAAATTTCTTATCACAAATTTAAAAATATTTTTGTTTTGTATCATTTGTCACTAGGACCAACTGTTTTGGAGCTATATTGCTTTGAATGAAAAAAGTCACGCTGTAACGTTTTATTCACCCTCAAAAATGTAACATTTTGACACACTCAAGCTCTGTTGGTGTTGTTCGAATAGAAAATTTGATGACAGTTTCCTTTTCAGAAGCTTAATAAAGAATTTATATATATATACATATATATATATATATATATATATATATATATATATATATATATTATATATATATATTTATATATATATATATATATATATATAGATATATATATATATATATATATATATCATATGGCGTTAGGACCATTTAGTAACTTAATTGATTTTAATGATAAAAAGTCATGTTTAAAATCCCTATTTTCTCTCAACGCTGTTGATTTTGAATAATCATTGATTGCTATTTTGATTTTATTATTAATTTAAGTAATTTGATCCTTTTAATTATTAAATGAAAAAAAAATGGAAAAAGAGTAGGTTATAGAAACACATATATATGATCTATAGATTATCTAAATCATTAGGGGGAAATTGAGTTATTATCACAGTTTTTCTCTACTTCCAGGATTTAATCAAATCACAATACAATTTAATAAATCAATATTTTTATTAATCATAATAAATAGATGTACGCATGATTATATAGAAGGATCGATACAATCAGGAGTGATGAATTAAATGCAACTTCTCCAATTGGCTTTACCCTAAGTTCTTCCAGGATTGCAATTAATTGGTATTTATTAATTCATCAATCTTAATTGTAATCATAATAATGATTCATGAGCCTAGCTTAATGTACATGGGGACGTAAACCCTTAAAAAAAGAATGAAAGTTTAAGACGAAAAAATGGAACATCGACTGGGTGGAATATTTATGATCAGCGTATTATAAATCCAACAGGTTTTTTTTTTGTGTGTGTGTGTGTGTAATTATTACACAAATGTGGGCAATAAGTAATATAGATGACATCATGATCACATTCACACATTATGTTCAATAAAAGAAAGAACAAAAATAAAATAAAATAAAAACAAAAAAAAACAAAAAACAGAAGTACTATGCTAAACATAAATAATAAATAATAAATAATATAAAATATTATATATGTACAATTGAAATATATGAATAATACTAAAAGAAATAATAGTAAAATAAAAAAAATAATAAAATAAAAAAAATAATAAAATAAAAACTAAATAATAGCAATTAAAAAAATAAATTAAATTAAAAAAAAAATTAAAACTAAATTAAATTAAAAACTACAAACATTCTCTACATTCAATACACACTCATCCTGGGAATCTCCCAACCAAACCTGTCCCTCCACTCATGGAAGGACAGGCCCGGACAGAGAGGTCCCAGCTCTTTTATCTCAGCAGCGTCACTGGTGTAAAGAAAACCCAGTGGAGGCTGAGTGAGAGCGTACAGTACAGTCACTCTGGGTAACAATTGTTTTTAAAGTCAAAGAAAATTTTTTGATGTATTTCGCATTTTTCCTCTATCATAAAAAACAAATTATTGAAGTTACTTGGCATTTACTTATTTGTAAAGGTTTAAAAATAGAAGGACTTTAATTTTTAAATTCACCTTCGAAGTCTGTTTTGTATTTTAAAAATTTACTAATTGATATTTAGAACTGTGTTAAGTAAATGTGAGTGATAATCGTAAAGTAACTACTGACTGGTAGGACTTTGATAGAAGTTGAATAATAGAAGGTCCCAAAGCCATTTCCCTTTCAGAAACCTCGGAAAGTTATCAAGAATCGAATAGGAAGAAAATTTATAATTAGTGTATTCGAGTGGGTATGGAGCTTACCATGAAAAGATAGATATCTGGTTTTGCCCAATTCAGCAACATATAGAACATTTAAATCATTACAGATAGGTTTATTTGTGACGCAATAACAAGAACATAGGATTTTTAAATTACAAGGATTGGTACTAAGATGGATTGGATGGTCGGAGCATCATAGTCCAACTTCTTGAGTCCAAATAGGTCTAATTACTGTTAATGATTCTTTGGTAATTTTAAGCTTAAACGTTTGTCTAGTAAATGTGGAATTATTTGAAAACAGTTTTGAATCTCATGCAATCTAACATCAATCGAATAAAATTATGATCCGAAGGCCAGCCAGAATGACCTTAGGAGTTCTGTAGGTTAAGGTTCTAAGGCAAGGCGCTTATCGTCCTCCATCCAGGACAAATTGCCAATTAGTTAGCAAGTCTGAGAAAAAAATTACAGACCTCGAGCGATTTATGATTTTTGGCTAATGCGTTCGTAATTGGACGTTTAGCGAAATCGTTTATGGGGCTTATTGAATGCTTATCAGGGCCCGAAAGAGTAAAATCACAATTTAGGGCTCAAAATGACCGTAGCAGCAGAGTAATAAATATTTTACAGTAATACTATAGTATATTTCTTACTGTCATATATATTAGTATATTTAAATATATATGTTACCGGTAAAACCCGAAATTAGTTAAAACTAAGATTTTAAGCGGTGAAATAATGCTTTAAAAAAATTGTGTGAAAAATTCATTCTAATATAATGTCATCTTGAGGTCGTATAGTTACAGTTTTCTGTAACCAAAATTAATACTATTATATTCTAATCGCTAGCAATCCTTCACTATAGATTACAAAACTTATATTAAAACTTATTTCCTAGTTTTAGACGAGACTATCATATTTCAGCCTTAAATATTTACAAAACTAAACTTACCCATTTCGCTACTATTCCCGGGTCAGAGTTTTACGAATTCTCAAACTGTCCTTACCAAAGGACTGAACTCAAGACCCATTTTTATTTTTTATTTTTTTCAAAATAGCAGAGAAATATTTTTTCTCTAGAAAACATTTTGAGTTACGTTCATAAAAATGTTGGTATTTAGAATTCCAAATATAGGCTTAAACGTTTATATTATACCAAGGTCAGTATTATGTTTTTGTTTTTAATTTGAAACTTGAATTTGAAGACTTATAAACAAACAGCCAATTTCGTGTTTTCACTTAGACCCCGTCTGAGAAATTAGGAGCTCCCACAAATGAAAAATGTTTGACTGTTTCATTTAAAATTATCCTATACGAGTTAAGATTGTAAAAAAGACAAAAAGTATTCGAGATCTGACTGAGGTTCCCAAACATAGGCAAAACAACAATAATATACATTCAATAAAAAAATATTTCACGAACACGAAAATATTACATTACAAAATTACAAAAGAAAAATTACGAAAACAATAAAAACAAGGATATATAATGATTACCTATTTCAATGCTTAAATAAATGAATAAATATTTAAAAATATTATACTTGAGTTGTAATTGTATGGCCGTGCTCATTTAGGAAAACAATCCTGAGAACAGTTAAGGATAAAACTAGAAACCGCTTTAGAAGGGTTATTCATAGATACAAAATAAAAAATATTCTAATGGATGGAATAATTACGGCGGGTTGCAATTTTGTTGAAAAATAAAAAGGAAAAAGAAAAAAAAAAGAGAAGCATTAATGACAGAGATAGTTAGAAAGGAATTTAACTGGATCTGCTCCGTCCATCTTTTTATTTTACAATCCTTTAATTTTAGTTTGCCAATTACTAATCTATTTTTATGGTTAAGGAATGTTTTTTTTACGTTCGGATGTAATTATCATTGTCTTAAATTTATGATAAATACATTAAATGTAAATTTTAAAATGATTCCCAAGTAGGTCGGTTGTTTTTATTTTATGGTAGTTCTGCGACTCATAACCAAGCTCAATTAAATTTCATGGGATCCTAAGTGAGACATTAGTGGTCAGTTAAAGCATAAAGCACCCAAGTCTCCTGCCATTTTAACACTCCGATTACCTTGAGGTTAGTGATGTTCGATTAGCTGACTAATAAATACTCTGCTAGTCCTCCAATAGCTGTTCTGGGATTTTCTTTGACAAAAGTATTTAATACATTTCATCAAGAGACGGAGTCCATCCATGATTTTCTTGCCTTCAAGACTGAAACGACCCTCCAAAAATTTTTAAATGACCAACATTGCACTCAGTCACACTTATAAATCAAGGCATCCATTCAAAGAGGTTATTTAATGAAAACTTTAAATACTTCATTAATTTCCGAACAACTCAATAAAATAAGTTTGTAACCTTTCCTGACATAGTGGGAGTACATTAGGACCTAACAAACCATTTGAGTCCAAAAAAAATTTACATAGTTAACAAATTGTGATTTTTGATGATAAACTAGAATTCCACAATAACATCATAATAGCCGTATTAAGTTCTTGCTGGGATTCCCAGGGGAGCGTCCTTGGTCCTCTACAATGCATATATTCGCGTCCACATCACAATACACTAATCACAACGGTTGAACATGGCGCAACTACTTCAGCATCACAGAACGGAATGAAGATTACGCACTTAAAAGGCCCAACAAATTATATAAAACCTTGGCTTCAATTGAGTACGTTTGAATGAATAAACGTTAATTCCATCTCAGGCATGTGGCTAATACATAGTTAATCATAAATAACTAAAAAAAAACATTCGTTATTGGACAATATTTGCTACTTTAAAATGTATACAGACAAAGGATTTAGATGGTCCTATTAAGTGAAACGCCAATGACAACAGACAATGCAAAGTTCATGCCAGGCTCAAGGAACATGCAAAGCTATCAGTAGAGAACAAATGACATTTTTTAACACGTCCTTAGCAGTATAGAGAATTAGATATGTTATAATTGCAACATAATGCTTTGCTTATTATATCTCGTTTAGTAGAATTATTTTAAGTTGACAAAAGTAGTTACTGGAATGACAACTATCCAACAGCTGCATTTAATCGATTACTTGCTTATGGACTTTGATAAGTCAGAAGCCATAAAGATTTCTTCGAACATAACCATCAGCAATATAATGATTGAATTGCGAATACGGTCAAGGCATACAATGGAATACAGGATCGGAAAGTTAAATCAATTACAATTACAAAAGACTCGAATTGCAAACAAAGGATATAAATTGCAAATACAAAGCTAATATAGTATTCTTTTGTTTTAGAATACAAACCAACAAATTAGTAAATAAAGGTTAGTTGAATAGTCGATTTAAAATAAATACCTCCTCTTGTAACCACATACTTAGAAAAGTACTAACAAACTTGTAATTTATAATCTAATCGTGTCTAAGCCGAAGAAGATTCAAAACAATCTATTTCTGTTAAGTGACGTTGAAAGATAAAGTGAGATAGGAAAATAATTTAAAAGAGGCAACTTGTAAACAAATACCTCGCGACTTGACTAAGAAGCAAGTCTTTCTTATTTTAATGCAAATATATTCAAATACACAAAGATAATACTAAGCCTTCCTTAAACAGAACAAAAAGACCGAGATATCCTTTCACAAAAGAATCACCTTGGCATTCGCCAACTGCAGTTCACAACTTCGTAGAAGGCATGTTCGCCTCCGGACCTAATTGCGGAATTAAGTGCGATCACGATTTGAGGAAGCTTGCCACGATGTTCCCGACCATTGCCGCCTTTCATGAACTAAAAGAACATGAAATAATATATTACTACTAAATAATATATTATATTTAGTTATGTCACACTCTTACCACATTCTTCCACTGTTATGCTATAAAATTCTCTCGCTCATTATATTCAGAATGTTTCGTCAATGCAGTGATGTGTCGGTACCAACGTTTTGGTAGCTGGATGAGGGACTTCTTATACTAAAATAAAATATAAAAAAGAAGACGAAAAGTGCCGTAGGGTTTTGCTCCCTCTTATACCTTTCACGCCATATAAAGAATAGAATAGAATAGAAAAATAATTTTATTCTGGGACGAAGTCCCTTAAGAATAACAGATAATTGCAGGTATAACTAAATTAAATCTGGTTAGAGACATAATGAGATACAAAAGAAAAGAAAAACAATAATACATTAATGACACTATGTACATAGATGATATTTAAATAAAAAGAAAAGAAAAGAAGATAACATTCTACAGATTAGAGGAGATAAAATTAAATGAGAAAAAAAAAATATATAAAAATAAAAAAATTTGGTACAATGATATGATTTGTATGTACAATAGAAGTACCCAATGTTATATTCATGGAAAGTTAAATTTTTATTAAAAGGAATCTCAATTATTCCAGAACTGAATAATAATCCAGCAATGCGATAATAATTTTTGACTATATATAGTCACTCAACATATTCATTGATTATCTTTATTATTATTGACAAGTGTAAATATAGAACTAAAGTAAAAAAAAAAAGTTATTTTTTTTTTTTATGTTTACTTCAGTAATGATTAGATGATATAATAATTTACTTAACGTATAATTATTATTAAGAGTCGCTAAACCCAAGTTGAGGTTTGGTATGCAAGAAAATTGAACTTCAGTTCAAAAATCTTACTTTCATATCGTGTGCCGATACCCGTGCCAGAAATTAGATCTATTTAAAAAGATTTTTTTTTTTTCCAAATTCTTTTTTTTTTAAGCCTATTTATTGATATTTACAACTGCATACATATATGTACAATAAGTAAATTTGAGGAAATTATAACAATGACTTGTTAGTAACATGTGAAGAACCACTCACTAGTACCACTTCAATAAAAAGAAAACAATTCTATATAAGGTCTCTACATAACGAACATAATAGCATGAAAATTGCTTGTGAAGCATCTAGCCAGTGGTAACACTTCAATAAAAGTTCTGTATGAGAAGATCTCTAGACCATCTTCATTTCAGACGACTCGGAGGATTTTCAGGAATAGAATGGGAAGCAAGTTGAGATACTAGTGGACTAGAATGGTTATGGAGTTTACTATGAAAGGATAGGTATCTGATTTCGGCTAAATCAGTAACTTATGAAACATTAAGGTCTTTATGGATAACTTTATTTCTGAAAAAGTAAAGAGCATTAAAGGTTTTCGAAGGATTTTGGATTGTAAGGACTGGATACAAGATGAATTAGATGGTTTAGTAGAGCCCCAAAGCTCAACTCCATATGTTCAAATAGGTCTGCTAACTGTCATGTAAATGAGTCTTTTGTAATTAATCGGCAGGTTTGAACGTCTGTCTTTTCTAAATTTGTTTCATGTTATACTTTTACAACTTATACAGTAACTTTTTTACAAGAATGATTTAGTAAACAGATTAGTATAATAGTTATATGGCTTTTAAATCTTTAAGTGAAAACTTTTGCCTCCATAGAAGGTATAATAATTTTAGATGTTTGTGAAAATGCAATCATTTTTCATTTCTATTTTTTATTTATTTATTTTTTTTTTTTACACTCAAGTATCCGTCATTTTCAGTTATCCAGCTCTCCTCTGATCCCATATTTGCCGGACTATCGAGACTCTACTGGATATACACTGTTTAGCTCATCATTCATTCTTTGCCAGACACGGTTAATAAGTACTGGTTGATTATATTATCCGGGAGTAGCGGATACTGACCCCTCTACTCCTGGACACCTCCATCAGATAGTAACAGCTCTACAGGTGGCTCCCATTACTGCGAGTTTCCCGGAAACGGCTGGCAATTTAAAACGGCAGGTCACACCACTTAGTGGAAGTCCTTCAGGTTGATTCATTTAAACTCCGTAGAAACCATCCACTTTCTCGTCTCTACGATTGGAATTATTAAGCTTAGAAGCCGATGGACTTGTACCAAAGAAAGAATGTTAAATAAACACTTATATTATAGAACCTTATATAATCCTCTAAAGTAAAAAATATTTTATTAATTTAAGAACAAAAAATATGCATGCTGGAAAATACTATTCACAAGTTATGAAAAAAAAAGGGCATGGGTGTTATGGTAATTCCTAAACTAGGAGCAATTTTCGTGTTACAAAATTCTGAAATTTTATGGTTAGATAATTTTTTTTTCTTCTTCAGCTGTTCCTGATATCATTCAGATTTATGAACTCCATTTTCCTATCCAAAATTCGAATTTTAAAAAAAAAAAAAACCTCATAGAAATGAAAAACTCCATGACGATATTATCTTGGAGATCAACAACAATTGTGGGTCATAAAAACATACTAAAAAATAATAAATATAAGCGCGTTTCCGAACCTCGATTTAAAAAACCGAATGGACTACCTGAGAGTGCTGACCAAAAGAGAGAAAAAAAAAATAGTAACTGATATGACTCCTTAAATACATGAGCAATTATGACTCAAAAACCCTAGCGGAGGAACAGTTGAAATCTTACAGTTGATGATAATTCAGATAAAGTTGGAAAATAATGTTGAAAATGTACTTACATGTCATCGTCATGTACTACTTAGAGGCCATGGCAATGATAGGTATAAAAAGCCATGACAATCAGAAAATGCACTTTAAAGGGAGATTTATTAGAATGAAAAATAAGCATAATGCTTAAAATAACCATTGTGCTATCTTATGATACAATTTTATTATTCTTAGGGGACAATACATCCCAGAATAAAGATTATTATATCATTTCAATATAATTTTTTTTTTTTTTAGTAGAACCGTGAGTTCATCTGGGACGTCACAGCTTATCATTGACTGAAAAATGACTCTAGTTCAGGAATCACCCATACGTTCTACATCTAGATCTATGTTGTAAAATGCTGATGTTTTGAACTTTCTGTTACTTCTTTAGAACTAAATGTTTAACATTCGAATTTAGTTTACAAATAAAAATAATTCAAATAGAATAATATATACTTTATAAACCATCATGGGTACCTCATGTAATCTATTTCGCAGGTCAAATCGAAAGCAGCTCAGAGTTAATTTTCCAGTTCTCGACCCAATTTCCGCCCCCGCGAAATGGGAATGCCTTCAAATGGCTCTAATTTAATCAGTGCTTCGTTAGTTCTATTTCAGTGTTACGATTCCTTTTTTTTTTTTTTAAACCTAATTCATAAATTTACAACTATTTTCACACATGAATGTTCTATGCAGGCCTTGTGTTGAATACCTTGGATCCAAGACTAAAAATATTGGATACCTTCTCTAAGAATAAAAACCCAGGACCAAGTCATCACAAAAGACATCCTTGAAAGGATTGCCCCATCTCCCCCTTGGGAAAAATACAACATAGCTCTGCGGTTTCTCACCGTAGCCCGCTCTAACTGCCTCTTATATCTCCCTTTTTTCTTTCTTTTTTTATTTATTTGATTCTTATATAATTTTCCTTAGAGCCCTAACTTAAATATTTTTCCTTAAACCATAACCTTAAAAAATATTTAAGGTTAACAACTGATTAGGTGTTTGAATATTACGTAAAAGCATAAATGGAAAATTTTAAATATTAATTTATGAGTTGGTAATCCAGACGGAAAGAGACTAATAAGAAACTCTTGCGGATAATAAACTGCATTACAACTTTGCTTAGAACTAAAAGCCCATGCATCATATTTTTACACACAATCCCAAAAAACAAAGGATTGATATTTTGGTATGATAATAATGTTTATTCAGCAGAAATAATTTTGGATGGATTTTAATTTCTCACTAAAAAGGTATTTCTGTAGTGTAGCAAACACCGTTTCCGAAACAGCATTGTACATTTTAATGTACAATATCGTAAATTTCATTATTGCTAAACCTTCCTAGAACTATTAAAATGGTGTAGTTAAAATTTAGTACAGATGGGTTTAGTAGTTTTACCATTGAACTCTTGCAGAATAGTGCTAACCACATATCGATTTTCAAACTTCTCTGGGATCCACATGTCGCACCAAGTATTTATCATTTTTTTAAAAACCAATTTAATTGAAAAAATACAATTAATTATCAATTTCAAGCTCTATGTATCATTATACATTGATCCACTCATTTAGAATAGCGCTCGCCACTCAAAGGTCGATTGTCAAATTTCACTGGAATCCAAATATTTACTGCGTTTTTAATAACAATTTAATTTAAAATCATTAAATATTATTATTGCTAGACCTTCCTTGAACTATGAAGATGATGTAGGTAAAATTCGGTACAGATTGGTTCCAAATCCATCCGCCCATCATCAGCTGTGACTGTTCTACGAGTTTCTGACATTCGTTGCAACGATGTCGCACTATCTTTCTCCATTTATTTGATAATTTATTTATTCTCTTAAAATTCTCTACAAATATTCATTCTATATATATCGTTATTCGTTTCCACAAAAATGCTGAACTCTTAGTTCCCTCTCTTATTTCTTATACGTAATTTGGTAATAAAATTGCAATGCTTAGTCAGGCTGACTTGGTCCTGGTGGGTGAAGATGAAGAAAATAATAAATAAAATACAAAAAAATCATAAACACGGATAACGAAATCGGTCTAGTAATTAATACCAATGAAACAAAATATACAGTTAGTAGTGTAACGGTGGTATAGATATTTTCGGGATTAAATTTGAATACCTAGTAGAATTGAAATATCTAGAGTCTATATTACTAAGGAAAAATGCATGTTATTTCTCTGTAGGAAAACTACTCAGTTCGTGCTTACTCTCCAGAAATTTAAACATTAAAATATATAACGAGGCATACGTTAAGGGAAGAACAACGTCTTAAAGTTTTCGAAAATAAAGAACTACGTTGAATATTAAAAGCGCTGAATTTAAGAAAGAATTAAGAAGGATCCACAATGAACTTCTTTCTAACACTATTATTTTCCTGATCCTCCTAGATAATCAAATATGCGAATAATGTGTATTTATGTAGCTTTCAAATTTACATCGTCGAATAATGAATACAATCAGACATTAGGTACCAGTAGTTGTCCATTATTATTAATATTAGGAGAAAATTTGTCTAAGAATATAGTTTATTTTTCATTTCGTTTAAAACAAATAGATAATATGTTAGACTAAATAAAAGATTAACTTATTTTTTCTTCTTTTTTTTTTTATCTCCGGAATCTGAACACATGGAGAATGAGTTACTGAGACAGTTGTGTCACTGATAATTCATCTCGCATGTGGCCCACTTCCGACAGAAAGAAGAATAATTAAAGCTCTCTTATCAATGATCTTTCTGGTTTGTTTATTGTGAGCTGGAATATATGAAGAAAAGGTTAATTTTTTCGGCCCTAAAAAGTTATAATTTCAAAGGTAACGATGAAAAACCCATTTAAGATTCACAAAAGAAATGGCTACACCTCTCATGACATAGAAGACCAGGATATTGAGAAGAATCTAGATGAGAAAAGTAGTTATATAAAAGTGGAAGGGGTAGTTCCATATGGTTCTATCTATCTTCATAGCAAACATGCCAGTTTTTTATGTTTCTATTTCTGCTTTACTTTTTATTTATGAGTTTATCGACTAGTACGGTTAAAATAAAAAAAGTGAGAAAGATACGATCAATCAAAGTTGGGAAAAATCAAATGTTCAGAGAGCGTAAAACTACTCAAAAATTGAGACTAAACTAACTGATATACCTTCATCCCTCTTACACTAAAACATCCAATATACACACTGGTTTATTATTATCTACTATTATTGATATCTACAACTGTATACATTAAATACAACAAGCAAATGTGTTGGAAATGATTATAATGTCATGTCAATAACATTTAAAGAGCTACTCAATAGTATTACTTCAATGAAAGTTCTACATCAAAACGTCTCTTGGCCATCTTCTTCTTAGACGCCTCGGAGGAATATCTTTCAAACATTTGCCGCATTTATAAGTTCGTTACGATACATATAGTTTTCTCTATATTATAAACATACAACCATATGTATTAAAAAAGAAGGATATCTGAACCTTTTAATTGTTTCAAATAACGGGAAGTTTGTAATGTTAGGGAACAGTTGGCAAGACCTACTGGTTGTAACAGCACATGGTTACATCTTATTATATGTACCTACTGTCTATTGTCTTAATAAACTACTTTCAATTTTTTTAAAAATTATTTATTGATATTTACAACTGTATATTACATATACAAGTAAATTTGAGGAAAATGGTTGCAATGACGTGCAAGCTTGAATGTCTTGTAAAGAACTACTCATTATTAATAATTTAATAAAAGATCTACATTAATAGGTTTCCTGGCCATGTTCTTTTAAGACGCTGGTTTATCGGGAATCGATTGAGAAGCAAGTTGGGAGACTAGTGGATTTAAGTGGGTACGAAAGGATAGGTATCTAATTTGGGACAAATTAGAAAAATGTGGAAAGGTCTTTAGAAAAAGTTGAAGATTTTTCGCAGGATTTTGAATTTTAAGAATTGGATACGAGAAGCATTGGAAGGTTTAGTGGAACCACTCTGTATGTCCAAATAGGTCTAATTAGTGTCATGTAAATAAGTCTTTAGTAATATATTGGGAATTTTGAACGCTTGTCTTGTAAATTTTGGTGTAGTTGGAAACGAAGAGTAGTTTATTTTCGTTTAAGTCTTTTGCGACCCACTGAATTAAACATAAAGCAGTAATAACTTACACACATAATTGCAAGTAATAACACATACTAGCATAATAACTCAAACTATTCTACTATAATAGGATAACTTTATAAAATTATAACTTTTTAATTCATGCCATCACTCATTGAATCCAACATTGACTCAAAAAAGAGAATCTGGAAATATATGGCCAGAAGAATGAAACAAGTTGTTCTAAAATGCATATCAACACTTAATAATTATTAATTAATTGATCCTTACATTATTGAAAAGGAGAAGAAGGAAGCAAAGAACGGTGTGGACAAAAAGATGGTTAAATAGAACAATGAGTCATGGATATGGAGAAGTGCTTCCTAAACTCAATAGTGACCCAGATGACTAAAAAAAAAAAAAAAAATGGAAACAAAAAAAAATCACGCACACACAAACACTCTTAACATTACAATAAATAAAAACAATTTCTACGGTGTCTTGAGACTGACTGACGATTATTGTATAATTTAGCAATATTGTAAATATATACTATATTGTACTATATATATATACTATATTCTAGGCAATATACCATGCATACTTGTCAATAATACTGACGCCGCATCAATATATTGAATGCCTTCCATAAATATAGGATTTTGTTATATTTCATTATTGTATCAATGTACTCATTACACGTTCTATATATTTATCAACATAGTTAGCACAATATTTTTGACCGTGTAAGGTAAGCTTTGGCTCCAACAGTATTGCTGAATAGTCCGTAAGGACCTTATAAAAAATATTGAGAACAATAACAGGAGAAACGACTGGATAGCAGTCACCGGAACATAGGAAGACACTTTCTATTTCGTCAAAAGTCAGGGATCGGAACGGAACTTCTTGCGTTTATTCCACTTCCTCTCCCAAACCTGCCTTGAATATAACGAATGCTATACAGCAGCCTTCAAGATCTAGGGCGGACGTGTATCCGCATAGCAGTCCGATCGGAACGTATAGATGCGTTGTTATTCGGTCAGCATCTATCCAGCTTCAAGATCTGACGGAACGTAAATAGATAAGAACTTTATGGGTTAGAACTTGGATCGAATGAACATAGAAGTGTGGATTGCAGAAGTGTTATGTTACTAATTCAAAATGAAATCTTCTATTTTCAATCTGCACACACTCCTTTATAAAAAAAAAAAAAATAATATAAAATGATAGCGAAAATTAAAAAAAAACATTTCAAAATATTTACGCCATGGATGAAAAAGACTACCATCAGAAGAACAAATTTAAAAATCGAATTAAAGCTCCAGTAAAGATTATATCGTCTGCTTGGAGGTAAAAGTCACAAAGTAACAAAATCAAAAATTTTCCGTATAATTATTCAAACGGTAATATACTCTCTAAATTTTTTCAGATAGTTATGTAGTGAATTTTCTAATTTTCCAATGTTCACATATAGCAGTTATATTTACTTGGTGACTTTTTATAATTATGGGAAATGATCATATCAACACTCAAAGACGTTTTGTCGAATTTGGAATAAATTGCACTTAGTGAATTTAACCTCCAATCAGCCGATGCCGTGTAAGGTAAGCCGTGTAATGCTACTATTGTACTAAAACGGAGATCATTATAATAAATGATCATTTATATAAATTACTCACAATAATTTTCTTTACATTGTTTTTGGATAATCTAAAATGAATTCAGCAGCTTCACTCACCTGAAAAAAATAAACCAAGATTAGACTATTTAAGAAGTAAATTAAATCAAGGATAAATTAGAAAGGATAAAAAAAATTAAAAAAAGGCAGGATTAAAATATTTCTGTGCTGATTACAATAACACTTATGAATACTTATACATAATGAAATTATAATCAAATCAATTTTTCTATTGCCAATTATTAAGATGACTAACAGTCCACTAGACACAGTTTAATAAACAAAAATTAATAACTTAACGTTCCGAAATGACATAAATATTAATTGAACTGCAACGAAAATTCTCCATATAAATACATTCGATTTTAATACCCTAATAAATTTGGCACTAATTAAATATGCCATAAACTATGAGACAAGTTGAATTTTATTACAGCTAGCTCTGGCCTCAAACATGCTTTGACCAAATACGAAAGTAGAGTAGGCAATGGCGAAGCCTATAATTCCAGCGCACTTCAATGTCCAGTTCCAGTTTTTCCAAGATTATGAAGGCTGTGGAGGCGAAATTACAGCAAATCTCTCTTATTGAAATTATTTAGTCATTTCTGAGGTCATATGTACGATAGTTGCTTCCTGTTATTTTTGTAATTTTCGTTATGAATATATCGTCAATCTTTAAAAACATAGTTCCTGCCAATATTTACCCGCTGGTTCACAAAAACGGTGGCAGATATTATTTTAAATATAAAATTATAGATTTAGTTTATTTTAGTGTGTAAGACGTATAAACATAAAAAAATGAGCCTTATCTCCTAATTGTTAATGATAAGTAAACTATGACTCCTTAAAATGTTTAAAATCAGTAATAGGAGAATATGCAAAACTTTATATTAGATTAACACAAGAAAAATGGGCTATGAAAAAGATTATAAATTAAAAATTAGATCCTTAATTAATGGATATTCTCTTCAATCGAAATATTATTATTATAGATTACGAATAAATATAAATAAATATACATTTACTCTCACACACACACACACACATATATTCATATAAGATAAACCACAAATCAACAATTATTTTTTTATTTTATTTTAGCTATTTATTGAAATTTATAAATGTTTACAATAAAATAAAAATACATCTAGGATGTAAGGATAATAATAATAATGAAATTTCGATTGATTGCAAAGCAACTATCCATTGGTGGTACTTTAGAGGTTTATTTGGAATAGTCGAGGCATTAGTACATTTCAATAGTTATGGAGTTCACCATGAAAGGGTTTGGGCTAAATCAGCAACATATGGTACATTATTATTATAGTTAAGTTTAGTTGTTACCTTATTTTGTAATAAACTAAAGCACTAAACTTAAAGCATTGGATTTTTCGAAGAATTTTGAATTGTATGGATTGGTTAAGAAAACAATTGGATTGCTTATTGAAGTCCCAAAGCTCCGTAAGACCAAATATGTCTTATTTCTGTCATGTAAATGAGTCTCTGAGTAATTGATCGGAATGTTTGTAGGGTTTTCTAGTAAACGTTGAAAAGTCGAAAACGACGAGCAGTTTCTTGTTGTTTTAGTCTTACATGTAAGTTGCAAATAAGACGTTTGTTCAAATAGAGTCCTCAGTAACGAATCTTTTCAAGAGGGATTTCACAAAGAAGGGTGATGTCATTTTTATGGGCTATAGGATTGCTGAATTAATTGCTACTTCTATAGGAATAATTTTATTAGAAAACTAGTTTCGAATGCTAAACATTCATCTTTAGTTCTGAGAAGATCTAACAGATAAGGAAGAATGTAAAAGGTAGGAACTGACGGATTTTTTAGAGCAATGCCTAATTTAGAAATCGGGCCAATGGCTATAATTTAAAAAAAACATAAGTAGCTAAAGTTTTTCGAAAATAAAATAAAATAAAGTTTTGCAAAATTAAAAATGCTTTTATTTAAAAAATAAATTTATACAATTAAACCTGTTTTTACCCCTATAGAGATTATAACTAAAAAGTTATAATAAAATAAAAGATGCTTTTATAACTTCGAAAATGAAGGTACAATACAATATTAAGGCGATATATACAAAATAATATCTCGTCTAAATCCTCTTTATTCAGCTGAATAAAGACGGCCATGACATTCTAGAACATGACGTCAAATATTCATACAATGCGTAATGGTATGATTCCTTCAAAATTGCCCTATATTTGAATTTTAAATGAAAAATTTAACATTAATTTACATTAACGTGTTAAATAAATAAGCCGTTCCTGTAATAGGTTCCGGTTCCGTTATACATAACGAACCGTACTGACCGGTAGGGGCAAGCCGAGAGTCGATGATGGCCTGAGGTGAGGTTAGGTTAGGTTGATTGTTTTTGGACACTCAACTTCTATGGTCTTTAGTGTCCTGGTTCCTTAGTGTTTCCTGTTTTGTTTTTTTTTTAATTATATTTTTTTCGAAAAAGTTATGGTGCTTCAAAAATTTTATAATTTTGTCAATATTATCTTTGTTATCTCCAAGCATTACCGAGAGTCTTCTTTCCAGCCGTTCCTGCTCAAAAAAAGTTTCGTACTGCGGGCATTCCTCGAGGATATGTCTAATCGTTAGTTGACACTGGCAGTATAAACATTTCGGTGAGGCTTCTCTCATTATAAGGTATCCATGAGTAAGGCGAGTATGGCCGATCCTTAATCTTGTGATCACCACTTCTTCTCTTCTCTTTCTCCGATATGATGTATGCCATTGTTTGATGTCACTTTTAATTATTTTTAATTTGTTATCTACCTGGGTTTCATGCCATAATTCTATCCAAGTATGCCTGGCTAAATACTTTAAAAAATTACAAACGTCCGAAGGGGTATATATTGTTTTGATGTCTAGCGAGGAAATGGCTGCTTGCTTGGCTGCTTCGTCTGCGGCTTCATTCCCTTTTATCCCCACATGGGATGGTATCCAGATAAGTACCAAGTTCTTTTGTGAATCATTTAACATTGAGGCATATGCCTGTGCCTTTCTTATGACTGGATCCTTGGTATATAGGTTAACAAAAGATATTATGGCAGAAAGGGAATCAGTAAATATGGCAAGATTTTTTTCTTCCAGGTGCATAGCGTAGTGTAACGCCGCAGTAATCGCCCAGCATTCCGCTGTAAAGTTACTGGTGATTGGCGGAAGTTTGTATTTCAAAATCGTAGTGTCCAAAACAACGGAACACCCAACATTGTTGTTTGATTTTGAGCCATCTGTAAATATGAATTTAAAGTTTTTGTATTTTTCTTTAATTTTGTTTAATTCTGTTAAGTATATTATTTCTGAGGTGCTAATTTTCGAATATTTTTTTAGTGTTAAATCTATTGTTGGAATTCGTAGAGTCCATGGTGGATATTTCAAATCATCGGTTGTAGGTTCGAGGTGTTGTATTTCTTTTATATATTTTCCGGCTCTGATTCCCAATGGGGAAGGTAGTCTTTGGTTTTCCAGAAATCTTCTGAACTTTGGTTGGAACACGGGTATCCAAGCTGGATTTTTGTTATTGAATTTTAGCCTACCAATATAACCGCAGGCAAGCTGGTGTCTACGAACAGCTAGTGGTGGTTGCCCAGCTTCAACACAAATGCTACATACGGGACTAGTTCTGAATGCACCTGTTGCGAGACGTAGACCAGCATGGTGAACCGAGTCAATAGCTGAAAGCTGGGTAAGGTTCGCTGAGGAGTAAATAAAACTTCCATAGTCCAGTTTGGATCTTATCAGGCAAGTGTAAACTTTAATCATGCTTGCCCTGTCAGCACCCCAAGAGCAGCCAGCAAGAACTTTAAGAACATTTAATCTCTTGGATGATTCTGCCTTTAACCACTTAATATGTTCTTTCCAGCTCAGTTTAGAATCAAAAACCAGGCCTAGAAATTTAGTACTTGGTACAAAGTTTAAGTTTATGCCTCTGTAAGTTAGTAATGGTGGAGGAGTTGGTGTTCTGCGTTTTGAAAACACTATACATTTCGTCTTTTCAGTAGAGAATTTTAAACCTGATTGTGTAGACCAGATTTCTAAGTTTCTTAGGCAGTTTTGCAATATTCTTTGCATCCTCTCCTGGTCTCTAAACGATAAAAGCAGTGCCAAATCATCAACAAACAGAAACGTTTTAATCGATTTGGGTATACTGGTCGTAACTTTGTTTATAGCTATTGCAAAAAGAGCACAGCTTAGGACGCTTCCCTGTGGAATACCCTTGTTCATATTTCTGATTGAAGAAAAACTGTTACCTATTCTGACTTGAAAAGTTCGATTTTTAAGAAAGTTTTTAATCAGACAGAGAAGACGACCCGTAAATCCCCATTCTCGCAGCTGTTGTATGACGAGTGCTGGATTCAAGTTGTCGTACGCTTTTTCAATGTCGAAATAAATTCCGATGCATTCTTTCTTCTCTGCAAAGCTACTCAGTATCTCGTATTCCATAGTTACAAGATGGTCATTTGTTGAGCGTCCTCGCCGGAATCCACTCTGTGCATTTGATAATAAATTGTTCGTCTCCAATATCCATATAAGACGCTTGAAAACCAATTTTTCCAACAGTTTACATACACAACTTGTAAGTGAAATGGGTCGATAGTTTGATGGGAATAGTTTACTTTTATTGTTTTTTAAAATTGGAATTATTACTGCTCTTCTCCAGATCTCTGGAAATTCTCCAGTGTACCAAATACGGTTATACATGGTTAGGAGAGCGTTCAGTGTCTGTTTTGGAAGATTTTTAAGCATTTCATTATGTATGTCATCTATACCTGGTGCAGTCGGTTTCAATTCATTTATATTCGCCTTTAGTTCTTCCATTGTAAAAGGAGTGTTGTATGACTTTTCAATGTTATTGTTGCTATAATCCAAATTTGCTTCATTTTCTTCTATCTGATGGTCTTGGGAAGAATATATATTTGAATAGTAGTCTGCAAAATATTCGGCCAAAGTGTTTGAGTCTTGTGTAAAATTTCCATTAATTAATAAACCTGGTTGATAATCTATTTGTTTCCCAGTTATGCTTCGTATTTTCTTCCAGAATAGTCGTGGTGGGGTGTTTGTTGAGATTGATTCTAAAAAAAGGTTCCAAGAATCTTTTTTTTTATTTTTAATTATTCTGCGAGCTATTGATCGGTTTTTTTTATATTCTATTATATTTTTTTGAGTAGGTTCTTTTTGGAATAATTTTAGGGCTTTTCTTCGGTTTTTAATAGCTATTTTGCACTCGTTATCATACCAGGGGATGTTTCTATTGGATTTTGTACTGGTTGAGGATCGTGGGATTGAGCTTTCTGCTGCTGCCAGGATCGATGATGTAATTTGATCATTAACCAATTCACTGCTACTTCCCTCAGATATATCGGTTTCCGCTATCTGGATACTGCTTTTGAATTTCGGCCAGTCAGACTTTTCCGTAATCCACCTAGGATATCTTTCAACCAGAGTGTTATTATTTGTAAAATCAATGATCAAGGGGAAATGGTCACTAGAGTATTGATCTTCGCTGACTTGCCAGTTGAGGTGAGTATAAATGCTGGAAGTACACCAAGTCAGATCTATGCAGGAGAAAGAGTGATAAGCTGGGCTCAAGTATGTTGGCTGTCCTGTATTAAGAAGAATAGAGTTAGAATTGTCAATAAGTTTTCTAATAACAGTTCCTCTCGTAGTATTAGTCGAAGAACCCCAGGAAGTGTGATGGCCATTAACGTCGCTCGTAACGATATAAGGAGATGGCAGGCTATTCAGAAGATTGATGAGATCAGTTTCAACAAAATTTTCGGGGGGTAAATATAAATTTAATAGATATACGGGAAAATTTAGGTAGAGTTTGGCAACAATAGCTTGCAAGGGAGTATTAATAGCTAATATCTCAGACACAACCCTGTGATGTACTGCAACCAACACGCCCCCACACGCTCTATTTCCGTCTATGTAGTCGTTTCTGTAAATTTTGTAATCTTTTAATTTAAATTCCTTATTTGGTAAAAGTTTACTTTCTTGTATACATATGGCTACAGGTTGATATTTGTTAATTATCAATTTTAGTTCTTCATACTTATTCAAAAGTCCGTTACAATTCCACTGAATAATAGTTTGAGGTAGTGACATTGGTGAGTGAGCGAGTTGAAGAGATTAAAGGAGAGAAAAAAAAAAAAAAAAAAAAAAAAAAAAAAAAAAAAAAAAAAAAAAAAAACATAAAGACGACAGAGTAATAGAAAAAATATAGAAAAACTAAAACTGAAATAGTAAATATTAATTAAGATATATAATGATGAATACATCAATTAGTTTCCATTTTTTCTTTACTCTTTGAAGTGCTTCTAGTCTTACTTCTGGTTCGTCTTTGTTTAACTTCTGTCCATTCACCATGTTGATTTAGTGTAAAATCAGAGGCAATGTTAGTCTCAATAGGGGGAGGATCGTTAAGGGTTTGGGATATGGAGACCACCTCACCTGGGGGGGGACTTAGGGTAGATGTGGTTAAGGGAGGTGAGGAAACGGGAGAAAAAGGGACTGGAAAAGATGAGGATTCTGTGGAGGATGTGGAGGGAGCAGGGAAAGGAGAGAAAGGAAGGAGGGAGGGAGGGAGTGGGGGAAAGAGTGGGGGTTTCGGTCAATTTACTCACGACTGAGGCGCTGACCGGGACGCATTTAATAACATTAATGGGCTGCTTAAAAACAGTTTGCTTAGTATTAATTTCTTCAGTTTGGACACTAACACTTTTTTTATTATTTTTTAAAACATCAGAAAATGAAATATTTACTGAAATCGGGTGTAATGTATCGTATTTCGTTTTTTGCTGCAAAATAAAGTAATTTTTTCAGATTCTTGAATACGCTTAATTTCTTTTTCTTTTATAAAAATAGGACATATTTTTGAAAAAGAGTCATGTTGACCCATACAATTAACACATTTTACAGGGCCACTACATTCCGTGCCCTCATGTTTAGTTTTGCCACATAACCTGCATAGCGCCTCTTTTTTTTACAGGCTGTTTTAACATGACCGAATTTTAAACATGAATAACAACGAGTGGGATTTGGTGTGAATTGTTTAATTTCAACATTATAAAAACCTATTTTAATTTCTTTCGGCAAGTTCGGGTTGTTAAATGTAAATAGATAATTGTGACTATTGAATTTTTCACCATTTTTAAAATACGTCATTCTTTTTTTACATCCGCCACGTTTTGTGGTTTTAGTTCTTCTTTTATTTCGTCTAAACTAACGCAGTCTAAATCAGGGCACCACGCGAGGCCTAGACTTCTATTTAATTTAACATGTGGTTCCACTTTAATTTTTAAATTGTATAGCATATTGCATTTTATAAGTTTATCTGATTGAATTTTTGAGATAGTTTCCACTAATAGTGTGCCATTTCTTAACTTTTTTATCATTTTTACTTCACCTACTTGAGAATTTATTCCTTTATAGATCAAAAAAGGTGAAACCTTTTTAAAATCCATAACATTTCCCTCATCATCATTTTCCTCTCTACTAATAATAAAAAATCTAACACATGTTAGTTTAGTGTCACTATTAGTTTCATAAAGATTTTTAAATTTTTCTTTTTTTTCCTCTTGCGAGGAGGTGATTCAGCCATAATGGCTGATGAATATTAATAATAAGAAAAACAATATAATAATAAAAGAGAATAAACGAGAGAAAAGAAAAAAAAAAATGAGAACAAACGATAACAATAAATAAAGAAAAAGTAAAAGTTCAGCTCTTATCTGAGTAGTTGTTCGAGTTAATCCTCGGCAGCTCCACAACACACGTCTTCACTCTACCGATTCTAAACACAAAAAAACTCGCCTGAGGTGAGTATTCAAGCGTGGAGGCCATTGTCAGCGAAGCTTCCGTTTGGGGTTAGTACATGCTCCAAGTCCCTATCTTCTGCGGGATTCGATCGTGAGCGGGAGTAACAGTTTCCCAGATAATATTCCACTTTCCTGAGAAGGAAATACTAATTTCAGGATAATGTACCTTCATGGCCGAGTGAGGCTGTGAGAACATACTGCACTGAATCGATCCCCACCTAATTGTAGTACATCCTTGAACTAAGAAGATAGCATATTTATCTAGTCAACAGAACTATTTTTGTCTTATATGTTGTTTTAGTAATGACAAATTATTTTTCATTTCAATTGAATTTGGAACCCACCCTTGAGTTTGACTCTCTAGGCAAACAATTTAGAACACTAGTTGAATCATCTCGTGGGCAAAACGGAGAGCTTTGTAGGTTACGGCAAAAATTATTTCACAAACCGCTCATCCTTTGTTTTTAAAATCTTCAAATTTATAACAAATTTTCTCAACGTGTCCTTAATCTTAGTAACATAGTCTTTATCAGAAAACGAAAACAGTTTGTTTCACAAAGGTCTAAAACATTCAATAAATCCACCCTTGAACATAACAACGTTTGCGTTATTTATGGCGCTCCATATTGCAATCAGTTTAGAAAAATGCGTAGAATATTTATTTTCAAAATCTATAAGGACTTGCAAACAGAAAATATACAGAAAAAAAAAATACGAAAATAATCTTACAATCATAAAAATAGACAAATAGGAGGCAGCAATTATAGAAAGAAATATTTATAAAAGTGAAGTCTACAATTTCATAGAAAAAAAAATGTCTTCCCGAATATTAAAAACCAACAAAGGGACTGTATCCGCAATGAAGCAATTAAAAAATCAACTAGGGGTCTCCCCGACGAAGGAGGTTCTCGACGCTCGCCAGTTGAAGTGGTTTGGGCATGTCTTCAGGATGGGAGAGCATCGAGATCCATTGAAGGAAAAAATCTTCACCAAGCCAGAAACTTGGCATATGATTGAGAAAAATAGAAGTCATGGATGGACGGTCCCCTACGCTAAAAGGCACTTCAGGGTGATGCATAAGAATAAGACAACCGGCAAAAAGTTCCCACAAACTTGTACTGTAGAAGGAGTACCTTTAGTTGACTTACACCTTCCAGGAATGGCAATGAAGAAAGATCATATAGGCAAAACAAGTCCATATATAATATCCCTTTATTCTTTTATAAAATATGAGATATGAAAAAAATTGACATCTATTTCGTTCGTGACTTAAAATAATATTACTTTAATATCCAACAATTAAAAATCTAGCCTAATTGAGATGAACGCTTTGCCTCTTCCATTATACTGCCTACCTTAATTCCAATAGATGCATCTGCGTGCATTGCAACAAATGATTCATTCCAATTATATTGATCTTTCTATACCTTAATGTTTACCTCAAGTGATTTTTTTTAAATTATTTAAAGTGGGTACACTTAATTCGGAAAAAAACCTGGCGGTTGAGCTTCTTACATCCTTACCAAAGTACTGAAACCCTTAATGAGTTTTAGTGGGAAGGTAGAAGCGCCTTCAGAAGGCGAGAGGGTGTACAACTCATTTCGCATTAAGTCTTTATTAGGAGAAAAAAAAAAAAAAAATCATCAAATTTTAAAAATTACTGTACTAAAGAAAGCGTTGCGGCAATGTTTTTAGAATGGCGTTTCAGGTTTACTTTCTTAAAATGATAGTAGTTTACTGGCTCTATGCCTCAACTTCGGTACAGGTCATAAATTAAGAATAAACTTCAAAAATTAAGCAGATAATTTGACGAGTTGTTAATTGTATGAGATTAATAAGTTGTGAATTGTTGAAATTCATATAAAATGGAAATGGCTGATTGGAGGGCAATCAAAGTTTTTTATAATTTGTTCCTCTGAAAAAAGAGACTTTTTAATTATGTTTTTTCGTATAAATATTTTAGTTAGATGCTTTAATCTTAATAATTATAAAATTATTAAATTATAGAAGTTTGTAAAGTGACTCTGTTTACATAGAGGACGGCCACTCCGGACGGCTCAAGCAGAGTGAGTTTGTTATCCCGGGCCGGCGGAAGGCTATTGTTCTTGGAGCAACAATAAACGACCTATTTGGCACGGTAGCCACCAGCCTTGGCACGAGCCTCGCAGTAGAATATTGATGTACGTAAGTACATATCCAATTCAGCAGTTACTTAAAAGTAGTGTATTCACATTATGGTATAAACATACACTCTTTCAATATACCTTATCAATAGAGATAAGATTTTGCACATTTTTTTTTAAAGAATACTAATAGGTAGATCATAAAATCACTGGAATCCAAATTTCTGTATAATTAAAATTTACAACGAAAAACTAAAACAATATGTATCAAGTAAACAAGCGGTAATCACAATACAAAGTAATGACATTACATAAACTCGAAAAGAAACTACCCATCTGGTAGCAATCTAATGGAAGTTTCACAATAGAAAAAGATACAGAGACCATCTTCTTTTCAGACGCCTCAGAGGATTGCCAGAAATGAAATGGGAAGCAAGTTGAGAAACAAATATATTTAAGTGAGTTTTTAGTTTATTATGAAAGAAAATGTATCTAGTTCCAGCTAAATCAGCAACATATATATTAATGTCACTGTGGATCAGCTCATTTCTAACATAGCAAGGACCATTAAGAGTTTTTAAAAAGAATTTTGGATTGAAGACATTAGATGTAGGAAAAATTAGATGGTTTAAAGGTACTCCAAAAATCTATAATCTAAGTCCAAATAAGTCTTATAATGGTCATATAGATGAGTTTTTTTGTAGTGAATTGATTCAAAATCGGAATATTAATCGGGAAATGTCACAAGTAAGCATAACCAAGTATGCAAGACATCTTATCTGTTCAAAATTATATTCATATTACTTATTACCTTTGAGTGAGTCTAATTATAGTATTTATTCAATAAAAAATTAAAATCAATCATAGCTAACTAAATTGAAAAATTAGACGGTCGTATTATATTTTTATTTAAACTTAAAAAAAAAAAATCACTCAATAAAGAATTACATATAATGCAATAAATATTTTTTGAAAGATATAATATTTTGTTATACAAAAAAGGTTATACATTTCTATACATAAAAGAACTTTTTGTTATGCTCATTTTGTGTCAGCAACGAGCCTCACTCAAACATTATTCTTATTACTATTTAGAGACTTATATTAAATAAAATCTACACTTTTTTAAAAAATATAACAGGAAGATTAAGAAATTATAAAAGCATAATTATATATAAATTAAACATGCAGTTGAACTGAATAGAACCTGTACAAAGTACTAATAAAATATGTCATCCAGCTGAAAAGCATATACAAAATATCAGCACATTCTTTAAGTTCAGTTTTCTGTTTTACCTTTTCAATTTGGAATTTGGAAATGCAGAGGAACTTGAAGGAAATGGAGCGAGAGAGAGAGAGAGAGAGAGAGAGAGAGAGAGAGAGAGAGAGAGAGAGAGAGAGAGAGAGAGAGAGAGAGAGAGAGAGAGAGAGAGAGAGAGAGAGAGAGAGAGAGAGAGAGAGAGAGAGAGAGAGAGAGAGAGAGAGAGAGAGAGAGAGAGAGAGAGAGAGAGAGAGAGAGAGAGAGAGAGAGAGAGAGAGAGAGAGAGAGAGAGAGAGAGAGAGAGAGAGAGAGAGAGAGAGAGAGAGAGAGAGAGAGAGAGAGAGAGAGAGAGAGAGAGAGAGAGAGAGAGAGAGAGAGAGAGAGAGAGAGAGAGAGAGAGAGAGAGAGAGAGAGAGAGAGAGAGAGAGAGAGAGAGAGAGAGAGAGAGAGAGAGAGAGAGAGAGAGAGAGAGAGAGAGAGAGAGAGAGAGAGAGAGAGAGAGAGAGAGAGAGAGAGAGAGAGAGAGAGAGAGAGTGTGAGAGTGAGAGTGAGAGAGAGAGAGAGAGAGAGAGAGAGAGAGAGAGAGAGAGAGAGAGAGAGAGAGAGAGAGAGAGAGAGAGAGAGAGAGAGAGAGAGAGACAGAGACAGAGAGAGAGAGAAAGGGGGTGGGAAACAAGCAGAGAGAGAGATTAAAAGTAAGAAGAGAGCCTCATACGCCAATAAACCTTAAAACGGGTCCCAAGAATATATAATTTCCTTTCTAAATAATTAAGAAGCAAAACAATTGGTAAATTTTGCCACACAAGCTCAGCATAAGGAAGAAATTATTTAAAAATAAGCACGGCAAAGATTAGCATGGGATTGAAGCTTTCAATTTCGAATTTAAGGTTCCCACCTTTAGAACAATGTTAATCTTCAAGAAGAATACACGGAAGCAGTTTCGTTTCCAAAGTTAGTTGAATCGAATGATCCAACGTTCTCCACCGGGGGTTTGACACCGTCAGCTCACCTAGAAACATTGAACTCAGCCAATTATCTATCAGACATATTTTTTTTTTTTATGAATTGATGGAAAAAAAAATTATAAATCGAATAAAAATAAAAAAGCTGATACAGAGGTAGCGAGTGGAACAAACGTAATGATGGATTAGTCATGGCTTGGCTTCGTGACGGAAGGTGTACTCCAGTTCTTGAAGAGTTAGAGCTTATGTATGCATGCCGTTGTTAAAGAACATTCATCTGATTGATAAACATGAGAGAAACCTAAAAATTCATTTGGAAAGTTGGAATATTTTTTCCATGCATGCATCAGTAAAAATATGCGAAAAAATATAAGACCGGCGCCAATTTTGTAATTCCAAACATTCACCGTAGTTAAAAACTATACACATCAAATCGAATACATGGTTTTAATACACGAGGAAGTTTTCAACCTTGGAGACAAAGAACGTAGTGGAAAGACTATAAATTTGATAAAGATGTTTTAGAACTTTTGACGAAGAATACCCCAGAACAACTGTTCAAGAACTTGCAGAGAATTTCCCAGGAAGCAAATCGACCGTTGCTGACTACCTCAAGGCGATCGGAAAAGTAAATACGTTCTAAAGCCTCTATTCTATTACACAACAATGTCTCATGTATGAACAAAAATTGTTTGTGTTTGTTTAGAAGAATCATGTTTTTTAGACAACTGGACCTCTTTCGAAAGAAAGTGCGAATAATGTGTTGATACAGATAAACTTTACTCCTATTCACAGGGCATAGAGATGTTTTTAACTAACAGAAATTTTTTTATATTAATGCAGAGCATTTTGATTGATAAAAAATGTTTCAGGTCATTTATTTTATTTTTTATTTTTTAAAATCATCAATAAGACTCCATCAAATGTCCTGACACACCTATAAAAAAAGAAAATTATAGTACAATCCTAATTGAAGACAAAAAAAAGATAATAAGATACTAAAAGTAGTTTGTAGTATCAGGTTGCAGTAGTTAATTCTCTTAACTTAAGGTTAAGGGACTCGATGGTTCGAATCCCACCTAGGAGGGATAAAATTTATTTCGTGGTGGTTTAAAGGAATGAATGTTGACCTCTTCACCCCAGTCTAGAATAGGTTGGTAACCTCAAGGTTAACTCGTCCTTCCTGCCCCGGTTGGAGTTCATTAGGACGTTAAGCCTTAGCAACCAAAAAACCAATATGGTTAGTTGTGTACATTGCAGCGATCAAGACACACAAAGAAAACAATATAAGGATATATTTAGAAAAAATAGAGAGGGCTACCGTTAGTAAGAAAAAAAATTATACAAGGAGATAATATGTTCAGTATCCACTCTCGGCCACGATGTATTCTCTGTCTCAGTCCCCGACTTAATAAACTAATTTTCTACCTGTCAGCTGGAATCGAGCCTAGGTGTCAGGGATCCATCACCTTACCCACTGGGCTTCTCTACCCTTCAAGAATATACAATAATACAATAAATGAGACGAGAAAAATGTGAGTTTACCTCAAACCAAAGAAAGGAAGCAAGTCTAAATATTTCTCTAATCCTATCACTATTTAGAGGATGAATATCATCTATTACAGCCCTTTTTTTAAAAATTTGAATGGGACAAACTAAAACTAAAGATCTGCACTTATAATGTCCATAAGACGCAATACAATAGATCCTCCATAATTAAAGTTAAAACCTCATCAAATCACGTATTGAGGTACAAGGTATTCTAGAAGACAACCTTAATAGCAATAATATAGCTATTTTGTTACAAGTTCACTAATTTTAGTTATTAATATTTTAAACGTCTGATAAAAAACTACAGAAGAAAAAAATCCATGCTAATATATAGTCATGGAAGCCCAAAATGCGGATTCGATGAAAGCTATAGCCCCGTGTTGCCTATGCAAGACCCGCTCCTCGCGACCCATTTGGCCCAGTGTCTGCAAGTGTTCCATCCCAAGACGACACCCACAGAATACTTAAAGCGTCCCGACTGCACAAGAAGATCCCGTTAGGTTCTTAGCTCGGGTCTTTCATGAGCAGAGTCCATACAAACAGACATTTCTCCTCAGCCTAGGACTCGACCGTGACCCAGGTTTCGAAAAGGAAAGGCGCGGCTGTGTTTATGTCTGCAGTTTAAGCGGAGTAGAACGATATATATAGGCAGCACTAAACTGATATTTTCCTATCTAACAAAAGTTGTTCAGATAATTCATTTCCTCAGAATTAAACTAATAAAACTACGCTGATTTTTCCATTATTAATGTTTACATACACTTAAGACTATATTTTTTAATAGGTTACATTTTTGACAAAAACTGTTAACCTCCATACCGTTTTTAAATAATGAAAAGCGGGGGGGGGGGGGGGGGCACTTAGGCTAAAGGAAGTACAGGAAGTTTTAGCTTTTGAATATATAGTGTATCCACATTATAGAGGCTGGGTGTGCCCCATGTGTATAACATATTTAACCTCAAGTTGAAATCCGTATTACTATATAAAAGGAAAAGCCATTTTTTGTTGGTAATCACTGATCAGGAAAACTCTGAAACAATCTGTACCAAATTTTTACTACATCATCTTCAAAGTTCAAGTAAGATTTAGCAATAATATGATTAAAAGATTTTCAATTTAATTGGTATTAAATAAAGCGATAAATATGTGGTGCGACGTGAAGTTTGAAAATCAACCGATAGGTGGCAAGCACCATTCAAGTGTGGTTACAAACATATAATCAAATTTAATTATTTTCAAATTAATTTTCATTCCAAAAAGATAAATATGTGATGCGACATGTCGATCCAAGTAAAGTTTCAAAATTGACCGATATATCGCTGAAAGTAAATATTTTCTGTTCATCTGGGTTACAAACTCATATATTAAAATTAAAATTGGAAGTCAAATTATGTTTATACGCAATATTGGAGCTATAATTCTCACTGGAAATTGGTTTTATTCCTAGAAACCCATTTATTCAGAGTAATCTACAGTTTCTCAGCCTATTAAAATTTAAAATTAAAGTTTATTTTGCTATTACAATTAACAAATCGCAGGGTCAGACTTACAAAAATTTCTTATAAATTTATTTTGTTCTTTTTGCATGCTTTCCAGAATTTCATTGATAAACAAATAAAGCCAATCGTTTGTTAAAATTATAAAAGTTCTTTAATTATGAAAGCGAGCGAATCTGCAACGGAGAATGCTAGGTAAGTTAAAAAATAAGAGTTTAATCACGTTTTATTATTCCCTGAGCTCATAGTGACCATTGGACGAAACATTGTTAGAATCATCTAACAAATATTGATCGAAATCAGTGACAGTCCAGAAGGTTCCATTGTTAATTGTAAATTAGTTTTTGAATACGGTACCGTTAAATACTGAACTCCATAATGTATGTGTCGATTATCATATGGCCATACATGTCACAAGAGTTGATTACTACAGAAAGAAAAATAGAAATGGATTTATTATAAAACATAAATTCTTAAACTCACAGGGCAGTACATAATACGATTTATAATTAACGAAACGGATGTAACGGACAATAACATAAAAGTATCATAACCAAAAATAAATAATTAAAAACTCTTTATAGTATATGTACACTAGAAATTAGGATAAGGTATAACTGGAAGTTATATTCTGGTTTACAACAGATGACAGTTAGGTAACCTCAATCCCCTAAGTAAACAAGTTTCAGTTTACAAGCTTCGGTGGTACTTCCTCAGTAACTAAGTACCGTAGCTCCTCCTAATGCCGTTACTGTTCAGTCGGTAAACTAATATAATTAACGAATATTTTAATCATATACATGTGATATATAGCAACCTTATGAAAAATAAAATATTATAAACCTTAGAAAAAGATATATAAAATATATTTAAATAAATATATAATTTGTTAATATTATTAGACTAATTTGGTCAACAAATCTATACCATATAATTTTTCATATTTTTTTTATTACACAATAACTATATATAGGCAAATGTAATAATAGATAAAAACAATAACAAATAAAAAATAAAATAAATAGAAAATTTAATTTTTACTAGTGAGGCTGATATTGTAAAGCAGTGATTCTCAACAGTTTTTGCTCCGCGACCCTAAAATTGTAAAAATACCACCCCCCTGATGATAATAATAAGCATAACTATTAACAATTTAATTTTGACTAAAATTATAAATGTAAAATGTTTTTTAATATAATCCACATACAAGACTAAAACGGCAGTAAACTGCTCGTCGTTTTCGACTTCTTCAATATTTACTAGACAAACGTTCAATGCTTCCGATAACTACAAAAGACTCATTTACATTACAGTTATCATACCTATTTGGATATATGGAGTTGAGCTTTGTGGATCTACTAAACAATCTAATTCATCCCGTATCCCATCCTTGCAATCCTACGAAAAATCCTTAATGCTCCTTATTTTGTCACAAGCAAACTTATGCATAAAGACCATAATGTTCCCTACGTTGCAGATTTAGCCCAAACCAGATACCTATCCTTTCATAGTAAGCTTCATAACCATTCAAATCCACTTGCCTCTCACTACATTACTGATAATCCTCTGAGGCGTCTGAAAAGAAGATGGCCCAGGGACCTTCTAATATAAAATTTTTATTAAAGTGTTACTTCTTCACAGTTTATTTACAAGTCATTGTTATCATTATGATCAAATTCACTAGTTGTATATTGTGTACAGTTGAAAAAATCAATTAATAGTTAAAATTAAAATATATAAATATATAAATATATATAATGAATATTATGTAATCAAAGTGCACTAATTTTATGTCTAAAGAAAATATAGACAGTAAAAAAAAAATGCAATACAACTATTGTTAATATTTTATATTGCTGCGTTTATAGTAGTGACGTGTACATGAACGTATGAATAAAAAGTAGTTTTCCTCCACGGTCGCTATAAAAACTAAATAAAGGAATCGTGTATTATAACTCGAGAATAATTTTCTATTATATGTTTCTAACGAAGATCCACATGTGAAAATAATTTTAAATGAAAAACAAATACAACCATCATATTAATAATTAATTAATAATTAATTTTTTTTACAAGTAAGAGTATTTATTGCATTTAAAATGTTTACAAGCAAGTTCATAATAAATGATTTTTTCTCATCAAATGATTTCATCATTGTTTAATATCATATTATGTATAATATCACCACGACCCCAAGTTTAGGTCAGTTGTTAAGTATCTGGTCATTTCTAGGACAAAGACAAGTCTGCCTTAAAGGTTAATGTTTCCTAATATGATAAACTTAGGAATCAATGACATTTTTTTTAATTTTGATAACAAAAACAAATCATCCGATTGATTATGCTAAAAAATAAAAATCAGACCTTACTAGTCCAAAGTCCCTTAGTAGTAAAATAAAAAACAAGATTCAATTGACGCCCAATAGAATGCAAAGCTCATACACTATTGTAGATACCCATTATGTATATAATATATATTATGATGACGGCATACGAAAGACGTATCCAGTACGTGTCCTACATTCTATGTGTTAATAGTTACGTGGGTTGGGTTGTGAACACCGCATTAATAGGAATTGTAGTTCTTAATTGATGCTGACGTATGCACTACATAGTAACCCAATATTTTAACTTAAACTGCTATTATGCAACTGATAATAATATATTAATATAAAATTTACTCTGTAATATATAAAAAAAAATATAACAACCTTTAATTTTATATTTTCTCAAAGTTAATATTTATTATATCTAGTAAAAATCTAATGTTTATTTGATCAAAATCCCATATCTAGGTTCTTTGCATATGGTTTAAAATTTTGGTACAAAGTTACATTTGTTTAAAGGGATGTTTAAATAAAAAAACTATTATATAGTCATTATAACTTCAATAGAAAAAAAAGTATACTTCTCACAGATATGAGATCTTTTATAATACTTCACAGATACTTTTATAATACTAAAATTATATAGTTTTTTGACAGTATATATAATTTAAAATAAAATGATTTAGCAAAATGTCACATCATATACAAACTTAAAGGTATTCACTACACAATCAGTTACTCAAGAAATATGGAGCTTAAATAACAAATTTGAAAAAGTGATTATAACTAAAATTTTTGAACCCCCAAAATAAAATAAATGAAGTGAATACTTCCAAAAAACCAAGTTTTTTTGTTTTGTTTTTTTAATTTCTGATCGATATAGGCAAAAGTGTGACTAGAAGAGGCGTTATTTTTTGTATGGCCACATTTTCAATTTGCTCTAACTACTTTTGGAAGAAAAAAGTAGTTAGAGTAAAAAAGTAGTTTCATCTACTGTCAGTTTTTCCCTGCGTTTAAAAATGAGAAAATTATAGAAGAACTGAAACGGAGGCTGAGAACTGACGGGATAGAAAGATTTATAATCAAGTAAAAAAATTTTATATAAAAATAAATCATAGAAATTCGACTTGGCTGGTTTTGGAATTCTACGCCTCAAATGAAATATTAACTAAATGTTAATGAAAGAATATAGAGGAATGTCCAAAAGAATTAATTGAAGAATATCCTAGAAAGATATTTAAAGAAAAAATTTGTTTTTAATTTTATTATTTTTTATCATGGAAAATGAGAAAAAAGCCCCGTTTCAAGATTGGGCCATGGCTATTAACTGAGTGTCAGTAATGGCTATTAAATTGTTTTATAATTTTATATATTATTATAATTTTATATAAGAGACTCGTAGGAAATAAATTTTACTAGTGAAAAGAAAATTTTATCATTTTAATATAATGTAATACTAAATAATGAACCAATCTTTCGATACAAAAAAAAAAAATAATAATAATATAAAAAAAAATGAAAATTGCAAAACCCTGGATTTGTGCTATGGTGGAAAGTTTCGCTACTTATTAAAGTCTTAAAGTATATGTTTTGCCACAAATGGTGTTTTAAGAGAAATTACAGAGTTTTTGGAAAACGATAAAAAATATTCCTCAGAAAAGTGGACATTTTTGACTCATACATAAGTCCACCAATAAATAAATTGTACAAATATATATTAAAAAAGATTATTTATTTCTACTGAATAAATATGAATTTTATTAATGAATATCATCAGCATTAACTTCGTTCAGTCTGTTGCTCGGTTCAGTGCTTTGTTTTTTCCCTCGACATGTCCGCCTCTTGTCATTCTACTGTCAAGACTGACACAGTAAGAACTGACATTGTTGACTGTCAATGTAAACAGGACAGATGTCATGTTGTATATTAAACTGTCAAAGAGTAGTGATTTCTAATCATACTATAAATATAGATTAAGAGAAACGATAAAGAAAAATTGAGATCCCGCTGCTCCCTAGACACGTTTAGTATACGGTATCGTATTTATTACAAAAAGGGAGTTAGCCTCATTCCATCCAAGCCACATTGATCCTCTTTTATTCGTGATCATCGATACTCCTTACTGTTATAGTTTTATGAAAGGGTATTAAAAGTTTCTGTGTTAAATTGTAAGGAAATCAATTATTAAGGAGGAAAGAAATATGGGTCACAAGGGATGCCAGTTTCTTTTTTTCGCCAAAATATTTGCCTCACCTAATTTTTTTTTTTTTTTAATATCGTCGATATTTAAATCAATAAATAAAAAAGGTAAACCCTCAATTTAGTTGAATCGAAAGTTCTCAACCGGTTTAACCAGAGGAACCGGCGTGCTATAGATATTCGATTGATAATAACGGTGATTTTTTATAATTCATCGGTTATTCGCGTTCAACAATTTAAGTTTGCGTGCAACAACTCCGTCTCGTTATTTCTTATGAAACCTTTTAGTATCGATCAGCGCAAAACAAATATTATTAGTAATACTTAAATCGATACAGTATTTAATTTAATTATAATTCATGGACATTAAAAAAATTCCTTAAAACATTTAAATTACTCTATTTTCAGTACCTCATTATTTATCCAAGATGACGCTTAGATTCCACGTAATAAAACAATTTCTTACTCTTAATATAACTTTTAGATACTTTCATAGTATTTTTTTACTGCACTAAGCATTGTTACCATAGGAATGTATTTGAGGACTGTTCTCTTATTTTCCTCTATATATCTTAAAGAGGATAAATCTTATATATGACATATGAGACGAGAGTAGAAGGAAGAAGACCAAGAGGGAGACCACGGATCACCTGGGAGGAAGGCGTGCGGGAGGCGTTCAGGAAGCGAGGGCCGGACTGGAGCAAGAGGAGAGAATTGCTTCAAGAAAGAACACTTGGGTCAAGCTCTATAGAGGGAATCCCCACACTGCACAGAGGTAGATAGGGACAGATTACGATGATTATGATGATGATATCTTAAAGTTAGTATTTATGTATATATTATCTTTATTAGTATTACTTCACTATAATTTTATCATTTTAATATGCCTCTCATAAATGTAATTTATTTCTGTATGTATTAGTTATTCTTAAGGTACTTTATCCCAGAGTGAAATTATTTTTCTATTATGTTCTATAGTATTTTAACTCTTTTTTCTGTTAAACATTGTGATTGTTTAAAGAAATTAATATTATATTAGGAATAAATGAATGATATAATACCGACGAATTTTGTATAATTATGAATTTCTATAAGTCTAAAATACTTTCTTTTTTTCCCTTTTTTTTTTAAATGTTTGAACGTTCACGTGATAACTACCTAATTGTCTAAATAAATCCTATGTTTTATGTTTTCGATTTATTAATATAAATTATAATTGCATTTTCAATGAAGTTTTGCCACGAATGATAATACAACTTTGCATTAAACAAAATATACATGTTCCTCAAATATTGTTGTACCTATATAACGTTACAGTTGCATATTGCTGAGTAAAAAATAAAGACAAAACGTTGAATGACTCTTCCTCAATAGTACGCAATAATCGTTTCGCAACGTGGTCACGCTCCTTCGAGAAGGTTATTGATGGTTATAAGTTCACCAAGGATATAACCTCATACATCCATCTGTCTTATAAAGGGTAGTTCGGCAGTTAAAAGTGTAAGAAACTATTCCATAGCTTCCTGATGTAACCTAATACACGATAATATACTTAAACGATTTAGACGCTACAGAAAATAAGGTAACGGAACCCTAAGTTATATGCCTAGGTTTGAGTCCACCGGTTGCATAAAATTTCTGTTTTATCTGCCAGAGACATAATCTAGATTTACTAAATAAAGAGGGTACAGGATCCTTAAATACTAGTTCGTAATAAAATTCTTGTGCATTCATAGCTCTCTATAAAGCTCCTATTTTAATCCTATTTGATTCTGATTTAAAAAATTGCATACATTGTTGTTAGTATAGACTTTGACTAATCCTTGATTTCATGACAAAAAAAAATAATTAAAGCCAATTGATGTCATAATGGTTTAAAAAAAAAACTGATCCCCGATCCCTATTGAATAGATCCGCTTGCTAGAACTCCCTATGGACAAACGTCTTACTTGGAACCAACATCCAAGATGTGGATTCTGATTTTGTGGATTCCTTATCAGGTAACAGATAAACTTATACATAATAATCTCAATGTCTCATATATTGCTGAATTGGCCTAAACCAGCTGTCCATCCTTCCATGAAAAGCTTCATACCGACTCGAATCCACTAGTCTCCCACATTGCTTCCCACTCGATCCCCAATAACCCTCCTATGCGTAAAAAACGAAGACGGTCTAGAAACTATTTTTATAAAAGTCACAAGTGCCCAAATTTAAAAGTAATGTTTCTATCAGGCATACATTGCCAATCCTGAAAACTAATAATTTTTGGGATGTGATAGTCTTCTTCGTGATCGATGATATTGCAACATTTAATTTATGTATAAGGATCAATAAATAAATTTTAAAAAGAAAAATTGTTTTAACTTTTTTTTTTTTTTTACACTAAAAAAGATGGATGTGCATTGTTGTTCGGAAACCCTGAGTATATATGGTTGATAGATCCAGTGGTATTGTTATACTTCTTAGGTGTAAGTCAACATATAAAAAAGGTAAAATGGTCCTCTTTTTTTTTTCTGCATTGTATATAATATAAGAGTTAAACTATTCCATGTCGCGTGAAAGCAGGAGAAAACCAGGAAGAACAGAACAATAATGCGATTTCCCGGGTATGGAGAGTGGCCCAAGGCGGAACTAAAAACATATTGGGACGGTTAGGTCTGTTCTTGACTATACTCGGGTTTGACTCAGCTGATATACGTTCAATATTTATAATAATAAATACATCAATACAATTTCCATAATTCGATACAAATGTTATATTAAATAATACAATAAATGGATTAATTATAAAACTAGGCAGCAGCGATGTCTTAAAACGATGCAATTTTAAACCGAACTCACAGCTGATAAGAAGAGTTGTTGGTAGAACTCCCCTTATATTTACCAGGTATGCAAGTTTAAAATGTCGTTTATTTCTTAAAATATATACACAGTAATTTAAAAAAAAGTATAATATATTTCATTCAAAGTACTGACCCTCGCTTTCTACACATTTTGTCCATCTCTCGGGCAATATATGGATACCATTCCAAAAGAATGCTTCATCTTTGTTTGAAATCCATTCATCGAGCCATTTTCGTACGTTTTCGAAATTGTTGAAGTGTTGCTCCGCCAATGAGTGTCCCATCGATGAGAAGAGGTGATAATCAGAAGGCGCCAGGTCAGGTGAATACGGCGGGTGGGGTAGGAGTTCCCAACCAAGCGAAGAAATCGTTTCCTTAGTCAATCTGGCTGAATGTGCAGGAGCGTTATCATGCTGAAGAATGACTTTGGCGTGCCTGTGAGCCCATTCTGGGCGTTTTTCGATCAATGCGTGACTCAAATTGATCATTTGTTGTCGGTAGCGCTCGGTATTGACTGTTTCGCCGGGTTTGAGAAGCTCGTAGTAGACTAATCCCTTCTGATCCCACGACACACACAGCATTGTCTTCTTCCCAAAACGATCCGGTCTTGCACTCGATGTGGATGGTTGTCCTGGCGTTACCCATGATTTTTTTCGTTTGGGATTCTGAAAATAAATCCATTTTTCATCGCCAGTTACAACTCGATGCAAAAAAAACCCTTTCTTTCGTGGCGTAAAAGCAGCATTTCGCACACAGTTTTTTTTCGTTTTTTTTTTCCATCTGTCGTTCGTCCAATTCATGTGGAACCCATTTTCCAACCTTTTGAATCTTTCCCATAGCTCTCAGGCGATCGGAAATGGCTTGCCTAGTGACATTCAACTGTTCTGCCATCATTTGTTGGGTTTGGGTATTGTCTTCGTCTAATAAAGATTGCAATTCGAAGTCCTCAAACTTTTTTGTTCGATTTTCTCGTTTTTGATCAGTAACATCAAAATCACCACGTTTGAAACTTTGAAACCAACGTTCACATGTCCTGACGGTTGGAGCAACATCGCCATAAGTCTCAACAAGAATTCGATGACATTCAGATGCCTTTTTCTTTTGATTAAATAAGAAAATCATGACATGCCGCAAATGCTCTTTATTTGGCTTAAAATTAGACATTTTTAACACCAAAGAAAGGTATGATACGTCCACGTAAACGACTTAAAAACAACTGACTTTTGTAAACAAATGACTAACAAACAAAATAGCGTTTAGAGATAAGCAAATCCTTCAATAGGCTAAGAGCGCATTCTATTGGAATTAAAACGACATTTTAAACTTGCATACCTGGTAGACAACCAACCATCAACTTCTTTAGGTACATGTCCATCTAATGAAAGATATGGGTGGGATCGGTGGCCCAGATTTAAAAGACTAACTTATCGCAACAAATTGTATTTTTTTTTATAGAGAAAGAAGAAGAAAATGAACTTTATTCTGGGACAACTTGTCCCCTAAGAATAACAAATGAGTACGGTACATAGAACAATCGTCTGGCTATGATAATTAATTATAATATATAATAATAAAAATTACTTAGTAATTAAATTATGAGTTACAAAATGAATGATAAATCTTGTAAAAAGATACATCTTATGTGTACTATTATAATATATATAACACAAACATTCATGTTTTACATTTGCTCGGAAGATTGACGATCCAGGAGGTAAAGAAATAGATGATGTTTAAAGGAAGTAAGAGTGGAGCTTTTTCGAATTGAGATGGGCAATGAATTCTATAAAGAGGAAGCGCTGATAATAAAGGATTTTTCGAAGGATGCAATTCGATACGCAGGAGTGTACAGGTTGATGGGTTTGGTTCTAGGATTTAAAAGGTGGATGGAGGAGCACAGGGTAAGGAGGTCATGAATAAAGGTGGGCTTTTTGGTTTTCAACTATTGAAATATGAGTGCACCTAGAAAGTATTGACGTCGGAAACTAGGGTAAAGCCACCCATGTGAGAACGTCTAGAACTCCCCAAAATAAATCTAATAAAACAGTTCTTTAATCTTTTACACCTCATTTCAAGCCCACTAGACTGTGCTCCATATACTATGCATCCGTAGTCAAAGTTGGGAAAAACAAAAGATGATACCAAAAGTTGACGAGTACTTAGTGGTAATGAATCGCGGTGACGGAAAAGTTATTTAAGAATAAAAATAGATTTCCTCGTGATTTCAGAAATATGATTATTCCAAGAAAATGATTGTGAGCATAAATTACTCCCAGATTTTTAATGGAATTTTGGAAATGAATTGGTCGGTTTTTGAGGTAAAGCAGTGGATAGTTGGGAAGGGCTTTTAGGTGAGGTTTTGACCCAATGAGGATATTTCAATATATATATATATATATATATATATATATATATATATATATATATATATATATATATATATATATATATATATATACACTAGCATAGCAAGAATACTATCCGATTGACTTTTTTCATTTTGTCGCCGAAAAGTTTCATTATTTTTAGATGTTTACGTCCCCATACCAATGTATATGGTATGTATTAAGATTTTTAAAAATCTTATTAATAGCAAAGAAAATTAAAGATGTGAATTTTTAATTAATATGATTTATTAAATGAAGCATAACTCTCAATAATTTATTCAAAATCACATTAGACCTAAGCCCAATCGAACGCAAGACGTAATGAACGCAAGGGGCTGATATAAACCTTATTAATTTAGAATTGCATGGTAAGTTGTTTAAATACTACTGTATTTTATAATTAATTATCTTTACAATTTGAATACGTTTTATATGTGCTGGTTTACGTATGAGGAAATATAAATAATTAAAAAGAACAGAAGTTTTAGCCGATAATAAAAAACAAAAACAAAAAACAATAGGGGTTGAATTTTTCGCCTGTCAGTTTCTGTTTTTAATATTTCTAATATTTTCTTATTTAATAATAAAATGTATTATTTTATGCTCATCAGTTTATGCTAATGTGATGCTCATTGTTTTAGTTTTTTCTATTGTATTATGATTATAGTTGTTTGCAGGTTGGTTTTTAATATGTTCATTTTCAGTTCGTAAATATTTATGTACAAATTTGTTTTTAATTGTTTAATTTTGCATATTTATATTTGATTTATGTAAGATTTAAAATATATATAAAACCTATTAGAATATTTATACATATAAATAAATCTATTCATAACTCCTTGATGAGATGTTTCGTGACATATTTGTACGGATCTGACCAAATACATACAATGAATTGGAATCCTTTTGAAATAAACTCAGAGCACATTAAAACTAGCTACAACGTGACTTTCCTACTAATGACTATCGATAATTCACCGAGGTATTTGAAAAGAAAACAGTCCCGTGACCTTCATAGATTAATCAATCTTTAGAGAGGCGCCAATTGGTATTATCACCTGTTACAACAAACAACTCTACAGAAATATTTATAGATATTTTCAAAATCGTTAAAGAATATAAAAAGTAATTTATCTGTCAGTTATATTTTTCTTAAACTTTCTACAGGTTATTAAACTCGAGGTTTTGTTAATCAAATTTTAATCCACATTAAAAAATCAGCAGGCGTAACGGCAGGACCAAAAAAGGGTGCTCATTGAATACAATAGAGAATAAGTGAGAAGGAAAAAAAGAAAAAAGAATAGTCAGACTAAAATAGCCAGAAGAGATTCTTTTACCCAAACATTCCACATTATTGGGTATAGTGCTCCGATATACCTTGAGCCTATTACACATCAGGTCCGGAAAACCTCATCAAACCGTGTTTATACCCAACCTTCACGGTCCGGTATCTTCAATCTTCTCTCAACACTCCTCTCAACGTAATTTGTATAACATAACCTATACTGCTTTATCATTATACCATATTTCAAGTAGTTTCTCATCGTACCTTGTGACTCATTAACACAAAAAACGATACATTAAAAAAAAAATATTACATTTTCTGACAATCAATAACTATTTTAGACACCAAAATACGCTCAAATTGCTTTAATTTAATCTACACTATTATATAAAAGGACAAGACATTTTTCGTCTGTGATCACTAACCACGAAAACTACTGAACCAATCTATTCCACATTTTAACCACATTATCTTTATAGTTTCATTCATCTATATAGGTTTAGCAATAATAAAATCTACTGATTTTCAATTAATTTGTTTTTAAAAAAGCGATATGTGGGATAACGGTGAAGTTCGAAAACTGGCCGATAGGCGGCGAGCGCCATTCCAAGAAACTTCGTTATATAGAGCATGAACTTGATTATAAAATTTACTTATATTCCATTTATTGGATCTATTTTTCAAGAACTTCTACATTCAGAAGGTCTCAAAGCCATCTTCTTTTTAAAGCCTCGCTGGGATATCGGAAATAGAATAGGAAGCAAACTGAGAGACTGGTGGATTTGAATGTTTTGGGATTTTACTATGAAATCACCAGGTATCTGATTTGGGCGAAATCAGCAATATAAGGAACATTAAGATTTTTTATTGATGTTTTTTCATGACATAATAAGGAGAATTGAGGATTTTACAATAGTTTTCCCATTACAAGGATTGGATACGAGAAGAATTGGAAGGTTTGTGGAGCTACAAAGCGCAATTCCGTATGTCCAAATAGGTCCTAGTTATTGTCATGTAGATAAAACTTTCGTAATTTATTACGGGCTTTGAATGCTTGTCTAGTAAAAGTTGGAGTAGTAGCTATATTTTTTATTTTTTTAATCTATTCATTAACTTAAAATTGACAACTGTATACAATAAAAAAAATAAACCTAGTTAATGTGAATATAATGCTCATAATGGCATGTCAGTGGCTTATAAACTGACCATTGGTGCCACTTCAATAAATACTAGAAGGTCCCGAGGCTATCTTATTTTCAGAGGCCTGCGAGGGTTATCAGGAATAGAATGGGAAGCAAGTTGATATACTAGTGGAAAAGTATGGTTATGGAGTTTACTATGAAAGGATAGGTATCTGGTTTGGGCTAAACCAACATACGTTACATTACGATCTTAATGGATAAGTTTGTTTGTGACAAAGTAAAGAGCACTGAAAATTTCTCGAAGAATTTTAGATTATTAGGATTGGAAACGAGACGAATTGGATAATTTAGTGAAGTCACCGAGCCCAACTCCCTATGTCCAAATAGGTCTAATAACTGTCATTTAAATGAGATCATTGTAATTAATTAAAAGTTTGTCATTACAATTACAATACTTTTTTGTTTTGTAATTAAGTTTTACAAATTCAAGATTAAATTAGTGGTTAAAATTATGGTATTGACAATCTAACAACTAACCTCTTCAATGAAATATTAATAAAATATTATTATATGAAAAATATTTAACAATAAATCACACATGTCACGGTGAAAGACGTTTTACTTCTTTACAACCTTTGCCGGTCTGGTTGTCTTAGAGGACAGTATTACCAATGTTCTGCTCTATGTCCTTCTTCAACAGGTACTAACCCAAAAAAAAAAAAAAAAAAAAAAAAAAAAAAATCCTCAACTTATTTTTGCAGAGGATGAGCCCCATATAGCCCAAGGCCATGAAATCACTAAGTGCATGGGAATATCATAGAAGTCGATAGAAAACCTGAATGAAACTGATATCGAAAGCAAAAGTAAGGACTTTGAAAATACATTTAATTTAATCAGTTAATTGAATCAACTAAATGTAGTTAAAATTACTCTGTCGAAATATCAAGTTCTACTTGCTCACTGGAGCGGCAACAATTACATCTCAGTAATCCGATTTAAATGGAATGGAGTAGATTAAAGTCATTGGGCTCTTAAATCAAGGGAACCGGATTCGAACATAATGCGGGAAGAGGAAAATCAACTTCCATAGATTCTATCAACCGGGAATAGAAACTAAATGGACTTTACTAAAAAATAAAGAAAATATATAACACGAACATTTTTTGTTGCGAATTTAAACCAATTGAATGGGTCCGCCGAAAAACGTTCTAAGCGACTAAATTTCCGAAGTGGCGATTTTAAAATGTATATTGGTACGTCATAGTATGATATAGTACTCCGTTATGTCATTATACATGTAAATATAGCAAATTAATAATTAAATATAAAATCTAACCTACAAAAGTAACAAAAACTTTAGATTATGATTTTCTTTCACTGATTACTCAAAATTTTGAGTAGAGAGAGAGAGAGAGAGAAAGAGAGAGAGAGAGAGAGAGAGAGAGAGAGAGAGAGAGAGAGAGAGAGAGAGAGAGAGAGAGAGAGAGAGAGAGAGAGAGAGAGAGAGAGAGAGAGAGAGAGAGAGAGAGAGAGAGAGAGAGAGAGAGAGAGAGAGAGAGAGAGAGAGAGAGAGAGAGAGAGAGAGAGAGAGAGAGAGAGAGAGAGAGAGAGAGAGAGAGAGAGAGAGAGGAGAGAGAGAGAAGAGAGAGCCTCATACGCCAATAAACCTTAAAACGGGTCCCCTCAAGAATTAAAACGGGTCCCAAGAATATATAATTTCCTTTCTAAATAATCAAGAAGCAAGACACTTGGTAAATTTTGTCACACAAGCTCAGCATAAGAAAGAAATAATTTAAACATATGCACGGCAAAGATTAGCCAGGGATTGATTGTAGCTTTCAATTTCGAATTTAAGGTTCCCACCTTCAGAACAATGTTAATCTTCAAGAAGAATACACGGAAGCAGTTTCGTTTACAATGTTAGTTGAATCGGATGATCCAACGTTCTCCATCGTTCTCCAATAGAGAGAGAGATTGATAGAGAGAGACAGAGAGAGTAAACTCTAGAAAAAACAAGCATCTCAAATATCAACTAAACATACGCAAAAAGAAGATATCACGCAAGGTTATGAAGATTTCAAAAAGAAAAAAAGATGGAGGTAACAAAGGTGCAAATTAAAAAAATAAATAAAAAACTGATATTGAAAAAGAAAACAAATGTAATCAGGAAATAAAAAAAAACTTTACACCGGCCAAGGTTATGTAGCCAAAATTCACATTCCAAATGACTTTATCAGAAAAAAACACACATGGAATCCTGTTATGAGTCTGAAAAACTAGAAAATGCTCTTCGATTCTGACTACTGCACCTTTTATAAATGATATCTATTTTAACTATGCATTTTAAATATTACAAAAATATACGTCAATATTATCAGACCTATATGGATAAATGGATACAAGGGCACTAATCTCACCTGACATTTTATTAATTCAATCAGTCAATATGTTTTATGGAATCGGCCAAGTCATGAAACGTTTTTTAAGATATAAGTACGGAAGAGGATCTTATTCCTCTATGCGTGATTTCTTTTAGCAATCAAATACTCCGTGGGAGAGGAACTTGCTAAATGCTCGTAATTGTAAGAACCGGATCCATTTTAGTTAATAATAAAAAAGTAGGTTTGTGGGTCATTTTCCTAGATAAGTCCAGTTATCTATTGTTTCATTCTTCCCCCGTTCAAATGGAGATTGAATAACCATTGTTATCCCTACAATTTACAACTCCTGAGTTATTACAAGAAGGAATATTTTTTTTTATGTTGATCTGAAGAATTTCTCATTATAATCAATACCCTTAGTTACAAAAATAAATATTTTCACATCATTATCAACTTTGAATTATTATGTTTTATATCCGCAATATTTTTGTTTTAGAGCTCTCAGTGCTTTTGATTGTGGTTTGGTTAAATTAAAATTATTGTAAATTCGAAACATCATGTTAGAGGGGTTCTTTAAAGATTTGAAGAATTTATTTCAGATACGTCAAGAGATATTAAATGTTTTGTTCATCTGTCTTGCAATATGCTGTCAGTCTCTAAAAGAGATCTTTTTCACGATTTAAAAAAATAAAATAAAATTTATTTTAAAAATAAGAAAAACCGCAATATTTCATCGTTATTTCTTCCTATGGTTTTAAAGAACAATGTTAAAATGATAAAAGTACCTACTTAAAAAATAAAAAATAATCTTGTAAAGGATGAAAGAAAGATGTACACTTAATGATTTTTGTAAATCCTATAAAAATGTAATTGAAACTTTATTATTACTATTTAAAAGTGCATTTTTGTTGAAAGCCATAGGTCAATTATAATTGTTTTTATTTAAAATATTATAAACGCTTGAAATTTTCCCTTGACGTTGGAAAGATAAAATAAAAAGTTTATATAAACACAATTAAATAGGATCGTTGAGACATTTTAAATGGTGATCCCCATCACATCACTATTATTTAAACTCTATCAATCGATAAAAACAAATTACGACAGGCAAAATATGATTACTCTGAAATGTAAAGAAGCATAAAAAGAAAAATGTGCACAAATTCGTATTAGACCGGCACAAGAACAGAAACAGAGGACTATGGAAAAATAAAATAAAAATAAACGAAAGCACGATATTAAACAATTGAATTCAAAATATTTAACCTCATTTTCTATACATATTTCTCAAAGTGTTATCATCTTTTCAATCCCAGAACTGCAAAGTCAGGGTTTCGTAAGGAAATTAAGTCAGAAAATGCGTTTTCAAAAATGTTATCCTTAATTAAATTTCCCCAATTTCTAAAATAGTACTTCATAACACAGCTTTAGTTTCATCACTGTCTGTCATGAAACATAAGGTAAGGCGCTGTCGTATAAGAGTAGAGGCTCTTTCTGATTAACCAATGCATGTTGTTTTTAATTCATTATTTCAATTTCACTCTAGAGCGATGTGGATGTGTAAAAATGAGAAATGAATTATTTCTTCCATTAACCACAGCACCGATAGCAATACATTTTTTTTGGAGCGAATTTGGCCAAACTAACGACTAATGTTCCGTTCGTTAAACACTTTTTCTTGAACGCCATAGTAATGATCCTGACAGCTTGTATTATAAAAAGGAAAGTTTTGATTTTTGGTACTATATAGTTGTTTGGGGTGCTGAACAGGAATCTGAATTTGCCAAAAAAATTTCTAAAAGCTAATATGTTTTTTCCTTAAAAAATGGACGTTTTTCCGCTTTTTCTGAAATAGCTCAATAACTATTAGTTCTATTCGAAAATTAGCTATATACAAAATTAAAGATGATTTCCAACATTTTTTTTTTTTTTTTTTAACAAAAGTCAAAACTACACCAAAACTTTCTTCATTAGGCCCTTTTTTGACATAAGCTGCCTGGACTATAATGTTTCTCGAAGCTTGGCCTGCTGAATGTTTCTTGAAGTGCTGTCCAAGAATACATACAAAAAACCAAACTCTAAAATCGCTTTTTCATGGTCATATGGTCATAGCATACTGAATTGGAGGCTAGTACATATTAAAAAAAGAAAAGAAATAATATCCAGGAGTGCATTTTACTTCTAAATAATTAATCGCTTTTTACTAGACTTAATGTTATTAAGAATCTTGAAAAAGTTCAGTGAGATATTGCTTAAAAACCATTGGGATTTCGACAGTGAAATACTTCAGTCGGATTGTATTTTAACATAAATAGGAAACAAAATGAAAAAAGAAAATCCATACAAACGAGGCTATTTACATGCTGAGACAACTCCAGATTGGGAACAGCCCGATTCGTCCTTGACCTTCTGGAAGGATCGAGGGTCCCTGGAGTCCTTCTGCGCGATTGTACGGACCATCGTTTGTGATTCAACTGGCGGAGGATGCATTTATCGGACAATGGGCTTCCGATAAAGGGTTAATAGAATCCTTTCATCCAGGTAATTGCATCAGTGATGATAAATGTTCTAATCGATTTTATGTATTTCAAGCTTATTCGAAGAATGGCGATTCAACTATTGCAGACATTTTAAAAATGAAACTATCCAAAACTTCCTGACTGAAATCTCTTTCATTTTACCCCTTATTTTACTGGAATTAAATTTATTGAATTTTACAACTGTATAACAAAGTTAAGAATCGTATAACAAAATCAAAACTTGTAGATAGACTAACCTTTATTAGTACTTCAATAAAAGTATAAATATCTGTTCCAGACCAAACCAGCAAAATATGGGACATAAGTATAGCATAGTACTTATTATTGCTCTTAGTAAAAAAAAATTTTTTTCTCCCTGACTAGGAAAAACAATAGATTAGGGATATCTATAATATAGCTAATAGCTTTTCCAATATATATTTTAGAATTAAAAGTATCAAGTTACTTAAATTATTAATTAAATTCAATTCACAATCGATGATAATTCGAAAAAAAAAAAAATAGGAGAAATTAGGTGTTTCAAACGCGACTTTTTTCATTACCAATTTAGCTCCTTAACGGATAAGTGCGTTGCACCAGCATTCCCAAAACAAAACATACCGAAATCGAACCCGGCTGTTGTAGAGTGGAATTAATAACGAGGATTTTATTCCCCTTCTCTTGTCCTCACGGCCAGGAAAACTCGCCGATTCGAAATGGCTAGAAAGGGGAGAAATAAAAAAATATATAAGAGAGATTTAGGTCGATTAAGGTCGATACGGATCACTTAATTTCGAATATTTCTACATAATCTAATAAGAATTCAAAGGTTTGGTTGAACGCCATAATCCTAAGCCCATAAACTAGGCCAAGTAATGATAATCTGCTGAGCTGAGCACAAAAACAGAAACTGTTATTTTTAGTTAGGTTCATGGGAAGGATGAAAAACAGGAGGAAATGGCAGGAAGAGGTCTGAGAGACGGTGATTAGTGGGACAGGAAACAGTGGAAAGAAAGTTTGACCTGAAGAAAACCCGTTCAAGAAGAACACCGTTCAAAGGAGAAGAATACTTTTTGATAAATGTATGATCAAAATTCGATAGAAAATGTATTTCTAGAATTTGCTAATACCAAAGACTAAAACTTTTATTCACAGGGTATAGGAAAGGTATAAGTTCGGATGCACTGAATGTAATGGAGAGTAGAGTACAATCTCGATAAATCGGCCCTACCCTTGTCCGACAACTCCAGTAATCCAGCCCTCTCATGAGAAGGTCACTGCCTTCATCCATCCACTTTGAATGGTTCATTCAAGAACGGCCACGGTAAACACTTTTATCATGAAATTGTACATGGATAAGTGTTTTGCAATAAATTCACTAGAAAAGGCGATTTTAATGCTAGCGATGGATGGCTTGGTAAATTTAAAAGCCTTACTGGGATAAGGCTTCTGGCTATTACAGGAGAAAAAAACAGTTACCTGACCATTCTTTTCTTCTTTTTTTTATATATATCAATTTATTGAAATTTACAACTGTAAAAATTTATACATTAAGTAAATGAGCTAATAACGATTATAATAACATGTCAAAACTTGAAAAGAACCACTCATCAGTAGCACTTCAATAAAAATTCTACACTAGAAGATCTCTAGGCCATCTTCTTTTGAGACACCGCGGAGGATTATCGGGAATGGAGTGGGAAGCAAGTTGAGAAACTAATGGATTTGAGTGGTTATGGAGCTTACGATGAAAGGATAGGTATCTGGTTTGGGCTAACTCAGCAAGATATGGAACATTAAGATCTTTATGGATAAGTTTATTGGTGACAAAGTAAGGGGCATTTAGGATTTTTCGAAGCATTTTGGACTGTAAGGATTGGATCAGATATGAATTGGATGGTTTAGTGGAGTCCCAAAGCTCAACTCCGAACGTCCAAATAGTCTAGAGCAATTTCTTGTATCTGATCATTCCAAGACGATAAATTAGATCTTCATAAATAGCTTCGTAAATATTTGTCATTTAATTTTCATGTAAAATGCAATGATCTGTCATTTATTTTTATAATTATTTTTTCCTGCATCCAGTAATCAGTCATTTTTGGTAATATGCCACTACTTAGGTTTCGTACGTCTTTGATTATCTAGACTGTACTGTATTTTGATTAACAAACATTTTTTATATCACTTATTTTATTTTTTATATTTTGAAACAGTAAATCTGCATTGACACGAAATAATATATACCAATTGTTCTAATAATACAATCGGGATAAATATTCGTTTACAAATTCTATAAAAAAAATTTTATTTATAAAAAAAAAATATAGAGCTAGGTGAAAGCAAACAACTCTCAGTATTGGGTTGCTACTGGTAGTGGGGGGGGGAGGGGTGTAATAGTGTAATAGCTCTAATTCACCCGTTGGACCCCCTCTTACCTAATCTGTTACGTCTACAACTTCTTTCTGTAAAACTCAGGACTCTTTAGAAGATGAAATACATTTTCATAGCAAGGATATATCTATATAGTTTATCTCAGCATAAAATTGTAAAAAAAAAAAAACTCCTAAAGCCTGTCAACTTAAAAAGAATAACATGGAACGTGTTTTAGGGGTTACCCCCTTGATCATCGATACTCATCTGTTTTCTATTATTTTTTTTCATTCAAACCAATATAGCTCCTAAACGGTATGTCCTAGCGACAAATGTTATATAACAAAAAATATTTTCCATTACATTTCTAATAAGAAAACTGTCATCAAACTTCGGCCCAAGCAACACTAACAGAGCTAGAATGTGTTAAAATACGCGTAACGCACTCGTGTTCCCCAAAAATGTATCACTTTAGACCAACAAGGCCACGGGTAAAACATGTTCCATATTAAAACATTTAAGTGGCTCACATAACCGAAAAGTTCGATGTTGCATAGGCCAAGTGGTCTAAGTTACATACAGCAATAATACGAAGTTTTAAAAAAAGTAGTATTAATTCTAAAAAAATATTTTTGTAAGAAAAGAGATCAAAGAAACTTTAATTTTTTAAACAAAATTGAAATCATTGCCCCCCATCTTTCAAAATACTCTTGTTTCACTCATACCAACAATAAATATAAATTATTAATTCATACTAACAGAATATGAACAACAAATCAGAAGACAAACAAAGTATATCAGAAAAACTGACCAAGGACTTAGAAGGTATATATAAGGACATCTTTGTAACGGTCACATAAAAACGTAATTTTCTAAAATAAGCAATGGACTGTTAAAATTTTTTAATTGTTCCTTCTTGTGTCTTTTATTTGTTTCTGCTAAACAACTATTAAAAAACAAAAAAACATTCCTGTTAGACACCCGATAAAGAAAAAATCTTAACTTATGAAAACAATATATGTAGTTCCTATTACGTATATAGAGAAATATATACTAACTGACTTGATTGAGGAATGGAACAGGCATTGGCAGCAATCTACTAAAGGACGAACATTACACAAATACATTCCAAATATAACACCACAAAACTATAGAATACCCAAAAGAATTCATCACAAACTAACTCAATTACAGAACACGGGCCAAACATTTCCTGAAACAATTTCGGTTACTAAACTCGAAACGCTTGTAATTGTGACGGACTAACTCAGCAAACATTCTTGCACATTTTAAAAGACTGCTACTTATACGAAGACAAGAGACATAATTTAGTTAAGGCTAATGGAAGGCAAATGGAAGGAGGTACACGGTCTCTTCGAGAGGAAGCTTTATAGCAGAAGTATAAAAAGGAACAATTGGAATAGAGCAATATTTTAAAACTACAGAAAGACTAATTGAAAAATTGAGAAGATCTAATTGTGCTTCTACCTATTGACACTCGAAATGTTTTTTATTTATTATCATTATTTTTCAGTTTATTCATTTATTTTACTTTTCGTTATTTATTTATTTTATTTTTTTGAAAGTTAATGATACTTCAAATTTTTTATTTATATTATAAGAAAATCCATTTGAAACATTGTATGCATATACTATGCTTTTTGCATGGTGTATGCACAATTTTAAAATAAACGCCTCTTCTGTAAGGTTACTACAGAAGAGGGAAAAAAATGTACATATATATGCAAAATAAGTTCCTGTTAGGCATGAAAACCTATCGAGAATGGGTCATGGACATTTCACTAAGTCACCAACCAAGTATCGTTTTGACCTTGCACAACGTTTAGAATTGAATATTTTAATACTATCGAACGATAAATCTATTCTCAGCACACGACAAGCTTATCAATTAATTTTTACAATCTTAGTATATCAACTGTTGGTACTACATTACATAAACCATCAAGAAGAAAATAATTCAGTTTGTACTAAGTGAATGGATAAGAAAAAAGATTATTTATTCATCAATTTTAAAATATTTATTTTTAGTTATTTATTTATTATTTTTACAACTGTATAAAATATATACTTCAAGTAAATGTGTTGAAGGTAATTTCAATAAAATGTCAATACTCAAAAAGAACTTCTACTCATCAGTAGTTCAAATTCAAATCCTAATTTTACATTTCAATCAAAGTTTTACACTAAAACGTCTCTAGGCCACCTTTTTTTTTAAACGCTTCGGAGGAATATCATGAATGTAGTGGGAAGAAAATTAAGCGAATAATGGATTTAAGCGGTTATGGAGCTTACTATGAAAGGATAGATACCTGGTTTCAGCTACATCACCGACAATGAAACATTGAGATCTTTATGAATAAATTTATTCGATACAAAGTAAGTAGCATTGAGGATTTTAAAGTCCTAGGTAGCGCATCTGTTCAACAGGCATGGGTGGTATATTGTTAAATGATACTGTAGGACAAGAAGTCGTAGTTTCACGACGAAGGGAGAAGGGTGAGCTTTGGGCTCCACTAAACCATTCATTTAATATCGCATCTAATCCTTCCAATTCAAAACTCTTCAAAAATTCCACAATGATCCTTACTTTGCCACAAATAAACTTATCCATAAAGATCTTTAATGTTCCATTGTTGCTGGTTTACCCCAAACCAGATACCTATCATTTCATAGTAAACTCCACAACCACTGAAATCCAATAGTCTTTTAACTTGATCCTATATTCCAGCTTCAAAAACAAGATATTAAAAGTACTGAGAATTTTAAAATGATATGAAAGATGTTTCTGGCGAATGAGGAGGAGCAATTATTTTGAAATAAACAAGCAGGAAAATTTTCAGTTATCAAGGATCGCGAGAGGTTGCGGCCTTCCTTGTTCGGATGAAATTGTTCAACACAGGATGACCTTTCTACAAGGACTTGATAATCATGCCTGCATTTCTCAGGGAATCTTATATAATATACACAAGTTACATACACCATTAAAAAAATGAAGGATGGGAAAACAACCTAAAACATTTTACTTAGCTGATGACCTATCTAAAGCTTATAATTTATTCATCAAATAGATGTGAAAAAATCAAGCGGTAAATATTGCAGTTAGAAAAACCCGAATCGATTTATCGATTTTATTCCTCCGAAAAGATTGTTGTGGCAGTGTCGCCATAGAGAACTATAGAAGACCGCAACAGGTCCAAGCGCCATTACGTCAGTGGCGTCAAGGCTCTTCCTAAACAATACCAATTAACTTTACGTGCGAAACTGTTACATTAATTCGCCCAGAACTAACTTAAACAGAGGCATCATGATAACCATCAAGGAAGCAGTGATAATTTTAATGAATTATTTTTTCTAAACGATTTAATCATTTTTTTAAATGAACAGCTATGTTCGAGATTTAGAAATCAAATGTTATTACAGGTTATCGGGTAAATTTCTTCTAGTGCCTTCCACAATTGTTTCTTACAAAAAATGTCAGAATCAAAGTTGTAGAGAATTTATATTTACTTTACTTTACTTTAATACGCTTCTGGCACTTGAAGGAAACGTTTGACAAAAAGTGAGGTAAGCATTTTTTTTTCTCGAAGCTTATCTAGTTTTAATAACGCATATCTCGAAAACGGTTAGAAGTTCAACAAATATATATATATATATATATATATATATATATATATATATATATATATATATATATATATATATATGTGTGTGAACAATTTTATAGGAAATCTAATTAGCTTTTTTAATTGTAACATATTTTCTAGAGTCCACTGTTTTCGAGATATAATCGAAAAACCAAAAGATGAAACCTTCTCCTCCCTCCCCCACCGTTAGCTCACCCCCCAGGAGCGGGGACTTTTAGTATGTTTACCTTCTAACTACTCCTAACGAAGCCCTGACGTCAAAAATAGTCGTATATTTCATGCACTCTATAATATGTTTATTTACTGGACTACATGAATGTATGTGTATATATATATATATATATATATATATATATATATATATATATATATATATATATATACACACATATTTCTTTTTTTTCTTTTTTGCGTTAGTATAATCAACTGCCAATTCAAGATTATACCTTATTATCTAAATATAATAAAAAAAAATATTTTTTTCTAGTTGATTAGCTTGGTAGAGGGTAAAACACTAGACAGCCATACTACCTGGATCGAATTCGAGCCGGGCTGTAGGCAGAAAATTTAATTTTTGTTTATTCAGCAGTGTATCGACTTCGTGGTCTGGAAACCCCCCCCCCCCTGAGGCACACCCAGAATGTGTTATAATTGTTTGAAAATTGTAATTCTGATTATTCTTAGTTATATTGTAAATGCATTACCGATAATTTAGAAATACGTTTTCAGTAACCTGCTTTTAAGACCGACCTACGTTGCATTGCTAAAAATTTTTGATAGCGTCGTAGGTCTAAATTCACATATCATCCTCGGCATATATGTTATATAGTTGCACTTTAATAATTTAGAAACTTTATTATTTCTTTACCGAATGGTATTATGAATATATATATACAGCTGGAGACCACGAGGCATGGGGAAGAACGGTGGCAGAGGCCCATGTCCTGCAAGGAATGTAGCGCCCAACAGTGAGTGATATATATATATATATATATATATATATATATATATATATATATATATATATATATATATATATATATATGTGTGTGTGTGTGTGTGTGTGTGTGTGTGTGTGTGTGTTGTTTATTATACGCTCCATATTCGCACTTCAAAATTAAATTGGCAAAACTGGAGATAAATCGATCTTTCCTATGACCCTTCAATCCTCATTTTAGCTCGTGTCCAGTTCGTATTTATTAAGTTATCCAGAAGGGATGCTGTCCCAAAATCAACCGTATAGAAATAGAAAAAATCAATAAAACATTAAAATTGTGCTAACATGAGACGTGACTATTTTATAATTTAGACGCCGTGATAAAACGTATTTTACGTCAAAAACACTTTCATTAACATTCCCTGAGGCTGTGAGAACCGCGTTCCGGTTTGGACTGACATCATCACCTCTGAAGCAGGTCGTGATGTAACAAGTATGTAACGTCTATCATCAGAAATGCGAAGGTTAGATAATGGACTCGGTATTTGAGAACTTTTTAAAACCATCGCAGCATTTTAATATGTTATTAAAATATGATCAAAATTACATACATGAATTATAAATGATGAGATAAAAAAATAATCGTAACCCAGTTTTGAAATTGTTTTTAAAATGAAGTCCATTACATAACAGTGCTTATAGTCCAGTCAATAAACACATTGTAGTGCATGGAATATGCGATAACTTTTTACTTCATAGCATCGTTAGGAATAGTTAGAAGGTAAACATACTAAAAGTCCCCGCCCCTGGGGGGTGAGCTAACGGTGGAGAGAGGGGAGAAGTTCAATTATTTTGTTTTTTCGATAATAACTCGAAAATGATAGACTCTAGAAAAATATGTTTCAAATAAACATAAAAGCTAATTAAATTACCTATAAAATTGATGATATATAAATTTGTCGTAATTCTAATTGTTTACGAGATATTCGTTATTGAAAATCGGTGATTTTCGGTAAAAAACAAATGTCACCTCACGTTTTGTCAAACTTTTGTTTTTAGTACTTTCCACAATCGTTTCTCAGAAGAAACGTCAGGTTCAAAATTGTAGAGCATTAAATTGACTTTAATTTCATTTATACGTTTCTGGTATTAGAAGCAAATGTTTAACAAAAAAAAGAGGTACATATGGTATTTGGTTTATTTCTAAAATTATCGATTTTTAATAAAGTATATCTCGAAAACTGTTGGAATTACGACGAATATGTATACCAGGTATGCAAGTTTAAAATGTCGTTTTAATTCCAATAGAATGCGCTCTTAGCCTATTGAAGGATTTGCTTATCTCTAAACGCTATTTTTTTTGTTAGCCATTTGTTTACAAAAGTCAGTTGTTTTTAAGTCGTTTACGTGGACGTATCATACCTTTCTTTGGTGTTAAAAATGTCTAATTTTAAGCCAAATAAAGAGCATTTGCGGCATGTCATGATTTTATAATTTAATCAAAAGAAAAAGGCATCTGAATGTCATCGAATTCTTGTTGAGACTTATGGCGATGTTGCTCCAACCGTCAGGACATGTGAACGTTGGTTTCAAAGTTTCAAACGTGGTGATTTTGATGTTACTGATCAAAAACGAGAAAATCGACCAAAAAAGTTTGAGGACTTCGAATTGCAATCTTTATTAGACGAAGACAATACCCAAAGCCAACAAATGATGGCAGAACAGTTGAATGTCACTAGGCAAGCCATTTCCGATCGCCTGAGAGCTATGGGAAAGATTCAAAAGGTTGGAAAATGGGTTCCACATGAATTGGACGAAAGACAGATGGAAAAACGAAAAACTGTGTGCAAAATGCTGCTTTTACGCCACGAAAGAAAGGGTTTTTTGCATCGAGTTGTAACTGGCGATGAAAAATGGATTTATTTTCAGAATCCCAAACGAAAAAAATCATGGGTAACGCCAGGACAACCATCCACATCGAGTGCAAGACCGGATCGTTTTGGGAAGAAGACAATGCTGTGTGTGTGTGGTGGGATCAGAAGGGAGTAGTCTACTACGAGCTTGTCAAACCCGGCGAAACAGTCAATACCGAGCGCTACCGACAACAAATGATCAATTTGAGTCACGCATTGATCGAAAAAAAACGCCCAGAATGGGCTCACAGGCACGCCAAAGTCATTCTTCAGCATGATAACGCTCCTGCACATTCAGCCAGATTGACTAAGGAAACGATTTCTTCGCTTGGTTGGAAACTCCTACCCCACCCGCCGTATTCACCTGACCTGGCGCCTTCTGATTATCACCTCTTCTCATCGATGGGACACTCATTGGCGGAGCAACACTTCAACAATTTCGAAAACGTACGAAAATGGCTCGATGAATGGATTTCAAATAAAGATGAAGCATTCTTTTGGAATGGTATCCATATATTGCCCGAGAGATGGGCAAAATGTGTAGAAAGCGAGGGTCAGTACTTTGAATAAAATATATTATACTTTTTTTTAAATTACTGTGTATTTATTTTAAGAAATAAACGACATTTTAAACTTGCATTTATATATCATCAATTTTATAGGAAATTTAATGAGCTTTAATTTTGATTTGTAGCATATTTTTCTTGAGTCCACCGTTTTCGAGATATTATCGAAAAACAAAAAAATTGAACTTTTCCCCTCCCTCCACCGTTAGCTCACCCCCTAGGGGCGGGGACTTTTAGTATGTTTACCATCTAACTATTCCTAACAAAGCTATGAAGTCAAAAATTATCACATATTGCATGCACTCTACACCCCTCATTTCAGCACTCATTGACTGGGCTATTATAAGAGTTTTAAAAATAATATCGAATGCAAAATAAATGAGTACAACATATCGTTGAACATTTACAAGCAATAAATATTCTTTATTGCTTTTTAACATAGTCAAATAGTTACGATCGACCTTTTGATAGGGTTATTCCACCCCTTGCCTTAGTGAACTCAATCGCTAAAGTAAAATAAAGATGCATTATTTCACATTCCATACTTTGTTTGTATCGAATATATATATTAAGTGCAATCTGGAGACATTCCTGCACTTCGGCGGTTAGTAATGTTCGACACCCCCTGTAATGCCAACCCTCTAGCGAGAATCCACTCGCCCCACCACTGCCGGCGTGTGATGTATGAATGGATCATTCAAGAAGGGCGGCGGCAAACACCTCTTTTTAGAGAAAATATAAATGTAAAAGCTAAGGTATAAAGATGATAAGGATAAATTAAAAAGTTGTATTGGAACTTTACCGGCCGTTATAGGGGGAAAAAACGTCATAAGATAATTCAGCAGTCAAAACTTTCCAGGTCTTAAATTCAAGATTTGGTTCCAAAACAAATAACACCGAAGAGAAAAGAGATGATGCTTGCTCTACCTCTAGCCACTACTGAATACACAGTTTTTTCACAGGAATAAAGAATTGGTTCCCGAGAAAAAATTATCAAAATATCGTCTTACTGGCATTTCGTGTGCCAATGCCAGTTTTATGATCAGATCTGCATAAATATATTTTTTTCTTCAGACATTTTTTTTAATATTTGTTAAAAATAATTTTTAATTTTTATGATGTTTATTTCTTCACATCCAGTAATTATTATAAACAATTACAATCCGGACATAATTATGTATGTCGGATAATGGAGACTTTACAGTCAATAGTTAATAAGAACTCGGAATATCGGGAATTTCAATGTATGTAAGGGAAGGGAATCTAAATAGAATTATCAAAAGCACCATAAAGACAGTAAAATGATCATACACCCTTTTAATCATCGTACGATGCGCCAACTCTGAAATATACTTCAAACGAGAACAATCGAAACCTAGGGATCGAATTTGGAACATAGAAATTCCTAGTTAGCTAGATTTTTTTTTTTTTTTTTAAAGTCATAAATTTGTCGTTGAACAGTCCCTGAAAAAGCGATCAGAGCAATAAAGTCATATCCCGGAAGAGATATTTATAAAAGACTTACCCAACACATGGCGGATGACGTAGAAAGGTATTCAGAAAAATCTTCGGTTCGGTAAATGGCAACGGGAATTCGAGAATAAGAACTAACCTGGAACTGGAACAATTTTTCAGTGAACCCAACATCATTTCGATAGTCAAAGTAGGCAGATAAGATGGCTCGGTCATGTGCAAAGGACGACGAAAGATAGACTTTCAAAAATGATGATGAACGGCAGGCCGGGAGGAAAAATATTAAGAGGAAGACTGAGATGGCTGGACAACGTCCAGGATGACCTGCGAAGACTGGGAGTGAATGGTTGGAGGAGGAAGGCGGAAGATAGACAGGAATGGCTGTCTGTACTTTGTGAATTCAAGGTCCGACTAGGACTGTAGCGGTCACTAATAAATAAATAAATAAAAAAGATTATACTGAGATAAATGATAACTATCATACTAAGAAATCCTAATTACTCGTTATGTTTTTGTTTTATTATATTACAATCTCACTAAGGCAATGAGTAATGCTTCTAGAAATTACACAGTCATCCCTTGCTTGCAAATTAATTTTTTTTAAATATAAAGAGTTATATCTGTGCAATAAATCCCCATTAAATATTAATCTACAATAAAAGAATGAATGATTAAATCAAATAACAACAACACTCATTATTTTAGTAATAACAACAATTCTTTAAAAAAAAAAAATAGTACAGGTTTTAATTTGTAATTAAAACATAATTCAATTACTCATTTTTATAGGTGATATACGATCTATAATAGAAGTGAGATAAGACTTATCTAGTTCAATTAAACACTTATGTACTCATCCGATTATTCAGTGCTGAAACAGATCGTTGTTATAACATTTCAAAATTAAATTACCCTTTTTAAAAAAAAAATAATAAAATACAATTTCTTCTTAAATCTGAATAAATTTTCTGATTTACAGTAAAACGGGACATCACTCGCTCGGTGCAAGTAATATATAAATTATTATATTGTATATATAATTTTTGAACCTTATGGATAATTGATTGTGACACCTTGAAACCCAGGTTATAAACATCTTTATATTAATTTAGCCTTCTAAATATTTATCACTAATTTATTTATACTTATAATGCTAGGCTGCCAAGAGCTGTCAGATATGAACTAAATTAAATATTCCAAGGCGGTAAATGCGCAACTTAGGTCAATACATAAATATTGAAAAGCATGTTAATTAATTTGACTTTATATTGCTAAATTACATAGTGAAGACTTAAACGTCCTCGGCTGTCAAATAGCCTTGTCGCATAAAGCAATAAATATATTAGTGTAAATAGAAAATAATTTATCGAAATATTTATTTTTCCACGTATAAGTAATATGTGTTTTATAATCTTCTTAAAAATCAAAATTTGCTACGAGGTCAGTAGGTCAGTTTTAATCTCGGGTATAAAATGTCATACGTAAGTCACGCGAGTCGGGTTTAAGAACATGGATCTTAACTTTAAAATAATATTTATTCACATAGAATAATTTTCATATGTGCTTATATGTTCATGTATATAAACTTCTGGTTGCCTTAGACACTTATATGTAAATCTATTTAGGCACTAATGATTAAGCACAAAGGATAAGGAATATTAAATTTAGTGATCTATTGAGTTGAAGAACAGATAAAATGAAAACTGTTACATCAAATCGCAGTTAAAAATAATTAAAAGTAACGGCTTATAATAACAGTTACTGGTAATTAATAAATAGGTACTATTTATAACTACTACTACACTATTTATATAACGATTTTATGTTTCTAATCATTACAATCAAAAATCCTTCCTAAAATCAACAATGCTTCTTATTTTGAAACAACTAGTGTGCGCTAGCCTTTACTTGAAATATAAATACAAGACTGAACTGACAAAAATCTAAATAATATCGTATCCAAACCATACCTACGAAAACTCCTCAATGCTCCTTTCTTTGGTACAAATGAGCTTATACATAATGATCTAAATGCCCCATATGTCGATAAATTAATCCAAACTAGATATATCCAGATATCAACTATTCCCAATAACTCTCCAAGCCGTCTAAAAGAAAATAGTCTCGAGACCATCTAATGTAGAAATATTGTTTTAGTGGTCTCTTTACTAGTTATTGTATTTATTTTTCCACAAATTTACTTGATCTATATGTTTTGCGCAATAGTAAAAATGAATAGATAAAATTTAAAACTAAAAGTTTACAGTTCGAAGGTGATGAAACTGCAATGTTTATTAGGTCTTGACGATGCCTATATTTTTAGTGTACATCTTATAAACTGATATTTTTAAACCAATAATTGGTCAAAAGTAAATAACGTTTATTGTATATTTTACTGTGTGTTTTTTTTTTTTTAATATGGTTCTTAAAATTTAGTTCCAATAACCAATATTTATAAGATTAAATAAGTAAATTATGAATTCATATGAATAAATACTTTTCAAGGACCGAAAAAAATAAATAAGAGTTTAAGGGTGCCCTAGGAGGTTCTCCCGATGCAAATGGTTTCAAAAGGCCCCGAGGCCACCTTCTTTTCAGAAACCTCAAAGAATTCGTGAGAATCCATTGAGTGGCCGAATCGAGAAACTAGATGATTAAATATTGAATCTTGTTTATTATGAATGGTTAAGTATCTGTAATTATTTATTTATTTTTGATAGATGGGATTCACCCCAAAAATCGACATTGATACGGGTGAAAAAAATTTAAAAAAATATTATTAAAAAAAAATAAATGAATTGCGACCAAATCAGAATTAACTTCATGCACTTCAATATTTAAAAAGGTCATCAGTTAAATAAAATAAAAGTCAGATAATAACAGCTCACCCATAATTTAACAACGCTATGATCAGTTTTTTTCAGTTCGTATAAATGCATAACTCTGATTCAAGATGTTAAATTGATTTTAAGCCTTTTGGAACTTTCATCTTTCGAATTTTTAGTATTCAAATATAGTTTTATTTTTCCTTACCGAAGTAACAGTTATCGAATAGTAACAGGAAATAACGCCATGTAATCCACCAGTGACAAGAATTAACTGAACTGAAGGTGTGTACCATATCTAACTTTTTAGAATTTTTTTTTTGTGGCAATTTTCGAATATTTTCAGATAATGCACCTGTATAAAATAAATTAATTTAAGCTAAAGAAAAGACTTTTGAGAAATAACTTATTTTTATCAATGACCAATTGATGACTATAATATAAAGGAATTAAATGACAGATAAAGGATATCACTAAAATAAGATATTTTAAATAATAAATAAAAGAGTACGCTAATTGAAAGGAATAAAAGACAATTAACAAATTGACCTCCCAGCCTTGGCATAGGGTAATTAACGGTTTCTTCATTAGCAGTCAGATGACTACCGTCAAACCTTTCATTGAAATTATCTAGCTGTAAAGGAAATATATTTACAACTAAATAAAGAATCGTATTAAAACCGTTTTTAGATATGGCCCCATATTTCTGAAGAAAATATCAGCTGTCTATTCAAAACAAAATAATTTTATTTCATTAATTAAATTCGAAATACATTTATTATTTAAATCAGTCAGTAATACGACCATTACTGACTAACGCCTCTCCTGTAAGGAGCAACACATCTGAATCCAACTAAAAAAAAAAAGATTGGAATGATATAAAACCTAGGTATGAGAATGATAAATGACTACCCCAAATACCAATATATCACTTTATTTAAATTAAAAAACCATTAAACAGTTTATTCATACCCAGAACGGAATTATTTTCAACTCTAAAAAAATCAGGAAATCCCAAAATTTATTCAACAAGCATTTATAATTAGCAAACTTTAAGAAGATACATACACAAAAGTAGTAGCCATAAACTACTGGGATAAAGATTTAATAAAAAGTAATAAGACACTCATAAAACTATTAATTAGGTATAATTAAAGTTCAAGTTAATTTATTTAAAGAAACAAAGTAATGCATAACCGAATTCTTCCTCAAATATTATAAATTTGATTGTAAATAAATTTCTATATTTTTGTTTCTATACATCAATTCATTGGAATTTACAACTGTATGAATATATACATTAAGTAAATGAGCTGATAACGATTATAATAACATGTCAAAACTTAAAAACAACTACACTTCAATAAAAATTCTACACTAGAAGATCTCCAGGCCATAATCTTTTCTGAAGCCTCGGAGGATTATCGGGAATGGAGTGGGAAGCAAGTTGAGAAACTAATGGATTTGGGTGGTTATGGACCTGACGATGAAAGGATAGCTATCTGGTTAGGGCTAACTCAGCAACATATGGAACATTAAGGTCTTTATGGATAAGTTTATTGGTGACAAAGTAAGGGGCATTTAGGACGTCCAAATAGGTCTAATCACGGTCATGTAATTAAGGCTTTTGTTGTTTGTCTAGTAAATGTTAAAGTAGTCTGTGAGGACGAGCAGTTTCCTGTCGCTTTAGTCTAGTAAAAAAATTTAAAACATCAATTAAAATTATAGGGCTCAACTAAACCTTCCAGTTCTTCGCGTATCCAACCCTTAAAGTCCAAAAATGATTTTTTTAAATATTATTTATTTATATTTACATCTGTATACTATATATATATATATATATATATATATATATATATATATATATATATATATATATATATATATATATATATAATTTATTTAATTAATATTATTTGCCTTCAAGAATGCTAATATGGAAACAATAAAATGGACTTATTCGTTATTTAAAGGGAATTCGTGCATTAAAATACCTCAATTTTAGTGAAGACGATATTTCATATAATATTCAAGTGATAACACGCGTTTCTCTTCATTATCCTAAACACTTCGTATACTAAAGTATTCTTATTTTCATTTCTTCCTTGTAAACGTCTACATATTCGAACACCGCCATGATCCGAAAAGCGATATGCCGAAAACATTTTCTAAACAATGATATAATCATGGCTCAAGAAGTAAAACCTATTACAATCCCATTTTTAAAAAATAAATTATATTCAAATCAATATATAGTGAAATTTCTATTCAAGAAATCACCTGAGTTTCCATTGGATTCCTTTAAACGAATGAAGCAGCAGTTTCCTTAGATGAAACTGTGATGACATAAAAAACGTCCTTCGTTCGAAACCTTCGCATGTTCAGGTTTTCGAAAAGTTTTACGAAGCCATTAAAGCCATCTTCCTTTTTTTCTTTGGCCGATTGTCGGCAAGCAAGGTCCCCAATACTAAAAATCATCCCACGCTAAAATAACACAAATCTCCGGCAGCACGGATATAACACTGCAAACACAATAACTGAGAGATAACTGCATTCTTCAAAGATAACAATGTTTGCTGCAAAAACCGAAAATTCTAAGATAAGATAAGGGGAGAGTAGTGAAAATTTATTGTTTACATTTTCCGAGGTGACGATATGAGAACAGCAATTGTCTTATCTTTACTAGTAGAGTAAATAAAATGCATACAATTCAACTACATATTTTAGTTCTACATTTATAACATCAGAAGCGAGTTATTCAATGCAGTGGTTAAAGCAGATAGTTGTTCTTATCACTTGCAATATACCTTTAACTCATAAATTTCCCTGGGATGCTAGGCTTCAAGGGCCGAGTTCGAATCCGACTGATGTAAGAAAATTTATTTTCTATTGATTCAGCTGTAGTTCAACTTTGTCTTCGGTAGATCCTCCTGTGGCACACCTATTCTCGATAAAAAGGGAACTCTTAATTAGAGGAAAAACCAGGCCGCTGAGCTTAGCATTTGACCATACCACCTCCTTATGTATGAATGTTTATGAAAGAAAAACATTTGAGGATACATGGCTGTCATTACCAGTCAAAGAACATCTCTTGGGTTCAAGGCAATACTAAGAGGTAATTATTTGAATATGGAACTTCCATGTAAAGAAATGAATGTTGAGCTGTAAATTTACATCACAGCAGCGAGTTACTGATTATAGAAGGTAAATGGAAGGTTGTACTTATACTGTTATGAATTTAAAGCAAATAGAAAATTTGATTTAAAAAAAAAAAACCTTTTAATTACAAATAAGTGTGTAAATTTTAAATATAATTTTTGTTAGGTGGACCCACGAAATGAATCTTGACCTTCCCACCCAGGCTAGAATAAGTTAGTAACATGTAGGATAACCAGTCCTTCCTGCCCTAGTTGGAGTACATACAAAAAAAGTCCCCCCCAAAAAAAAAAAAATTAAAAGAAAAAAAGAAATATTTATTGTAATATTAATTTTATTTAGTTTCTATCTCTACTTACTTCACTTAGTTTTTAATCAATTGAATTTGTGCTCATTTAAATTACTTTTTATTGATGTTTTAATTTCATTCATATAATAAAAAAATTTTAAATTTTTTTTCACAATCATTTTTTTTTTTTATTTATCATCTATATATGTAATTAGATCGAAAAACATCTCTCAGATATTTTATTTACCAATTAAACAATACACTATTTTTTTTTACTCTATTATTTTGTATTATATACAATTTTTTGAAATGTTACACAATAAAATAACAGAATATAATTTTTTTCTTCTCAGCATGACTCGAACTCGAGCCCAGGAGCACGGAAATCTAATGCATTACCCAATGAGTACCTATATATCTGTGGGACCTGTGAATAGCGTACTGCAATTCTGTGAATTCTGTGTTAAGGGTATTACCAGAAAGATAATTCTTTTTTTTAACATCATTTGTGGCCAATGGGATCCGTTATGCGGCTATCACAGATTTTCCTTTGAGAATCATGAAAATAAACTCCAAACTTTCAATTGCGTTTTTCCAAAAACACGACTTTCGCATTAAGCGTTCTATTCGCTAGTGGCACATAAAAATAATTTGGTACTATTTATTTTAACAAAAAAAAAGTCTAAATAATAAATACGTATAAATAGAGTACTACTGATAAATCTGAATAAAGAAATTACGGAATTGCTATTTAAAAAGCTCGATGTTGATCGATTCTTTACCTTATTTATCTCTAAAACAATAATTGGTTCAAATTACACTGACATTGCAAACGCACCTTGTTCCAATTGTCGCCTGAAAGCTCTACAAACAAGGAAGAGAAGGATAGAGGCTAGGTGGCCATTATATTACCTTCACCAACCGCAGGTAATCGCCCAATTATCTGGAATGACAACGGGTTCTGATCCAAAAGAACAAAGCCAAAATAATAAATCAAGATGGAAGTTTGTTCATCTTAAAAGGACGAATAAGTGGAAATTCACATCATGTCCTTACATAGGCAAACGATGTTTTCCCTTAAAGCCGCACTACTCTTTGATCACATAATTTGAAAGGATAATACAATAAATAAATGAAGATTACAAACACTAACCTTTTATTTATTGATATTTACGATTGTACAGTATATAGACACTGAATGAGCAGAAAATGATTAAAATAACATGGCAATATCTTTTAAAGAAATCACTCATAATTAACAATTGAATAAAATTTCTACATTAGGTGGTCCCTATACCATCTTCTTTTCTCTTCTGAGGGTTATCGGGAAAAGTTTAAAGCAACTCGGGAGACCCTAGAGCATTCAGTAGATAAGTAGCTTGTCATGGAAAGAAATATCTGGTATGGGCTAGTTAAGCTAAATATCAAAACATTTGCATGATAATGGAATGTTTGTTAATGACATAATAAGGAGCACCGAGGATTTTTGATTATAAGGAGAATTGGAAGGTTTGTTTGAGCACCAAAACTCAACTCCGTATGTTATAACACATTTAGTAATTTATTAAGCTTTGAACGTTTGTTCAGTAAATGTTAGAGTAGTCTATAGGAATGAGCATTTTTTTGTTGTATTAGTCTTGTAAATGGATCCCACGTAAATTGTTTATCCAGATGTACTCCTTGGTAGCGGATCTATTCAACAGGCATTAATGGCGGAGTTGGGCAAAATTTAATCATAGCTATTCGACAACTGATTTCTTTGAATCAATCATCTAATTTAATAATATTTTAATCATTTAGTAAAAGATCATTAGTTCACTAAGAACGACTGAAAGATTAAATTGAGAGATTGATTCCAGGAAATTAGTTGTCAAATAACTATTATTTTTGGAGAAGAAGATAGTCAGGGATGCAGTCAAGGTAACACCACGTTAAAGAAGGAATTCTTTAATACGTGCCAACGTTTCGACCAGCGTTGCAGGTCTTCTTCAGGGCCACACTGAGTCATCGTCCTCCTCACAAGTGTGGTTCGGTGGCCCGGAAGAAGACCTGCAACGCAGGTCGAAACGCTGGCACATATTAAAGAATTCCTTCTTTAACGTGGTGTTACTTTGACTGCATCCCTGACTATCTTCTTCTCAAACCTTCATCCAGTCAACTATAATTTTATCATTAACTATTATTTTTATTATATTTAAGATATTATTAAATTTTTCCCAACTGCGATTAGTGGAATAAGATTTTAAGAATAAGCAGATACAAAAAATGGCAACAAAACAAATTTCAGGTATAACTTGACACTGATAAGGAGATGGATGATGGATCTCCACGTATAATTTTTAAGAAAGTATCATTCCACAAGAAGGTACCACTGCGTACTGAATCCCTCATGCATGATCATGTCTATCTGTTATATTCAATTTAACATAACATTCGCTGGTTGTTAGGGATTAATACCATTGTTTAAAAAAGAAGTAATAAAACGAAAATAAAATGAAGTGATATTGAAAATTAAGCTCATCAGCGTTATAATAAAAATAAAAATAATAATAATCTAAAGGCCAGATAAAACTGGTATTTCTGCATTATTTTGGAGATTTGAAAGTACCTTATTTTCTATCTTTCAATTATTCTTACGCTACTATTAGTCTTCCGAGACAGCCTTCTTTTCTTCTGGCCTCACTTTCCCTTCTTGTCGGGTCCATCATCGAAGCTCTAATGGTTTCAATTCATGAAAATTTGTGAGGTTTATCTTTTTTTTTCGTTTTCATTCTTTTATTCACACCTTTCGCTAATTCAAAAATGTATTCAATATATAAGACACCTGACATGAGGGAGACTAGTAATCACCGCTACATTGTTCTAGCATAATATGAGCAATTTTAAATAAATATAGCAAAATTATTTGAGCAGATCCCTTATTCAGCTTCTATTCAGCTCTCTGAGACTATTCATGGATACTTCAGTTGGAACATATCTTGGGTATATTATTATGTCCATGAAGTCTATGTATCTTGTATATAAATGTTATCGTTTACTATGGATATTATATACTACTCCCCAATTCTTCATATAAAATATGTACAAATGTATTTACATACCTCTATAATATAGATATAGATAGACTATATTATAATCTATACAAAACACGAGTATGAACTATCCCATATGATTAACATTGATAATCGATATTTAATAATCGATTTACAGTAATTAATTCTAAATATATATATTTTTTTTAAAATAAAGATATTACGAATTGTTTAACCTTCTAATTGTCGGTTTCAGACTTTTCTACAAAGACCCTTAGTATTATAATTAATGAATGAAACAGTATAATGAATGAAAAATAGAAAAATATATTCCGACCACGAGAAGAATAAGGACACAATATGAAATTCAATGAATGTTTGTATTTAGCAAACATAGCCCGTCGTTCATTAGAATATATCACTTTTAGATTGGTATTTCAAGATTTTTTTTTTTTTTTCTCGTCCTTCAGACATATTAAAATGTTCATTTTAATATCAGTTTTTTCTTTATTTATACAAAAAATGAATATTTTTCTTAAAATTAAAATTCAAAACTCCAAAATAAAGTACATATTGTATTTCTAATACTAATCCTACTTTAAGCAAGCATGTATGGTGCCTCTTTCATTCCAGATGAAATCTATTATTTAAGCCACTAAAAAGGAAACTTCTGTAGTTACCATATTACCATATTATAAAACAATAAAAAATAATAATAATATATTTTTATAATAATACTGCTGTTTATAGGACATTGTAATTATAAAGGATTTAAAAAATAATATTTTCTGTTAGAATAAATAATTAAAATTTTTCTTAGGCGAACTTAAAAAATTAATTTTTGAAAAGTTACTATGGTTTGATTAATATAATATCATAATTAAAATAATATCATCTAAATGAATTCTACTCTAAATTTATGTCCATTTGTTTCGTGGTAAGTGTGAGAATTAGTACACTTTCCTTTATTTATTTATTTATTATTATTTTATTTTTTAACCACTATATGCAAAAATAGATCTGGTATAAAGATAATACTCATAAAGACATATTAATTAGTTTATGAAGCAACTAACCATTGGTAGCACTATAAAAAAGATTCTTTTCAGACGCCTCGGAAAGTTATCTGGAATGGAATGGGAAGCAAGTTGAGATACTAGTGGATTTTAATGGTTATGGAGTTTACATGTGCATTTAAAATTGACAATCTTCCTGTTTGTTTATTTTTCTTGATATCGAATTTATTAAATCTAAGGACAGCGAAAGATTTTAGTTGAAGACCTCAATAATTTTATCTCAAAACAATTTAAAAGCCACTAATTTTCATTGACTACTTTGACGAATTTACTTCTTATTTTTTATTAATTATGAAAACAACAATGTTGAATATCCATAAAAAAAGGGAATTTATTATTTGAATCATTTATTTTATTTTTTGTATCTATTTGATTATTTTATTTATTACAGTATATCACTTTTAAATGGTATTTCAAAATCATTTTTTTCCCAAATCGTTCATATAAATTGAAATTTCTTTTTCTATATATACAATACCTATGATAGTACAAATCTCATCATTGATTATTAATGTGAAGGTTGTAGCAAAAAATCTATTACAAAAAGAAAAAAGAACATTGCCTGTATATTGTGTTTATAATTAAATTATTGCCTTCTTAAACATAAAACATTATTTTTATATACATAAAAAAATTTAATTTATCTGAAGGGTGGAAAACAATCTTGAAATAAATGTCAAAAAGTGATATATTCTAAGAAATAAATTAATCATATAAATTCATCAAATAAATAATGGGAATAAAATCATCTTCTTTTTCTTTCTTTTTTTATGGTTATATCTTGTTGTTTTTTGTTTTCGAATTATTCAAAATTAAAAGTAAATTTTTCAAACAAGTCTTTAGAAAAAATTATTAACTTGAACTGAATTTCCTTTCGATTACATTTGGTATAAAGGTAAGTATAAAAAACCGGAAGATGATAAATTTTAAATGGACCTTCTCGCATTTGCCACGAAACTCACAGATATACATTTAGAGTCGAATTCAAGAGTTATAATATGAAAAGTAACTTTTATAAAATAGAACTTTTTTTATATGAAAAATAAAATTTAGCTAAGGCAATAATAATAATAATAATCAACAATTCTAAATATAAACATATTCAACAGACAATATATTAACTAATAAAATTTTTAAAAAAATTAAATTTCATTCAAATGAAAATATATTACATTAATTTTTGTAATCATACTTAGATTACTAAAAATAAATACAATTAATTAAGGAACAAAACTCTTTCTTTCTATAATAATAACATGGCATTATCGAATAAATATTGCAATGAAAATATAGTTTAATTGTTTAAAAAATTTATTTTTGAAGGAAGCAAGGTCCAAGAAAAGTTATTAATATTTTTTCCAATCATTGTGGATCGTTCAAATCGGTCTAAATATATATATCATTAGATTTTTTTTTTTTATTAACTGCAGTGAAATTAAAGTAGAAAATTATTATTTTAGTATTTTTTTAAAAATTACCTTTAGCCATTAAAGGAAGAGGTTGAAGTAGTTCTCTTACAAACAACAGGACACAACATACAGACAATATACATAAAACGCGCGAGAAAAACAACACAAGTTCACAGAACAGACACGAACGACCCGAATCGATGGAGTGGACTGACCCAGCCGGCGGCCCCCACTACTGCACCTTGGGGGGGGGGAGAGGAGAGTCTTCTGGGAGGATCCCCGATCTATGTGGAGTACGGCCCTGGCTGCATATTGTCATCGATTTTATAAGGCAGAATCTAGGCTCCGGGCGGATGCTTGACACCAAAGGGAGTAAGAAGACACCGGACAGTCCTTTACAGTACAATCTCGTTAAGCAGACACACATGATACAAGAGTGGTGCAGGAATACCGAAAACGGCGGATTACTACACTATCAGAAATTATATTTATATATTTATACTTATTGGCTTTAAAATACAGAATATCAGGAAAAAGTTATTAATTTTTCTCTTACCTTTTTTTTTGGACATGAAGTTCTTTTTTTTTTTTTTTTTTTCTAATGAAATCTTTTCTATTTTACATGGACAATGTATTAATAATTACAGAAAAAAAATGGCGTTGATATATCAGTAAACAACAAAGTTATAAGCCATAAATGTTTGGTTTTGCCCATTTAAAAAAAAAAAAAATCATAAAAAAAACCCGTAAGACTTTGTATATAGGTAAGTGACCTTAAATAGGTTCAAAATGACCCTCCCTACCCGAGATATCTCTTTGGCCAACGATCTTCCGAACACCCTGTATATGAATCTTTTAAAAACAACATAAATTCATACTATTATGTAAAAGAACAAGCCATTTTTAGTTAACGATCACTAACCACTAAAACTACTGAACCAATCAAACCGAATTTTAACTAAATTATCTTCATAGTTTAAGTAAGGTTTAACGATATTAAAATTGAACGATTTTCTATTAATTATTTTTTTTAATGCGATAAATATTTGGATTCGATTGAAGTTTGAAAATCGTCCGATAAGTGGCGAGCACCATTTTACAAGAGAGCATTGGTACTATATTAACTAAAGCTTAAAATTTATAGTAATGATTACTTATTTTCAATTAAATTGTTATTAAAAATAATTAAATATGTGGAGTTTGAAAATGGACCGATATATCGCTAATATTTCAGTAAATATTCTCTGCCCATCTGAGTTCCAACTCATACATTAAAATTAAAAATTCGATGTCCAATTATGTTTTACGTGACCTTCAAATACCTAATCTGTGCAATTTTACCAGTTTAAAAATTACACCTATGGTTGGAAATATTATTGTGGCTATAATTTTCACTGGAACGACTGAAGAAACTGCGTTTTTTGAGACCCAATGACTCCTACTAATCTACCATTTCAAATTAAAGTTCCTTTTGATATTGCAATTAACAAAGGCCAGACTTACAATTCAAATAATTTCTAGAAAGAAAAAAAAAACTTAAACTGACTTCAAGATTAAACCTACATGTATAATCTTTAACTAAAAAGTAAAAAATAATATCTTAATTACTTCGAAACAAAGAGCATTAAAGACAACCAACGATATCATGGATACTTATATACCTATTCATAATTTATGATCAGTTATTTTTGGAGTCGGTGCAAGCCAAGAGGGCAGCTTAATCCTGCCTTTGCAAGAAGCTTTCCAATAGCACGAGATAACGGTGTGCTGTGATGAAATAGTTGGGGATCTTTAAAATTACCATATTTTTTTTCTGTTTGTTTTGGCTGGCACCGACACCAAAAAAAACTGATCATAAATTGTGAATAGGTATATAAGTGTCGATAATTTCGTTGGTTGTCCTTTAATGATCTTTGTTTTGAAATAATTAAAATATTATTTTTTACTTTTCAGTTTAAGATTGTACACGTAGGTTTAATCTTGAAGTCGGTTTATGTTTTGCTTTTTTCTAGAAATTATTTTTATTTTTCACTTTTTTCACTTCTTGAACAACGACTTATCGAGATTATCATTTCCATTATCTTCATTTAAATGGGAAAAATGAACACAAAATTGAAGTTGAAATCGTTACTTATATTTTTACTGATTGGTAAATGTATGTTTTTGTACAGACATTTAAAGGCATTGAAACAGAAAATGAAACACCCGGAACCACTTAATAATACAACATTCAACATCACTGAACTGCGCTTTATACTGGCGGTACCTAAAAGTAGACTTACAGTCTTCAAGTTCTGTTTCCATTCTCTACTTAGGGAATCAATTTTAACTTATCGCTAATTTATTACCAATAAGTGACTAGTGTACCTAAAAACTGATAAGATAAACCACGTCGGAAAACTGGAAAACAAATTACCAATGAATTTTTTTTAATTTGAGTTCGAGTTATAGAGGTGATGACTTTATAGAGTTCGATTCATAATGGTGGATGTCCTAGAAGTCCCTTATTTTCAGTTTGACTTATTTAGACACTTTTTATCATTTTCAGCCTGAAATCGACTTACTGAAGTGAAATTTAAGTGTAATGTACGTGGGACCGTAGATTTTTTACGACTTATTAAAGATTTCGGCTCATTAAAATTCGACACTAATCGTATATGTAAATTATTTTTGTTAATAATTTAGATTTAGTCACCGTGGGGAAATGTGTTCATAGTGGAAGGTTATATAGCAGTGATTACTCATTAATTATTTTTTTGATTTTTCTTAATAAGCGCTGAGTTGTTTCCAATTTTTTTTTCCAATTTTTATGGGACCACCTCTGAAGAATGACCTACCGATTAAAAAAAGAATCACCAAAATCGATCCATAATTAATCGCGTAACAAACAAAATATATATATACGACGAGTTGTTTCTTTAGGTCTCTCCAGTTCTGTAAGCCCTAACAATCAAATCATTTTCATAATATAGGGAGACAAAACAAGAAATGTAGTTCACTCGATCTTATGAATTGGATCGTGTTTTTTTTTTTTTTTTTTTTTTTTTTCATTTATGCATGCTTTTTACAAGACAATGTTTTTATCGATAAATAAATAAAACTTCTTATATATAATATATTAGTTCCCACATTTTTATTTAAAATGACTCATAGGTAGATATGGCGTTTGTTTTTAGCATAGAATTGTTATTCCTCAGGGAGCTAGTCCCACCGTATTAAATATTAAACTGTATTTTTTTTTTCAAATGTTAAATCAAATTTAGAAAATCTAACAACGTTAAACAAGCTGAAATGTTTAATAACAATGCCTTGGAGCGCACAATAAAACACCGAATGTTGTTACAAACACGTGTGAATCACACGTCAGAAATGAGAAGGAAATAGAACTTGCTATTTATATTTTTAATAAAAGGATCTTTCTGAAATGAGATTCTGAAAATAAATTTCACTTTAAAGCAGCGAATAGGAAAACGAAATGGATAAAACTAAAAGTTTAAACAAATGTATATTTAAACTATATATTCCAAAGATAATGAATAAATATATTAAATTAAAAAACATATCATATAAAAACATTCCGCATAATGATTTATTTATTTCAATATATGACTCAGCTTCATTTCAAATTTCAATCAAATTCAGTCAAAATTTCACCAGAAACTTTCTTATCATCCTAATACTATGGCTCAATCCTTATCCAGTTCCACACAACCCTATAATCTTCCTCGGAGTATAAAAAAGGCAATGGCCTCGAGATCCATTGTAAAATTCGACAATGGAGTCCTGGTTATGACCAGCTTTCTCCTCTCCTGCTAGGAATGTTTGCGGTTTATGTTCTCTCGCTGCCTCCAAAAAAAAGGACAAGATAGATACCATTTATAAATTCGAGATAAATGCTCTAAAATAATATTATCTACACGTTTATTTATTTATTTATTTTATTATATATTATGTATCGATTATTTTTTCGATGTAGTCACCAACAATAGATCGAAATATTTGTCGAACAATCCATAAGATCCCTAGAAAAGGGATCTCCAACCTTTCCAATTAATTTTCATAATTTAATTTTGTTTGTTTGTTGGTATCGTTTGATCGAGTTCCGAGTGTAAATTTATTTTTTTTATCATATTTTTTGCTTTATTAATTATAATTTATGAGAAAACTATGATATTAACGAGAAAAAATATTACATTAAGTTTTAATGAGATATCAAGATTGTATTCACTAAACATAAAAACGATAAATAATAATACTATTTTAAAAGCCAATGAAATGGTCATACATTAGCATTAATTTAAAAAAAAAATGAACGAACAAAATACAATTGTTATTTTTAATGGCCTTTGAATTTATTTATATTCCAAATAAAATGTTGTAAATAAATGTTTAAAAAATAAACTTTCTATATAATAAAATATAATAATGAGATACAGGGTTTAATTAAAATACCTTTATTTCGGGATGAGACTATCTGAACCCAAGCAGAAAGTGTACTGAGACAAAATTACCCCAAGCGCCTACCAACTGCCAAGAAAATCAGTTTATAACTGTCAGGGCTAAGGCTGAATTAGTTGCAGGAGTTTATTCAATGAAATAACTAAATTATTAATTATAAATTATAACAATTAGTTTAAATTATAAAAAAACGAAAAATAGGGATTGGATAATTGCCCCACGAAATCAGTTGGACACCTTTTAATTTTGAGAACTGGTTTCAGGCAGATATGCTAATTCCTCCGAGACGTGACTAGTATTCCCTGATTAGGTGTCAAATTAAAAATCACTCAAAGTTAATGAACAATCTTTTTTACAAAATAAAAAGTAAAGAACACTTTTATCTAATTTAGATTTGAAAAGCATTAAAATATATTTAATTGTTACAATTACTACAATGAATTGAATAAATATATCGAGCAGAATATTTAGAGAGAACATAGAAAATTAAGTAACGCTTGATAATAATAAACATATTTATATTTTTTGCTATAATTCAAGTATTTATTTACCAACAATATCTACCAATATCATTTGTCTACTGTTATACTTCATCTTTATATTGACTCATCAACTATAACCACTTGTTTTTTTGTCATATATTTTTTATTCTTGCAAAAACAAAATATTTAATTTATTTATTTATTTTCATTTTTTTTTCATACTGTTGTTCTTTTTTTATCTTTTCAAAATTCACTTCATCCCTTTGTCATATCATTTCGTTTCCTTTTTTTCTAGCCCTCTAACGTCGGCACTCTAAATTAAAATTTATCTTTAAATTGTATGTGTTTCTATGACCGCATACTGTAACAACCTAATTTTTTTTAAATATAAGTATACATGACCTAGTCACAGGCCGGATTTGAGCTAACGACGCTCCTGGCTATATCTTGATACACTGACCCAAAATGTCGATCCGTCTTAGAATCAAATTTGAAACTTGTTTAACCAAAATCAATAACAACACGGTCATTGACTGCCATTAACCGAGGAAAACGAAATGTTTTGACTCGGGCTCTGAGGTAAGACCATTAGGCAATCTATTATGGTAATGGCACAATCTACAATTCAATAGCGAAAATTAAACACCCACGCCCGGTAATTGGATTCCTCAGGTATGCCACGGCAATCTTCTAAATACACATCAATCAGGCTTCTCTATTTTTTCATTTACCAAATCAACAAAATATTACTTCAGGCCAAACAATATATTAAATTCAAAATTTTACATATTATATTATTACATTAAATATTATTTTATTATAAATATACCTTTGTAAGATGTCAATAAAAATATTCTATTCAATTATTTCTATAACCGAGTCCCGATCAACCGAGATCTTGATCAACAGAACCTTATATTTTTTATTTCAATTTATGTATTATTTTTTATTTTTTTTCACAAATATTCGATTTACGAAAAAGACATATGGCAATCTTTATACCAGCAATACTAAGGGAAGACTGGTGGATGTGAAGAGCGGTCTCCTATGAAACGAATCGTCAATAACAATTTCTAAAAAACAGTTTACTATTGGTGGGTTGGAAAGGGCACTTCAATATCTGAAAATAGCAAAAATAATGAACATTGAAACATGTTCGATTTTATGGTTTTTAGACAATGGAGAGATAAACACCTGATAGAATGTTGATATTTTAACGAAAGAGAATTAGTGATTTTTTCAAAGCCAGAAAATATTTTAGTTACATATGTAATAATGTTACTTAGGTAACATTGTTTTTATAGCGACTAACATTTTGCTACTAAATAGATATATGTATTACGTAAATTAACCCACATAATATATACATTTCTTTTTTAATTTTTCAGAAGGCTGAAATAGATCCCACATTAAGTATTCGTTACTGTTATATTCGATACAGCACAGATGATCTTAATCACTCCTCAGAAAAAACGTAACATGTACACTTATTCACTTAAACCCATCAGGACTTATAAATGCCAAATTTATGAGCCTGCCAAAAAAGACACATTGAAATATAACATTTAAATCCAAAGGATTATGGCTGATAACGGAATCTCCCCTCAACGTTTCTACAAAAACCTGTTTACAGATTTACCTATTTTGACGGTCACAAACTACAACTACAAATACTACAAATTAATTAATGGTAAATTAAATGAACATATAAACAGATAAGTACAAAATAATTTAACAACAGAAATCCCCGAAGTGGGATTGTGACGGCTGAAACGAAGTTGAATAAGGGATCCATCGATGTAAAATTTAAAATCAGCTAAAGGTCAGGAGTATACACTGATATCTTATAATTATCGAGGGTACCAGATTTTGTTTTTTTTTTCGAGCATTTTTAAAGGACCAGCGAAAAAAATTCAAATTATCTCCAGTCAAATGTATTACGTATGGACATAAGTATATAAAATTGATAACTATTAGAAATAAAAAATAATGGAAATCATACGGACTATTACACAACATACAGCATATGTTAGTAGTATAGGCATTTAATGATGAATTTCAAAAACAAAGTGGGTTTTACCATAAATCACATTATTCTAATGTGAATATGCTGTTGGAATGAAAGTGGAAAAAGTAATTTCCTTCTCCCAATATTGACAAAAGCCGGTACAAAAAGAGTATTGAAGCTATGAAAAATTCAGGGGGCGGCAATCCATCAGCAGCAGGCAGCTGCTATAGTTACATGCATATTTTAACTATAGTTATTTTAAAATATTTTTTGAAAACTTTCCCCAATTTATAAGTAACAGAGCATATTTTTAAACAAATTATAACAAGAAACGCCCTTATAAATACTATAAGATATTAAAATCCTAGGAATAAAATAGCCCAGGTGACAAAAGAAAACTAGTAAAAAACTAAATTTCTCTTTGACTGGGAAAAACAATAGATCATGCGATATGTCTACCAATAATCTACTGCTGTTCGCAATTTAAATTTTAAAATTAAAAACATCCACATACAAGACTAAAACGACAGGAAACAGCTCGTCGTTTTCGACTTCTTCAACATTTACTAGACGAACGTTCAAAACTTTCGATCTGATAGTCATCAGACCTATTTGGACATATGGAGTTGAGCTTTGGGTCTCAACTAAACCTTCAAATTCTTCCCGTATCCAATCCTTATAATCCAAAATCCTTCGCAAAATCCTTAATGCTCCTTACTCTGTTACCAATAAACTTATCCATAAAGATCTTAATGTCCCATATGTTGCTGATTTAGCCCAAACCAGATACCTATCATTTCATAGTAAACTCCATAACCACATTAATCCTCTAGTCGCTTAACTTGCTTCTCACTCCATTCCCTATAATCCACCGAGGCGTCTAAAAAGATTGTCTTGAGGCCTTCTAGTGTAGAATTTTAGTTGAAGTGCTACTGATGAGTAGTTCTTTTCAAGTTTTAACATGTTATTGTAATTATTATGAACACATTTACTATATGTATATAGGTATTGTACAGTTGTAAATTTCAATAAAAGAAAAAAAATGTTTACTGGCGAATCAAAATTCAACTTCTTTTGTTAATACGTTTTTATTAACTTGACCTATATTTAACGGAATCCTTCATCCTGATTTTCCCTAATTTCCAGCAATCTGATCAACTTGAAAATTTGCGCACGTTTAAAGAACCAATGCCAATACAATAATTACACAACTTTGTTCTAATGTTCTCACTTAGTCTAGTTAAATTACCCTTAATATGGGGCTATGCCATGCAAAAGATGAAGTATTAGGTTTTACGTTTTTATATGGACCAGATGGGTCCTAAGAATAAAATATCAAAAATGAAACTAAATTTCATAAGGGGAAAATGTTGGGGGACAAAAAAAACACAAAGGTTTTGAACGTTTTCAGATTTTTGAAAAAAAAAAAAACATATTGAAAAACGCTTTCAATCGAAAAATGTTATATTTACAAAACAAAAATGCATTAAATTGTGCGTCTATAGACATGCCTTAAGCTGAATTTTATTTAGGCTTTTAGCGACAATCGATTGCCGAACATCGAAGAATTTTGCACACTTTTAAAAAAAAGTTATTTTTGGTCATGTTTAAGGGTGAAGAAATGGGCAATATATTTTAAAAGTAAAAATTTTCCCATTCCTACTCTGAGATATGTCAAATAAACCAAAATTGTCCATGGTATGACTGCTGCAAATTGTTCATTACACTTATCTTTTTAGTTAGGTTTGCAATAAAAGCGTGTTTTTCCAGTTTTTTTAACTATAATTTTTTTATCTGGGCATTCTAGGAAACAACTGTTCAGAAGTATAATTTTTTGGCAATCATTAATTGTATTTTGCAAAAAGAATGACCCGAAGCATACAACTCCACCTATGAAAGAATGGCTGCTCTATAAAGCACCCCATCAGTTGCATACCCCTCTAGCCAACCAATTTAAACGTATTTAGCATTTGTAGAGCAAAATTAAGAGAAATATTGCAAAGAAGCAGTATTATGAAGAAAAAAAAATTATTTCGAAATAAAATAATCAGAACTCGATCAATTCCTCCCTGACTGGTAAAAACAAAATACCATAGATATGTCTATGTATAATCTACTGTTACCTACTGCTTCTGATCAGGAAACTGAGCAACTTATTTTATTTCATTTTTTCCTCAGCACGTCCCCTGATGCGAATCAATAAATAAATAAGAAAAAAATACTATTAAATTAGAAACTTTTTAAAACCCAATGTGTATTTTTTGTCTAATATAATTTAAATATTTTTTTCATTCAATTTTATAATATATTCTTTAAAATCTTCAAGCCTTCTAATGCCTTATTGAATTTATTTTCAAGTGTATGTGGACTTTGATTTATGACTGCACATAAGAACGTATAACATGCAAATCAAACTTGATGTTAATCCAACACAGTAATCAGCTGTTAGCTCTTCAAGATGCGCAGATGTTCGGGGTCAGAGTCCCGGGGAGCGCACGCTTGAAAAGTCATGGACATATGTGCCCTCAATTAGATCACCTTCTGCGCCTCATCAGAGGACATTAAGGACACCGAAGATCTGAAGATGTTCATCGACTTGAGGCATAGAGCAGCTCTTGTCCAACGGGAGAATGACAGGGGTATTTTGGTTCATGACGAATCAACCAACCCGGAAAGAAGAAATCAAAGATACGGATTGCTTTTGATGGTACATAGACGTTACAGGAGATTACTATTTGGACTTTGAACAATTTTTCTCCATCACCTCCCCCCCCCCTGAAATTCCCCATTCAAAATTTCACAAGTGAACCTGTGCCTATTATGCAATTTTTTTTTAAACAAATTTATTATTGTAACATCTATGCCACCCTCCCAATGCAGTATTGCCCAGGTGTAGTTCCCCTAGTGTAGAATAAATAGGATAAATTTCTCCGCTTTGGACAAAATTTCCCCAGTTCTCCATCATTATTCCTTATTCCCCTTGAAATTTCCCAGCCAAAATTCGTACGTTAACCAAACGTATCTTATTTAATAAAATATATATATATTTTTTTAACAAAATTATTATTGTAACATCTCTCTCACCCTCCACTCGCCATCCTCCCACCTTTATCTCCTGAAATTCCTCAGTCAAAATTCACGTATGAAATATGAATAAAAATGTGATATTATTTTAACATCTCTGTCATATAATGTATTCTAGTGCTAAATAAAAAACTCAAGCGTAGAACTTTCTCAAACAAAAATGTATTAATAATTGTAATAATATGTCTATATCTATGTCATCCATTATTAGATCTCAGAATAAAATTTCAATAATCAAAATAAGCATAACAGTTTATACTTTAGTTAAAGCTACTGCCGGAGGATTAAACATTCATCATTAGTTCTAAAAACATACAAAGCATATTTAGTTTTGATTTGAAAAATATTTTTCTAGAGTCAATTGTTTTCGAGATATAATTGAAAACCCCCAAAATGGGACCTTCTCCCGTCCCCCCAACATAAACTCACCCCCCAGGGGCGGGGTCTTTTAGTATTTTTACCTTCTAACAATTACTAACGAAGCTAGACAAAACTGTCTCATATTTAATGCACTCTACAATATGTTTATTGACTGGACTAAATTGTTAGAAATCTATACGCTTGCAATATCCAACATAGTAGATCCTATGTAGAAGGGTTGAGAAGATGTCCCTCGCGTGCTACAAGGCAATATTCGTGCAGAAGCTAGAGTGCACAAGTATTTTACACCAAGTTCAACTGCCACGAGACATCCCGGTATTAATGTCACGGAGCAAATAAGCATGGTACGACACAGTCGCAAAGCTCGAGTCGATTATTTTAAGAAATCGAATCAGAGTTCTCGCATGCTGGTAAAGATTCGATAACTGTGTCAAAGATATAAGCGTCGTGATCAATTATAGCGAGAAATACACAACTGACAAAGTAAAACTTCATAAGCGCAAAACAACAACTGGGTCAAGCAACTTGGACACTTAGAACTTGGAAAATAGATTTGTCTGTGGAGTTTAAAAGACCTCAGATTTTGTGAGAACACATTCAATGAGAAGGGATGTTAACAAACTTCGACTATATGGTTATTAATAACAAAATTGAATTGATAAAGTAGGTATAAAATTGTGCAACTTATAAAATCCGCTCACAATCTTTGGGAACCTAATTATTGCACAAATAATAAGTAATTCCATATATGTATAATATAATTTTTTTGTGTTTATAATAATCAATTATCAATCAACAATTATAAACGCTCTTATAAAATAATATGTTGACTTTGATTTGCGTCAGCTCAAAAGATAGTTTTTAGGCGTTTAATAGTTTTCATTATTTTTAATTCAATAAATAATCATTACCTTACTTTTGTCATTTACTTTTCACTAAGTAATTATTTAAAGTAGTATATATAAGTATATAATGCTAGTATATTATATAAGGAAAATAAGCAATGATATTTCCCAACATTAATTTTATGATTCAAAAATTAATATCAATAATTAATATTTATAATTATATTCAATGGGAAAAACAATAGATCATGGATATGTATCTCTATAGTCTACTGCTTCAGATAAGAAAATGGCCGTCAAATTTTCCATCCGAGCTTGTTAAAAAAAGTCCCAAACCTTAAAAAATGTAGACAAAACATTACTTTATTCATTCAAACCAATTCAGCATATAAACGGTAGGCCCTAGTGAGAAATGTCAAATAACAAAAAATATTCTCCTTAACATTCCTGACGAGGAAACTATTGGTAATTTTTCGACCCGAGCAACACCAACAGAGCGAGAGGGTGTCAAAATGTTTCATTTTTGACTGTGAAAAAAACCTTACACCAAAAATGTATAGATTCCCAGCTACAAGTCCATATCAAAATCTAATTTCAAATTCAAATTAATATTATTAATCAAAAGTAATATTAATATAACCAGACATTCTTTGGAAGATTTTGGGAAAAATATACATTATATAGACAAAGTGGGAATAGAACCTAAAACCTCGCTTAATAAGCACACCTCAATTGTAAATTTGAGAAAGTAATGAGAAATTCAGATAAATAAACACGCGACAACTTTCTACTCATCAATTTTTTATTTATTTTTTTTATTTGAAGAAGCCCACAAAAAGAAAGTATTACTCATTGTTCTGTGAATATGCGAAGATTCAAAGAGAAATCCTAAATAGCTTTCGGGACCATTATTTAAAAGGAAATCTCCTGAGGTTTGCCTTATCCAAAAACCTATTTGTTTTAGGAAAATGACAAGTGATATAGTATGTAGTATAATTGAAATCATTATTTATATTTAATTATAATTTTTATATCTGAAATCTCAGTAAACAAAAGAAAAGATCCTAGTTTCCTTTGCAGGTCAGTAAATCATATAAAAACGAAACGGTTTACGTATGGCAAATTCAAAATGGATTAAAACTTGCCACAATGTGTTGAGTTCCTATATATTAAATTGGCAAATAATATCATATCAATGAGTCGCTAACCATCTACCTATTGAAAGCACTTTAATAAAGTTTTTAGAGTGAACCAAGGATGCTTGACATCAAAAAGAGTAATGAAAGAACACCCAGTGGGCATTCTCGTCTTTAGCTGAGTTTAGTTTTAAACTAGGTCTTCTCATTCTTTTATCTTTTTTTCTTCATCGATTTAATTAAAATATAAAAATACCAGCATTCTCGTAGCGGCTTCGGCCCTGCCATAAGTAAAACCTTTTATAATTTAAACTAATAATAGAAGTTTGATTTATTTATCAATAAAATTCTTGTTTTGTAGAAAGCATGCAAAAAGGAAAAAAAAAGTTCATAAGACTTCCGAATAAAAATTTCGTGTTTAGTATCCGGATATGATGAGTATTTGATTGCTACCCAATTCTGGAATGCCCTACATATCAGTCCGAAAATCCACTAAAACGTTTCTGTAAATCCGGTCTTGCGACTTGTTAATTGAAAGAGCAAAAGAAACTTAATTGAAAATTTTAGTAAATTCAATTTGAAATAATAAATCAGTAGAAATAATTGGGATTTTTGGGATAAATGCGATTTCTCCAGTAGCTGTTTCAGTGAGAATGGTAGCCTCAATGATATTTTCACACGTAGATGTAATTTTTAACCTGATTCTATCGCACAGATTAGATGGTTGAAGGTCAAGTTAAACATTAATTGGACATCTAATTTTTTGTTTTTATATATAAGTTGGTAATCCTGATGGGCAGAGACAACAGCGTACTATTGCAGCATCTCTTGTAAAATGGCGCTCACCACTCATCGGTAAATTTTCAAACCTCAATGGAAACGACATATTTATCGCATTTTTAATAAAATTTTAGTTGAATATAAAAAAAATGTATTATAGCTAAACCTTCCTTGACCTATGAAGATGGTGTAATTAAAATTCGGTACCGATTTGTTCAGTAGTTTTCGTTGTTAGTAATAACGAACTAAAAATGGCTTGACCTTTTATATAGTATGGATTAGTTTTGTATGATATTTTTTTAAATATTTACATATCTACAAACTGTATACAATATACCCCTAACTGTTATGAAAAAGTGGTTAGATCAAAGTTTTGATGAAAATAAAATATTTGATAGTTTCCTAAATCCTCTAATTACTTTAAAAATACAATTTGCACTGAAGTAGATACTTATTTTCATATTTTTCGTAATTTTCAAATTCTGCTTTGTAAATTAATAATGATCTCGTTTTAAGAGAAATTTGACTTGTCTACTTAACGAGAACAACCGATATGCACCAAGTTAATATATGAAAAAATTATTACAATGACTTGTAAAGAAAATAATCATTAGTAGCAGTTCAATAAAAATTCTACACTAGAAAGGTCCCTTGGCCATCTTCTTTTCAAACACCACGGAGAGTATGAAATTATATTTAAAGTCATTGTTGCATAGCCCCTTCATCTTTTTCATATCTCTTTTTCTAGTTGTTTTGAAATATTCAAATGTTGCTACTTAACATTTCTATACATAAATTCTTTATCCAATGATCGAGATTATATTTTCAAAAAATGTTACATGACCCCTTCATCCTACCTAACCCTTCAAATGTAAATCGGAATTTTATCACTATTAAAAAAAATAATATCAATAGTGAAATTATTTATTCGATAGATAGTAGGATGTGAATGACATCGCCATTGATAGTTTTGTTTATAAGATGAAGATAAAAGTTGGCAGGCCCCACAGTTGAAGAGGCCCACAACGTACAGAAATAGTCTGATCTTTCTATATCTGTGCCAGTTTTACAATACATATATAACTATATCTATAACCAAAACAACTCTTAATTCTTTAATACATGATATAAACTGTTTAGTTTATCAGAAACCAATAATAGTGGATATTAAACAAATATAGAAAAAGTTTAAATACAAAAGAATAGGACTCAGTAAGGAACCCGAGCCCAGGTGTGTCGGTCCGATTGCAGTATAAATCTTATTTTCTATTCCATCAAGCCTGGATCGATTTCGATGTCGAGAGACCGTTCAGGTACATACCCAGCCTCTGTAATATGGGTACCGAACCCTTCAGGTGAACAGAAATAAACATAGAGATAACGATAAGAAAAAACTACAGAAGATAATGAAACAACATATTTCGTATGATCAGATCGGAATGAATTTCGCATTCACTTAAATGATTATGGTTGTTCTCAAATCACGAGATTGATAAGATAGTAAACTTTTAACGTGGATAGGTGTTCATTGGTGTAACATTTTTTTTTTCACATTTATTTTGACACAAGCTCTGTCGGTGTTGCTTGAATCGAAAATTTCACCATAGTTCCCTAACCAGAAATTTAATTGAAAAATTGCAAGTTTGGAGAAGGGTAATGAGTTCAAACTTTAAATTTAAATGGGGATACGATAATAGTTTTGTTCATAACCAATATAAACAAATGTTTAAAGATCAAGCACTTATGAATATTTTTTTTAATAGCTATGATGGCACTGAAATTGGTAGAAGTGAGGAATGGAAATGTTACTTGAAGGTACATCTGCGTTCATCGTCGACCTTATATTGCAGATTCATAAATTTTTTTTGTTTTTTTTATAAATATTTATTGATATTTACAACTGTACATCAATATACATAAAGTAAATTTGAGGATAATTTTATTATAATGGCATGTAAATCACTTATAAAGAACTACTCACAAGTAGCACTTCAATAAAAGTTCTAAACTAGAATGTCTCTTGGCCATCTTCTTTTCAGACACCACGGTGTGTTATCAGGTACCGAATGTGAAGCAAGTTGGGAGACTAATGGGTTTGTATAGGATTGCAGTTTACTATGAAAGGATTAATCTTCAAAAAAGCAAATGCAGATCTAATGCGTGAAGAGAAAAAGGCGATGAAAGATAAAATTTGCCAACTCTAATACTTCGAAATTAAGTTGGAAAGCTATATAATTTAAAAGATTAGTTTTTAAATGTTCACAATGATCGATGGTAGTGTTACCAACATTTTATCAGGAACAGACGCAATTTATATGTGTTTAATTTGCTGGGCTACCCCAAAAGAGACGAATACTAAAGACTGTTCATTTGATGATGAGTAATATCGCCTTTAATCTGAGCAATAATATAATGATAGTATGGGCTGATCTGAGATGGTGCCTACTTTTGAAATAAAAAAATATTAGAAAAAATAAGATTTCACTTTAATTAAAACAAAAATTATCTTCTTCATTAAGTCAAAATTCAGTAATATTGAAGAAGAAGATGATCAGGGATGCAGCCAAAGAGGAAAACCATGTCTAAGAAGAAATTCTTTAATACGTGCCAACGTTTCGACCTATGTTGCAGGTCTTCTTCAGGGCAATACCAGTCAACTATACTTTTATAATTCACATCCTAATATTGCTCGAAACGCAACATTTACGCTAGTTTTAAAAACTTGCAACAAAAGTTTCATTTCACTACGATAGAAAAAAATATATTTTTTTACAATCATTTAGCCATAACTTTTTATGGGTGCATTTCCAGACCCATGTTTATAACAACTTTTTTGTTCAGCGTCTCTAATCTATATATATAAAAATGAATGTGTGTGTGTCTGTCTGTTCTCGATAGATTCAAAAACCATACATCCAATCGCCGTGAAAATTTGGGAAGTTATTGAGTATATCCTCGGGAAGGTTTTTGTAAATTTTTATTAAAATCAGAGTTGGGGTTCAAGAAATATCCCAAAAATATCAAAATAATATTTATTTTTTATAAATATTACTTTAGTGCAGGTGTTATTAAACAATTACCAATAAAACATATGTTCTAAATTAATCTATATCTCCTTAGTTTTTTAGGAAGGTTTTAAGAAGAATAAAATTCCGTAAAACGATTTCAAATTCATTTTGATGTTTCAGGTTTATATGTAGGTATGTTATTAAAATAACATTTAATTAGTAATATTTTTTAAGAGTTTAACCATGAATAAATTGAATAATTAAATTTTTACTCATAGAATTTACTTTTATAAAACAACACTAACCGCAAAAAATACTGAACCAATCTTTACCTAAATCTAAACTACATCATCTTCTTAGTTGAAAGAATGTTTAGCAATAAGAAAATTTACATATTATCAATTAAATTGTTGCTAAAAAGAGATAAAAATGTGGTACGCAGTAAATTTTGAAAATTGGCCGATATGTGGCGAGTGCCATTTAAGAGAGGTTATAGCGGTACAATCTATTATATATTTGTCAAATACCACTCACTCACTTAACACGAAATCTCAGAAACCACCGAACGGATTGGAATGAAATTCGATATGGAGATTCCTCTAGGGCCGTAGGTGCTCGCTAAGAAAGGAATTTTAAAAAAGCGGCCTGGATCGCGGCTAATTTCATTGAAAAATGCGATTTCAATTTTTATTGGGTGAATAATAAAAGATTAATTATCATATGGTATTTGGATATAAGCTAAGTTAAAAAATAGGTTAGATCTTTAAGCCGCAAACTTTGACCACCGTTTAAGTTCCTTATAGTTGTAAACAAACAAAAATACGATCGATGTCGAAACCTTATAATATTGGTACTTTCTGTGAGCTCATGGTAGCTGCAGAGGTTACTTACAACTTACAAGTTTGAGTTGTTTCGTGAAGAGAAGCTATTAAAAGACTTATGTTAAAGAGGAGGTTAAAAGACTTATGTTCTCTGGTGATGACATGTAAGGCCAGTTCGATGTAGGGACAAAAAACAGATTATAATCAATAGTTCTACTAAGTGTATGATTCTCTTTAGTATCGTATCATGTTCTACCATGGAGAAGAAAGGTACAGTATTAACATCCCTCAGCGTGACCCAAACACCAATACACCACTTAAGAAAACTGTGTCTGCAGCTGATTTTTACGCCTAAATGTTAGTGGAGCCAGGAGGTGAAGAACCTTATTTACTTTAATTTCGTAATCTCCTCAACCAATTTATGCTTGATATGTTCGCAAAAATAGAAACAGAAAGACTAAACTTTCTTCAAAAAAGTTGAGAAGTTAAGACTATATTCACTTAAAGTATGCCATAAGAAAAGCTGATGGTTTGGTATCAGAGCTGGGTAAGATGGTAGTGCTGCCTCGAAGCTTCACTGGAGGGCTATCAAAATAATATAAAATTAACTTTTGCAAATTGTCAAATTTACTTACTGAAATTATTCTAAGAATGGAATTGTTCAGGTTTATTTAAGTAATAATAATTATCAGCGTTAAGCTTAACTTTTACTAATTTAAGTTGTCTTCATCCTAATGATATTAAACCGCAGCGGAGCGGGGTACTTTCAGCTAGTGTTATATAGAGCTAGAAATTGATAATAAAATTGGTTTAATTCAAATAAATTGTTATAATAAAAAAGCTATAAATATTTAGTGTGACGTGTGGATACCAGAGATGTTTAATAATCGAACGATAAGTTGTTAGCACCATTCTGTTGCAATGGTAAAATTATTAAACCCATCTGTGCCAAATTTTAACTACAAAATTTTCATAGTTCTAGGATGATTTTAAATAGTATAGTTTACTATAATAATTCTTTAGGTAATAGTCGTCTTACGAGCCACCACCAAGTTTGATCCTTACTCTTCACTTCGAGTTTAAATTTATCGATAGTTCTTTCCTATAACCTCACATGTAAGCAAACCTCTACAGGTTCAACTTGGATTGTGTTGTTTAGTGTGTTATATTGATATTTAGTCTTCTTAAATGTAAATAGGTGAAACAGAAGTTAACAAAATGATTTTCATAAACGATTAAGTGTTTTACCAATTCATGTTTTCTAATTTCCTCTTATCTAATGTGTAAAAGTGTTACAGAACTTAAGAACATTAATTTGTACATGGATTTGGTGTTTTATATATTTTGATTTGTTGTATCAATTTAAGTGATAAAATTTCAGTATACATATTTTTTTGAATGGATTCTTTGTCATTTATAATACTTAATGCCCTAAAGTGAGACAGATTGTATAATTAATTCAATAAAACATAAAGATCTAAAAATAAATGTGAGAAAGTATATCATAGGTTTCATATTTTTTTATTTTTACTTCCCTTAAAAATAATATAGCAGAAATTCTGTCTTATATTATATAATTCCTTATAACATGGAGAATGGACAGTGTGAAAATAATCATAGATTAAGAGGTGTACTGTTGGTAATAACTATTGGTGTAATTTTATAGATTAATGTATTTTTTTTTTTAAATTTAGAAGCCTGATGATGGAGTATTTTCTCCGCAACATGTAGCTACAAATGTTAAACAAATAGGAGTTATGTTAAATAAATTCTTATTGATTCTGCCTTTATATATTTATAATATCTGTGGCACCTGTGCATAGTGAGCTAAGTATATTGAAGAAACAATGCTCAATTGCATACTTCAATACAAGACTTTTATAGATAAACAAATTATTCTTAGTTAATCAACTATTAGTAAAGTTCTTTAATTATGAGAGCGGGCGAAGTCGCTACGGGGAAAGCTAGTTTCCTATAAGATATTGAGGATTTGCGAATTTTTTTCCACCTTCACTCTTTGTTCGAAGCACTGTGCGCTCTAGCTCTGTTGGCGTTGCTCGGATTGAAAAATAGACGACAGCTTACCGATCAGAAATTAAATGGAGAATATTTTTTGTTATATAACATTTGTCGATAGGAGCTACCGTTTAGGAGCTATATTGGTTTATTAAAAACAGTTTAAACCTCTATGTTTTCTAATCTTCGTGTATTTCAAATAACCATCAATTGTTAATTTAATTTAAATAATTATAAATCATGCTTGTAAACGGAAAAAAAAATAAACATAACGGCATAGAGGGTCAGCAGGATTAATTTAAAAAACATTTAAGCTTCGAAGGTTTGAAGGCAACATATTCCATGTTGTTCTTTCTTTAGCCGACAGAATTCTTTCTTAAGAAAACCTTTAATTTTTTTTAAACAGTTGTAAATTTCAGTGAATAGATAAATAAAAAAATATAATTAAATAAGCTGATTAGATACCACACAATTAAAGCATCAACAAGTATTGTCGATAGGAGTATTAACCTTCAGCCTATAAACATGGAATTTTCAACAACAATTGTCAAAAAATAGGAACAGATAAGCATTAAATCAGCGGCAGCCGCTTTAGGATATGATAATACTTTGTTGCCTATTTAGGATTTTTATCAAAAGACATAGATTAGAAATAATAATAATAATAAATAGAAAAATATCTATGTTTGCATGCTCTATGAATGGGAGGATACATATGTATGTCGATAGTACAGGAAATAAATGTAAATTTAGGTGTATGTAATGATACAGAAAGAATTCCAAATTATTTTACAATCTTTTAATAATATCATCTATACTATTATATAAAAGGACAAGCAATTTTTCCTTTGTGATCACTAACCGCGAAAACTACCAAACCAATGTTTACCAAATTTTAACTAAGTCATCTTTATAGTTCAAGGAAGGTTTAGCAATAATAAAGTTTATACATTTTCTATCAAAAAAGTTATAAATATGTGGTGCGCAGTGAAGCTTGAAAATCTACCGATAGGTGGCGAGTACCATTTAAGAGACGTTACAAAGGTACAGTGCTATATAGAGCTAGATATTGATAATAAAATTAGCTTAGTTCAATTAAACTGTTATCAAACAAGCTATAAATATGTAGTGTGACGTGTGGATCTCAGTGAAGTTTAAAAATCGAACGATATAAAACTGTGCAACAGAGTTTTAGGAATATCTCTATTGATAGAGTAGTGAGCACTGATAATAAGAGTCCATTATACTCCAGAGTTTCTTTCTAGAACGTCTCTGTCCATCCGAATTACAAAATTGATTATATCATTATTAATAATTAAATATCCAATTATGCTTTAACGTAAAATTTCAACCACCTAATCATTGCAATAGTACCGGGTTAAAAATTACAACTTTGCGTGAAAATATCTAGAAATATTGTGAGAAAATAATTCTCAACTTCATGACACAGTATAAGTTTTTTATCGTTAAAAACTGAAACTTCAATTATTAGTTAAACATATCTAAGTTCTTTACTTATTAGAGCGGGCGAAGCCGCGACTGGGAATGCTAGTACGAGTTATATAATTATAATTCAATCTGAGTTTAAGACCAAATAATAAAAAAAATAAAATAAAATAAAAAATCATTGTTATTGCACTTTGATTTTTAGCACTATAGAAAAAAAAATTGAGAAAGTTTACCAAACGCTAACAACATATCCTCTAACATGCATTTTGTGTTGCATATATATATTTTGTTATTTCGAAGGGTGGAGCAGTCTTTTGATGTAGTTACCTTAATTTATTTCACAACTTACACAGAAACAAAATTAAATCAAATATATAAAATTAAAAAGTATGTTCATAGTTTACTATGAATCAGACAGCAGGCAGTAGGTACGTATATTTAGTCAGATATCAATATTATGTCAACTATTGAATACCCACGAGTTGTCATCAATAGATTGTAGGAAAATTAACTTTTCCTTCGAAACCTTTCAATATAGAATCATTATTTTATAGTACTTTTTAAGTGCTACCAATGGGTAGTTTTTTACAAGCAATTGACAAGTCATTTTCAGTATTATCATCGCATTTACTTGCATTTTATTTTTATATTGTAAACAGTTGTAAATTTCAATAAATGGCTTTAAAAAAAATCTATTACATGTGGGGGAGATGGTTTGCCCTGCTATAGAAAATAATCGCTGTTTTGGCACTGAAGTGGTAACAGTAGCAACATATTTCCAAGACAATCTACAATTTCTAATTTATACCATTATATTAAAGGACAAGCCATTTTTCGTTTGTGGTCACTATCCGCGAAAACTATTTAGCCAATCTCTAACAAATCTTAACTACATCATCTTCATAGTTTCAGGAAGGTTTAACAATGATAAAATAAGAAAAAAAAAAAAAAAAAAAAAACAATTTACTACTTTTTTTTTTTTTTTTTTTTTTTTTTTTTTTTTTTTTTTTTTTTTTTTTTTTTTTTTTTTTTTTTTTTTTTTTTTTTTTTTTTTTTTTTTTTTTTTTTTTTTTTTTTTTTTTTTTTTTTTTTTTTTTTTTTTGGGTTTTTTTTTTTAATTGTTGTTTAAAATGCGATAAATATGTGGTGCGCAGTGAAGTTTGAAAATTCTCCGATATGTGGCAGGCACCATTTAAGAAACGTTACAAAGGTACAGAGAAATTGATAATAAAATTAGCTTAGTTCAATTAAACTGTTATCAAACAAGCTATAAATATGTAGTGTAGACGTGTGGATCTCAGTGAAGTTTAAAAATCGAACGATATAAAATTGTGCAACAGAGTTTTAGGAAACCCATCTGAACCAAAATTTAACATCATCTTCATAGTTCTAGGAAGGTTTACAAGAGTAAATTTTACTATAATAATAATGTAGATGCAACAGTGTTAAGAAGAAGGTTTGTCACACTGTTATAAACTTATAAGGTTAGAAATGAAAATAAAACCAGATGAAATCAATTTGGTAATAATTGTTTCAGCTGAATTAAAATTATTACCAAATCAAAATATTTTTGATATTGTGTGTAAAAATATGATCTATGGGCCTAGTTGCAAGAACCGATAATGCAGTCCATTATCCACAAGAGTTTCTTAATAGTCACTGTCCGTCCGGATTACCAATTCATATATTAAAATTAAAAATTAGGTCTCCAATTACGCTTTTATGTAAATACCAAACACCTAATCAGTGCAATTTTAACGAGGTTAAATATTGCTACCATGATTAAAAACATCATTGATGAAATAATGTCTAATTGCATACTTCAATGCGAGATTTTATCGATAAAAAAATAAAAATTTAATTATTAGTAGAAATTTTCTAAGTTCTTTAATTTTGAGAGCGGGCGAAGCCGCGACGTGGGATGAAGTTATTCACATTTTAAATATTATTAAGTGTTGTATTCGAACATTTTCCGGACCATCAACTTTTAAGCTGTTAATTCTCAAACAATGCAACGTTCTTCTGTAAAACAAAAGATGTAACTGATATTTTTTGTTTTGTCATATATGTTACAGCTAAACTTACTTAATAAAATGTTTACAAGTACAAACTATGCAGTTTCGTCCGTTAAAATAAAGTTCTCTACAGTATTTTACGAGATGTTAATATAATGCTTTGATCGCAACTACAAGGCATTAAAATAAAAAAATATGAGTTACCCAGTTTTTGTTCCGAATGATATTCTGTGGTAATTGAAATTCAATAACCCTCAAAATTCGTAAATAATTGTTTTGAAACTTATATAAAATGTAAATTATCCGTGGAACAATAACGAATTTATGTATCTCACTCGTAAGAACTCCTAATAATACAACGTGTAATCCTCCCATATTTGGCTCTTGTCCAGAAAAGTTCGTCTAGACTGTTCCCCTCGTGTATTGTTGTGATACCGGCTGTAAGTAGGGATTGTGTTCTGCTAACTGATCCATGGATTTATAAAGTATTATACGTTTTTGACATGGATATTTCTTTTGGCTGGGGGTCTATACTTTTTTGGTGGAACAATTTTCACCTTCAACACAGATGTAATATTTTTACATGCTCTACCTCTCTTGATGTTGCTCGGATCATAAATTTGCGGACAATTCCCTGATCGGAAATTTAATGGAAAATGTTTTTTGTTATATAACATTTGTCGCTAGGACCTACCGTTTCGGATCTGTATTGGTTTGAATAAAAAAAGTAATTTTTGAAAACCTCTATTTCCTCTCACCTTAGTTTATTTCGAATAATCATTGATTAATTAATCATTAATTTAAGTAATTTGATCCTTTTAATTACTTATCCATATTGACCTTTATGTCCCATATGTTACTCATTTGGCCCAAATTAGAAACCTGTCACTTAAGAATAACCGTATATAAATAAGATTAACCATTAAAAAAACAAAAAAAAAATAATATTAATAAAAGATTTATGCTACAGAATGTATGTTTATCATACAAATTGGAGAAAAAAGAAAGGATAATTCTTAGAAAAGATTGGAGGCTATTAAAAACAGACAAGGGAGAATTTAGAAACAGGAAAAACAAGGACCTGTACTAACCGAACATGAATGAAAGGATGTCAGCTTCAATCAGGAAAATGAAAAACAAATTCTTTGGTCACATAATGAGGACGAATAACAACAGGTTTACGAAACAAATTTTGAATCATGTTCATAACAGCAAAAATGGTAACCAATGAATTCAGGGAATTAAGAGAGACATGACAAAGATTGGTATAACAGATAACGTAATACAAAACAGAACAACTTTCAGAAGAGTGATATTAAACAATAAGCGTTTTCTATAAGAAGGAAAAGAGAGAAAGAATCAGCATTTTTAGACGGAAGAGAGAAGGAGGCAGCAAAGTGAACGGATAAAGAACTATTGGAAATCAAGAAAAGAAATTATTACACTTGATTACTTCACGCGGTCCTAGACGGCCATAATTGAGAAGAAAAAAAACAGCAATCTCAACTATTTATTTAAGTCCAGAAATACTTTAGACTTTACTAGAGAAACTCTCTATGGTGCCCGTAATGTACAGGTGTATCTTATTCATTAATATAATCAGACCTATTTTAACATTATTTTATAGAATTAGAGCTCTTCTAAACAATTCCATCTCGCGTCAAAATCTAAATTCCTCAATGCTCATTTAAATTTGAGAAGAGTCCTAGGAACAGAGTTATAATGGCTACATTAAAAATTCCCCGTTTGTTTCCAACAGTATTATGAGAGCATCGAATGTTTTATTATAACTGTCTGACCAAAACCTTATAAGATGATTGTTTTTTACAAAAGATATAGGGAGTTAAAGTTTTAAGTTTTAATTTTTTTTTTTTTTTTTTTTTTTTTTTTTTTTTACGCAAACTTCATCCTGGCCGATAACAAACCAAAGATAGAATTTGTATTGAAATTACTAAAATCAAATAATTTGTTTATAGAAATATGATATACATTACTAGTAAGTACTAAAACAGAAGTTTATAAAAAAAAATAATAAAATAAAGAATAGAAGGAATATATATATGAAAATATAAAAATGAATAATTTGGGTTAATAACCGAAATAGTTGTACGCCATCAAACTAAAACAAACAAATATCATTCTGACCAGAGTAACAATTTCAATAAAATCGGCTTATGAAAACTTCGCAATTTTTCGCTCCCCAAAAAATATTATTTTACTTTATTAAAATTCTCATAATTATATATACCAGGAAAAACACCTGATAAATTCCCTGTTCTTAGTTGTTAAATAAATTATGCTTGAGTAAAGAGTGATTTTCTATAAGTTCCTACGGGTTTTATCTAAAAACAGATAAAAATGTTTGTCAAACACAAGTTCAAACTCTAATCTATAGAAGGCAAACATATTTATATTCAAATTTATCTGAATTTACTCAAAGTAACGATTAGAAAAATCCAATTAGTCATTTTTCACCATAAATAGGTATATAATGTTTATATTTAGCTTGGGATTTTGATATTTATAAAATTTGCACAATTTTCTATTGTATAATTTTTTATATAAAATTAAGATTAAATTAACACTAAATCTCTCATGGCGGGTCAAAAAACTTTTCAGACGTTTTTGGAAACAATATTCATTCTTTTCTTTTTTTTTTTAACTTTAGTGTTGTTATTAATAAATATATCAAAAGTGTTTTTCAATATCCACCCCTCACTTATTTTTGTTTTTTACCGAGAAATTGTGGTAGAAATATGTAATTATGAAATATCAATAGCATTATATTTAAATAAATTTGAAATTAAAAATATTCCATTAAACTATTCAATAAGCATGTTATAATTAATATTAGCATTATGAAAAAATAAAAAACATATTCAGACTACATTTCTAAATTAATTGAAGAATTTTAATCGTCTATAATCATAAAAGAAAAAAAGATTGACTACAAAAATAAAGAAAATAATATTTGGACTGAAACATAAAAACAGAACATGGCATATAAATTCCTAAAAATGTAACAATCAAATTTATTCGAAAGAAGATGTAAATTAGGCAAATTTTTAGTTAATTTTATTTTGTTATAACATTTTATTTCACTGTTAAGACTTCGTGCACAAATATTTTTAACATTTATAATGAAAAATTTTGGAGACAAAAGTTTACAAATTGTAAAAAATTGTATTTGTTATTTTCACTGGCATTATATTATTTACCAATATATAAATCTATACGTTAATTTATATATAGCGATATATAATTTCATGATTTGTCAAATATAAAATAAACAAGCTGACCAAAAAATGCTTTGATATTTCTAGTTTTCACTTTATAGATTAAATGGCCACAGTTGAAAGTTTTATTTCTATCAATATATTTAATTAAAATGAGAAATAAAAAAATACATTTTTATCTTTTTGATCAACTATGGACATACATAATTACGGAAAACATATGGAAGCTGCATTTTTATATAAATACTTTTTATATAGTCATTTTTATTTCGGAACTACCAAAATGGCCCATATGCAGAAACTAAAAACTTTTCAGCCAAAAACTTTTAGAACAATCTCACAGCCTTCTAAGTACGTAAGTAGCATAACACTATGTACGGAAGTACATGTGCCTAACATCAAAGAACACATACAGACCTATTACAAAAGAATTTACAAAATATCTGAAGGTCATCCTAATAAACTCATACAAGACATGTCCACAATAATGATGTTATGGTTTTAGCGAAGCTAATAAGTTACAAATATAAACAAACAGCTTTTTCCAAACGCAAAATAAAGTCATTTTAATACCAGTATCCAGTATTTTATCAAGAATCTAAGGTTTTTAATATGATAAGGTAGATATGAGCATACACCTTCATTTATAAACAAATTATAGTTTTAAAAAGCATTTATTAATATCTCACAACTGTATGCTATATATACAACAAGTAAATGTGTAGCAAATGATGATAATGAAATGAAGATAAATTGAAACGAAATAATCATTTAGCACTTCAATATAGGTTTTACATCAGAGGAAAAATAAAACATCAATTTTCGAAAATAGGCCACATAAAACATCACACACTCGGATCTTCAATTATTTTTAATAGGCTTTTATTAACTTGACCTGTATGTAACGGAATCTTTCATCGTAATTTTCACCAATCTCCAGCAATCTGAATAACTTAAAAATTTGCAAACGTTTAAAGAACCAATGACAATACAATAATTTCACAACTTTAGCCAAACGTTCTCACTTAGTCTGGTGAAATTACCCCCAAAATGGGAGTCTGCCTTGCAAAAGGTGGAGTAGTAAGTAGGTTTTATGTTTTTATATGGACCAGGTGGGTCCTGAGAATAAAATATCAAAAATGAAGCTAAATTTGATAATGGGAAAATGTTTGGGGGGCAAAAAAAACCCCAAACGTTTTGAAGTTTTCTAGATTTTTGGAGAAAAAAAACCAAAAAAAAAACATAGAAAAATGCCTTCAATCGAAAAATGTTATATTTAAAAAACTAAATTTTATTAAATTGTGCGTCTAGAGACTTCCCTTGAGCTGAATTTGATTTAGACGTTTAGCTACTATCGATTGTCAAACATCGAAGAAATTTGCACACCTTCAAAAAAAAAAAAAAAAAAAAAAAAAAAAAAAAAAAAAAAAAAAAAAAAAAAAAAAAAAAAAAAAAAAAATAACACAGAAATGGTTAATCCAATTAAAAAAAAAAATTATATATTAAAAGTTGTAGATACATTTTGTGCAAGATAGGATTTTTAAAGTAAAATTTTGACCATTCTTACTCTGAGATATGTCAAACAAAATAAAAATTGTTGGTTGGTTTTGGATAAACTGTGTTAAAATTAAAAAAAAAAAAAAATCACGAATATTACAGAGAAATTAGCTTCGAACCTTGAACTCAAAAAATTAAAAGGTCTGACTGCTGAATTGTTCACTACACTTCGATTTTTAGTTAGGTTTGCTATAAAAGCGTGTTTTTCTAGTTTTCTTGAACTATGTATATATTTTTTTTCAGGCCATAAAATAATATTTTTTCAATGTTTATAAAAATTCTTCATCCACTACCAAATAATAAATGATCTAAATATTATTTTCCCCAGTTTTTATATACTTAACCGGCGAGACCCTTTATAATTAAAATTAAAGTAATATTTTTTTGTTTTCAATGTCTATAAAATGAGTGTATGAAATAATATAAAAACTCAATTTCTCCCTGACATAGACATGTCTATCTATAATCTTATGTTTATACCCATTTATATTTCAGAATCAAAAGGGAAAAATTACTTAAATTAATAATTAAATTAAATTAAAAATTAATATTTATTCGAAATAAACAAAGGTGAGAGAAAATAGGAGTTCTAAAAGATGACTTTTTTCATTCAAACCAGTATAGCTCCTAAACGGTAGGTACTAGCGACAAAGATTATATAACAAAAAATATTTTGTATTAAATTTCTGATTAGGAACGTTCCGAAAAATTTACGATCCTATAGCACCAACAAAACTAGAGCGTGTCAAAAAAAAAAAAAAAAACTCAACATTTAAAAATTGTAGAAAAATATGACTTTTTTCTTTCAAAGCAATATACGTAACTCCTTAACAATAGGTGCTAGCTATAAAATAAAATATATTAAAATTTTCGATGCAGAAGAAACATGTTAATTAATTAACATTTAAAAATTATTATTTATGGCTGAAATAATTGAAATATTGAAAATTAATCAATTTTATTTTTTTTATGAATGAAGGTGTGCGCTTATCCCTTTAAAGGCCCAATAAATATTCATGGTTTAACCTAAGATTCTGAGTTGAATGTGTGATTTTTTTTTTTTTTTTTTTAAAGGATAGATTTTAGTTGCTTTATTTTAATTTAAAAAAGTATTCGAAGTTAGCATCATCAGTTCATTTTTTAAAACTATAAGTTTTGATAACACGCCATTTCAGATATTGCACCTGTATTACTAAAGTGACAACTCAAAAATCTGAGTTTTTGAGATATCATATTGGTTAAGTTCAATAGTCTTCTACGAAATTTTAAAAGTGTATCGAATTAACTTAATCCCACCTGATACATCTCTCTTGCGGTTGGAATTAAAACGTAATTCAGGTACGCTTTAAATATTTCTTACAAGGCTGTGCAATTTTACATTTTTTTAATGCAGATTTTTGAGTAGTGTAACTTTTGAAATACATGTGCGATATTTTAAGTAGATTTTCTTCATTTTGGATACTTATTATAATCATTTTAAGAAAATATTTAAGTTAGTAGACACAGATATAAACCCTCTCCTATAGTAACAGACCACGAGTATGGAACCGAATGAAAACCAGCATGGAGGTCTCAAGTCATCACGAGTTTCTGAAATATTGCAAAATGAACCGCAAGCGTTGCACCATTTATAATTACGATATTATAAAAAATGAAATAAGTTTAAATTATATATTAGCATATATTTCGATTAAAGGTTTCATATTACTAAAGTAATAAAAAAAAAAAAAAATCTTAAGATAGTGAATTTCGCTGAAAATAACAAATGTATAAATAAAGGTATGGTTATAAAATATTATTATGTATATAATAATATGTTTTTATTAAAAAGGAAAACAATATAACTATTTGTAAACGCCAGTTTTAATGACTTATTTTTAATTATAATTTTATAGTTAATAACAGCTGTATGATTACAGGGTTTCACGCATTATAAATCGAAATATATGTCAACAATTTTAAAAATACGTATAAATATAATGCACACCACTAGGAAAACGCATAAAATATAAAGAAAATCATAGATATAAATATTACGAAAGATGTAGAATACGATGGTATGTCGATAACTGGGCCAAGTATTTTAGAATAGGCTAAGCATATAGTGTATGAATACTTTTTTCGACAGTATTTTGAACAAAATATTTTGGTTAGAATATAAAGAAATGTAGATTATACATGAAAAATCACGGATGTAGTTTAAAAATGTTCAGATCAGAACAACAGACATAAGTCTGACATGGATTTAACAAGAGAGGAAAAACCATACTATTTAGGAAAGGTTATATGTAACTAAATGATATTGTTATTATGAATATTAAAACTAGTATAATATGTTAAAATTGACGTAGGATAGATTTTGTGTTATTTAAAATACGAAACAGATTTGTTTTTTAAAATAAATACAACATTCTTATAGACTTACCTTTGACATTGCTTCAAATGTACATAACACAGGGTCGTATCGGCTAAAAAAAATAATTTAAAAACAATTTCTTTCTCGACTTAACCTCGATTTCTACGGAAGTTTACCTCCAACTTAGATGTGACATCGTCAAAGCATGGAGTGTGGCCGTAGAGTGAGCCAGGGAAGAAATCAATAAACACACTGCCCAATCCAGAAACAGCGCATGGCCGCTAATCCCAATTTATATATAAGTCGCAAACATAGCGCCTAACATGTACATTGTTTATGTATTAATAATCGATTTATTTTTATGTAGAGACGGAGTAATAAAACATTATTATTCGAAAAATTTAATTTAATCCACAGACTGGCTAAAACCTAATAGTTTACGTTCATAAGTAACCGGTAAAAGACGGATTTTATTGCGTTTTGCAATTGTTTTTTTCTATGACTAGAATCGGTAAAATCTACCTTACACGATCAATATCATTTTTATCGATTTATATCAATAAATTGAACGTGGGTGAAGTAAATTAAAACAATAATATTGATGACAATAATATTGAAGAAAATAAAATCAGTCCGATTTTTATTGAAGGTCCGACGATATTTTGACAAATGTGAGGGGTACAGTGCCATATTGTGCAATAAACGTCGGTCAGTCTCAAAATAAAACTTTCTTTCGTGTCAAGTGGGGAACAGTGTAACAAAAAGGTCATTTTTATTTTTAGAAAAAAAATCGTTTATTATATCGTCGTCTAATTATTTACCTAAAAGTCAACTGGCTTAAACCTTCATACTAAGATTGAAATAATGTTAAAATTATAATTAGAACCTAATTATTTTTTTTTAGTATTTGAAATCTAAAATTTGTAACAATGTGCCCCAGCGGTAAGGTACACTATAACAGCCACAGGGGTAAAGTATAACAACAAGCGGTACACTATATCTTAAAATACATTAAACAAAATGTAATGTAATTCGATACATTTTTAAAATTTCGTAGAAGACTATTGAACTTAACCAATATGATATCTCAAAAATTCATATTTTTGAGTTGTCACTTTAGTAATACAGGTGCAATATCTGAAATAGCGTGTTATCAAAACTTATAGTTTTAAAAAATAACCTGATTATGCTAACCTCTAATACTTTTCAATTAAAATAAAGCAACTGAAATCTATCCTTTAATTAAAAAAAAAAAAAAAAAAATCATACATTCAACTCAGAATCTTAGGTTAAATATTTAACCATGAATATTTATTGGGCCTTTAAAGGGATAAGCGCACACCTTCATTCATAAAAAAATAAAATTGATTAATTTTCAATATGTTGACTTAGCATTTTAAACATTTGTGATTTCAATTATTTCAGCCATAAATAATAATTCTTAAATGTTAATTAACATGTTTCTTCTGCATCCAAAATTTTAATATATTTTGGAGAATATATTTTGTTTTATAGAATTTATAGCTAGCACCTATTGTTAAGGAGTTACGTATATTGCTTTGAAAGAAAAAAGTCATATTTTTCTACAATTTTTAAATGTTGAGTTTTTTTTTTTTTTTTGACACGCTCTAGTTTTGTTGGTACTATAGGATCGTAAATTTGTCGGAACGTTCCTAATCAGAAATTTAATACAAAATATTTTTTGTTATATAATCTTTGTCGCTAGTACCTACCGTTTAGGAGCTATACTGGTTTGAATGAAAAAAGTCATCTTTTAGAACTCCTATTTTCTCTCACCTTTGTTTATTTCGAATAATTATTAATTTTTAATTTAATTTAATTATTAATTTAAGTAATTCTTCACTTTTGATTCTGAAATATAAATGGGTATAAACATAAGATTATAGATAGACATGTCTATGTCAGGGAGGAATTGAGTTTTTATATGATTTCATACACTCTTTTTATAGACATTGAAAACAAAAAAATATTACTTTAATTTTAATTATAAAGGCTCTCGCCGGTTAAGTATATAAAAACTGGGGAAAATAATATTTAGATCATTTATTATTTGGTAGTGGATGAAGAATTTTTATAAACATTGAAAAAATATTATTTTATGGCCTGAAAAAAAATATATACATAGTTCAAAAAAACTAGAAAAACACGCTTTTACAGAAAACCTCACTAAAAAGCTAGTGTTGTGAACAATTTGCAGCAGTTTAAGGTTGGAAACTAATTTCCCTGTACTATTCGTGATTTTTTTGATTTTTATCACAGTTTATCCAAAATCAACAATTTTTTTTTTTTGACATTTACAACTTTTAATATATAACATTTTTTTATTGGACTAACCATTTCTGTGTTATGGACTCTTAAACATGACCGGATCCTATTCTTTTTGAAAGTGTGCAAAATTCTTCGATGTTTGACAATCGATAGTGGCTAAACGCCTAAGTCAAAATCAGGTTAAGAGATATCATTAGACGCACAATTTAATCAAATTTAATTTTGTAAATAGAACATTTTTCGATTGAAAGTATTTTTCTATATGTTTTTTTTTCCTAAATCTGAAACAAATGAAAAAAGTCTGGGTTTTTTTGCCCCCCAAACATTTTCACCTTATCAAATTTTATTTAATTAATAGGACCCATCTGGACCATATAAATACGTAAAAACTAATACTTCACCTTTTGCGAGGCAGACTCCCATTTTGAATTTATGCAATTAGTGTGTATAGTTCTTGACACGTGTGCGAATTTTCAAGTTAATCAGATTGCTGGAAATTGGAGAAAATTACGATGAAAGATTCCGTTACATGCAGGTGAAGTTAATAAAAGCGTATTAATATCCGTCATCCTTATCTTATTCCGAACTATTTTCGGTTAAACATATCTAAAAAAAATAATATATAATCAAAGGAGGTACAGTATAACGTCACGTTACACTGTACACCAGACTATCCTGTTTAAAACAAAATTTGTAAAAATTATATTGTATGGAAATTGCAATAAACTTTGTTTACTATTCAAACAACAACTAATTGAAGATTAAAGGGGAACGTAGTTACCAGAAATCGTTAGTTTTTAAATAAGGAAAAACTTCGGTAGCCAAATCGTTCCCCTTTTTTTTTTTTCTATAAAAAACCCAAATTCGATTTATGAGTCAGGAATGAGATTGACTAACAAATAAAGAGATACCATAGTCAAATTAAAGAAGGACAGAGCTAATAACGACTTTATACTCTGACCAACTTGACCCTACTAAAATGTATGATGAAAATTTCAAATTTTCAAAATTGTAGCCTGTTGCTAAAAATCTTAATGTGGCTACAAGTCGATCTGCCGGTGAAATAACCTTCCTTATAATTGTAACGGTTAAACTGTACAAGTAGCTGTTTAAACAGTTCTACGTCCATTAGAAAGTTAATCAAGAATATTTTTTGTTATATAACATTTGTCGCTAGGACCTACTGTTTAGAAGCTAAATTGGTTTAAACCAAAAAAGTCACGTTTTGCCTACATTTTTCAAGAGCTGGGACTTTTTTGACACACTCTAGGTCTGTAAGCTTTGCTCGGATTAAAAATTTGACAATGGTTTTGAGACCAGAAACCATGATAAACACATATCACAGGCTAAATTTTTTTTTTTTTTTTTTTTTTTTTTTTTTTTGTCTTTTGTAGCTAGGACCCTACCGTTTAGGAGCTAGATGGTTTGAATGAAAAGAGTCTCGTTTGGAGCTCCTGTTTTCTCTCAACTTTGTTAATTTCGAATATTCGTTGTTTGTTAATTTAGCTTAACTATAATTTAAGTACCGTAATAAGGCCTGACTTTGCACCAGCGAGTTAATTTTCCACCAAGTTCTCTAAAAGGTTTCAGTATGAAAAAGTTTTTTGTTGTTTAAATGAGGGATATTTTATAATTCTTACTTTCTTACCTTAGGATATGAAATATCCCTCATTTAGACAACAAAACTCTTTTTCTTTGACTGAAACCTTTTAGTGAACTTGGTGCAATGGAACTCATAGTGAACTGGAACTCAAGTAATCACTGGTGCAAACTCAGGCCGTTTCACGGTAATTTGGTCCTTTTAATTCTAAAATTTAAATTGTGAAAAGCATTAGATTACAGATAGACATATCCATGATCTGTCCCCAATCTAAGAGAAATTAAGTGTTTTTTATTATGCTTTACCATATGTTGCGCCAATGATATTGATCGTGTAAGGCCGCTTAAGATTACTTAATCCGGTAGGTATACAAAAAAATTTTAGAATAACAAAAAAAATAAATAAATAAAACAAGGAACTTAAGAGCAATCTCAACTATTTCAGTCCAGAGGTAATTCAACATTTACTAGATAAATGCACTATGACGCTTTTAAATTATGAAAGACTCTTCAAGCGTGTAATCAAACATATTAAGACATATAGAGCCGAAAGGCGTCAACTTTCCTACTTACAATTAGTAGTATTACTAATAGTTTTAGTAGTGGATCTGGATCTAAGTGTTTTGACGTAATTTTGCCACCTCTGTGGTTTTTCAGTTGGCGCTAATGTGTTGAATATTGAATAATGGGTTAGTCGAGTATTTGAGGCTATCAAAGAATTTGATATGCCTCCTTGTAATGTATTCTGTCACCTTTGGTAAGTCTAGTGTTTTGTGTAATATGTCAGTTTTAGTTCATTGTAACGTTGTATGTCGAACGATTCGTCTCAATACCCCGTTCTGAAACTGTTGGAGTCTTTTTGATGTCGATTGTGATATGTTTGCTAACATCGGAGCTCCATAAAGGAGAGCCGGTCTCAGCAAACATTTATAAATCATTAGTTTGAGGCGGAGCGAGAGGTTTGGTGTACTTAGCAGGTGATTTAGCCTGTATGACTTTGTTTTCACCAACTTAAGTTTTCGGTTGCAGTGGTTCGAAAGTGTAAGGTGCCTGTCTAGAGTGACACCCAGAAAAACGATACTGCCTGCTGGCCTCTTGGCGATTCCTGCTACCTTATAGGTCTTAGGAAGAGGACGCTTATTTTTATATTTAAAGTTTTCATGTTTACAATGTTTCATAGAAGACTATTGAACTTAAATATATTGATAAATCAAACATACAGATTTTTGAGTTGTGTCACTTTTGAAATATAAATGCGATATGTGATCATAATAATAATAATATATATATATATATATATTGAGATAGAGAGAGATTTTGTATTATTGTACAGTTTTCATGTTTGTATTCATTAATTTTATCTTCTTTTTTAATTTTCTTCCTGTCTCATCTTTTAAATTGTTTATATTTCTCTTCTCCTCTCATGTAAACATTTAAACGTGGTTCGAAGCTATTTTTTCTTTTTTTGTCTTAGTATATCCTTGCCTGTCGTGAAGTTGAAAAGTCAAAATTGTGCGCTTTTCATTAAGAAACGGTAAATTTTTTTATTCCTTTCCAAAATCCTGTGATTAGTCTGGAAACAAGGCCTATTATCAAGTCATTTACGAAGGAGCATAAATTAAGAATTTTTTCACAATGATAGAGCTTTGAAGGAATGGTTGAAGGCTCAACTATTCCTAGAATAAATAACAAACTGTTAAGATGAACCTAAAATAAAATATATAATCAATAAAGGCCTTGTTTTCATTTCAATTAACCTATTTTTGAGCGTAGAAATATAGAAAATCAAAATGGCCGACTAGTCGGTGTTTGTTGCAGTCTAATCGCCGACTACAAAAGCAGCCGATTAGTCGGCCCAGTTCTAATATTTATTAATTTCGTTTTAAATACAGATTCAAATTTTTTTTATAACTTAATTAATTAAATAATAATAAAAATGTTTAAAATTGTCTTTAACACATCTGTTAAATAACCAAAAAAGGCAATGTTGAGCAATAAAACTTTAAATGTCAATTTAATAATCATAGCATCCATGATAGACGGTCGAACTATCTAAATCTAGGCTTTGCACAACTTGCATTTGCTGCACTACGATTCTTTTTGGCACTTCTTTTCTCCCAAACCAAGATGTGTCCTCTCTACTTTAACTTGCTCAATTTTAGTAATGTCTCCATTGCCCAGCAGCTTGTACTACTCCAAATACTTCAGAGAACTGTTACAAAAATCGCATTAAAAAGAGGGATAAGGGTCTTTATAAGTCGTACATAGAAAGCCCTTGATCATAAAAAATAGTCTTTGTATTGTCTCAGAGATGGATTTTGAAATCATATGCATAGCTATATTAGGAATAATATTAAAACATGTTATTATTTTTATTTGTTTTATTATTTTTTTTTTTTGCCTTCTTAACATTCTTCATTTACAACCTAATATATACTGATTGTCGACACACGAAAGATTATGATAGAAACAGTTCCAAGATGTCAAAATGCAACAGCAGATTAACTATTCTACATGTCTTTGAAGGTCAATACAACGGAATAATATTAAATCAGCTAGAAGTAGCAATGAATATTTCAACGATATTAGGATATGATTCTGTGATAACATCTCTTTCAAAACGCAAATTGTAGTACACTATTTAATGTTTTAATTTAAATTAATTAGGCATACCAATTTGACTTAAAAGACAAGAAACTGCTCTTCATTAATGAATACTCCAACATTTACTGGACAAGCGTTCAAAGCTTCCAATAAATTACAAAAGACTTATTTACATGACTGTAATTAGACCCATTTGGACATATGGAGTTGAGCTTTGGGGCTCCACTAAATCTTCCAATTCTTCTCGTATCCAATCTTTACAATTCAAATCCTTCATAAAATCTTCAATGCCCCCTATTATGTCACTAACAAACTTATCCATTAGGATCATAATGTTCCATATGTTGCTGATTTGGCCCAAACTAGATACCTATCCTTTCATAGTAAAATCCATACCCCCTCGAATCCACTAGCCCCCAGCATGCTTTAACTTCCAATAATCCTCTGAAGCACCTGAAAAGAAGATGGCCAAGAGACCTAATTTGCAACTTTTATTGAAGTTATTTATAGTTTTTAATTTACTCGTATATACTAGACAAGCGTTCAAAGCTCCCAATATATTACAAAAGACTTATTTACATGACAATAATTCGACCCATTTGGACATACAGATTTGAGCTATGTGGCTCCATTAAACCTTCCAATTATGTTACTGGCATGTCATTGTAATAATTTAAGATACAAATCTACAGTACCAAGCGTATCGGAAGACCTAAAGTGCAATGGAAATATGTCGTTGCTACAGACTCATTAGCTTTACCTGGTGTCAGAAACTGGAAGGCGGCATCACTCAACTGTGAAGACTGGCGATGAATGCTTGGGCAAGCCTCTACTATTAGGGACGTAGTGCTATTTTAATAATAATAATAATTTATGTAAAACAAGTAAATTTGAGGGAAATGATTACAATGACATATCAATAACATAATTGGAAGGTTTAGTGGAAGCACATAGCTCAACTTCATAAGATTAAATGGGTCTAATTGTTAGCATGTAAATAAGTCTTTTGTAATTTATTGGGAGCTTTGAACACTTGTCTAGTATATAACTTAGAAACTATAAATAACTTTATAACATTGTATTATAACAAGATATTCATATATTATGCACAATGCATCAATTTTTATGTATTATTATGTATTATAAACAACTCTTCAATAGGGAGGATACTTACAAAAGGAAAAACAAAAGCTTTAAGAGTTACAACTAACAAACAAATGTAATTTTGGTTTCATTTCATCACCAGATAGAGAATTTTATTATTATGTCAATAAACACCCTATTTAGACATCTATATACTTTTTTAGTTGAGGGTAGTATGGAAGAATCAAAACAATTAGGATTGATACATTATTTATCACTTCAATCGGAATTTTTTATTCAAAGAATATTTTCAAATGTTCAACATTCATCATCAGTTCTAAAAACATACAAAAATTACAAACATACAAATTAGTTTTAAAAATGTAAGACAAGAAATAAAAAATGATGATACTCATCTAAGGAGGGAAAGCGAGAGAGCCTCTTGAATATATCGGTTTCTAAAATAAACTAAAGTGTAATATAAGGAAAGGGGAATAGGGTAGTCAGGTAAAAAGGCAATTCTTTTGGTTTTCCCTATGACTAGTTGATTTTTTCTGTCCCTATGGGAAAAAAATTTAAAATGGGACTATAGAAAATATTTTTTTTTTTTTAATTACAATTTTATTTTAATAAACCAAAAATATAATATGTAATAAGTAAATCACCATTAGGAAGAATAAATTCAAAAATATCTTAATACAGTTCGTCTATTAAAAATTAAAAATAATGCACCTAGCTAACTACTTTACTGTTTTTACTGTGACTCCTGAACCAAGGGTAAATGGAATTTCCTCATCTATTGGACGCCATTTCCGTCTATTTGGTGTCTTTAGTGTTCTATCATCACATACTAGGCAACTTTTAGTATCATTTTTAATTCTTCTAAAATTAAAGGATTTTGCTTTCTTAAAACCTTTGAATGAAGATTTTCTTACTGAATTCCGTTTTTTTATGTATTCGTATGGCATTGTTCTTGTTCAGACTGCTTTGTTTATAGTTTTGTATATAAAAATGTATAGTAATTAATTGTGCTGTATTTTTCTTAAATAGAAGTCATTTTCCCAGCTGATAAAATTAAGTCATTTATATAAAATTGCTGAATTGTATAAGAACATCATTTGAAACATTGATAAGTTTATCTATTATTAAGTAATTTTTTTCTTTTCTATTGTTTTTTTATTCATAATTTGCTTTTACTGTTACCTTGACTATGTTGATCTAAGATTGGATTGACTAGAACCAGACACACATTATGAATTTCTTTCAATATGAATTTTATTCAACACATTGACTTTACAATATACAAAATGAACACTTTTCACTAACACATTAGTTGCAATACAACTCAAGGTAGAAAGTATAACAATACAACAAAAGGTTAAATATATCACATATGGTAGAAATAATGTTGCCATGGATCTACAAATTAAATGTCCAACAGTCTACAGAACATATGTAGATTTTTTTTTAATTTATTTATTAAAACTTACTATTTAAAGGAATACACAAAGTAAATGTGAGAGAAGATGAACATAAAGACATGAAAATGAATGCTAATCAGTCACGATCAGTCATTTACAATTAAAAGTTTCAGTTGATGGATTGCAGATTTGATTAAATTATTTTTGGTGAAACTACATCATAAAATATCAAACGTTTGTGATATTTCATATTTTATTTTGCAAATGTATGTTTAGCCTGTTTGACCCTATACAAGAAAAAAAAGTTATTTATATACAATTTTTAATAATTAAACAACATGAACCATAAAATATTGAATTTTATTCAAATCAATACGAATGCAGGCTTGATAAGACAAAGGTTACTACCACCCCTGGAGTTCGAAACTTGTTATGAAAATGGTTAAACCTGCTGATTCCAAAGATAACATTTTGATCTTTGTTGGACCTTTTTTCCATGGTTTCCACTGATACTAAATCAGTCTTATAAAACTACAGCCACCATTTTTTAAAATAAAAAACATCAATACCATGCAGAAGTTAAACCAAAAATTTATAATAAAATAACTTTGATGGCAATGTATCATGGATACATGACTAATAAATAATATTAGTAATTATTATAGATGGTATATAATGTAGTTATTTCTATTATGACTATTAAACGGGTAAAGGTGAGCGAGATGTTTGGGGTGACTTCTGGCATCAGAGCCTTTCAGGACCCTTTTGATCCCTAACCGACAATACCTGGCATAAAAGTTTACAAAAAAAAAGGAATAAATTTTTCAAAGATAGAAATGCAAAGATTAAATGGAAATTTTTTTTTTGGAGGAGCTTGGGGAAAGAGGAAGAGGCTGCAGAAAGCCGACCATGATAGAGGCGAACCTCATGATGCCGACTTAGACTCTTAACATCTTATAGATAATCTATACAGTTAAATAGAATGTAAGGGTCTTTTTTACTTTAGCCCCGCATTTTTATTTTATATAAATACATATGATTTTAGAATAGAATATAAAAATAATTTTATTCTGGGACCAAGTCCCTTAAGAATAACAACTAGTACAGAAAGAAATAAAATTAGTAACATCTGGTCAGAAACATAATGAATTAATAATATAAAGAAGAAATAATAATATAACAATGATAATGTATACATAGATACTAATTAAATATATAAACAGAAAAATAAGTAAACGTTTTACAAATTAAATAATAAATTGGTTTTCTCAATGACTAGTTGATTTTTTCTATCCCTACGGGAAAAATATTTAAAATGGGATTATAGAAAATATTCATCGGGCGATTTTAACAAAATTTTTTATGTCCAGTATTATAGATGATATATGATGTAATTATTTCTATTACGACTATTAAACGGATAAAGGTGAGTGAGATGTTGAGGCTGACTTCTGGCATCGGACCCAATAGATCAGACATCAATGGATGGGGGGGTTACTATGCCAGTAAGGACTATAGTTAATATTTATATTTGAATAAACCCCTAAGTGACGGACCAACACAGGATAATGAACAGCTTTTAGCATGAAGCGATTCATTTGATCTACAGATAATTTGAACTCTCGATAATTGGACCTTTTCTTTTCTTGTCTCTTGAGTTTCAAATCAAGAGTCAAGTGTATCAGGAGCTCAGTTTCGAAATATAAAAAGGCTAAATAAATTTAATCACCTTTTAAAGAATACTTCTTACTTAAAACAAGGTCTGCTCATAAAAAAGTTCCTTTAAGAAACTGATCTTAACAGTAGACCTCATTTAGGAATATCAAACGACCTCACAAATTGAAATAGCTAGAAATGCATTAATAAAAGGTAAGTACTACAGGCAGTAACTGCAGATGTGTAAAATTTATAAATAATTATCTTGATAATCACTCATTTACTTGTTTCCTCTTTTGATAATAAATGCTATAAAGTGGATCAACACTATACAGAACTAATACAGCTTACTAAATCATAATACATAGAGTATGCTGTCATCTTATTTTTAAACAAATCAGATGTCAGGAACAACGCTACTCTTGCGATATACCTGAATCTGTGGTGTAATGAGGTTCCACTGCATTGAGTTTCAGATATTTATTTATTATTTTTTTTTTTTAGGAGAAGAAGATGATCAGGGATGCAGTCAAAGAAGAAAACCACGTCTAATTAGAAATTCTTTAATACATGCCAACGTTTCGACCTGCCTTACAGGTCTTCTTCAGGGCCACCGAACCACGCGGGTGAGGAAATGAATGATGACTGGAGTCGATAATTTTTGTACTGAGTTATTTTAAAAATTTGTTATGAATGTAGCAACACACACCGGGTAAAGTCAGTTAAAAAATAAAATCAAGGAAAAGGAGTTTTAATGACTTTCATTCATTATTATTCCAACTTCATTTCTTAAATAAAATAACTTTATTTTGTTATTTTTAGCCCTGAAGAAGACCTGCAAGGCAGGTCGAAACGTTGGCATGTATTTAAGTGTATTTCTACTCAGATATGGTGATCCTCTTTTACTGCATCTCTGATCATCTTCTTCTACATTCATCAAACAGTCAACTATACTTTAATCATTTTTTTTTTTTAAATCGTATTTTTTCCATTTATTATTATTAAATAATAAATAAAAACACAGTTTATAAGCAATTGCGTTGAACAGAGAGTAATGTTGGAATTCCCATATCTCTTGTTTACAATCAACATACTTAAATTGCTATTGAATTAGGTAAAATTAATAATCCTTCCATTAATAATGTTTGTTTGTAAACATCCCCACAGTAAGAGCAAGCATTTTTACTTTAGTATATACATTTAAAACAAAGAACAAGGTAAATTGTATTTTTGTTTTTTCATTTTTGTAAAGTAAATATGCAAGTTAAGGTCAAAAAAACATTAATACAGTGTACGGTAAAATTGATAAGCTGAAATCGTTAAATGCTTGTAAATATGGAAATAGATTCTTCGAAATAAAATAATTTATGTGAGGATTTATACTTAATCTTCCGATACGCGCACCTCCTAGACCAAAAAGAATGGGCACGTGTTTCCCATAGATACCACTAGTTTGTAATAAGCATATTTTTAATCACCAAATCTATATTATATACATGTCAGAAAAGGCAGATTTGTTCATTGGTATAGTTTACTCATTAGATCTCATGGGTTTATAAAAAAAAATAATAATAAAAAATGATAACAAATTCATTTTTTTTTTTTTTTTTTTAGTTATTTATTGAAATTTACAACTGTATACATTATATAAATATAATACATCAAGTAAATGTGATGATAATGCTAAAAATGATACGTCACTTGTGTTTAAAGCAAATCCCCATTAGTAGCATTTATAAAGGCTCTAAATATTGAAGTACTATATTAGAAGCCCCAATCTCTTTTTCAGACACCTCAGAGGGTTATCTGGAATGGAATGAGAAGCAAGTTGTGATACTAATTGATTTGAATGGTTGTGGAGTTTGCTATGAAAGGATAGATATCTGGTTTGAGCTAAGTTAGAAGCGTAAGGTATATTAAAACCTTTGTGGATAAGCTTGTTTGTGACGAAGTAAGAAGCATTCAGGATTTTTCTAAGGATTTTGGATTGTAAGGATTGGATACGAGATGAATGGATAGTTTAGTAGAGCCCCAAAGCTCAACTCCAAATGTCCAATAATTGGTTTAGTTACTGTTATGTAAATAAGTCTTTTGTAATTAATTGGAAGGTTTGAACTCTTGTCAAATAAATGTTGAAGTAGTCGAAAACAACAGGCAGTTTCTTACTGTTTTAGTATTGAAAGAATTAATTTAAAAATAAACATGTTTTGTTTTACTACACAGGGTTTTGTTTTACACAGCTTCTTAAGGAACTCAGGAAAAAAAAAAAAATTACATTAAATAAACCATAAGCTATTCAAAATTACACTTAAAAACTAGTACTATGAAAATCGCAAATAACTTCGAAGATAAAATACAATCATTGAAAACATTTTTTAGTGCTGCAAACAAATAAACTGCATATGTGTAAGCAGTAAAAAAGTAAATAAAATGATACAATCATAAAGTTCGCCCCTATCTGACATATACAATCCTATTTAATTTCAGTGTTTGTTTGAATCAAGATTACGATCAGTTTGTAAGTTACTTTAAATTACCAATCTAATATTTTAAAAACTTACGTAGATTGCTTTTTAATTTATTTATTATCTGCTGCAGGAATCCTTAGTCAAGACTATGCTAAGGTTGGGTCAAAAGAAGAAGGTTGAAAAGACGGGAAATCCCAAGAAGACATAGGATCAAAGAAAATTAAACAAATATTTCCAATGCATATCTGATAGATAGGCGCACCTGTCAAAAGGTTAAACAAAGAATTGAACTTTTGTAAATCAAAAACTCATATATTCAATTGTATTCAGGAAAACTGGATTATTATTTGGAAAATTATTTAGCTATGTTCAATAAACTGAATAAATTTTATATGAATTTAATAATTTTAAATACTGTGTAACAAAGATAGCAGAAACCACTTTGCACATAAATAAGAATCAATTCTTAAATATTTTTTATCTATATGCATATTGCATAAATCAGTACATGTCTTAATTGAATACTTAATGAACTGAATCTGTTGATAAATACATATTCATGATTAAGATCTATTATTAAGTAACTATGATTAAGATCGAAATATATGAAAGGTTGCAGGAAAGAACGATTATAATCCATTGTTTTCAACTTGAGATTATAGTGCCAACAGAACGTCTATATAACTAAAAAAATGTCTTAACCTTACTATTCATCCAAAAATTAGCATAATTATTTAGTTATTATACAGTGTACCAGGCAAGATCGATCAGAGACCAAGTACTATATCTACAATTCTAGAATTTTAAAAGAATGTGGCTATGATTGTTCTTTCTCGAGAATCCATGAACTTTGGTCATTTGATCTTTCCTTTAAATATAAACAACCATTTATTCTTGTTTGTAAATTTCATTGTTATAAATATTTATAAACCAATAGACAAATTAGCTCTTTGTAATTAAATTTGAAACAAATTTATAAAATTATTTCAGATCAATAATACTTTCTATACTAATTTACCTCATGGATAATGATGAATTTCAGACTGAAGGATTCTGGTATGTTCCGCTCAGCCATGTGTACCGCTTGCTGCATTAATATTACACTGCACTTTAGTTTTCACTCATAACACTCACAATACACTTTTTTGAATGGATGCACTGTAAAAATATAGAATTGGTATAATAATTATATTTTACAATATAACAAAATATTAACTATAATATAAGGTCTAGATTACTAAACATGCCTTTATTTCAAATGAAGCCATTCACAGAAATAAATAAATTAAATAATAACAAATCCACCCTCCATTGGTTTTTGAACATTATTTTATTTTATTTTATTTTTTTTACGAGAAACCCTAAACCATATTTAAAACCCATTTAGTTATTTTATTATGGCATTCTTATTGTTATGTGGAGAAGAAGGGAATTAAGGCAGAAAGTAATCCTATTTGTTCTTTTTTGTATACCCCAAACAGTTGTGAAGAAGCCTTCATGGTCTAAACAAAAATTATAACAGTTTAAGCAAAAATTCAATTTGCTAGACCACTGTCAAATAAATATTAACCAACCTAGCATATAATAATCATCCCATCCCCACTTTGAAGGTTGCCTTCTGGGAACCTCAGCTAAAAAATATATAAACTTAAATTTACCACAAAGCCAATACTTTTTGTTCTATGGAAACCATAATTTTAGGTTTCTTTTGATTTATTTTTGAAATTGCCTTCAGTTTTTGCTATAATTGTACACCACCTACTTGATCATTACTTTTATAACAGATTTTATTTATTGAATCTTATACACTAGGAAAAATTGAAAAAAAAAAAAAACCCTAATGATATCAAATTACAAAAATAAGATTTCATGATTTATATATAATGATATAAGAGTCAGGCATTCAAAAGAAGAATTCTCAGGGGTTACACATCCACCTTGGCTTATTTTAAGAGATTATGAGAGTAGAACTCTCTCCCATATCCTTTCCAATCTTCTAGTGTTTTCAGACAAAAACATTGTAACATAAAGTTTTTAAAATCTAAATTGAGCACTGAAAATATGAAAATTAAAAAAACAGAACATTTTATTAAGATTGTTAAGCTATGTCATAATATGTAGATTAAAAATACAATTAGTTTCACTAATCATCTCAAAAATATTATTATATTATTGAATGATTCAAATTTAAAACCCCCAATCTCACATATGACTGTTAATAAAAAACTGATTGATGCTTCACCGTTTTAAATGAAACCGACATAAGGTAAGATAAAGTGCATCTATAATTAAGATAATCTACAATAAACATTTTGATCTGCATTTGTGATTTTGTTTTCTTTAATCCTGGGAATACTTTTTTTTTTTTTTAATTTATAGTCAGCTTTTGAATGTGTATCAATTTATTCCACAACTAATAGTGAATTGTTACAAATTTCTTTTTTTAATAATTTGGGATATAAGAATAGAAAGTATATCACCTATATGCTGATATCTTTTAAAATTATTAAAATATATCAGTGATTAAATTCGATCACTGAAAAATTTAAAAATAATGTCATGAAATTCAATAAAATGCAAACAATTAAGAATTGTTATTTTGTAACCTACTGCAACAAAAAAATAATAATTAATTACTCTAATTGATTATTATCATGAAATAAAATGCGTTAACTATTTTACAAACAAATGTAACTGTATTGGTTTCATATTCCTATAAATCTCAATTATACTATCAATCATAATGACTTGCATAAGAATTAATTCTATTAATATAGCACTTGTACCTTAATGGAAATCACAGAATTGAAAAAAAAAAAAAAAAAATGAGGGAAATATTGACTTTCAATTAATGTCCAATGAATAAATCGTTATTTAAATTGTGATCTTTATAAATTTTTAACAATTTAATTATTTAATATTGAGATTTAACAAGTAAAGCCAGCGCTAAATTACCTAATTTAACTTCCATAAAATCAAATTACAGAAGAGAAAGGGGAATTAATATTGCTCATTGACAAGTTGGCCACACGTCGCAAAAAAAAATTCTCTCGGTTGGATTGAATTTAAACATATTTTAGTAAAAAAATATTAAATCGTTTACTGTAATTTTAATATTATAGTTAAATAATAAACTTTAATGAAACAAAATACCCATGTTTAGTGGTTTCAAATAGTAATTTTAAGATAATGGTAAAACATTAGTTGTTGAGTACAAGTTTAAATGGGTATATACATTGAATATATCGTAATATATACATAGTTACCCAGTAGTTTTAAACAATTTTTAGTTATATCAGCAATATAAATTTCGTAGTCCATTTAAAATGAGGGGACATTGCATATAATCAATAAATTTTTTTAACGTATTAGTGAAAGTTTTTTAAATGTAAAATTATTAAAATTTATTGTTTATTCGTTAAAAATTAAAAATATTCTATGTAAAGAATAAGAAATAATAGTAGGGATTTTTGAAGTAGCAGGGTAGCAGGTTAGTTTTATTATGTTTTAGTTCTATTGTGTTAGCAGGTTGGTTCCATTGTATACCGAGAGTTGAAAGCTAGGCTCAGTCTGGTTGTTGCAAGTTATTAGGGGATAGGACGAAGTTATGTTAGTAAATAAACATTTAATATGAATCTTTTCGACTGCTTGATGTAGCCCATCCTAATTAATGTCCTTACATTGATCTCATATTTCATCACGTAAGTTGGCTTTACAAAATTCCCTTTATTGATTTTATGTAAATATATCAGTTCCCAATTAGTCATGATAGCAGTTTATGATTGATGCTGTCAAAACATAATAAAAACGACAGAACTTCACTTACTATTATTTTGTTGTTTAATGATTGTATAGTTTAGTTATTTAAATTGTAAGTTTTATCAACATAACCTAAATGAATAAAGGAATCTGTCAATACTATTTTATATTGTAATATTGTTTACAATAACTATCCTTTTTATTCTCTTTCATTTTGGTTCTATTTCTATGTTGTATTCTGTTTATTCCTAATTTAAATCACTATTTAAGATGGTTTCTGAGGTTACAGGGGATGCAATTTATTTAAGTGAATTTGCTGAAATGGAAACTGATGATACATCAAGCTCCGGTGGAGCTATGGCTTCATTCAACAGCCTATTTTCATTTACTAGCCCTGCTGTTAAGAAGCTACTAGGGTGGAAGCAAGGTGACGAAGAAGAAAAGTGGGCCGAAAGAGCAGTCGATGCTTTGGTAAAAAAATTGAAAAAAAAGAAAGGCGCTATTGAAGAACTAGAAAGAGCTCTAAGTTGTCCTGGCCAGCCAAGTAGCTGTGTAACGATACCTCGAAGCTTGGATGGGCGACTTCAGGTTGGTATTAACTTAAATAAATTATAAATTTTATATAAAATTGTTTTTGTTTTTTTTTACACCTACTACGATTATTTTAATAATTATTCATCTATTATAGTTCATTTAGTCTTAAAATGTCACATCTTTTTTCTAGGTATCTCACAGGAAAGGTCTGCCACATGTTATTTATTGCCGTGTTTGGAGATGGCCGGACTTACAATCCCACCATGAGCTGAAGCCAATTGAACTTTGTCAGTTTCCTTTTTCAGCTAAACAGAAAGAAGTTTGCATTAATCCTTATCACTATAAAAGAGTTGAGAGCCCAGGTAACTTTTTTTTTTGTTCTGTTTATTCTTACTACGTATATGGTTTGTTAGTCATGTCTTTCAATTGGTCATCATGATAAAAGAGGTGTTGAGACTGTGATTCATACTATGCTGATAATAGACCAATAAATATTAAATTGTTTGTGTTACTGATACCTAGATTGTTTATGAATTGTGGTCTTGATATGGGGTTGTTGATATGAAAATTTTATAATCATTCTGGACTATATAAAGTATTGTAACATTATCTATACTTGTTTTATTTTTCTCATCTAACATTTTCATTAAAATTAAAATTTAAAAAATTCACTACATGACCAAAAATTTGTATTTTCCCTGTATTTGGATGCAAATTCCCTTTTATTTTTTCTAAATTGAATCCATTTCAATATCCTTTTACCTGTTTAATTAACTTATTCTACTTAAATAGGAATAATTAAGTTCATTGGTTTACAAAAAAATAATTATCCTCATTTGTATTTCTTAGTTAATGTTTAATTTTTTAATTAAATTATTTGTAATCAAAAAAGGTTATTTTGAGTTTTATCTATGTAAAAACATTTACAATCTTATTTGTATCAGAATATTAACCATTTGATTTTTGATTTTTTGTTGGAAATAAGAGTGTTATTTCTTATGCTTCAGATAAGAAAGAAATTAAGGAAAAATTCTTTTCAAGTGTTTTACCTGGAAATCATGGAATACCTCAATGTTTTCCATCTACCATATCATTTATACGATCACCTAATTTGTTATTTAAACAGGTTCCTCATCATTCACTTGAAACTAATGGGGTGTATAAAAAAAAATGACCGTTTCTTAAACAAACATTTGTATTATTATTTCTTTGATATAAAAGACAATTAATACTCAAAGTATAGTCCATTGTTATCTACCTTCATTACCCATCTGCTAGCCAATTGCTCGATGCCTCGCTGATACCATTTCTTGGGATGGCTGTCAAAGAACTCTGGGACAGCATTTTCAAATTCTGCAAAATTATCAAATTTTTTTCCATTGAAGAAAATGGGCCATGAATCGAAACAAGGTGCGAGGTCTGGACTATATAGTGGATGAGGCAGTAGTTCAAACTCATGAAGTTCTATAAACTTTTCTTTGATTCGACTGCTGATTGTTGAGGAGTAAGTTTGTGAGGGACCAGTCTACAGTTCTTTTTCACCTTCCCCATGGAGAGAAGATGGCAACTAACAGTATCTTTCAACACACCACACTCCCTGGCAAGTTCGCGAGTACTGTTGACTCAACAGCTTTCTTGAGAACCTCATTAATGGCCGCCCGGAGCCCTTCTTCCTTTCCAACGTCGTATCTCCACTTTTAAATTTTTCAAACCAACGCCGTGCAGTGCGCTCTTCAAGGACACCTTCCCCTTCATATTTAATAATTTCACGAGTTACTTCAGTGGCTGTAAACATTTTTTTCCAGTAATGTCTTAAAATTACGAGAATTTTGTAGGACACTGTTATGTTTCTTCTTTGAAATAAATAACTGAACTGAGGCTTTTTTTGATGAAGTCCAGTGTTAGTAAACAAGCTTAGAGAATGCTCTAAAGGGATTATTAAGTATTGGTAAATAATAAATAGCATTAAGATATTTACAGGCTTTTGAACTTTGGAATTAGATAAAACGGTCATTTTTTTATTTTTTTATAGGCCCTATTAAAACCTGTTTGTAAACTCAATGCTCATTATACTTACTGTAAAAAGGTTTATTTATTAAAAAAAAAATAATGTGAAAAAAACTGGAACCTCAGAGGCTGATATCAGATCGTGAGACAGATGAACAAAATATTGAATTTTGTTGTTTTTTTTAAATCAATGATACAGTGCACTGAGAACACAAAAACAAAAATGTTACTGATCTACTACATAATACTGTAATGAGTTATATTGTTTTATATTAAAAAGGCATAACTCCCCTTTTGATTTTATTCATTTATACAACATGTTTCAGAGCTTGTCTGTTGCTCCATCTTCAGGTTCTAACACTGTGATATTCTCACTTGGTTAGAATATCAAGTAACACTTGATATTCTAACAATATCACAGTGTTAGAACCTGAAGATGGAGCTACAGACAAGCTCTGAAACATGTATAAATGAATAAAATCAAAAGGGGAGTTATGCCTTTTTAATATAATAACTGATATTAATCTCCTTAAATGAAACATTTAAAATATATTGTTTTGTTGAATTCAATGTTATCACCTTCATTGCCAGCTGTGGTGATGGAGATATCATTTATACTGTCACCATCTCTCTACCCTTTGGTCTTCGGCTAGTTCTTATACCGTAGGGATTACCTCTATTCAGCTTGTTAGAAGGCTTCTCATTCATTCTAAATAAAAGAAAAATAGTGAATTTCCTATTCAATCTTTTGATTTCTTGACAAAAGATTACCACACTGACAACTACACTTAGACGTTAATCTGTATTAAAAAAAAAGGTGATTGCATTTTGGATTGCAAATATTGATTCAGTGTGTTGAATAAACCTCTTTTCAATTATATTCTATGCATGTAGTCTTTCTACTATCTTTTGAAAAGTTATTAGACTTTCTCTTCATCGGCCATAAAATTAGTCACTTATTGCATATTCTATTATAAAATCAACTTCATAAACTTTACACATCCCTATGTGATCCTTAAAACTGAACTGATTGGTTGAAGATTACATAAAACACTTTATGTGCTTACGACTAAAGGCCCATGAATCTTATTTTTATACATAGCATACAAAAACCAAGGATCTGCATTTTGATTTAGTTGATGATTCATTCGGTAGGAATAATTTAATTTAATTTAATTAATAACCATACAATTATATGACAATGTAGCAAACCTCGTATCTATCACTCAACATTTTACATTAAATTGTTGTTATTGCTAAACCTTCCTTGAAATATGAAATGATGTAGTTAAAATTTGGTACAGATGGGTTCAGTAGTTTTACTATTGTAATTGTAATGGACCAGCCACATATTAGTCGATTTTCTAACCTCACTAGGATCCATGTATTTAAATCTTTTTCAATAATTTAATTGAATATAAATAATTTGTATTATCAATTTCAAGCTCTATATATCACTCCTTTGTTACCCCTCTGAAGATTAGGTGCTCATCAAATCAACTATCGGTCAATTTATCCCTTTTTGTAATAACAAAATAATTTAAAATAGGTAGATTTTATTATTACCAAACCTTGGAACTATAAGGGTGAATGTGGTTAAAATTTGGTACATGTTAGTTCGGTAGTTTTTGTGGTTAGTGATCACGAAACGAAAAATGGCTTGCCCTCTTATATAATACTACAGATTTAACTTTAATTATTTATACATTTATTTCTGTTGACAGTGCTGCCTCCAGTTTTGGTACCGCGCCATTCAGAGTTTGCACCAGGGCACTCATTATTGCCGTTCCAGCAAGTTACCGAACCTCCAATGCCGCACAATGTAAGTTATAGTGGTACTGGATTCAGTGGGGGACCTTCTTCACCCATCAGTAGCGTCTCGAGCCCATCTGCTCCTTCACCTCATAGTCCTTATTCGCCCAATGGGCTTACTGGTAATGCATTGCTCCATTCTGTATCGAATTTCATCTGTTACAGTTAGGTTAACATAAGTGTTCTTATGATTACTTGAGAGTTTTAGAAGACCATTTGTCCAGTATCATTATTTTCTATGAAGAAAATAGTATGTTTTGAATGTATGAATAATGGTTTTGAAGATAGGCAAGTACACAGTCAGGTTGATAAATTACACATCCAAGTTTTAAAAAAATGTGTAATAGAGTTTTGACGTTTCAACCTGCCTTTCAGGTCTTCTCGGCTAAAAATATCAAAAACTGGATGTGAGCAAAATTATTCAGAATGAACAAAGCAAATTAATTTATCTAAGAATTAAGAGTTAATTACATTATTGAAAAAATATCTGAAGTGTTGATTACAGAATTGAATATGAAATAGTATCAAAGTCTTATTGATAGATGCAATATGTAATTATATTATTATGTGAAATAATTGAATGATACAATTTTAATAACAGTTTTTTTTTTTTTAATTATAAAAAGGTATTAATAGATATTTAAGTATTGGATGCAGAGGAAATTCCGCACCAAGAAAAGGAAATTAAGTTGTTACGTGGTCCAAAAAAAAAATAAATAAAAGGTATTTCAATAAATATAAGAAAAATATATGTAAAGGAGAAATAGAAAGGTAAGAATTAAAATAAAGTTGGTATAATAATAAACCAAAGGAGAGGTAAAGGAAGTATTGAAAAATTAAAATAAATCGACTTACTGATTGTTGTTTAGTCAAAGACACGGCCAACAATGAAAGTTAAAAAATAAAATCAAGGAAAAGTTGATTTAATGACTTTCATTTATTAATATACCAACTTCATTTTCTTTAATAAATGAATAAAATAACTTTATTCTGTTAATGTTAGCCCTGAAGAAGACCTGCAAGGCAGGTCAAAATGTCAGCTCTCCATTATAGTTATTTAAAAACTTGGATATGCAATTTAACAACCTGACTGCATCTTCTTAATCACAATTTTTTTTAATGTTACAGAAAAAAATTAAGCCCAATCAACTTTTTTTTAGTTTGTCAGACTTATTATTATAATCTACCTTTTACCATTTTTTCTATTTTAAGGTAATTCTTCTCATTATAAAAATAACTTTCCATGTTTTGTAGATGACTCAGCTACGCCTAGTTTCACGAGTTCTGGTGCCGAAGAAAGCCAGTCCTCTCCGACTGGTGATACTGTCCCCATACCCATGGAAACTTCATCTCTGTCCCAAGCAGCACCAGTTTCTTATCAGGTATGTATGATCTGATACCTTTAAACTAATTTTGTTGGCTACTTTAGTCGAGGTTGTTTTCTAATTGTAAATAGAATTTTTTGATTCTACATATAGGGTCAAATGGGGATCAATGTAACAAAAAAGTCATTTTTATTTTTAGGAAAAAAAAGTTTATAATTTTGCCTTCTAATTATTTACCATAAAATCAACAGTCTTAAACCTTCATATCAGGCTTGAAATAATATGGAAATTATACTTAGAAGCTAAATTTTTATTAAGTCATCTGAAATCACAAATTTGTTATAGTGTACACCAGGGGTGTGGTTATAATTTTTTTTTTTTTCTGTTCCTAATGAAGGCTATGTAAGTCAAAATTATTATAATTGTATTAGTTTTGATTGCTATTATGTTGAAGTAGGTTTTTGTCTACATTTTTTTACCCTCCAAAATATAACATTTTGACACAACTCTAGCTCTGTTAGTGTTACTCAGATAAAAAATTTGGTGACAGTTTCCTTATTAGAAATTATTGATAGTATCATAGAACCTATATTGATTTTAATGAAAAAAGTCATGTTCAAAATCCCTATTTTCCCTTAACTTTGTTTATTTCGAATAATTATTGGTTTTTAATTTAATTATTAATTTAAATAATTTGATCCTTTTAATTCCAATATGTTTATCGGGAAAAGCAGTAGATTATTGATAGAAATATCCATGGTCCATTGTTTTCCCATTCAGGGAGAAATTCCTTTTTTTTTTGTAAAAAATTTTTTTATTAAAAGATAATTTTTGAATTTTCAGGAGCCTCCCTATTGGGCAAGTATAGCTTACTATGAGTTGAACTGCAGGGTGGGGGAGGTGTTCCACTGTCAGGCACACTCTGTCATAGTCGATGGTTTTACTAACCCAAGTTCGAACATGAACAGGTTCTGCCTTGGACAGTTATCAAATGTTAATCGTAATTCGACAATCGAAAATACGAGGCGACACATTGGAAAAGGTTAGTTTTGTTTGTTTTTGTTTTGTTTTTTAATTTTATTTTGCATTAAAATTAATTTATTTATAGGATTTATTTATGTAATTTAAATTTGTTATTAGTATTAAGTTATCTAGACATAGGTATAAAGCTTAATTTAAAGAAATGTAAATACATGTTATTAATTACTGAGGGCGCCCTAGAATTTAACCCTTTGGCTGCGGCATGCTCGTATGGTGGGAGGATACAGTGGTGTAGGATAGTCTAGGTACCTGCAGTGCCCCATGTGCAGCGTACTTTTTATGCTTAGCGGTTTTGTTTTCTTTATTTATTCTACGTTTTTTATTTATGTTTCCCATCCTCCTTTTCTCCAATATTCCACTAGTTCCCGGTATTTTTCCAATAGATACATTACCGGATTGATCAAAAAAATCCTCGTCATGATCTATAGAAGATTCTCCTTCACTTTCACTTGCACCCTCCAAAAGTTCTAATAAATCTTCATCATAATATTTTTAGACATAACAGACTTAACTGTTACTGAAAAATATGCAGGTAAAGAGAAACGGTACACAGCAGTAAGAAAGGGTCAAAGCAGGTACACAGAAACTCCATGAAATTAAAGTGATTTGCCGAAAGTAAAGTTTTATGCCATCCATTGGCTTTAAGAGGCACTGATCTATAAACAGTCTATAGATGGTGATAGAAAAAGAACTAGAATGAGTTTATAGCAGTTTGGTGTAAAACCAACCAGACTCATATAGTAGTCTGTAGCACCCAGGGCACTGCAACCACCAGACTCATATAGTAAATCTGTAGCACCCAGGGCACTGCAACCACCGAACTGATATAGTAGTCTGTAGCAGTCAAAGGGTTAATGATACAATCCTAGCAAAAGTGAGGAGTAGGTATACCATGAACAACTGACATCACTTGAAGATAGAAACATGGAAACAAGCAAAAGATGTTCTGCTGCCTGGATAGCTCTTCTTAGTAACAAACTATTTTTCAGGTCTAAAGCTCCCCTGAAATGAAGAAGAAATTATGGGAAAGTATGATCCTGCCAACTTTAACTTATGGTTGCAAAACTTGACCAATAAATCAAACAATGATCAGGAAACGATGAGTAATGGTGAGGGGAATGGAACGTTTTACTTTACAGGTCACAAAGAGGGACAAAAAATCAAAAAAGTGGATAAGGATTAAAATGAAATTCCCAGATATAGCTCAAATAATTCACAAAAGAAAATGGACTAAGGCAGGGCACCTAGTAAGGAGCAAAAAGAATAAATGGTCTTAGAATATTATAAATTGGTACCCCAATGTGTGTAAAATGTAAAATGTGTGTGTAGCAAAAAAAAAAAAAAAAAAAATTGTGAACCAGAGAATCTCAGTCACTGGAAAAATGGAGTTATTGGCTTTAAAAAAAAAAAATCATTCTGAAATCATGTCATCTTGAGTTTATACAAATGGTTATAGGTTTTCTGTTGCTGAAATTCCTCAAATAAATTATATATTCTAATCATTAACAATCCTTAACTCTGAATTATTTAATTTATATTGAAAACTTATTTCTTAGAATTAGAAGAACAACAAACTCTAAAAATGTGAGACTCCACTTCCTGTAAATCATATAAGGGACATATGAATGTGATAAGAAAGGGAGGAGGGTACTTTGACACAACAGAAAGGTGTGATTCACACCAAAGAGACGATCATAGCATTTGTAGCTTGCTAAAATATCACCCTTTTAAGCCTGGCCAAATATGATGGTTTCCAGTTAGGTCCACATCCCAAAGAAATTCCAGCTGCTAAACAACTAAATCAAGAAATTAGGATTAATTGTACTTCTAATGGAATTATTTTTATTTGAAAATTAGGTTCAAATATTGAATATCCACAATCAGTTCTAACAACATACAACAAATTTCAAAACTTTAGCACTATGTTTCAGAGATTATATATTGTTATGAAATTTTCCAATTGCTATTGATGTAAATTAAAATATATATCACTGGTGTTATTAATAAATTAAACCAACTCGAATTTCAAGAATTTATTAAACTATTCCATCTGAAATAAAATTCCATACAAGTTAAATATCAGGTTTTATTTAACAAATTTCATTTAGCAATCCATTACACAGGTCCTCTCAAGAGGAGAACTGATGATTCAAGTAATATCGGGTGTATTGTTAGCTTTAAAATAATTTTATAAAAAAATATAAATTATGGGAATTATTGAAAAATGTTACGACTTTTCATTGATGGCTTCTTCCGTCGCCTGATTTAGTCTTCTCGGAAGTATCGTCTGTTCCTAGATGCAATGTCAGTAGCTTGATAACTGGGAAACAGTCAGCCAACCCTTGGCTCAGGTGAGAGAAGAGCATGAGAAAGAGAGAGCTAGCCGAGCTTTTGGCTCAGTATTTAGAGGGATAGGGCAATTTCCCCCTCCCCTACCCTGTCCTGTCAATCCTCCTATATTACTCCTGTACGTTCTTCCGACTTTAATAATATTAAAACATCTTGTTTTCAAAAATTCCTAAAATGTCCCTTTTTAAATTATGCCTGAACCAATATGTAATGATCACTACAATAAATTAATTTTTTATTTTTAATGTTCGACAAGAAATCAGATATATAGGTACCTACGGAGGTCATGCCACTTGGACTTCAGTAAGATATCAGGACCTATAGTGGACTAAATGCATAGAGGCAAAAAGGGTGAGGTAGTGATGGGTTCTATATGTTTTCCTATAACTGGTTCGTTTTTCCGTTCCTATTGGAAACAAATTTAAAACGTCACTATCTATATATATAAAAATCAATGTACGAGGTGTGATCAAAAAGTTCCAGGACTGAATTTTTATACATTTATTCATACAACATACAGGTTATTCAAATTTGTCTCCTTCAAAGTACTCCCCTTGGGAAGCTACACACTTTTCCCACCGGTGTTTCCACTGATCAAAGGCCCCAGAAAACTCTTCTTTTGTAAAGGTGTTTAGCAGCTCTGTTGTTTTTTCTTTAATTTCGTCAACTGTTTGAAATCTTCGTCCTTTCAGGTGTCTCTTGAGCTTCGGGAAAAGAAAAAAGTCGGATGGAGCCAGGTCAGGTGAGTAGGGGGGCTGAGGAATGACAGTCATTGCGTTTTTTTACAAAAGTTACGGATAACTAATGTAGAGTGAACAGGAGCATTGTCATGGTGAAGGACCCAATCACCACTTTGCCACAGCTCAGGTCTCTTTCTTCTCACAGCATTACGCAATTTTCTGAGGGTTTCAAGATAAACAAAACGATTAATTGTTTGACCTTGTGGAAGGAATTCATAGTAGACAACACCTTTACAGTCAAAGAAAACCGTAAGCATGACCTTCACATTTGATTTGACTTGGCTTGCTTTCTTGGGTCTTGGAGAACCTTTTGATGTCCATTGTGATGATTGGGCTTTTGTTTCCACATCGTAACCAAAAACCCATGTCTCGTCTCCCATAATGACATGTTTCAAGAAGCTTTCCTCATCATTTGCCTTTTGAAGAAGTTCCTTAGAAACATGAGTTCGGTGTTGTTCTTGGTCTTCAGTCAACAGTTTGGGCACAAACTTTGCTGCAACACGACGCGTTTGAAGTTTTTCAGTTAAAATTTCCTGACATGACCCAAATGAAATGTTACACTCTTCTGCCATTTCACGGATTGTTAGTCGACGGTCTGATCGTACGAGAGCGTTCACTTTAGCAACATTGTCATCATTGATTGATGTTGAAGGGCGTCCGGAACGAGCATCGTCGTCTGTGGATGTTCGGCCATCTTTAAACCTCTTGAACCACTGATGGCAGCATGATCGGCTTAGACATTCTTCACCAAAAGCCTCTTGTAACATCAAAAAGGTTTCAGAAAACGTTTTGTTCAGTTTCACACAAACACGTTGCTCTTCTTTCACATTCATTTTCATAAAATAGCCAAACTCTATAAAACTAACCTCAAACAAACTCTGCTAATGTTACTTTCAGTGATGTTATGATTGATCTGCAAACACAGCTGTGTTCCTGTTGAGCCAGGCAATACAATGCTCCCAACTGCATCGCTATGAGACATAGCATTCCCATAGTATATAAAAAGTCCTGGAACTTTTTGATCACACCTCGTATGTGTGTGTGTGTGTGTATGTGTGTCCTTTATAGGCTTTGAAATGGTAAGAGATAATGCTCCATGTGAGGCAGCATTTTTTTCCACATATTCAGGGGAAGATAATAGGCCTGTTGGTATATTGATTAAATGCATAGGTGACAAGGTATGGACCAGAATGTAAAATTGTAAATTAATAAAAATCGCTTCAACAAATCAGTGTATTTCTAACAGCTGGGCCATTCCTTTTATATCTAAATACATAAAAATCAATGTAAGTGTGTTTGTCCTTGATAGGATTTGAAACGGTAAGAGATAATGTTCCATGTAAAGCTGCATTTTTTTCAACATATTCAGGGGAAGATTTTAGGCCTATTGATATGTTGATTAGATGCATAGATGACAAGTTATCGACCAATATGTAAGAATCATGAATTTAATAAAAATCGCTGCAACAAATCAGCTGTAATCAAATGTTGTTTATTGTAAAAGAAAAAGGAACCAAATGATTAAAAATAAGAACGATATATATGTATATTATGAATGGTAAATTTAAGGGTGGGGATGTACTGGTACTGCGCATCCCAATGATTTGCCATATTACATGATATGCAATTCGAATTTCAACGAGTGCCATATATTTCCAGTAGGAGTCGCCTTTGCAATGACCACCAAGGCACTGGGGCAATACTACAAGTTTGTGGACTAAATTTGGAAAATCCATGCTTCTCTCATGCACAATTATATGTGGCCTGCTCACACGTTGGAAAGCCATTAGATTTATTTGTATATGCAACAGATGGAAAAATTTTGTATATCCATCAGCACTTCGATAAAATGAATAAGAGTAAAATATTTAATTCTTTCAATTTTTTTTTAATCGAATACCAAAAAAAAATACACAAAATAATTCAAATAATACAACAATAATTGTTGTACTGAGTTGTTGTTTTTTTTTAATTTTGTTAAGCACGTAGCAACACACTCTGGGTATAGCTAGTTGGAAATATTTATCTGTTCACTTAAACAAAAATCTGGTTTTGAATAATTTTATTATTTTTAACTATTCATAAATATTTAATTTTTAGGTTATTTTCTACTTGATGTATTAGTTTCACTCCGTAGTCTTTGCTGAATTTATGGTTATGTTCATTTAAATGGATAGCAAAGATAAAATTCTGGGAATTTTATGCTCTTATATGTTCTTTTAATCTTGGTATAATGATCGTCCAGTTTTTCCTGTATATTTAGCTTCATAGTTACTACATTTTAGTTCATATACACCACTTTTTTTTGGAAAGGTTCTATTTATCTGATGTCTTGAAATTTTTGTATGTTTTTATAATTGATAATGAATTCAAACAAAAAAGAATTCCAATAGAAGTGGCAATTAATTTATCGGCCTTATTGAATTCATTTTTACACTATTTACACTTTTTCCTCAGTTCCTATCATTTAAAATATTATTTTTAATTTTATTTATCTCCTTTGAGTAAGGATCTTCAAATTTTTTTAAGGTGTTCACCTGTATTATGTGGGCGGAGAGGTATATGCTGAATGTCTATCGGATTCAGCTATATTTGTGCAGTCGAGAAATTGTAACCATCATCACAATTTTCATCCATCTACGGTCTGCAAGATCCCCTCTGGTTGTTCGTTAAAGATTTTCAACAACCAGGAATTCGCTCAGTTACTCTCGCAGAGTGTCAACCATGGCTTTGAGGCTGTTTATGAGCTGACGAAAATGTGCACCATAAGGTATTTATGAGCTCTCTTGCTTAAGATAGATTTTTAATCTTTGTTAGTTGAGTTACTTTTTTAGTTAGTTTAATTTTTTTTTTTCTACTTTGAAACCTTTATTGTCATAACTATTCATGATCCAAGCTTGGCTTGTAATTGTGGTTTAATATGATCTAAAAATATTAAAATGTTGGGGTACTTGGGTTGTGCAGTCTTAAAAACACAATTAAAATATAAATTTTAATTTATTGTGTTTACATTTCGGCCTACAAGGTAAGCCTTCATCAGGACCAGAAGAAAAATAAACAGAGAGATATGATGAAAAGGGAGTGAATTTTTAAAAGATAAGAAAAGAAAAACAGTATGAAAATATATTAAAAAATGTTAATTTTGAAAAAAAAAAAAAAAAGAAAAAAAATAAATAAATTAAATATTTTGTTTTAACAAAGATTAAAAAAAAAAAAAGAAGATTTTACGACAAAAGACAAGTGGATATAGTTGCATAGAATATTATAGTTGATATAAAATTACATAAAGTAATAACAATAAGATAGTACATTGCAAGAAATGAATGATTAACATTGAGACATATATAGTATTATAAAGTTAAATATATTTAGTGGAAAGGAAAAGAAAAAGAGAGAAGATATAAATTGTGAGAAAAATGAAAATTAACATAAACTATACATAACAATTAAATTTAAAAATAGAAAAAATGAATAATTTAATAGATGAATAATCAATGAAGAAATTTAGAGTATTGAGTGGAAAAGGAAAATAAGGTATTAATAATGAAATATGTGTGCAGGTTAAATTTCATTTACTTAAATTATTATCATGTGAGTTATACTTGTCACAGGAATATCCCGTCCAAGTTAGGGTCATCAGGAGGAATAGAATGATTGATAGGGAGGTATCCGGCTGAATCAAGATGGCGAACAATGTTTTTTACCAAATATGCATTACGGTTACAGGATAGAGGGAGATGGGCAACATGAAACTATACACTCAAGGTCATTTATCCCACTCTTCGGTATGGAGGTGAAAGTTGTGTCCCATTGGACAAGCACTGGGGCCGAGTAACAGCAGCTGAAATGAGGTACCTGAGGAGATTGGCTGGCTGTACTAGAAGAGATCGGTTCAGAAATAGTTGAAAAGAGGCAGCTTGAATGGCTTGACCACATTTGCCGAATGGGGGAGGACTGGGACCCAGAGAAGCTCTTCGAAGCTAGTACTACAAGATGTCCCTGGGGCAGGCCTAGACTAACATGGAGGAACCACATCTCCAGGCTGGGACAAAGAAGAGGAAGTAGTCTAAATGCCATGCAAGTGTTGGGAAAAGACCGGGATCTATAGTATGACTTGGACCGAGGCACCTCCACGCTGAAAGGCACAAGGTGGAAGAAGAAGAAGAAGAGTTATCCTTGTTTAAATAAAATTAACTACCATACCTGTTTCAGTACAAAAAATTATCTTTGATCTGTAGAACTGTTTGTTAGTGCTATGAATTCAGAGCTGCTAATATCAATTCAATTTTTTCATTTCTATTGATATAATCATTTCTTTATTTAACCCTTGAGTGGTCGTGTATGGCCCAGTTACATAAAGGTCACATGGATGACAAATCATCCACCATGTTTTCAAGTGTTTTAGCAGTAGGTATCTTTTTCAATTCCTTTCAATTTTTTTGCAAAGGATAAGAGAAATAAATTATTCGCTCAAAATAATGAATTGTAAAGAAAGTACATAAATAATTATAAAATCATACCATTGGAAAACATAATTACAGGGAAGGTCACATGGATGAAAAATGAAACAATTCGCTCAAATAGCACAGTACTTCATAAATATCAGTAGGTGACATTCAAAGTAATTATAAAAAACTATAATTGTATTAATTTTGCAAATGTAGGCAAAAAAACTAAAAATGCTTAACTGAAGGTCGCTTGGAAGACAATGTCATCCAACCAAAACAAACGGGAATTACTGGTCGTGAATATCAAATAGCATCTGACAGAGGTGTTTAGTGAGATTAACCCCTAGTCCACCATTGCAAACTCTAGGCACATCATATTCATCCCTACAAAAACAAACAAACAGCTGCGATTTTGAAAAAAGTGGATGACTATTGTCTCACCATCTATAAGACCCTAATTCACCCTGTTCTTACATATGCTTTCCAAACATGGACAAATACATGTTCCAGAAGAAATAAAAATGATTTCCTAGCATTCCAAAGGAAGATTCTCTGTGGAATAATAGGTCCAGTGATAGATGGAGGATTAGGAGGAACAGGGAGCTCTTTGACCTGTATAAAGATATAGATTCGGTCAGGTTTATAAAGCTTGGGAGACTCAGTTGGGCTGGCCACTTCGTACGAATGAGGGACTGTGAGATCCCCAAGAGAGGTATAGACATCGTCTTGCATAGGATACGACATGCTGGTAGGCCAAGGTTGAGATGGGATCGATGGCATGGCGGGAGATGCATGAAGCCTATTAGGAATCAGGAGCTGGAGATCGGCTGTACAGGATCGAGCCGAATGGCGGTGGCTCATTAAGGAAGCCAGGACCTACATAAGGTTGTGACACCGCGTAGAAGATGACTATTGTCATCCGTGCGACCACATGACGTTTAAGGAAGAGGATAGTTGGGATGTGGAGTCAAGAAATCACAATAGAATAGTATTAATATTTTTTCCCCTTTGTTTACTGATCAGTTATTTTTAAAATTGTTGTCCCTGATTGTTTGAAAATAAATAAAAATATTTAAAAAATGATTGTTCGACCTTAAGGAGTGCCCATTCTAATTTGTTTGTTTATGTAATGGCCTTATGACATTGCATGAAACAGTCATACATAGCTTTCTGCGAGTCTTTTTAATATTCAGATAAAAGTACCAGTAGTGGGCAACAATGTAAATTCCATGTTACCATGGGAACCACCTGTTGGTTATTGCAAAAGACCTTCTGGCATTGTGTTTATTATTTAAATTGTCAGATTTGTAAAGAACATATTGAAGTTGTAAAAAAGATTAATAGAATTTCATAGACTTTCAACTGGCTCAGAAAAAAAATAATGAAAATTTTTTAAATGTGTCCACTATTGTTACAATTTTGTTTTATACTGATTAGTTTTGTAAAATATGTAAATTTAAAAATTTCAGTTATTTGAAGAAGAAATAAATTATTTTTTCGCAGAATGTCCTTTGTGAAAGGATGGGGTGCTGAGTACCATCGACAGGACGTAACGTCGACACCCTGTTGGATAGAAATTCATCTCCATGGTCCTCTTCAGTGGTTGGACAAAGTATTGACTCAGATGGGGTCTCCTCACAATCCAATCTCCTCAGTCTCGTAATGCCCTCGGAAAGGCATGAAATAATACGAAACATTCTACATAATGAGTGCTGATTCGCTATTTGAACGATATGATTATCCATGTGTTTTAGCGGGTTATGTTTAATATGGTCTGACTATGTTTTTAACGTGGTTTTAATAATTGATTTCAGGTTTGTAACTTATGAAGTTATTTTAAATTTTTTTATCAGATTGAAATTAATTTTTCATCGTATATCCTTTATAGGATAAAAAGTTTGTTGTTATCTATTATGATACTTATTTTATTCTCGATCTTAGTTGGCAAGGTTGAAATTTTAAAATTTTTTGCTTGTTTTGTGTTATTTATTTATTAATTTTATTGATCACTATATTTGGTACTATGCTACTGCTGTATGAGTGATTGAATGGATTTTAGTAAAGGAGTAAAAATTACTTCAAAGTTATAAAAATAAAGGACATAGATTTTTTCGTATTAAACTTTCATCATTGATTTGAAAATATTTATTTCCTTTGCAAGTTGAGATGATTGTTCATTAGTACCTATTTTGAAAAATGAATTAAATCGATTATAAAAGTAAAATTGACATGTTATACGTAACTTGTTATGTCATAAGTTTAAGTAGTATTTTCTAAAACCTAAATTGTGCCAACTAAGTGTAACTGAGAAAGTTAAGAAATATGAACAAAAAATATATTACCAAAGTCTTAGTTTGTTCTAAAATTATTTGGTTTAATTTTATTACAATTTTTGTAGAATATACGAAGATTAATTTATATTTATTTGAATCATTTTATAATCGTTTTATTGTTTTTAATATTTTATTTTAATAAATTATGTATACATATGATTGTATATTTAGTACAAAACTACTATTTTTGCTTTATTATTATGATTTTTTTTTTCTTTTGAGTTACCATTTTATTGTTTTATTACTAAGATAGTGTAAATAATACATCTCTAAAATATTTTCTTTTAAAAAATCCTTAACCCGTGGAGTAGAATTAATATCTACGTTTTACTATTAATATATTATATCTTTTTTATTTATTTATTTTTTAATTTATTGCCCAACATAGTTGACAAATCTTATTAACACAGTACTTTTCAACCAAAAAGCTAAGACCAGACTATCTCTTGCACAAATATGAGCTCAAAAAAAAAAAAGTTAAAGCATCGATAGCAAACCTCTCTACAGGATATGGGAAACTACTTATCGAAGATAGTTATTAAATTCCGTTCGAACATAGCTGAATAAATAAAAGATTTTTTTTTTTTTTTTTATGGTAATGTTAACATGGCTGTTATTGTTACAATGTAGGCGGTATTTTAGTAAGGAAGCAAGAGAATACTTAAGATGTTAGTTAAGAAAAAGCTGCTTTAGCCTAGAACTAAGAAATATGTATATCTCTGATGACCATATTATTTTTTAAAAGGTAAATTTATTGTAACAAAGTAATAAATTAATTTATACAAATCGCACAACAATTAAATAAAATTCACGTATTACCGAGGAAGTTGTTTTATCAATGGTTGTTTTATTAATTTTCTATCATCATCAGATCATTAAACTGAATGATTTTTAAACATTTTCTACATGATTAAAAAAAGCTCACAAAATGTATACAATGAGTTTACTTTTCATTATAAATATGACCTGAGCCTGATACATTATTGTGCATCTTTGGCTATGGAAATTTAATCAGTTTCTATTAACGGCCCCTAATACCTTGGGTAGTTAACTGATTTTTTAACATGACCAGTTTGAATTTTACTTTTAAAAAATTGAAATAAAAAAAAAAAAAAAAAAAGACATTGATTTTCTTATGTTCAAACAGATTGTCTGGTGTTAGTTTTTTTATTGACAATTCTTTATTTTAAAATATTAAATGAATGAGTCATTCTGAGTATAGGAGCTTTATACCTTTTGATTGAAACCGCCTTCATAACTATCTACCTATCTATCTAGTCAGCTCTATAACCCTTAATGGTTCATTGCCTCCTCAATTTGCTTTCGCCAGGCGTCCATGTTCTATTCTACCGTTTTCCAATTCCCGACTTACAGCAGGTCTATCCCATAAACTGCTACACCATCCTCAGATCTCAACTTCGCTCTGTCAACTCTCCTTGTATGGTGCAGTGCCTCTTCAACTTATCGGGATCTCAGATCTCTCCATCCGGAGGCTGTGTGTTTAACCGAACTAATCCTTTCGCAATTTTACTATCCTAACTAATTTTATTTCATATGTTCTTTCATTATTGATGGTCACTTGAGATCCCAGATATGAGAATTGCTTGACACATTGAAACGCATAATGGTTATAGTTTGGTTTTAGGGATTCACTTTCTCGCCTATATACATATATTTCGTTTTGGCTTCTTTTATATAGACTTCATATTAACTATGCAAGAGATGAATAACTATTCATTAGTTTTATCTAATATATATTGTATTGCATGTTTGACTGCTCAACACCTTGAAATTGATCTGGTGGCCATCTTGATGGCAACAATTTTTTTTTTAAATTAAACTAATATTTATCTTCTATAGTTTTCAAATAGAAATTTTTAAAAGTTTAAAATTAATTTATTTATTTCCTCTACCTCACTGGTTAAGGAGTTATGCTTAGTATGCTAATGTCATGGGTGTAGTTATGCAAAATGACATTTATTCGTTTTAAGTTAGTTGGTAATATGCATAGGTACTTGTACGTTTCCTATGGGAATTATAAAGTAGTTTTGTCTTAAGAAACATTTTGTCTAAAACGTAGATCTCAACTAAATGATACAAGATGGTGAGCGTCATTTTGTTCTGTCTGCTGGTCGTTTTTAATTTTTATGTAATTATAAAAATCCTCATCGATTCAGCTCAAAAAAAAATGCATTAAAAAGACAAAAATGTGTACATGATTCAAATTGAATTTCTTTAAAATTCATTTACATTTGTAATAAAGTGCTTACATATGAATGAATGCATGTTGATTTTTCTTATTTATGGCGAAGCTTGTTTCAATTTAGTGTTTTTATTTTATTATGAATTGTATGAACATTCCTAAGGAATGATCATTCGATGAAAGCAATATATCGGTGGAATAGCCAGACACATAATAATAATACCCATTCTTTTCTTCTCTATTTTTTTTAATTTTTTTTTTTTTATTATATTTTATTATTTTGTTTTATTATAGATAATATCTATTTCAGTCAAGTGTTGATTCATAATGGAATTTGAGCATGTAAAAAATCTCTTTATCAGAAAAAAAATTAATGTTTTGCCTTCTTTTTTTTCATTTAGTGCAATAACTAGGTTGGAGAGTTTTTCCTCCAATTCTCAAGATATACCAACTAAGAGCGCAGAAATGTTATAGTCTATCCCACTGGCAAAAGGCCAAGAATGTTATTTATTATGATGCTTTGATTAATATTATTTATGATTTTTTGTTGAAGATATATATATTGTATAAAACATGTATAGAGTTTTAATACGTATTGACTGACTCGTCAATTTGAATTTTCTCTGTTTGATTGATGGAGCTTAACCTCCTTATTTATTCTCCAAGTAGAGGAGGAAGGACGAGTTATCCTAAAGGTTATCAACCTATTCTAGCCATGGTGAGAAGGTCAAGATTCATTCGGTTGGTCTGCCACAAAATTAATTTTAACCCAGCTTGGAGGTACTCAAAATCTCATCTTTACCGAGCACGGTGAAACCTCACACCCATGAATTTTACTTTTTTTTTTACCCTTGATAATGTAAAATCCTTTCAATAACCTCAATAATTTGTAATAAAACCTTAGTCCATTAACAATGTAGATATGGTGATTGTACTGGACAAAGTAAAAAATAATTTATTTTTTTTCTTGTAATTTTGAAATCACTAAATTTAAATTGCTTTAGCATTTGTTTGTTTGTTGGAATTTAACTCCTAATGTACTGTAACTAGGGCAGGAAGGTTATCCTACAGCTAATCAACCTATTCGAGCCAGAGTTGAATTCACTCCGTAGGTCTGCCATGAAATAAATTTAAACTTGCCCAGGTGAGACTCCAACCCATGGCCTTCTCTACTGAGACCCTCTCCTCAATAAAATTTCTTTCTTTTTTTATTACCCCTGATAATTAAAAATCCTTTAGAAAACCTCTATAATTTGTTATAAACTCTTGGTCATGTTATTAACTCTTGACAATGTGGATATAGGAATTGTACTCGAAAAAAAAAAATCATTATTTTTATTTGTCTTGTAATTTTAAAATTCAAATTTCAATCGCTTTAGAATTTGTTTGTTTGTTGCTAATGCTTAATGTTCTAATTTACTCCAACTAGAGCTGGAAGCATGGGTTATCCTACAGATTCCCTACCTATTATAGTTAGGTAAGATAAAGATTCATTACGTGGGTCCTAAATGAATTTCAACCTGGCCAGGTGGGATTCAAATCAGTGACCTTCTGTACCAGGGCTGTCGGATTCGTTTTTTAATTATGAACTTCAAAATTTTTAATCATACTTGATCATTTTAATTTAATAGAGGGTAGGTTGCCCTTCAAAGATATGATTTATATAATAAAATTTTTGTTTAACATCATAGCCGTATAATGCGATCAGCAGGCATACATTTCGTGCCATCGGCAATATTTTTAGTACTAATTGTTTATTATATAGTGAAGACATTTCTTGCCATTGTGATTTCTTATGTTTTTTAACTAAGTGTTAATAGATCATTTTTAAAGTCTCTCATTTTCTATTTATTGTTATTTTATTTGATTTTTTATGTTAATATATGCAAGTATAGCGTTAACGAGTATTATGTTATTTATATTATTCATTATATGTGTTCTTCATTTAGTTTCATGTTATTGTTCGAATGTTTTACTTTTCATATGTTAAGTTTGCAATAATATATATTCGCTTGTCTGTATGAATTGTTGGAGCTTATTATTATTTTTTTTTTTTTAAATACTATATGTCTCTTATTCTAAATATTAAAATTAGGAGGGGAGGAGAGAAATTTGATATATGTAAAGGCGTTCGCTTTTATTGTCCATTGTCTAATTGCCTTATGAAAAAAACGCTTTTGTGAAATGTATACAAATGTTATTTGGTTGCTAAAATTGACTGCTTTTTGTGCCTTTTGCAGATGCTGTGTATAGGGAATACAATATTAATCAAGGGTCTGGAAAACAAACGTAGGAATAGTTTATTTAATGCAAAAAGGCTGTGCAGAAGCTAAAAAAAAAAAAATGCATTAGGATGCCTAAAAGTTCAATTGAATTATATTTACCAGAAATTTTGCAGATCCTTTTCAAAATGTTAAGTACATATATTTATATTTTAAATTATAATAGTCAATTAAAAATGTCATATTTTTGTGAAGTTTTGAATGTGAATTTTTACAAATCTGTTCTTTTATGTTAAACTAATTGTAAATAAAATCTTTTATATATGTATGTAGTTATTTCTTACTTTTATTCCTGTAATTTTGAATCAAACTTTTGTTTTGTTTTAAATATTTTTTCAAATGTTAATTGATATGAAAAACAAAACATCAGTATTTAATATTGACAATGTTTTCACTGTTACTCAAATATTTTTCCATTTTTATTTTTTCTTTATCATTTTTGTCTGTTCCCTCTCAACAAATATTTTTCTTCATATTTCACTAGGTGTAAATCCAGAAATTTTATGTTTCAATCAACTTTGTATATAATATTTTTTTCCTTTACCGAATGTATACATGGTTTAGTGTGTTTGTTTATAGATTTTTTTTCCTTTAAATTATTTTATTATAAACTTGTATTTACTTTATGTTATCTTATTTCATTATTATATTTAAAATATCTTGGCCAAATGTGATTTACATTTTATAATTCATTTGTTGTTATTCTTAAGGGACTTTATCCCAGAATAATATTTATTTTCTATCTATCGATCATAACTGGACAAACGGTGATATCCTTGATTAATCTTAATTTTGTAAATTAACAATAAACAGGCTTTTGTAGACTTACATAATTAAGTTCATAAGTTTTCAGCCTGAAGAAGAGGAAACAGAAAAGTAAATAAAAATGGTGTTATTAATTTTCAATATATTCTCTAAGATATGGGAGATACACTTAATACATCGCATACGTAACATTTTTATTTTTATTTTATTTTTTACATGAATGTTTCTGTTGGCTATGGTTCTATACTTTTTCAGTTTAACGTTTTTTTCACCCTCAAAAATGGAACATTTTGACATGTTCTAGCTCTGTTAGTGTTGCTTGGATCAAAAATTTGCTAATAGTTCCCTAATCAGAAATTTAATGGAGAATATTTTTTTTCGTATAACATTTGTGGCTAGGACCTACTATTAAGAAGCTATATTGATTTGAATTAACTTTGTTTATTTTGAATAATCATTAATTGTTAATTTAATTTAATTAAATTGATCCTTTTAATTCTAAAATGTAAATTAGGAAAAACAGTAGATTATAGATAGACACATCCATGATCTATTGTTTTTCACAGTCAAGGAGAAATTGAGTTATAGTATGTATGTATGTATGTATGTATGTATGTATGTATGTATATATACACATTTTAATCTTGGTAATAAAATCACTATAAAAAGTAATTTAAATATTTTTTCTTTAGTTTATTACCTTTAATATATTCCAATCCCCAGAACTTTTTCCCACCAATTCTTCTTATATGCCCATTCCTATTCTTTTTGTTGCCTTCTGTTCTGTGGCTTATAAACAAAGAGTTTTTTGGACGTCTATTGCCTTTCATTCTCATCAAATGGTTTCTCTAATAACATTATTATTAGAAATATGTTGGAGCATTTTTCTTCTTCGCTGGACTAATGGCCTTCCACAGCTGCTTGGACCTCCTCCTCCAAATTTAGTGGGTGTATGTGAGATTTCTGAGTGGCAAAGGAAATCAACGCTGTGTGGACAGATTTATTGTCATAAAGAATAAAATTGTTCAAAACAAATCCAATTTTTTTTTTTTTTTAATATGACAAGATAAACATTTCGAATAGTCCTATTTTTGTTTGTTTCCAGCAGGATCAGAAAAACTGACCAGTCATAAGGAAAACCTAAAGGCTAGCTTTTTACCTGTTTCTAAGCAACCTTACCCCTCCCTTTCTTTATATCATCTTCCAATTCACTTTTTGAACTATTAGTTATAAGAAGCCCTTCCTTTTTTTATTTATATAAGTTCAAATATTTTTCTATTTTATTTCATCAGCTTATTATTTGAGGTTTGTAATTATTAATGTAATATATGTAATTATTTTTTTAGTAAATTTTGTGTGCCTTTAATCCACTGAAAATTAATAGTACAATTGGTTATTTTTTTAATGCTAATTAGTAGTAAGCTTATTATGTCTATTTCAGCCAAATAAGGGTTGCTACAATTAAATTGTGTGAGTGGTGTAATGTTAAATTATGCCCAGATTGCTTTATATCCTACTGCGAATGTAAAATTTAAATTGAGATTTTTGTGTGAAAATTATAATTTTTATTCCTTTGAAGAATTTTATAATTCAAACAATTGCAATAAAAGTTTTCATAAAAGAGTATTATTGTAGCATTTATAAATATGTCACCTTACCATTTTCTGAAGAAAAAAAAATGATATATTTTACTTGGGCTGATGTTGCGCTAGCACATTTCCTGCAGCCATTATGGCTGAACGAAAAAAAAAATTTTTAATTTTTCTAGTAGTAGTACCCAAAAATATTTCTGTGGAGAAAAATCAGAACTTTTAACTAATTCTATCCTCGGCCCTGAATGGGTTTATTGTATTGATCCTTCTCTACAATCATGCTTACCTCAATTTTTAATGGTTATGGAGTTTTTTAGGTTTGGCTTATCCCAGGCTTTGATCCTTTCCTACTTTAGCTGAGGATCTCTCAAAATCTTATGATTTTTATTTACTTTATTTAAAAAGTATTGTTTATGGAGAAGAAGATGATCAAAGATGCAGTCAAAGAGGAACACCCCGTCTAAGAAGAAATTCTTTAATTTCTCTGCCTTGCAGGTCTTCTTCAGGGCTATAATGAACAAAATACTAGATGTGACAAAAATAACAGACCGATAAACAGATGACAAATGGAATACATAATGACATGGATAAAAAACAATATATATAAAACCGCATAGAAAAGGTCATGTACATAAATCAGTAATATATATACATAAAATAAGATAAAAATTAATGGTAATGGATAAAAGGATAATAAATGAACAATAAAAAAGGGCAGAGGGAAATGTAATGGAAATAAAAAAATAAAATAAAACTATGGGAAAGAATGAGGGAAATAATGTAGAAGGTGATAAAAGAAAAGAAACAGATTAAAAAAAATAAAGGTGAAGGAAAATAAAAGTAGAAAGATAAAAGGAAAAAAATCTCAAAGAACACTTACCCACCAAACCACACTTGTGAGTTGATGAACGATGACTGATGTGAAACTGTAAGAACAGCTGGGTAGGTAAAAGGAAGAAAAGGCATGGGAAACATGGATACAGAATAGGAAAATGAAAATGTAACAAAAATATAAAAGAAAAATGAACCACAGAAAGACTATAAGATAACAAATAAATACAAACAGAATTCTCCATTCATCATAACAGTCAACTATACTTTTATCATTAAGTATTTTTTAATTAATTTTATTTATTTTTAAATATTACCTTCTCGAATGAATTAGTGGGTAAGACATTAGATTCATCGACTTCAGCTGTGCGCAGAAATAATGAAATGAAAAATAAACTTTATTCTGGGACAGACTGTCACCTAAGAATAATTAAAGTGCACAATAAAAGGTACAATTGTCTGGCTGAGATTAGTTAAATCAGCACATCAGTATTACAATTAAATTATGAGAAAAAAAAGAAGAAATAAAAAATAAAAAATTAAAGTATATAAATCTTTTATACACCTGGATTGATTCCAGGGTTTTCAGATCTTCTGTGGCACACTTTGCCTCTGTAAATTGGGTACCAGATCCTTCATTGGGTTGGAGTCTGGCAGTAATAACTATAAGTTAATCAAAATTTAATCATTGCTATTTCACAACTTCTTTCCTGGAATCAATCACCTAATTTAATAATGATTAAATATTTCAGTCAAATAATCATTGGTTAAAAAAAAAAATCAACAAAAATTTAATCATTATAAATTGATGATTCCATAGATTGATTCCAGGAAATTAATGGTCAAATAGCTATGATTAAATTTCGTACAACTCTGGTCAGGAAACAATAGATTCTTACCAAGTTTTGAAACTATAGCCTTTTGTGGTTTGTTCTGGTAACAGGTGTGATAAGGTTGTAATAAAAGAGATAATGGTCTAGGCTTCATTTGAAATCAGATAAAATAGTGTAGATTTATCAAATGCATGCTGTAATTTTTGCCTTGTTCAGAAAAACTAACAAGATAAGAGAAAGTATGATTATAAAAGAACAAAATATTAAAAATAATAAGACTGTTATCAGTCCATAAATTAAAACTTATGCAAAGCCAGATAGTTTTAAGCAAATAAGGGTATGCATTAAGCTTTTGTCAGGGGTAATTCAACTACCTGTGTAGAATCGAATATGATATTTTTTGTTGAAGATTTTTTTTTTTTTTTTTTTCTTGGTATGTTCATTTGCGTTTGAAATAAAAATATGTATCCTTGAGATAGCCAATATAAGAAACATGTTAATAACATTTTAACAAGGTCACTATTATTTTATTTTATTGATCTTATAATCTGTGAACCCTGGCCTATTTTGTTGTGTAGTCACTTCAATCTTTCAATTAGTCGATAAATATTCTTTATAGTAGATATTATATAGAAAAAAATAAAAATAAAAAGTTTAGGGATATTCGTAGATGTATGCAATTTTTCTTGTATTTAGGTAAACAGAATAATTTTATTAGCAAACCAATAAAGTGTTATATCCTGACCGAAATATCTTTACTAGAAATGATAAATAAATCATTTTTCACATTTGGACTGAACTGTCAACTTAAATCATTTCTAAATATCCTTGAGAAATTCTTTTAGTTTAGGTTAAGTACAAAAACCATTCCTGTTATTTCTTTTTAGGCTTTTCTTTTTTTTTTTTTTTTTTTTTTTGTTTTGTTTAAAAAAAAAAAAAAAAAAAAAAATCATTCTCTACTAATTTTTGATGGGTTTTTTTCTCATTTTCAAGAAGCAATTATTAAGCTTTTCTTGATCAATAATATGAAATTCAGCCCATTCATCATTATGATAAACAAGGACTTCCATCATTTTGCATCAGGGTGGATAATGCTATGTAGTTATATACCAATGTCCTTCGGCCTCGAAAAAACGTCAGATCCTGGCAGATCTGTAAAACAGTGTCTTTAAAAACAGAAGCCATCTCTTAATCCCGCCCCAAACCCCCACCACCACTCTTCTATATCGTACCTTTTTAGCAAAAAGAGTAAACGGGAAGGAGTCGTTAGCGTTGAAAAACTATCTTCAGCCTCCCGTAGAATGAGTTAACAACGAATTAATATCCTTCCGCCGTCTTAAAACAGTTAAATAGTCGAAAATTTTTTAAAAAGTGTCCTTTTAAGGTCCGCCATCTTAAAACCGTTAAATATTTTAAAACAGTATCCTGGAGGACAACAATGGAGGAAGTTGTCCTTCGGATAACTTAAAAAACCGTTAAAACAGCAATCCTTAAGGACGAAAAAGCTAATTCTAATTGTGGATGGAGAGAGTGGCCAAGGATGTCCTTCGGCCTCGAAAAAACGTCAGATCCTGGCAGATCTGTAAAACAGTGTCTTTTACTTTGCTTTTGTCTATTTCTATTTTTATTTATTATTTTTTTAAATATAAGTCCTAATTCCTATCAATTGTTTCTCTTTATCTACTCTTCCATCATAATTTAGGAGTCCGGTTTCAAAACCAGCTCTATCCAAATATTAAAAAAAAAAATAACGATTTCTAATGTTTATTGTTTGTATATTGAGGCCTAACGTCCTTGTCTACCCCCACTAGGACAGGAAGGATTGGTTATCCTACAGGTTACCAACCTATTCTAGCCATGGTAGGAAAGTACATAAATTTTAAACCGCCTGGGTGGGGTTCCAACGACCTTTAGTACCGAGGGCACCGATTTTAATGTTTATGTTTAAGTGCCAATTAACCAACTTATGAGACATTTAGATAATTGGGGATGTTTATCTGTGAAATAACCACATTGAGAATTTTACGAAGGATTTTAGATTTTAAGGATTGGATATAGTCCAGTCAATAAACGTATTGTAGAGTGCATGAAATATGCGATATTATTGATCTCAGGGCTTCGTTAGGAGTACTTAAAAGATAAACATACTCTAGTCCCCGCCCATGGGGGGTGAGCAAACTCTCGAAAACGGTGGAATACAGAAAAATATGTTTCAATTAAAAATTAAACCTTATTAAATTGATTCTATACATGTTTGCCGAACTTCCAACGGTTTCCGAGTCATACGTTATTGAAAATCAATAATTTTTACCTCACTTTCTGTCAAACATTTGCTTCTAGCGCCTTCCACGATCGTTTCTCAGAAAAAAATTAAAGTTGTATAGCAATAAATTTACTTTAATTTCATTTGTACGTTGCTGGCACTGGAAGCAAAAGTTTGACAAAAAGTGAAGTAAACACTATACAATATATTAAAAATTAAACATTTTCTTTTTTTATTCGAAAATTATCGATTTTTAAAAACGTATATCTTGAAAACCGTTGAACGTTCGACAAATATGCATAGAAACAATTTTATAGGAAATTTAATTAGCTTTAATTTTGATCTGTAGCATATTTTCCTAAAGTCCACCGTTTTCGAGATATAATCGGAAAACCCAAAGATAGGACCTTCTACCCTTCCCCCCACGGTTTTCTTGCCTCCCAGGGGCGGTGACTTATGAAAGTTATGTTTATCTTCTAACTACTCCTAACGACGCCCTGAGTTAAAAAATAATCGCAACTCTACAATACGTTTATTGACTACTACATATATCCAATCCTTACAATCCAAAATCCTTCGTAAAATTCTCAATGTGGTAATGTCACAGGTAAACATCCACAATGATCTAAATGTCTCATAAGTTGCTGAATTGGCACAAACTGTATACCTATCCTTCCATAAGCTTCATATTCATTCCAATTCACTTGTGGAATTTGCTTCCCACTTGATTCCAGATAAACCCTCCGAGGCGTCTAAAAAGAATGCCTAGGAACCTTCTGATATAGATTTTATTGAAGTGTGTACATATTTACTTGATGTATAGTGCAATACATAAATAATTTAAAAATTATAATTTGTTAAAACTTATAATTTATGAGATTGAAATTTTAAATATTTTCCCAATTTTTGTGGCATTTATCAGTTTGTATAGGCTGTTTTTCAGTTTTATATTTAATTAAATTTTTTAAAAATTACGAATCGATATTTTTGTGCTTGACATGTTGTACCCTCAGTTATAAACCATTGATCCTAAATAACATACTAGAATGGCCCTATATTTTTAGAAGAAGAAGAAGAAGAAAATGAACTTTATTTTGGGACTACTTGTCCCCTAAGAATAACATATGATTACAGTGCATAGGACAATCGTCTGGCTTTGATAATTAATTATAATAAATAATAACAATAGATAATAATAAAAATTGATAAATAATTAAATCATATGTTACAAGATAACTGTGACATCTTGTAAAATGATACATCTTATGTATACTATTATAATGTATATTACATAAATATTCACGTTTTACATTAGCTCGGAAGATTGAAAATGAAGGAGGTAAAGGAATAAATGATGTTTAAAGGAAGTAAGAGTGGATCTTTTTCGAATTGTGATGGGCAATGAATTCCATAACGAGGAAGCACGGATAATAAAGGATTTCTCGAAGGATGCAGTTCGATGCGCCGGAGTGTATAGGTTGAAGGGTTGGGTTCTAGTATTTAAGAGGTGAATGGAGGAGCGCAGAGTAAGGAGGTCATGGATATAGGTGGGTTTTTTGGTTTTTAAGGCTTGAAATATGAGAGCACCCAGGAAGTATTGACGTCGAAAACAGGGGTACAGCCACCCGATTTCAGAATACCTGTGAGATATGTGAGAGCGTCTGGAGATCCCGAAAATAAATCTAATAAAACAGTTCATTACTCTTTTACATCTCATCTCGAGCTCATCAGACAGTCCTCCATATACTACTCATCCATAGTCAAAGTTAGGAAAAATGAGTGATGATACTAAAAGTTTTCGAGTACTTAATGGTAATGAATCACGGTAATGTGAAAGTTGCTTAAGAAGAAAAATAGATTTTCTCGTGATTTGAGAGATATGGCTATTCCATGCAAGATGTTTATCGAAAGTTATTCCCAGATTTTTAATGGAATTTTGGAAATGAATTGGACGGTTTTTTAGGAAAAGCAGTGGATAGTAGGGAAGAGCTTTTAGGTGAGGTTTTGACCCAATGAGAATAGCCTTTGTTTTTTCTGGATTTAGACTTAATTTATTCTCCTCTGCCCAAAGGTTAATGCTATCTATGTCTTTCTGTAGCTTACAAGTCGCCTCTAGCATATTTGAAGGATGAAAGGATAAATATATTTGCAAGTCGTCAGCATAAAGATGATATTGGGAGTAGTGGATGCGATTCGGCAAGTCGTTAATATAAATAGAAAATAGGGTAGGTGAAAGAGAAGATCCCTGGGGTACTCCTCGCGAGAGTGGTAGTGAAGATGAGTGAGGTTTTCCAGGTATAATCACTGTTTGGGAACGGTTGGATAAAAAAGAATGAAGACAGCTTAACGCACTATTAGATATTGAGAGGTTATGGAGTTTGGAGAGGAGGATTGTATGGTCAACAGAATCAAAAGCTTTTGATAAATCAAAAAGGATCAGGATCGTAATATTCTGTTGGTCTAAGGAGTAGTAAAGGTCTTGAGTAATTTTTACCAAAGCAGACTGCGTGGAGTATCCGGATCGGAATTCTGATTGGAAAGGATTAAGGAGAGTTTTATAGTCAAGAAAGGAGTTGAGTTGGGTATGTGCTAATCTTTCTAATGGCTTAGATAAATTTGATAGGATTGATATAGGTCTAAAGTGGGAAACTGAGGAAGGAGAAGGAACTTTATTTAATGGACGGACAAGGACTTTTTTCCAAGCTGTAGGGAAAATAGAGTTTTGTAAGGAGAAATTATATATGTGGAGCAGGGCAGGTAAGATGACATGAAGGCAGAGTTTGATTATTTTTAAAGGTATTTGATCCAAACCATGGTCATTGGTACGAGATTTAAAAACTGAATCAATTAGGTCATTAGGGGAAATATTAAGAAAATAAAAGTTATTAGAATTAAAAGGGGTTTGAGGAATAGAATAGGATAAGGTGTTTACAGGGAGTTCATTAGGGTGGGGGTCAGCAAAGTAGGAATTAAGTTCATCTGGAGTGAATGGATAATTGTTATCAGATGTGGAACTGGGTACTGCAAATTTTCTCAAAATTTTCCATTTAGATTTAGGGTCAGGCGCTTGGGATAGGATATTTTGAAAATACTGTGCTTTAGCACGGCGTAAAGAGGACTGGGTGAGGTTTCTAAGAAGCTTAAACGATGAATGATCATCTGAATGTCTAGTACGCCTAAAACGTCTCCTGGCAGTATCTCTTCTCTTCATCAGATTTCTAATGTCAGGGTTAATCCATGGAGCTGGTAGTCGTCGGATAATTGAGGTTTTGAGAGGGGCAAGATGATTGAGGACAGTATAAAGATTCGATGTTAGGCATTCCACCATTTCGTCAACTGAGGGGGATGAATATATGGATTCCAAGGAATGGGATAGTGCGTCAAGTAAGGGTTCTATTCTATCTGGGGTTATATGGTCTAGATTTCTCCAAGATATTTTCTTAGGAATAAGGATAGGGACAGATATGCCATAGGAGATTTGGATGAGATCATGGCATGAGAGGAAAGGTACTGGATTTTGAGAGAAGGATAATAGGTTTTTCTGAGAATCAACAATCATAAGGTCAATTAACGTATCTGTGAACTGGGTGTGATGGGTGGGTTGGAAAGGTACTGCAAAAAGATGTAGAGAATACACCAAATCCATAAGATACATTTTATCAGAAGAATCTGAGAGGAGGTTAGTATTAAAGTCACCAGCAATGATGACATTATTATACAGAGGAACATAAGTAAAAAGAGATGATTCGAATGATGGGTCAAATTTGACCTGAGGAGGGCGGTAAACTATGAGGTAAAGGAGGGAAAATGATTCCGAAGAGATTTCAGTGAACATGTATTCAAGGTGTGGAATATCAAGAGAACTGGATTTTAGAAGAATTTTTGCTCTTAGGTTATTGCGAACATATAAACAAACACCTCCACCAGTTCGGTCCGTCCGATCATGGCGAGTAAGGGTGTAATCAGGAATAGATATGGAAGAGGTGGGAATATATGGTTTCAACCAAGTCTCAGAAACTGCAATGATATGGTAGGTGTTATGGATAAAGTAGTCATGAAATTCATCGAAGTGCGCTGGAAGGATTGGGAGTTAACGTGACAGGTCAGTAGTGTATTAGACATAGGAAAGAGGGAGGACAAGGTTACTTTGAGAGATAATGGAAATTTTTAATTGGAGCTTATAGGAACAATAATTATCACAGAACCAATAGGGTAGTAAGAACAACGGGAAAACATAAATGCATCTATTATTAGGAAATTTGAAACACAGAGACAAGAAAAAGAAAAATAAGAATATTAAATTGTATAGAGATCTAGATATGTAATAATTAACGAAAAAAATTATGGTTTGTCAAATCATTACTAAAACGTAGACAAAAATTTACATAAACTGGTAGAAAAAATGATATTTTTCTGAAAAAAATAAATAAATCGATTGCAATGTAGGAAAAAGTAAAGATGAATCCTTGAAATAAAAATACAAATAAGAGTAAGAAAAAGTAAAAATGAAAAAGAAAGATATATGGAAATATGTGGTAAATGTCAAATATAATAAGCTGTAAGAATAATACCAATACAAAAGCCGAAAAAAAAATGAAGATCAGAGAGAATGCTGTATCCGCGAGAAAGACTGGATGGTACTTGCAATCCTGGTAGTCATCCGAAAACATCAAGGTCTTGAGCCTGGTCAATGAAGATCACCGGATGGCCGTCATCTTTCCGGCAGCGCACTCTACCAGCCGCAAACCAGACATATTTCACTTTTCCGGTGGACCTCTTCTGCCGTGCAAGCCAGTATAGGTGCCTGTTCGCTGGTGTCATCTCTTCGGCGAGATATATCCGGTGGGAATCATTTTCCTGCCAACCTATATCTCTGGTCGAGAAGTCTCGCTTAATGTTCGATATTTTTGTGCTTGACATGTTGTACCCTCAGTTATAAACCATTGATCCTAAATAACATACTAGAATGGCCCTATATTTTTACACATTTAAATTACCTTAATTTTTTAAACAAAAATGATCGTGCAAAGTAACTCAGTTTTACCGTACAATAATAGTAAAATTAAAATAATTAAAATACTTTTGTTGTATTTATCATAACTGTTATCTTTTTTTTTTTTTCCAATGGCCAGAGTTTACGTATCTGATTATCGATTGATTATGCTAGGATAATGGTGATGGAAAAACCACCATTAAAAACAGTTCTGTGGATCCATCCAATTAAAGTCCCTGTAAATTACATGCTATTCTGCAGTGTTTGAAAAATAAATAAAAAAAATTTCTCTTATTTCCTTATTTCCCTCTCCGTTCTATAAATAGGACCGGTTTGCAGAAATATGTCCGCAGTTGCAAGCGATTTCGCAGGCGATCGTCTATAGGTGAGTTCTCATAAAAGGCATATTTTTATCATAGTCTCAATGAAGAGATTTGAAATTTTTATGAACGTAACTTACTAGGAGTCAATGATAGTTAATTGTTTAAATGGTATTGCTTAGACAAATATTACGAAATATTTATCTGAACTATAGTGATTATGAATCACTTCAATTCATATTATTTCGTATTTTTGCTATATTTTGTTCTAAAGTATGATCTCTTACATTATCAAATACGGGTAAATTTATGAATTGTGGTTATGAAATGGTGGTTACAGGTAATAAATTAATAAGTATCAAACTTTTCAATGTAGCACTTTTTAACTTTGAACTTTTATTTGACTTAACCAGTTTTTGATGAGTTGGGCGAAGCCAATCATTATTTCGTAGTAATTCGGGTGGCATCAGCAATATTCGAGGTGTTTTTTTTTATAGCCATTTTTAGAAAAAATAAGTAAAAGTCAGACAATTACTTTACTTAAATTACGATATAATATCGGGCTTATGGGCTTTCTGATGAATCTATGAAAATATATAAGAAAATAGCTTATGTTTAATTGTAAATAACCCTTATCCTGGCAAGGGGAACAGTTCCCCTTAACTTTGGTCAAAGAAGTCACTATCTGAATAAGACGTCGCAAACGGCGTTGTTCTATTAAGAAGACCCTTCTCAACAAGTAGGCAGCTCTACAGGGCGGGATAAACGCGCTGAGCTTAAGCTTTTTAACGATATTTGCGGCAAAGTCGGGTTGTGCTATTAACCATGGTTGGCTCTATGAGTTAGGCATGTTTACAACAAGTTTTTATTAGTTATTCATTGTTTCTCAGGCCTGTGATATATTGATCCCCATAGATTGAGTTTTTTACTAAAGAAAACAGCAAAAAATATAAACTTACATTCACACTTTTATAATCGAAGAAATTGAAAAGGGTACCTCAGTTCCCCTTGCCAGGTTACCAGTACATCAACTAGGGGAACCTCTGTTCCCCTTGTCTGGATACGAGTATTGAAAAAAGGCGATTGATCATACTTTTTTGCCTGAATAAAAATCTTTATAAAAAGAACATCAAGAAAATGAAGATTGAGAAAGAAAGAAAAATGTAGATAAAACGCCTAGCGGAAAGAAGAGAGCATCAGATTTGCTTGAATTTTCTCTAAAAGAATCCAGGGCTGATGTCGCCTAACAGCTCATCCTTGCTCCATTTAGTTCTGTATCCAGGAATGGAGCCTGGTCACGCTTCGTTTGCAAGCCACAATCAAATAACTCATGGATTGCCTGCCGCAATTCCGATGAGATTTCAGGTGGTGAACATTTCCAGACCTTCACAGGAAAATGTCAATGTCCTCCTTGTCACATAAACAAAACAATTTTTCTCTGATAAAAATTGGCAGTTCTTACCATAAACTGAACTTTCAGTACCACATGCTTCCAGTATCAGTCCTGCCATGTAAGCAATAGCCTTTTAATTTTTTTTTTTTTAATTATGCAGGGTGATCCCAGTTGTCCTTCTAAAATTTTTCATTCTTTTTCAAGATCCATTTTTATTTCTTCATTTTAGTGTCATATTTTCTTTATTTTGGTTTATTATTCTTAGAAATGATTTCTTTTAGTTAATGTGGAATTCAAATCGGTTCTAAGTTGATACCAATGAGATACTGAAAGACTGAATTTCTACCTTTCTAAAATCTCAGAAAGCAGCTGATATTTATTTTCGATATAATTTACAATTTTATGACTCGTTTAATGAGATTTAAACTTTTACCTTCCCTAATTTTCCAAGACCACACTTCCCCTATTGTTACAAGAGCAACCTTACGGTAACCTGGCAAGGAGAACCACAGCTCCCTTTTTTGACTAATGACGATAAAAATAATTAAAACCAATTCTGGCTGGAATAAATAATCGTTTCTTGATTTGGAAGGCTAACCTTCAATTTTTCAAAAGAATTCTGAAACAATTCCCAATACTTCTGTTGTTGCGAGAAAAAGGGATAAACACGTACCATTCTAAAATTGGAGTTCCTTTTCATATTCTTACTTTTATATTAAGAATTAATATTTTTTAATTATGACACAAAAGCAAAATTTTGCATTAAAGAAATAGTAGGCTACGTTAGTTCTTTTTTCAGTATTGTAGAAGTTATCGAATATATTTGTTGTTAAGATCTTTATCTTTTAAAGATACGTTAAAGTTCAATAATGTATATATATATATATATAAAGAAGTTCCTATTCCTTAGTTCAAAAAAAAGTTCCTAAGCTGTAAAAATTCTAAATAAAAATTATATCCCATAAATCCCATGTTTTCATTTTAGTCAAACTATTTTGTTTGAATTTGGTATAATTGTTTTTCTGTTTCTTCAGTTACAATGAACTCTTGGATTTCCTATAATTCACCGGTTATTACAAAATTTTGTTTGTAACAAAGAATGGAAAACAGCATTCTCCCCCCCCCCCCCCCCTCTCAAACTAACATACTTGAATGCACTGAAAATTCTTTTATTTTTCTCGAAGAAAACAGTCATAAACTGTTTTGTAATTTAATTTCACTAACTTTATTATCAATTACACCTGTTTGCAGACAATCATCATTATCATGCATAATTTTACTTAGCATAATCTTTTATTTACATTCATACATATATATATAATAAATAGTTATTTCAAAATTTCAATATTTTGTTTATATTGCATTGTAAAAACCATGGAGTTTAAATTTCAAAATTGATTTGATAAAAAAATTTCACTGTTATCACTTGATCTGTGATCAACAATGGATTGAATTTTATAAACTGACCTATAAGATAATGTGTCCTCGCGATTTGACCTTTGATAATTTCATTTTAATACTTCCATCACAATGAATGCTGTTTCCCCCTTTTTTTCTCTTTTCAGCCTGCTGTGGACCACGTTATTTCAACTGCTTGCGCCCTTGAGCTTTAATTCCTCCCCCAGTACTCTCTCATTCTCATCCTGTGATCCTCCTTTCTTTCATCAGTCCACTTCTCACCTGTTTTCAGCTTTGGTCTTTCTTGGAAGCACTTGTACCCTAGAAGTTTTTTCTGGAGAGGAGCTCGTTCCTGGATGTCTTCGAGTGTGATTCCTATTTCTAGAAGGTCTTTTACAACTTTGGTGAACCAGGGTCCCTTGGTTTGCTTGTCAAGAAAGTAGGAAAAGATCCTGTTGGTCTGCCTCTGTGAGCTCATGTGTTACATGGCCATAAAAATTAATCCTCATTTCCGACTGGTGTCTGTTATCTTCTCCATGTCCTGCTACAGTTCGCTGCTATGTCCTCTCCTGTATTCACCATTTTTTCTGATGGGACCAAGAATCTTTCTCAAGATTTTTCTTTCCTTCGCTTCCAATTTTTCCATAAGACTTTTTCTGTTTATTGCAAGGCATTCTGCTGCTTACAATGCTTCTGGGCATACGACTGAACAATAATGTTCAGTTTTGCATTGATGGACATTGATCTTTTGTTATAGATGTTCCTAGTTAGCTGATATGCTACTTCCATATTGTTGATCCTGCACATGATCGCTTCTTTCTCAGAGTTGTTGGGTACTATCCACTCGCCTAAGTACTTAAACTTTTCCACCTGCTTGTTTGTGCCCTGTTCCAGAATGATTGTTTTCCCCCTTATTTATTTTTTTTCTATGAATTTATTTTCCCCTTGATCATTAAATTATTAATTTGATTTCTATAATTATTTTATTGTTAATTAACTTGTATATTTAACTATATTGATATAGTTACTTTTGTAACAACTAATTATTGTTATTTGTTTATTAAATTTATAAATTTTATGATTGTACAATTAATTATGAATAAAATTTAATAAATATAATTATACAATTACTTTAATTGTACAGTAATGTAAGAAAGTAATGAAAAAATATATTAATTATTTTTCAAAAACATTCTCCAATCTATTCAGCACTAACAATCAGAGAGAAAAATAAAAGTATATATATATATTTTTATTTATTTATTCCCAGAGACTACTGCACTCTTAAATATTATTTAATTTTCTTTTTCTTTTTATTTATTATATTAAAAAGGCATAGCTCCCCATTTGCTTTTATTCATTTATACTACATGTTTCAGAGCTTGTCTGTTGCTCCATCTTCAGGTTCTACAATCATTATGTTATTTTACAATTCCTTACTATATTATTACATCACTTTACAATTTTTGGTTTTTTACCTAACACTGTGATATTCTCACTTGGTCATCTTTTCTGCACTGACACCACTGGGCAATGTTCAATTATTGTTTTGTTTATTAATTGAAAATTGCCCAGTGGTGTCAGTGTAGAAGAGATGACCAAGTGAGAATATCACAGTGTTAGGTAAAAAACCAAAAATTGTAAAGTGATGTAATAATATAGTAAGGAATTGTAAAATAACATAATGATTGTAGAACCTGAAGATGGAGCAACAGACAAGCTCTGAAACATGTAGTATAAATGAATAAAAGCAAATGGGGAATTATGCCTTTTTAATATAATAACTGATATTAATCTCCTTAAATGAAACATTTGAAGTTTTATTTTGAGTTTTTACCCAGTTAGTTTACAAATGTTTATATTTTAATTAGGATTGATGAATTAAATGCCACTTCTATTGAGATTATTTTATTTGAAGGAACTAGTTTTCAAATAAAATAATCTCAATAGAAGTGGCATTTAATTCATCAATCCTAATTGTATTGATCCTTCTATATCATCATGCGTACCTCAAGTGTTTATATTTTAATTTTTGGATCCAAGAATTAAATTTTTTTTTCTTTTCTTTTTGTAAGTGTAAGGGATAAATCTTACATAAGATGAAGTGGATCAAAATCCACTACGGTATGCAATGCCTGCTCATTAAAAAATATATGTGTTTCTTCCTGTTCTTTTTCACCATTCCGCACAACTGCTGACAGGCATTACTTCACAGGGGTGGACTTGCTTTGGGCTTATTTCTTTCCTCTGCTGATGGCTAAGCCACTGACAGGCCTTGTCTTTCTTGCTCTTGTTTTCGGAGCTTCCTGCAAAAATTAACTGAGTAATCTTCTATTCCTGCTTTCCTCTGCAGTGATCATCAGATTAACCAGGTTTTCTTGGACCAACTGATGGCCCAGAGTCCTGACTAGTTCATCTTTTTCTTATACAAATTTATAAATCTATGGCAACAGCAAGTTCTACTGTTAACTTAATTGGTGCGAATAGAGTCCCATGATTTGTCATTTAATTTATAGGGTGCTAGATAGTCCCTGAAACAGTCCAGTCAGTAATTGGGTGTTAATGATTAACCTATCCATGTTGCAATGTTTGGTATCAAATGGTGGATCCATTGCCCAGAAGATGTGAATTCCAGTATCTACGGCATGTCTATGTAGTGCGATACCTCTCTTAGTCAATGAGCATCTGTCCCTACTCACCAGAAGGTGAATTGGTGGCATGTCAGCTTCAACACACTCTACATCATAAGAAACAATCTGTAAATAAGAAAATAAGAAACGATGCTCAAGAGACCTACAGGGCATTCTGTGTGTGTGTGTGTGTGTGTGTGTGTGTGTGTGTGTACATATGAGAGAATATTTGTATATCTTCACAAACTGTAAATCATAAAACAAAAAATATCATAATTAAGAAATAAAATTAATTCATTTTAAGAAGAAGAGAAGAAGAGAATGAACTTTATTCTGGGACTACTTGTCCCCTAAGAATAACATATGATTACAGTACATAGGACAATCATCTGGCTTTGATAATTAATTATAATAAATAATAACAGTAGATAATAATAAAAATTGATAAAGAATTAAATTATATGTTACAAGATAACTGTGACATCTTGTAAAATGATACATCTTATGTATACTATTATAATGTATATTACATAAATGTTCACGTTTTACATTAGCTCGGAAGATTGAAGATCCAGGAGGTAAAGGAATAAATGATGTTTAAAGGAAGTAAGAGTGGATATTTTTCGAATTGTGATGGGCAATGAATTCCATAACGAGGAAGCACGGATAATAAAGGATTTCTCGAAGGATGCAGTTCGATGCGCCGGAGTGTATAGGTTGATGGGTTGGGTTCTAGTATTTATGAGGTGAATGGAGGAGCGCAGAGTAAGGAGGTCATGGATATAGGTGGGTTTTTTGGTTTTTTCAAGGTTTGAAATATGAGAGCACCCAGGAAGTATTGACGTCGAAAACCGGGGTACAGCCACCCGATTTCAGAATACCTGTGAGATATGTGAGAACGTCTGGAGATCCCGAAAATAAATCTAATAAAACAGTTCATTACTCTTTTACATCTCATCTCGAGCTCATCAGACAGTCCTCCATATACTACGCATCCATAGTCAAACTTAGGAAAAATAAGTGATGATACTAAAAGTTTTCGAGTACTTAATGGTAATGAATCACGGTAATGTGAAAGTTGCTTAAGAATAAAAATAGATTTTCTCGTGATTTGAGATATATGGCTATTCCATGCAAGATGTTTATCGAAAGTTATTCCCAGATTTTTAATGGAATTTTGGAAATGAATTGGACGGTTTTTTTTAAGAAAAGCAGTGGATAGTAGGGAAGAGCTTTTAGGTGAGGTTTTGACCCAATGAGAATAGCCTTTGTTTTTTTCTGGATTTAGACTTAATTTATTCTCCACTGCCCAAAGGTTAATGCTATCTATGTCTTTCTGTAGCTTACAAGTCGCCTCTAGCATATTTGAAGGATGAAAGGATAAATATATTTGCAAGTCGTCAGCATAAAGATGATATTGGGAGTAGTGGATGTGATTCGGCAAGTCATTAATATAAATAGAAAATAGGGTAGGTGAAAGAAAAGATCCCTGGGGTACTCCTCGCGAGAGTGGTAGTGAAGATGAGTGAGGTTTTCCAGGTATAATCACTGTTTGGGAACGGTTGGATAAAAAAAGAATGAATGAAGCCAGCTTAACGCACTATTAGATATTGAGAGGTTATGGAGTTTGGAGAGGAGGATTGTATGGTCAACAGAATCAAAAGCTTTTGAAAAATCAAAAAGGATCAGGATCGTAATATTCTGTTGGTCTAAGGAGTAGTAAAGGTCTTGAGTAATTTTTACCAAAGCAGACTGCGTGGAGTAACCGGATCGGAATCCTGATTGGAAAGGATTAAGGAGAGTTTTATAGTCAAGAAAGGAGGTGAGTTGGGTATGTGCTAATCTTTCTAATGGCTTAGATAAATTTGATAGGATTGATATAGGTCGAAAGTGGGAAACTGAGGAAGGAGAAGGAACTTTATTTAATGGACGGACAAGGACTTTTTTCCAAACTGTAGGGAAAATAGAGTTTTGTAAGGAGAAATTATATATGTGGAGCAGGGCAGGTAAGATAACAGGAAGGCAGAGTTTGATTATTTTTAAAGGTATTTGATCCAAACCATGGTCATTGGTACGAGATTTAAAAACTGAATCAATTAGGTCATTAGGGGAAATATTAAGAAAATAAAAGTTATTAGAATTTAAAGGGGTTTGAGGAATAGAATAGGATAAGGTGTTTACAGGGAGTTCATTAGGGTGGGGGTCAGCAAAGTAGGAATTAAGTTCATCTGGAGTGAATGGATAATTGTTATCAGATGTGGAACTGGGTACTGCAAATTTTCTCAAAATTTTCCATTTAGATTTAGGGTCAGGCGCTTGGGATAGGATATTTTGAAAATACTGTGCTTTAGCACGGCGTAAAGAGGTCTGGGTAAGGTTTCTAAGAAGCTTAAACGATGAATAATCATCTGAATGTCTAGTACGCCTAAAACGTCTCCTGGCAGCATCTCTTCGCTTCATCAGATTTCTAATGTCAGGGTTAATCCATGGAGCTGGTAGTCGTCGGATAATTGAGGTTTTGAGAGGGGCAAGATGATTGAGGACAGTATAAAGATTCGATGTTAGGCATTCCACCATTTCGTCAACTGAGGGGGATGAATATATGGATTCCAAGGAATGGGATAGTGCGTCAAGTAAGGGTTCTATTCTATCTGGGGTTATATGGTCTAGATTTCTCCAAGATATTTTCTTAGGAATAAGGATAGGAACAGATATGCCATAGGAGATTTGGATGAGATCATGGCATGAGAGGAAAGGTACTGGATTTTGAGAGAAGGATAATAGGTTTTTCTGAGAATCTACAATCATAAGGTCAATTAACGTATCTGTGAACTGGGTGTGATGGGTGGGTTGGAAAGGTACTGCAAAAAGATGTAGAGAATACACCAAGTCCATAAGATACATTTTATCAGAAGAATCTGAGAGGAGGTTAGTATTAAAGTCACCAGCAATGATGACATTATTATACAGAGGTACATAAGTAAAAAGAGATGATTCGAATGATGGGTCGAATTTGACCTGAGGAGGGCGGTAAACTATGAGGTAAAGGAGGGAAAATGATTCCGAAGAGATTTCAGTGAACATGTATTCAAGGTGTGGAATATCAAGAGAACTGGATTTTAGAAGAATTTTTGCTCTTAGGTTATTGCGAACATATAAACAAACACCTCCACCAGTTCGGTCCGTCCGATCATGGCGAATAAGGGTGTAATCAGGAATAGATATGGAAGAGGTGGGAATATATGGTTTCAACCAAGTCTCAGAAACTGCAATGATATGATAGGTGTTATGGATAAAGTAGTCATGAAATTCATCGAAGTGCGCTGGGAGGGATTGGGAGTTAACGTGACAGGTCAGTAGTATATTAGACATAGGAAAGAGAGAGGACAAGGTTACTTTGAGAGATAATGGAAATTTTTAATTGGAGCTTATAGGAACAATAATTATCACAGAACCAATAGGGTAGTAAGAACAACGGGAAAACATAAATGCATCTATCATTAGGAAATTTGAAACACAGAGACAAGAAAAAGAAAAATAAGAATATTACATTGTATAGAGATTTAGATATGTAATAATTAACGAAAAAATTATGGTTTGTCAAATCATTACTAAAACGTAGACAAAAATTTACATAAACTGGTAGAAAAAATGATTTTTTTCTGAAAAAAAATAGATAAATCGATTGCGATGTAGGAAAAAGTAAAGATGAATCCATGAAATAAAAATACAAATAAGAGTAAGAAAAAGTAAAAATGAAAAAGAAAGATATATGGAAATATGTGGTAAATGTCAAATATAATAAGCTGTAAGACTAATACCAATACAAAAGCCGAAAAAAAAAAAAAGAAGATCAGAGAGAATGCTGTATCCCCGCGAGAAAAACTGGATGGTACTTGCAATCCTGTTAGTCATCCGAAAACATCAAGGTCTTGAGCCTGGTCAATGAAGATCACCGGATGGCCGTCATCTTTCCGGCAGCGCACTCTACCAGCCGCAAACCAAACATATTTCACTTTTCCGGTGGACCTCTTCTGCCGTGCAAGCCAGTATAGGTGCCTGTTCACTGGTGTCATCTCTTCGGCGAGATATATCCGGTGGGAATCATTTTCCTGCCAACCTATATCTCTGGTCGAGAAGTCTCGCTTAATTTTTCTTTTTTGCACCAGATCATCCCTCACTGACTGCCTCACGAAGCGCGCGATGATGGGCGGTGGTCGCGGGTCATCTTTTCTCGACCTTCGGCGTTCGACCATATCTATGTCCTCAATGTCCAACATAAGACCAAGGCCAGCTCCCACGCTTGTAACCAGGCCAGCGGGGGTCTCCCCCGAGCGTACCGGTATACCACGTATCTCGACCGATCTGCATAACAACCCTTGTTCTGCCTTATTCACCCTAATTTCCAGCTCGGTGACTCTTGTTTTTAGTGCTTTGTTTTCCAGCACCACTTCCTCCAGGTGCCTGGATTGGCCCTCTAAATGTTTTTCAATTTGTGAGAGCCGATCACTCAGCTCGAAACTTATCTCGGCGTACTTTTCTAATGTGCCTTTCAGATCTTTGGTGGTTTCTTCAATTTTTTTTATTGCGGACAATAATTGAGATGCCGTCGGTTCGGTGTTTTGATCCGGAATCGATTTTAATGAATTTTTGTTTTTTTCTTCAACTGTTGCTGTTTTTTTTTTTTTTTGTCACATTTTTCGCACAACCATATTTTTTTTTCTGTTCTTATGGCCTCAATTTCTTTTTCTTGAAGATTACTGCATTTTTCATGAAATAACATCTTACATTTTTGACAGTTTAATATCTTTTTTTCTTCTCGTGCGATCGACTTTTCACAAATTGAACATACAGCCATTTTAAAAATATTCAACTTAGCGCGAGTCAATAAATATATAAATAAATAGATATGTAACCTTGCTTAGTAGAGCAGCAGGAATCAGTGGTAATACGGTGGGGATTAGGCACTCTTGCTTCACCAACTCGTCAACAGTTATCGTAATTATTATAGAAAAATAAAAACGAAACTTATATTTGTAATTTACTAGTTTAATTAATAATAAAACTTTGAGTAAACAAAATAACGAAAACAATAACAGAATACTAAGAGAATAGAGAGAGAAAATAAAAATGTTAGATTTACAGAAGCAGTTAACGGAGATGTTTATCGGGCAGCGACTCAAGCCAGACTGAACTGTTGAACTGTTTATTAACTTACTTTTGTTTTGTTTCAGAATCTGCAAACTTTGTCCATTCAAAAATGTTCAAGTTCATCGTTTTGCTTAGTTTTGGAATCATATGGGGCACGAATGGTGAAATCACTAATGCAGTGGTGGACCTGTCACATTGGAACAAGGTTGACTTTGCTAAAGTCAAAGCTGATGGGATTGTTGCAGTGGTACACAAAGCAACTCAAGGCTCGAGTGGAGTGGACAATGATTATGCTCCAAGGAGAATCTTAGCAGAGAAGGAAGGCCTCCTTTGGGGTGCTTACCACTTTGGCACCAAGGGAAATCCTGTAAAACAAGCTGACCATTTCTTGCAAACTGTCGGAGACACCAGTGGCATCCTAATAATGCTAGATGTAGAAGAAAACAAGGGAAAGGAGATGAGCCCAAGTGAAGCGGAAGAGTTTGTCAAGAGGATCAAGGAGAAGACTGGTCGTTATCCACTTCTCTATGGTACCCGTTACTTCTTGAGGCCATACAATTTGGAGAACCTGAAGAATTGCCCACTTTGGATCGCCCACTACACCAGCATATCTCAGCCTAGATTGCCTAGTCATAGGAATTCTTGGGTTCTCTGGCAATATACTGATGGCAAACTTGGAGGCTCACCCAAGACTGTCAATGGAATTGGACCCTGCGATAGGAATCGATATAATGGCTCACTTCAACAGTTGAGAAGTCGGTGGCCCAACCTATAGTCTTCGATAGGCTGCATAATTTTGATATTAATTCTTGCAGACTGAAACTTTATATAAATTAAATTATTAACAAATTATAATAATAAATAACAAATTAATGTACTCAAGCCTGTTTTTATTCAAATGAAGATTAAATTTTGTTGTGAAAACGAGATAATATATTTTTACACTCACAGCATTTATCATCTAATGGTTTATTAGAAATTACCTTTCCACTCCTATTAATGTGGGGTTTCCTGTCGTTTCTAAGTCTACTTAGTTTATTCTGATGCCAGTTTGCAGAATTTCTTGTTCTCTATCTTCCTCTCTATGTGATTAATGTACCTTGAACAGAATACAATACACTTATTATGTAATACCTCAAAAAACTTTGTAGTCAAATAATTGATTAATCTGGTACCTACCTTCTTCATCAGAACTTGTAATTTTCAATCTAATGAAATAATTTTTCATTTTTAAAAAAATTAAATAGGCTCTAGAATCACTGGAACAACTTGAATTGCTGTATTCCACAAGTTCCATACTATGCGAAGACATTTTAAAATTAAATGACAATAGACTAGAGGTGAAACATTTCTCTATTACGTTATTTACAACCTCTGTCTACAGATATAACATATGAAATGTATTGAGAAAGAACCACTTTTGTTTAGTTCAACAGTTCTAGTTCTGAGGACCATAATAATAATAATACAATTGGACTTAGTCACTCTGTCAACAGAAAAATGTTTCATTTCCTTCTGAGTCAATAATTTCAATTAAAATTTTAAAAGTGTTAATAATTTAATTAGCCTCTGAATTTTTTTTTCTTGGATTGCCACTCATGTATAGTTACTAAAAAAGACATAATCCCATTTTTGCAAAAATGGGACTTAGTCAGTCAACTGAACAACTGCTATCAAAAAGATTATTTACTTAATTTGTAACAATATTGTCTATGTAATAATTTTATTTCTTTAAAAATCATATTGAATTATGGGGAATCTACTGCAGCTAGGTAATAGTTATGTTATAAAATTTAAAGTATGATTATATTCTTTAATTTTTTAGATGCTTTTAAAGTCTTAATTTTTAGATTGTAACAAATAAATAAGTACAAATTTTTTAAAAATTATTTCTATAAATATAAATCTGTATTTGTATGATGAGGGCTACTCTGAAAGGTTCTGAGGGATTATTGAAGCCATTTCTTAATTGGAGAAAGCTAATACTTTTATTATTTAACATGTGAATATTGTCCATTATATGTATTTTGTACATTATATTAATATAGTTTTATTAATTAAATATGTGTAACATAATAAAATTATTTATTTGCTCAAGATGGACTATTTTATTAAACCTATACATTTTTACTTTATTATTATTATAATAATATACAGTTTTTGCTTATGGTAGATACCCTATTATTTTTCTTAGGCTTTACAATGTATTGTTAAAACATTTTTTGTTTTGATTTTAACCATATAATTTAAGAACCACATATTTAGAATACTATTTAGCAATCAGGACTTTTCCTGGAGGAACTGTGGAATATTGAGAACTCCTAAGCATATTGGTTTAATATTCTATTTGTTCAGGTAAAATACCTAATGTTATGATTATAAGCATCATAAGTACAGATTACACTTTTTAATTTGGTCATTAATTTTAAAACATTGACGCTTGACTCAAAATTTCACTATTTTAATAACTTAGATACAGGGTCTTAATAATTTTCTGTAGATACAACTGTTGCTTGTATTATTTTTTACTTTGTGCATTATTAATATTACTATGATTCAAAATTAACCAAATGAAACATGAAAGCCATCACTATAAAATAAAAGTAAGGTAGGAGCTGTTGAAAAAGTTTAAGAAGTTTTTTCATGTTAGAAAAAGGAAATTAAGAAATTAATTACTTTTTGTTGAGTTGTCATAGAAGAAATGGGTAACCAAACTTAAAAACTGAGTGAAAAATGATTTTCATTATTAGTTATGAAATTATACAGTCACAGATTGGAGGCACAGATGCCAGATTATACACTGGAACTAACTTTGATATCTCAAGCCCATTAGAAGAACAATAACTAAATAAAAATGTATAAATGCGGAGGAAAAGTACAAGGAGGAATAAGTTGCTTTAAAGGGAACATAAGGAAAGACTTAACATATTGTAATTGTAAGAATGATATTCCAACAGGATAAGTAGAACTTTTTATTGAATGTTACTATTATAATTATTATTACACATAAGTAAAATTCAGAGAAATATTCAGTGATCATAGAATGATCAAAATACAATTTTAGCAGCAAAGTAAAGGAATTCACAACAAAAACAAAAAAACTGATGAAAATAAATAAAACTAAGAGAGATCATTAGCATGGATAAACAAATAAAACCAAGACCGTCAACTATAAAGCATTAATACCTGAATAAAAAACAAAAACAATGGTTGATATCGCAGACATTCAAATAATTTTTATGTTATTGCGACAGTAACATATCCAAGCAAAACAGAAAATACATAAAAGAATTTTAAAATTAGCAGGCTTTACTTTGATATAGTTCAAGTAACCGTCACTAGAGGCCAGCACCAATCAGAGTACCTATATTTGCTACAAACAGTTCAAGTTAGTGCCACCAGAGGCCAGCACAAATCAAGGAATCTGTTTGCTGCTTATAGTTCGTGCTAGCGCCACCAGAGGCCAGCACCAAGCAGGGCCCCCTGTATTCAATACAAATAGTTCGAGTTTCCGCCACTAGGTGCCAGCACCACCCAGCCAGACTGATAATATTCCTAGTAATTTTATTTTGTATCAGGATATTAGGAGCTCACAGGAGCTCAACTTCCTGATAGGTGTAGTTCTAGTTTTAGCCACTAGAGCTAGCACTGCACCGATCCTCCTGGGCTATAGCTAAACGTGAGCTCCTGTGAACTCATAATATCCTAATACAAAATACAATTTTTGAACGAAATTCGGCATCGGTAATCTGTCCGTATCGGTGCTGGCCTCTAGTGACGTAAATACGAACTACTAGTTTCCATTTCTTTTATCATTTTCATTGATCACTTTTACGATAATGAGGTCCATTATTAGGTTATAGAGAATGGTGTTTAAGAAAAAACATTCAATATTACGATAGCGCCATCGATAATCGATTTATTTTATTCCCACCGATTTGAACGATATTGAGATCGATTAATAGGATATCAAGGTTGGTGATAATGAAAATGCAATCGACATAATGATCTGATATCGATTTATTTTACTTTTACTGACTCTTTCGATAATAAGATCGATTATTGGGTTATCGAGGAATGTGGTTAAGGAAATACATTCAATATTACGATAGCACCATCGATAATCGATTCATTTTATTCCCACCGATTTGAACGATATTGAGATCGATTAATAAGCTATCGAGGATGGTGATAATGAAAATGCAATCGACATAATGATCTGATATCGATTTATTTTACTTTTACTGACTCTTTCGATAATGAGGTCGATTATTGGGTTATCGAGGATGGTGTTTAAGGAAATACACTCAAAATTACGATAGCACCATCGATAATCGATTTATTTTATTCCCACCGATTCGAACGATATTGAGATCGATTAATAAAATATCGAGGATGGTGATAATGAAAATGCAATCGACATAATGATCTGATATCAATTTATTTTACTTTTATTGACTCTTTCGATAATGAGGTCAATTATTGGGTTATCGAGGATGGTGTTTAAGGAAATACAGTCAATCCTAATATTAAAAGTAAAATAAATCGATACTCGAGAGCGTTAACCTAATATTAACAATTCATGATGTCGATTGCATTTTCATTATCACCATCCTCGATATCATATTAATCGATCTCAATATCGTTCAAATCGGTGGGAATGAAATAAATCGATTATCTATGGTGCTATCGTAATCAGAAAAAGTAAAATAAATCGATATCAGATCATATCGATCATGTCGATTGTATTTTCATTATCAACATCCCCGATATCCTATTAATCGATCTCCATATCGTTCAAATCGGTGGTAATGAAATAAATTGATCGTAATATTTAATGTATTTTCTTAAACCATCCTCGATATCTACCATCCAATAATCGACCTCATTGCAGAAAAAGTCTGAAAAAGTAAAATAAAATCGATATCAGATCATAATGTCGATATCATTTTCATTATCACCATCCTCAATAACCTATTAATCGATCTCAATATCGTTCAAATCGGTGGGAATAAAATAAATCGATTATCGATGGCGTTATCATAATATTGAATGTATTTCCTTAAACACCATCCCCGATAACCAATAATCGACCTCATTATTAAAAGAGGCCAGCACCATCTGGACAGATTACCGATGTCGAATTTCGTTCAAAACTTTTATTTTGTATTAGGATATTATGAGTTGACAGGAGCTCAAGTTTAGCTATAGCCCAGGAGAATCGGTGCAGTGCTGGCTCTAGTGGCTAAAACTAGAACTACACCTATCAGGAAAGTAGAGCTCCTGTGAGCTCCTAATATCCTGATACAAAATAAAATTGCTAGGTATATGAAACAGTGGAAATGTCTGTCTGGATGGTGCTGGCACCTAGTGGCGGAAACTTGAACTATTTGTATCGAATACAGGGCCCCTGCTTGGTGCTGGCTTCTGGTGGCGCTAGCACGAACTATTAGCAGCAAACTGGTTCTTTGATTTGTGCTGGCCTCTGGTGGCTCTAACTTGAACTGTTTGTAGCAAATATTGGTTCTCTGATTGGTGCTGGCCTCTAGTGATGGTTACTTGAACTATATCAAACCTAACGTCCTAATTTTAAATTTCATGTATGTATTTTCTGTTTTTTTTTTGGAGTGTTTATCAGTTACTGCCGTAATAACAAAACAATTATTTGAATGTCTGTGATATTAACCATAGTTTTATTCTATTTATGTATTAATGCTTTATAGTGGACAGTACTGGCTTGATTTGTTTATCCTTGGTAATGATCTCTCTGAGTTTTAATCATTTTCATTTTGATTGGTGCTAGCCTCTAGTGTTGGTTATTTGAAATATATCAAACCTAACCTGCTAATATTAAAATTCATTTAGGGTAAATGCTCCAGTGCTCGACATCTTAAGCTCAAAACTTTACATTTTTACTTATATTGATAATTAATTCTGAAATCTTAGTTTGCAGCTTTGTTTTTCCTGGCCACTATTTTTTCGTGACCCTCTGGTAATTTTTTTAAAGCTAAAAATTAAACATTTATAACTTAAAAACCCACACAATCGAAAAGTCATTTTTGCTTCAGTAGTCGACACTGTCAAAAATCCAATGAGTCAGTAGCTGACATGGGTGCTTGGAACTCAAGAAGGTGTTAAAAACAATAAAAAATCTGTTTATTTATCTATAAAATATATATTAGAAAATAGTACCTAAATAACACATTTAACAAACAAGTAATTAAATTGTTTATTTCAATAACCTATAGTGACTAGTCCAGGAAACTGATATCTGGTATTCAGGGGGTACTTCCAAAAATCAGTGGTGAAGAAACTTCTTCCATAATTTGGTTTTTGTTAATAATCCTTAATTTTGTATCCTGTTTCAAAAAAAATTACGCATTTCCTCCTTAATTATTGGCACTTGTTTTTGTGCCTACGGTATTAAGTAGGCTATTTGAGGTTCTTGTAAGTTTGACAGTGGCTTTCCTAGTATAACTTCAAAGAGAGGTTTTTCAATTATATCACCATCTGTTGATGTCATGTCGATTATGATGATTTTGTTGCATTGTTGTTTTGATATTTTGGAAATACACCATATTTTGAAAACACACCAATGGTGATGAAATATCGTGCTTTGAAATAATTTCCTCAACCAAGCAAATCAGTATCGGAGCTCTTTCCTGATGGTACCCACTGTTCTTCCGATGATGAAGACTCTATAATTTTCTTATTGGCTTCCTTTCTTCTTGTTCTGATCTTCGTGTCTATTCTTTCCTTTTTTTCATTTCTTCCAAATCGTTTTTCTTCTTCTGCTTGTTCTTAGAGCTTTCTCTCCATGATTCAGAAAGTATGAATCCAGGGTAAGTTTCTCCCTGAGACTTTTTTTGCGGAGGTTCTGGGCAACACAACTTGAACTTGAAAGGGCTTGGTAAGTAACACTGTGTCGAGGTAGATGATTGAGGATCCAATGGACAAAAAGCTGGCTCTCAGAAAAAAGGCTGCTTACTCTCAGGAGTACGTTGAGATACAATTGGATTCCTCCTCAAAAATGCTTCAATCCATGGTTGTCTTGGTCGACCATTCTTAAGAACGGTCTCTCTTTGTAACTCCTTTACTAAATGTTCTACGCTATCAACAACTTGAATATTTGTAACGGGAAAACCAACTTATGCCATATGTTGAATCCAGGCTACCAGATTCTTCTCTTCATTTGGGAGAAGTATCGAAGGCGGTCTCATGTTTCTCTGTATAGGAACCATTCCTCTCACTTTTCCAATTAATATAGTTCTTGGAACCCCATGAAGTTTTGCTGCAGTGGCAACAGCCATTCTCCTTTTCACATTATCCACAGCTTTTACCATCTTCTCATGATCATATTTAACAATATTTCTCCCTTCTTCCTATTAAACAATATTTCTACCTTCTTTGGCTACCCAGAAAGTGAAATATTACAGGTGTTTAGAAGTCGACATCAACTGTATCAATATTCGACACCTCTGTCGAATACTGAAAATAGCTTCCGCACTTTAAAAAAAAGATCGTTGAAGAAGTTTAAAATTTTTTATTGTATCTAATAACCAAATTTTAAGCCATAAAAGAAAAAAATAGAATGAGCCAGTTGTCAACAGGGGTGTCAACCACTGAAAAAGTGAGGAGAAATATGCTCTAGTAGTCGACACTCTCTCACATTATAAAAAATTGAAAAATAAAACATCAAAAACTACAAATGTGGAGGAAAATAACCTAGCATTAATAAAAAAAACAAAAAATACGTGAATTATAATCAGTATTGGCAATGCAAATCAAATTTATTCTTACCACTCTTAGCAGTAGTAAGTTGCGTTGCAACCACTTTGACAAATGACCAAAGGTGCTGAGTCAACAATACACACTTATAAGTAATTTCAACCAAAATCTCCATTGTTATTTCCGCTTCTGATTCAAAAGGTACTGAATTTTCGGCCAATAGTAAAACTGGTACGAAAAAATTATCTGGAAGCTTATTATTTGGTTCTAAAATCCGAAGTGTCGACTACTAGTACAGTGTCGACCACTGGAGCATTTACCCTATGTATTTTCTTATATATATATATATATATATATATATATATATATATATATATATATATATATATATATATATATATATATATATATATAATGGCTGGCTTTTATTAAACTTTTGTTCCTACTTTGTTTCATATGGCCAGGGTAAATATGAAGTGAGATAAATACATTAAAGAAATGAGACTATTATACAAGAAAAAAAAAAATCATGGACAGGATTTTTAGTCTATCAGTGTATATTCTCCTTAATACTTCCCATTGAAATTGCCAAGGCTGGGAATGACAGAATAAAGTTAGTGGTAATCCTCGTACCCTCCAGGTCACCATCAAGCTTGGATCCCAAGTCAGCAGGTAGGCCACTGCTGCTTCCACTGTTCCTCTATAAGCCCCATCTTAGGAGAATGTATTCTCTTGTTAGTTCATCTCATCCACATTTACAAGTAGGTTTCAGGAAAATAAAACATTTTTGTTGGAGGTTTTAAAAATTTGAAAATAAATTAAATTTAAAATTTTATCTATAAATAAGTAAAAATAATATTTTTATTAGTTTTACAAGTATACAGATATTATTATTTTATGTAGGTAGTTTTATATTTATTCAGAATAGTTATGTTTTATATATATATATATATATTTTTATTTTTTTTTTTGGTTTTGGCTGCCTAAGTACCGCGTTAAACAACTACTGTACAACGTAAATTTCTTCTATTGCGTTCATCCTCCTTTCTCTTCTGCCAATATGTCTTCATCCTCTGCCTATGCTGCTCCCTTCGGTCCTCTGTCCACACTGCTCCTCCAGTTCTTCTCTTCTTCATTTCAAATGCCTCAATGTGTTGCAGTTTGTCTCTCATCAGATCTCTGTTTGTAACATCTTATGTTTTATATTGCTAAATACATTTTTTTTTTTTTTTATTTTTATAACTTAAAACATATTTTATTATTTTTATAAGTTATGGCCTTTTACTCCGAATTATTACTATGGTCGTTATAAAGTATCTATATATGTATATTTTATTAATATTAAAATCAGCATGTGATTAGTCATTTCAGTAAGCAGATTTATGTATTTTAAATTTATGACTACCACGGATTTTTTATTTTTGTTCTCTGTTTAGTTATATATTAAAATATTATCCTAATGTCGGTTTAGATTGATAAGTATGCCATGTGAAATGTAGCAACCCTATGACTATATCTAAGGTGACAAATTATAATATGCTTTCTTCTGGAAAGCAGGTAAAATTGACTCTGGGGTTGTGTACATTAACACATTCATATGTGTATAAGCGTATATTAACTCATAACCATATATTGGTGTTTGTCTTAATAAGTCGATGAGTCCAATCACCTTGAAAACGAGTTAACCTTTAACTTCAAAACAGTATTTTTAATATCTCCATTAGGAAACATCAAGTTGTGCTTTTTAATAAGGCCATAAAGTATCCATTTTAGCACAAATGGGATTTTTAGAGTAATTACAGGATTTAGTAAAATAATAAAAAATGCCTTACTAAAAAGTTCACAATTTCGACTTATCAACTTGTTAATGACTGCATGTATATTGCCATGATGATGAGAATTGTGCATGCATCTAATTAGTTAGACGTTTGCTACTTATGAGAGGCTTTTAAAATAACTGAAAAAAAACAAAAAACTAATTTACAAATATAGACATTTCATTTTCTATTTGTTATTTAGTAATCAAATCATAAATTAATAGAGGATATTAAACTTAACATTTAGACCTCCACAAAATCCATCACTAACATCTGCTATTAATAATATGTGATTAGGTTTAAAAAAACAAACAAGGATTAGGACAAACTTCACTATATTTCACTTGTTACTTTGAATACACTGATATTAACTGATTGTTAATAATAAATACAAAAGTACAATACTTTAAAATGAACTAAACAGTTATTATTAATTTATATATTTTTGTTTTTAGATAGAAGTATCTTTAGAACGCTCTGTGAGAGGGTTACTAATTACAAAGTGAGTATTCCTTCTAAAATACAGTGAAATGGTTAAGAGAGTATAATATAAAATAATCATGTAACTCCTGAAACCCGACTCATTTTTACAAACATATTGTAACATCCAAATAGCTAAAAAAAAACAAAATATTTCAATCCAACCTTAAAGAATTCCAATAGTTTTTTTTTTTTTTTTATAAAAATGAATTTGAAAATTGGTTAATATATGCATGTATTAAAAATAATAGTATAAGTTAAAAGCCACATTCCAAATTACAAGTTGGTATTTTATGTCAGTATACGCTATAGTTCTTAAATAGACACTAATTTCTTTTATTAATTACACAAATTTTTAAAATTTTAAATAATTATGTGACTATCTTTAATTATGAACAGACACCTGAACTATGAATAATCTCATATTTAATTTGTCTGCATATTTCTGCTTGTTTTAAAAACATAAAATGGATTTTATCAGTTTGTTAAAAAAACAATTAATTTTATTGAATCAGGTTAGATAAAATTGAATCAAATAGTAAATGCCTGAGATGAAAAAAAAACAAAGCTCATTTCCTAAATTTTTTTTCTTAAAAAAAAAAAAACTGGCTAGGTAATTAAAGAAAAAAATAATGTTTAGTTAATGTAATAGATCATAATTGTTCAATGTAAAAAAAAATTTTGTTTTACTTTTTTTCCTTTTTCCGCTATATCTTTTATTTACCTTATTTTTAAGTATGGTTATTAAAATTAAATAAAAAAATAACTTTATACTTTAAAATTATATGTTACTGAAATCTGGTCTCAGGCAAACTTTGGTAATGACAGAAACATTGGTGTTCTTTCTTGTAATAATCACACATTTCGTTTGGTAAATACACAACTCTTATTAATTCTTAATAAAAGTGTAATTAATATCTTCAGTTATGACACAGTTACTTATTAACATTAAAAGCACACATTAACAATACAACGGGCGTGGCACCAAATGAATTAATAAAATAACATCCATAAATAAAAGTAACCGATAAATATTTAATATAAATCATAAATATGAATACAAAACATTCACAGTAGATTATCAGTGATTTTAGACAACTACAAAATATTAACAAAACCTTAAGAATAAGAAAGGTCATGAGCAGTTACGGAATATTTACATTTAACTTTTCGACTAACAATAACTGCCTAGAAATAATAAAACACCATACACCTAATATAATTTAACACAGATACAACATTCTATAAACATATTAATTAATTTGTTTAATTATATATTTAACACTGGTAAAACTTAAGTACTCAAATTTTAATTTTTTTAAAAACTAAAACAATACAAAACAACATTATATCACCTTTACATTATAAGAACTAATTTTTAATAAATAATATCGATTCTAGATATTTAAACTTTTACTAAATAAAGGAAAAAGCATTGTGCAGCGTACAGAAAATATTTTGACTACTCCGAGGATTCAAAAAGGAAACTAAAGCACCACCATTGGTCCTTTACTTATGTATAGAAGCTATTAACAGTTTTATTTTAAAACATATTTTTTATTGTTATAATATATTTATTATTAAGTAAATATTGAGTTATTTGCCCAATTAAATTATGATTATTTATATAAAAAACATTAAAACAAAAGAAAGTCTTTAAGAAAGTTAAAGTTATATGTGATACTGATAATTTGTTTGAGGCGGACGGTTCAGAGTCGACAATTCCACTATTGATACGCATTTTTCAGAATTTACTTTAAAAAAAAACAAAAAAAACTTACAATTCTAAACATTTTAAAGTTAGCGTGCTACATAAAGCACTTTAAATTTATATGGAATGGATTTTTTTTTTTTTTTTTTTTGAAGAGTTATAGAAACAAAAAAAAAAAGTAAAGAAAAAAAAAACCAAGTTTGATACATACTCTAAACACTAAACTTTATTTTTATAGTTACAATATACATTCACAAATATTTCTTAGTGCAAAAATTTTTTACTATTCCGTGGAAGGTTACTGGGCATTTTTATAACGTTACAAAATTAATTTTAAGTAAAAAAATATTAGGTACAAAGATTACAACGAAAAAGCAGTTTTAACGATACGTTAATCGACAGCTAACATTAAAACACATACGCTGCTGCAGGCTATTACATTACATTATTTTGAAAATACTGAAATGTGTCACTATAAGTAGTTACATTAAGATTCATCTAAAATCTACAAAGCAAAATGCTGTGTATATCTGAGAGTTTGATAGTCTTGCAGGCTAAATCGCTCTTTGGAAATTCGCCTTTAAGACTGCAAACTTTTTTTATTTTCAAATGGGGAGTGCACATCTTGATTCGAGACACCGATGATTAATTGATGGTAAATATATATATATTTTTATATGGAAAAAGATCTGCTAATGATAATGAAGAAGATTTTATCTTATGGCCTGTCGCGGATAAAACAAAACAACACTGTATCTTATCTCATGTGTAATATAGTTAGGTGTGCATTGTCTGAATCACAAGGCATCATAGCAAATCTCAGTCCATCTAGATCTGTCAAAACCTAGGCCCGCTTCAATACAAACAGCATTGCTTCGTCGTAGGCCTAAAACAGTGAATACAACAATTAATTCAAATATTTATATAAAAATAAAATGATTTAAAATAGAATTTCTCTATGAATGTCTCTAAACTTAGGGATTCGGGGGACAAACCTGGTATTTAAGCATGATAATGATATCTCCAATTATAACCATATAATAAGATGAAATAGACACTTCCAAAAAAAAAATTATTTTTCTAATCTCCGACTATTTATAATCAAACAAAACAGACAAATAAGTAAAGGGATAGGGTCTAGATCTGTCGTTTTAAAATTCAGTTCATCAGAAGCCTAATTATTAAGACTTGAAAGTAGACTTATCTTAAAGGTAGCATATTATCCATCAGTCCATCACAGATAAATTAAAATCTATATTTTTAGGAGTAAGATGAATTGGTGATTAAACTACCAACAGTAAATTCAAAAGTAAAAAACTTACTTTTCACACTTGAGTAAATCACATTATATAAGGAAATAAACATATATCATGAGAAATATTTAATACAAAAAAATTAGGCTTTTTATACAAAGTCTTACATTTAAATATCATACACAAGATAATAACTTACTTTCAATTTTAAATAATAGACCAATTTTCATACCTGGTTTTTGAAAACTAGATCTAAAAGTCAAGGGGTTGGTCGGCACTACCCTCTAATTCTTGGTCAGAGTCATCGTCATCGTCGTCATCATCATCATCGCTCACAATATCTGATGGCTTTCCCTTAGTCTTACCCAACAATGTTTCTGCAAGGTAATATGTAAATTAGTTAGTAAAAATAAATTAATTAAATGTAGCTTCATTCTATATATGTTATTCTTAATTAATATTATAAACATAAAAATGATTAATAAAACGATTAAATTATTTGACAAAACCTGTTTCAAAAAAAAGGAAAGGACAAATGCAATTTTCTTTAAAAATAATATTTAATACAAAAGTTTATAGTGGTGCAGATATTTGGCTTTGCGGATGACCTGGACCTGGTGGCAAGATTGTTCACCTCTTTATGCATTTTTGAGGTTGGCTGAAGCAGTGGAATCCATGAGTATGTCAGTAAAACAGAATAAAACTAAATACTGAACCTGTAACAGGGGTTGCAGTTGGAGAAAGAGTGAGAATGGGGCCTTTTTACTTCAAAACAGTACAACATTTTACTTATTTGGGCTCAATTGTAAGTGGCTCCAATAGGATTTTCCTAGAAACAAGCAAAAGATTTGTTATATTCTTACTTGTTATATTTTAAAGGCCAACAGGTGTTATTTTGGACTCAATAAACATTTGAGAGGCCGAGCTGTTACCCGCCATACTAAATGACAGCTCTGTCCTGTGATCAGTAGCCTGGACTCAACTGCTGAAGAGAAAGAAATTCTCATTTTTGAAAGGAAAATACTGTGCCGCATATTTGGTGCCATGTAAGTTGGTGAGGATTGGAGAAGGCGGACCAACAGGAAACTCTACCAGATGTATGATGAACCAGACGTGATGAAGTATATAAACCTGGGAAGACTGCGCTGGGCTGGCTATGTGGCCTGAATGCTGCCAGCTGACGAGATCCCGAGGAAGCTATTGGAAGGGAGGCTCAATGGGACAAGAGGAAGAGGTAGAACATGGCTTAGATGGGAGGACGCTGTGAACGGTGTGAACTCCAGTGACCTTCTGAAAGCCCACAACTGGCGAGCAACCACACAAGACCGAGTTACATGGTGAAAGCTCATAGAGGAGGCCAAGGTCCATACTAGGTTGTAGCACCACGGGTGTGTGTATGTAGTTACAAACTTCAACTAGCATGCCACAAAAACCGTAAAACTTGTCAATAAAATGGTCACTATCTACCAGATATTAGGTTAATCTCTCAATTGTATAATTAAAAAAAACATTAACTAAAAAACTATTATAATAATCTGGCTGTTTTTCTGTATAGTTTGATGAAAATTTAATGAATATAAACATACCACAGTTGGGTTTCCCCCTAGTTCTTGAATTTGGTAATTCCACACCATGTTTGTCAACACACCAACACATTCCGACGGAAACATGGCATTGTGTATGATAATAATAACCATCTGAGTCACATTCAGGTACATAAACTCCTAAAAAAAAATCAATAAAACTTTAAATATAAATTACATAAAATATATAAGTATTTTTATTTGCATTTTAGATTTTTTAAAATATTTTAAACATCTTTTATTACTAAGTTTTAAGGTACTTAGCATTCATACATTACTCTTTTGTTTTTATTTGACTACCATGTACTTAGTCTTATTAAGATTAACTAAGTTTTTGTACATCTACAAGAGCAAGAAGGGTGTCTTTACCTTACTAAAGCATTAAGAACTAATTATTTTGTTGTGAGTAAAATTAATGTTTCTATCTAACACAGAAGAGAAATCTTACTGAACAATATAAAATTAACATAAATACAATAAAAATTTATATTACTCAAAGTATATTTTGTTATATTCTATCAGACATCTATAACAGGTTTTTTAATTTATTATTTTTTAAAACAAGATAACACAATATTTTACTGAAGAGAAGTTAGTCGGGGACGCAATCAGAATTTAGTGAAAAACACACTGCAGTTAGGTTATTAAAAAAAACTTTTATAGGCATGCCGACAATTCGACCTTCCTTGCAGGTCTTTATCAGGGCACGTAGCAAATTGTGTTCAACAGAGTCAACAACTCTTCCTATCTGTAGTACATACCTCCAAGTCCCTAAATACTTTTTATCAATGCCAAACCTATGAAGATATTAGTTTACTAACCTAACCTGGGCGTGTTTTTCTCTAAATATTAACTTTGTCACTGACTAACTTCGCACTATGCAATGCTACAGTTAACAATATCCTTTAACACAATATATCTAAAGACAAATCCAATTTCAACTAGAATAAGAAGAAGAAATAAGTACAAAAATATAATAATTACATCTGGTATATTTAAATGACAAAATAAAAAAAAAAAAATAACAGTAATAAAGATAAGATTTACATAAATACTAACTTAACACTAAACCTACCGACATTTCGTGTATATGAATTAGTTTTTCATCAACATTTTTTGATATATTTTTTAATGAAAGTAGTAAAGTCAAAAAGCAAAGTAATGAATGCTGTTTCCAAGAACTTCGGCAAAAAGTCTGAAACGTGTCATTTGACCCGTCATGGTAGGTTTAGTATTAAAGATAAATAGTGGAAAATAAGAGAACACTCAATAAATGAAGTAAGAAATAAATTACTATGGTACAGTGCTCAGTGTACTGCAAAAACACAATAAAAGTATCTATATGTTACATTCAGAGTAAGACAAATTTTTATTGAGTGGAATCTAACCTTCACCTTGGATATGAATGAGATACTGAAAATAGAGGTATTTGAATGTTTTAAGGGATTTTGCTTGTATGATAAGTGGAGGAATAGAATTCCAGAGGTTGGTTGAGCGGAAGTTAGGATGTTAATAAAATAAATTATAAAAAATACCTAGCATGTTTGTTGAGATCCTCCTTTTAACAGCTGCACATGGCCTGTCGGTTTTATCGAAACATTTACACCATTCATGAGGTGTGACGAAGATATCTCTGAAAAACAAATAAAACATGAACGATAGTGATGTTGGATAATTTCATTATAAATAAACTCTTTAAAGATTAATAGTATTTAATGTAATAACTTTTGTTATGGAGAATCTATAGAATATCAAGCAACAATTGAAGGGTTTGCTGCAAAAAGAAGGTAGCTCCACTTATCAATTTTTTGTAAAAAAAATATAAAACTAGTTTGAAAATTGAAAAAAACATGCTACAAACAAATATGAGAGGCAGTTCCATCCTATGATTTACATGATAACTAACAATTGGAGTCGAGTTACCTAATAAAACAAATAGTTAAATATACATTATTTTTTTTATTACAAGATTATACATAAGCTTCAATCTCTGATTAGAACCACCTCCTTTTTGCAGCAAACTCTTCAATTAATTGCAATTTATCTTAATTTATGATATTGCAACGTATTTTCAAGAAGATTCTCATCCAGATTTCAATAGTTTCTTCTAATATAATAATAATACCATCCTTATATAGTCAACAGTTCCTATTTTATAGTTATTATTATCTATGATTAGTTTGTCCATCTGCCCAGCAGTCTGAATCATTCCTTTTTCGAAGAGGTATAGATATAGATGACAACAATCTATGAAATACTGTTATTGGACTATATGAGAATGAAATCATTTTTTTATAAAAAGAACATACAATTTTACCATAAATAAAGATATTAAAAAGAGATAAGTTGCAATTTATTATTACAAGAATAATCTAATATAGTCATTCAGCTCTAGAATGACTTTACTAAAAAAATTATATCGTAACTAATAATACACAGAACATGAATATCAAAGAATATAAAATTAAGCATATGTTTACTTGTCAGTATCGCAGGCATCAAGGAATGGCTTAATGCATCTCTCATTCTGGTCGTGTTCAAGGTCATAGAGTTCCTGGAGTGAAAGCCTTGTATCCGCGTCAGTGTCGAGGTGATGGAACATCCAACGGACTTCATTCTTGCAACTAGCTGGGAAACGAGCGACACCTAGAAAAATCATAGAAGAAGGATCAAAATAGTGTATTTGTATAATAGTAAGTTTTAATATCACAGTTATCTGTAAATAGTACAAAACAAGAAGTACAACTGAAAATTATCGTGGTCAGAAGTTATTTTAGCCTTGTAATCCAAGTAGTTTAAATTATATATATCTTTCATTCTGGTAGGGGTACAAGAAAATAATAAACTGATAATAAGCTGTTCTGAGTGGGTTGGAGTAAGATTAACCAACCAGAAGTGGAGCCCGATCAAATCTGGCTTTGTGGCAGGAGGGGGTTGACTTTTATTTGGTCATCATGAACTGATATAATAGAATATTGATTTCATTCTAGTTAGAATGAGTTTGTAATGTAATATGTTCATGAATATATATGATTGCTTAGCTCTTTATTCCTTTTGCCTCATCATACTCCCTTTAAGAAACTCATCAAGCCAACAAGGTTATTATTTTTTTTTTCTCATTTTTCTAGCTTTTGTGGCAACACAGGTTTTTTCTGACAAGGAGGAAGGGAGTAATTAATTTCCTAAGCAATTAGTATCAACATTCCACAACTGCATTCAAAATTCCAATCTCTGAAATACAATGATAAGGATACCGCTGTTATCGAAATTCAATTTATATGTCTGATTTTAAGTGTTTTAATATATATATATAAATATATATATATATATATATATATATATATATATATATATATATATATATATATATATCAGATATATATATTAAGATGTAAAGAGTATACAGGCACCACTCACTCCTTATGTCGTTGGTTTTCAGAACAACATTTAACTTTTCATTTTTTGTTTTTTTTTACATAACATATTAAACAGTTTATACCTTTATTTCTGGGATGGGTCTGCCTTCTCTTGGAGTCGGCCATGATGACTGAGAACCAATCAAGAAGCCTGTCTCCCATCGCTTGAAGGGCTTGTGGTGGGCAATCAGCTTTGGTCCTAGCGCCAGGTTTCCTTTCAATGACCTCATTGTCTCCGCGCATCCTTTCTTTGTCTTCGTAGTAGGGAGGATTGGTGACAGGCTGTTAAGAAGATGTTTAAATTTATAATACAATAATTTTGTGCTTGTTAAAATTTTAAAACTTAAATACATTATTGGACTATTACTATAATAGCAATTTATTGTATATCTAAGGGAAAAGGTTATAACAAAAGGTTACTAAAAGTTCTACCTATATCTGCATTTTTTATGGAATAGCTTAAACAATTATAGTTAATTATTTAAAAAAATATGGAAATAATAAATTAAACACAACTATCTACTTACCTTGGTGGCCTTGTTTTCATGCTTGATGTACTTGATATATTTGTAGTGCTTATTGTCGTAGCTGAAGTCTTGGGGAGTGTATGTGTACTTGTCAACGCTGTTGCTGATTGTGTCCTTGTTTTTAGTGTCATCCATAACAGAAGCTTTGTATTTGTTCATTAGGTTGGTGAGCCTGTCTGATTCCTGTTTCAGTTTCTTTCTGGCATGTAGGTCACCATCTGAAAAGAAAAGAATATATTCTTAATTTTAGTGCAATAGATAAAAACTATAAAAGTAACAGTTGAGAAATGGTCAGGGATGCTGTCAGGTACAGTAATTAACACATCCAAGTTTTTTTTTATTAAAAACAGTTTATATACGGAGGGCCGACATTCCGACCTGTCTTGCAGGTTTCTTCAGGACTAAAATAACAAAAAATGGATGTGACAAAGATGATACAAAATGAATAAAGTAAATTAATTTATCAAAGAATTAACAGCTATTCACAGCATTGAATATGTAATAGTATCAAGGTCTAGTAAAAAGATACAATATGTAATAAAATAATTTTGGTTGAATGATACAAATTTTAAATTGTGTAAAATAACTGAATGATTACAGTTTTATTAACAGATTTCTTAAAAATGAAAAGGTAAAAATTGGAACTTAAATAAATATAAGGAAAATATATGAAAAGGAGAAGGGTGAGAGAGAAAGGTACAAAGAAGATAAAGTTGGCATAACAATAAAATAAGGAAGCGGTTGAGGAGCTTCAAATTGAACCAATTTGAAAAAAAGCGCAAGATGTGGAATATGAATTTAAACATTTTACACAAAGATAGCGCGATCACCTTCAGCAGGAAAAATAATAAATAACAAAATAAAAAAATATATTAAAAATAAAGAAACCAAATTATATTTAAAAATAAATTGATATGAAAAAAACAATAAAAAATAAATAATTAAAATTAATGAATAAAAAATCAAAATCAAAATACATAATAAATGAAAATCAACAGACTACAGAGGTTATAGTTTTTTTAAAATAAGATTTAATACCAGGGAATAAGTGAGGGAAATGTACTGTTTATCAATTTTATGGTAACAAAAAACCAACAACAGTACTCCCCCTGCTGCTAAATCCAAAACATACCTATTATTTAAATCCTAGATAGGTGTCTACTAACAAAAGCAAAGTATAGTAATCTGAATGAAGCTTGCAAGGATTTATCAGAAAAAAAAAAAGAAAAGCCGATAGTGGACTTATTCGGTATTGAAAGATAACTTCCTCGTCCATGCTATTCGTTTTCTCGCATCTCTCTTTCCCACAAGGACCTTAAATTTCTTTTAGTCTTTTCCTATAGTCATCCCTATTGAAACATTCTTGATCTGTTGGTTTCTCCCTTCATCTGTCTGATATACCTCCCCCCCCTCCCCCCGCACTCTTGTATCCTTTCATTTTACAGAAGATGTCTCTATATAATCTCTTTGGGTGCATCCTAACAATATGCTCATAGAACCTTAATCTTCTTATTCTTATGTCCGTTTCCAAATCTTTTATTTCTTTGTATACTTCCTTTTTAGGTCTCAACCTATAGCCTTCTTGAGTCTTCTTTGGGACGTAAATTCTTCTTTCTACTCCTTATATTTTCCTTAGGCTAGAGAGGGAAGCGGTATCCATTCCGAACAGTGTCACCGGTTTAAATAAATAAAAACTTCATTGATACTATTTTTTATTTTGTTTATATTGATTGCATAATTTTTGTGAGTAAAAATGAGAGCAATAATTACTAATTTTCCTTAAATTCTATTTTTCACAAGTTCTGAGATTTTCAATGCACGTTTCAATGGCTTTTACTGAGCGAAACTCTGTTCTTTGATCAATGAACAAGTTTTTGAGGAATTGCTAAGATTTAAGAGTCCATTTGTAGCGAAGTTAAGAAACTAACAGAATTACTTTGGAGTTATCCCCTTAATCGAATTTCCTCGGATAGAGTTCGCGTGCAAACAGTGAAAATTTCTAGGAATAGCCAGTCATGGCTGTTCATTACTCAGTGTAGTGTTGAAACTTCCAACAATAAAAATTTATAGGCTACATTTGCAATCTCGGCAGCACACAAAATGTATCGATAAATTAGAACCTGGGACATCGATTTCACTGAAAATCACTTCTTAAGAAAAAGTTAAAATGTTCTACTCGAGATGGTCGTGAAATATCAAGCCATAACTTATAAAGGAGGTGGGTGAGGGATCTATCTTAACTTTCCTTCAGTAAATAAATGCCAAGGAAGAATCACAGCTGGGTATCTTTCTTCCTCATGTCACCACATTTTTTTTAACAATCCAAACATTTCGCTAATTGCCGATATGTACTTTGATAGGTGTGGATAAATAAATAAAGTTAAAAAAAAAAATTATTAAACAACTACTAGCAACCACCGCAGCGGCTTCGCCCGCTCTCAAAAGCAGTTTGATCTTTGTAATTAATAATTTAAGCTTTATTTGTTTATCGATCAAATTATTGTAATGAAGTATGTATTCGAACATAATTTCTTCAAAAATATTTTCACACATAGCAGTAGTTTTTAACCTGGTTAAAATTGCGCTGACCAAGTGATTGAAGATTACGATAAAAACATAATTTGACATCCAATTTTTAATTGTATGAGATGGTAATCCAAATGGATAGAACTCTTGCGAATAATGGAAGGCTTACAACTAAAGGCCCACGAGTAATTTTTTTACACGCAATACCAAAAAGCCAAGGTTTGAAATAATTTTATCGATTTCGTTTGGTTGCATTTTAATTCCTAGCCATAAAAATATAAGAAAGTGTGGTAAAACTTCGTTTCAAATCAACATTGTTCATTTGAATTTTTATTACTGTAAATATTATTATTGTAAAGTTTGTCATTGCGTAACATTCCCAGAAATATGAAATTAGTGTAGTTAAAATTTGGTATAGATGGGCAGCGATGGTAAAACTATTGAGCCCATCTTACTAAATTTTAAATTCTATTGCGGAATGGCGCGAGTCACATATCGGTGGATTTTCAAAATTAATTGGGATCCGCAAGTCACATGGTACCTTTATAACCTCTAATGAAGAATAGTGCTCGCCACCTATCGGTCAATTTTCAAACTTCACTGTTATCCAAATATTCTCGCTTTTTTTATAGCAAACTATTTGAAAATCAGTAGATTTTATTGTTGCTAAACCTTCCTGGAACTATAAAGATCTATTTGGTTCAGTAATTTTTGCGGTTAGTGATCGCAAAGGAAAAACGGTTTGTTCTTTTATATAATCGTATAGAGTATATATATATATATATATATATATATATATATATATATATATATATATATATTATTATTTCATAAAAAAAATATATATATTTTCCCATAAAATGGGGACACTTCAATAAAGAAAAAATATATAAGACCAGGAAGGATCTTTTATGGGAGTACCATTCTTGTTTAATGAGATGTTATTGTGAAAAATAGCTTAAACTTTTTTACGCCGGAATTACATTGGAATTCAAATGGGCTCCAATTTAAATATCCTATGACAACCGTTTCCCGGTAATTAGTATTTAAATGCGATCGTTTCGAAATTAAAAGACTTCATCACAAAGCGTAACGTTTAAGTAGGTTTTACATATAAACTATCCAACTGCATTTGATCGTAACGGAGTATAGTTTAAACGGAGATTAAACAGTAATATTGTTTGAAAAAAAACTATACTATATTTTCATCATTACATCACTGGATGGAAGGAGAGAAATCAAATAGTGTACTTTTCAAAAGGGAATTTTTGATAATTTTTAAAAATACTATTAAAATATGTACTTTAAACCCTTATTAAGAAGTACAACTTAAGAAATTTTTCATTACTGTTTAAAGGTTAATAGTTAACTCGTTTTCGAAGTGATTTGACTTATCCACTTTACAACAATATTCACTGACATAACATGCTTATTAAAAGGGTTTTAAAAAAAAACGAACGTTTCAAAAATGCATGAACCCCAAAACTTATAAACATGATTATCTTATTTATATTTTACCAACAGTGTATCTGTATTGTCTTTTTAAAACACCAATTTAATAAAAAATATCCAGATAAAGCGTTAGTTCATTAATAACGATTTTATTAAAAACCGATGCATTTCGTATTTCTGCATTTCGTATAATAATTAAAAAGGACCAAATTACTTAAATTTATAATTAAATTGATGATTATTCGAAATAAACAAAGTTGAGAGAATATAGAGGTTACAAAAACGACTTTTTTCATTCAAACCAATATAGCTCCTTAACGGTAAGTTCTAACAACAAATGTTACATAACAAAAATATTCTCCATTCAATTCCCAATAGGAAAAATACGTGAAAAATTTTGATTCAAACATAAACAGAGTTAGAGTGTGTCAAAAAAGCCCCAAAACTTACAAAATGTAGGCAAAACGTGACCTTTTTAGGGCGAAATATTCTTTGCAGTACTTTATTTTGACAAACTTTAAAGGCGCTGTTCTATCCTTAACCCTCCATCACTCATCACGTACGTCTATACAGACACTTTTGAAAACATATTTCTGATTAGAGTGATCAAAAGTGGCTAAAATTTTATAAGTCTGAGTTTAAAGGACTAATCTCCGAATGGGAGAGTAATTATTTTATTTAAAAAATCTTCACAATAAAATTGTATTTTTCCTAAATTTTTTTTTTGTAATCTTTTAATAAAACAATAATTTATAAATCAAACCCAATGATTATTTCATGTTAATTGATCATAAATATAAAAAAGAAACAATAAAAAAAAAAAATTGGAGTAGAATTGTATTCCGCGCGAGTTTCGGCTGGAACAGGCACGGAAGTGACGGAGGGTTAACATGAACGGCCACCTTTCGCATCCACAAAGAGAATGTGGATGTAATAGTGATGTAGTAACTATTATATATTATAGTCTTATATATATCATAGTTATTTACTGTTCTGGAGATTAAGCGCGAACGAAATAGTTTTGCAACAGAAAAATAACAAGCATTTCCGGTTTAACAAGTCGTTTCCCGGATTGACATATCCTCTCCAGATTGCACCCCTTACAAAGCTCAGCCCTGCGTTGTTGGATGGTATAGATGTGATGATCCGCAGGAGCATTAAGGCCATTGTCGGACTCCCTTCGAACACCTCAACTGCGATGCTCTACGCTCCGCGGAGGTACCGTGGGTTAGGACTGATCCGCTGTCAATGGGAGGCTCCTCTGCAGCACTGGTCCATTGCTCAGCGACTGTCTAATGCTCCGGACGCTTTGTTCCAGTCCACATTCCATTATGAAAAAGAGATTACTGAATGTGCTAAGAGACTGGGTGTAGATCAGAGCCACCGAAGCGTGAGAGCTCTACGACGGTCGCTGAGAGAGGGCGCTTTTGAGGAATGGGCCAATTGCAGGTGGCAGGGCGTTGGTGTACCTCATTTTAAGGAGACGCCGAGAGCTAATCGATATATTTGTGAAAAACAAATACTTTCAGGGTCTGAATGGACCAACGCCCTAAAACTCAACATCAATTATGCGCCCCTGCGTGGAGTCCCAGATGCCAGCGGACAGATAGGAGAGGTTGGGTCCCTTTGTCGCAAGTGCGGCAGAGTCCGAAACACCAGCCCATGTGCTGGGAAAATGTCCCAACAACTCACTCCTGATCACACGCCGTCACCACAGGGTCAAGAATGAATTGATAAGGCTCTTCAAGAATAAAGGCTTTACCTGCTTTGACGAGGTATACTGCATCGATACCAACGGGTCCACGAGGTATGCGGATATTGTCGCGTTTCCGAAGAACGGACGGACAGCGCTCATAGCGGGTCCTACTGTAAGGTATGAAAATAATAACCTCGATCAATCAGGTGAAGTAGAAAGGAAGAAAAGGGATATTTATGAAAAATGTATCCCTTTCCTCAAAGAGAAATTCCGCGAGACATTCGGAAATAGAGATTTCTCCGTAAAAGGATTATGGTTTAGGTCTCGCGGAGTCATCCCGGAAAAAACAAGGAGCTTTTTGGAGGACCTTGGCGTGGAGGTGAGGGATATAGCGATAATGGCCGAAAATATAATATTGGACTCCCTGGGAATTATTCACCACCACATACATGGTGCATAGGATGGCCCATTGCAATGTACAGTTATTAAATGTGCATTTATGTATATTAATGTGTGGTAGATATGTGAATATTAGGGGGGGAATAACATAAAATGAAAGAATAAAGTGAAAGAGGAAAAGAAGCGAAAAAGGAAAAAAAAAAAAAAAAAAAAAAGGGGGGGGAAAAGAAAACAAAAAAATGTTATTAGTTTGTCTAGTATTAGGTAATATTAAGTAGTATATTATATAATTATAACTAAATTATAAATTACAGTGTTGTCTTTAATTGGATAGATGAGTATGCTGTGTTTATAGCAACCCAATAAAGTTGGGCAGTACTATGGTTATTGTTAATTGTCTCAATAAAGCATATATCCCTCTAGTGATGAGTCGTATTCGGTGGAACGGAACTTGGAACTCGTTCCAGCTTTAAACCGGTTTGGAACGAAAACAATGCCAAAAGATCTCTTGTTTCGTTCCATTGGTGTAGCCGATTGCTTCTTTGGTTTCGTTACAACCAAGGTCGTTCCGACTGCTTTGTCGCGTTGATCCTACAGCTCTTGATTCCCTCCCCCCTTCCATCGCCCCACCAACCCACGCACGAGTATCTTCAAAATACATTTCCTTGAAATTTTCTATTCTACCAACACAGCTCGGCTTATTCTTTCGGATTCAGAGAAATGAAACCACACAAGGTTTTACTGCATATGTAATTAAATGATTTTTTCGCTATTTGTTCAAAAGCTAATGGAGCTGTCACAAGAAATGAGTACTCCTTTTTTCTCGGAACCAATGTGATTGGAAAATTCTGGCTCTATTGTGCACTATACTTGAGCTAACTTTTTTCAAAAAAAAAAAAAAATTATTGGTTGAATAAAACTATTTTAAGAGTATACATCTTTTTAATAAGTATACTTAGCTATTTGAACCTTCTTCATATTATAGTAACTATAAAATTTTTAATTATAAAATAGAAGGAGGAGGTTAACAGCTCGAATTCACAAGGAATGGAACGAAAATGCATGGTATTAGTCAAATGGTAGTAGATTAGTCAAAGTGACGTGTAACGGAACGAAAACTGGAATTGGTTCCAATAGTGGAACGGAACTCCACTATTAAAGAAGTAAAATACAAATACAAATTTTTGTACTTTAGAATATTCTAGGTTACAGGAAAGATTGTAAGTATCGAGTCAGGTATCGATATTAAACATTGTTGAACATATAAGAGCACATTATATTGCGAAATATAAGACCCCGGATAAAGAGGATAAAGGGATATGATTTAGGGAAATTCGGGAATTTCCTGGCTTTGATGTCCTACGAAATCTCTCTTCCGAACGCACTTCAAACCACTTTCAGCATCATTTAGCTTCTATTCCAAGATGGCCTCCGGATTTGGGGTCCAATGGAGGGCATGTTATTGAAGTTTATTTTACGTAAAAATCCGTTCCGTCCAACCGAGATTCATGAACGAAATTGATTATAATTATTAAACAAAATTTGACTAATAATAATTTCAAGATAAATTAATACTTTGTATTTTTTTCTTTGTTCACTAATTCGTGCTAATTAAAAACCGTATAAAACAAATTTATCAAGCATATATGAGAAATTATAAATGTTATGAATTAATATAATCGTTGTTGAATTTATGGTTATTTTCATTTAAATGAATGGCGACGTTGGGATCTGCTTCTTTTTACTGTATGCTCTTTTAATAATAATTCTCCAAATTTTATGATTCCTATACAAATACATAATTTTTCTATTTGGTTATTTTAAAGAATGTTGGTTAATATCGTTACGAAACAAATTGTATCATTTGATAAATTTTTATTTCCAAATTTTTTAATTTTTGGTCGGTTTCATATTTATATTTTATATTATTCAATTCAATTCCGGCAAAATAAAAATTATTTTATTTAATTTGTTGTTTAATTTATGTTATATAATTTTAATCATCAATCTAAGTTTAATTGACTGTATATTGGTGAATGTTTTTTTTTTTTTTTTTTTTTTTTTTTTTTTTTTTTTTTTTTTTTTTTTTTTTTTTTTTTTTTTTTTTTTTTTTTTTTTTTTTTTTAATGGAGAGATAAAAGCTATAAATCGGCCTATATTGAACGTAGGCTTGGAATTACTGAGAAACGTTTTTATTTTGAATGGAAAAGTACAAAGTTGAACAATTCAATATTGTATTGGAAATTACCGTACTTTGTACATCATATTGTACTGTTTATTGTAGTATTTTTTAAAACATATTTCAACGTTTTTCGTATATTAGTCCAGGACTTAGTTATGGATAAGTAGATCACCATTTATTTGAGAAAAAATAAACCCATACGCCCACAATCGTGTTACACAATTTGAAACTGCACAGTCATGTGTTGCTAGTTTTAAGAACCTTGGCAGACAGTTTAACGAAGCATTAAAAAAGGAGGAGATCCAAGCACGCATAGTTTCGGCTAACGAAGCAGTTTTCTTCAAGAGAAGTGGGTTGCTGATGAAGAACTTATGAGAAGTAGATTCTTTAAGACACTCAACTCTCATTAGACCAGATTGACAACTTCGAGTGTAAAGTATTGATGCTTATTGTAGGAAGCGCATTATGAAAGATAATGGGACATATCGTCTTAGAAGTAATAATGAACTGTATACACTATATGGCTGTACTTTTTTCTTGTAAACTTGAATGATGAAATCGCCTCTGCTATCTAAACGCACCAAATTAAATCTGTATAAATCATTAATTAGGCCCGTAGTTTTTTACAGTAGTGAAATTTGGACATTGAAATAAGTAGGCCAACAAGCTTTTCGAGTCTTCGAGAGGAACGCAATAAGACGAATATATGGTCCAATCTAAGAACAAGGGGACAGGGGCAGATGAAGTAACCAAGAACTGGACAAATTAATCAATTATGATTTTATTGTGCAGTTCATAAAATCACGAAGAATTAGCCTAATTGGACACGTCGAGAGGATGCCCAGTGAGAGAATAGTGAAGAAGATTATGAAAGGGAGCCAAGGAAAACGAAAGAGAGGACGCCCAAGGTAATCCTGGTAAAAGGATGTTGAGGATGGTATTAGGAAACTTGAATCTGGGTGGGGATTGGATATTCCCGAAGGCAAAGATGGCCAATTCCAACCGAAAAAAAAATCACGATACATCAATATAACGATATTTTTGGAGTCCCATATATCGTGAGTCAATATTCAGAAGTGAAAATTGATTTCAGTAATTTTATACGACTGGTCGACTTATGTAATTTGTCTACCTTTAAATAACCAATTAAAAAAATAAAGAAGATTATGAAAGGGAGCCCAGTAAAACGAAACAGAGGACGCCCAAGGTAATCCTGGTAAAAGGATGTTGAGGGGGATATTAGGAAACTCGGAGTTACGAATCGGAGGAGAAGGACTCTGGATAGGAATGAAAGGGTCTACTGTGGACTGTAGCGCCAAACTATATTTTAATTATATGAGAATTCAACGTCTTAAGCGGTTGGCACACCTCCTTAGAATATTTGATGGAAGAACCATGAAAAAACTATATAAAGGTTACCGACAAGGAGTGAGATCTCGAGGATGACCACGGGGCGGAATGAAGGACAACGCATCGGAGAACCTCCGAAATTTTTAAGTTTCTCTAAATATTGCTGCAAACAGACAAGACTGGGCTAGAGTGATGAGAGAGCGCAAGGATCGCTTAGTGCGTCTGTCGTGCCTATGAAGAAGGAGAATACTAGCATATAATAGCGAGATAAAGATTTTTTAAAATGGAATTTAGTTAGTAAGGAATGAATTGGATGTTTTTTTTTTCTCTCTTCTCTAAGAAAAATAAAGAGTATTGTTAAACAAGAAATCCAATTTACTCGGGCTAATGATAGTGTTTAAGGAAATACTTTTGATGAAATAAACAGAAATAAAAGGTTCACTCCCCCGCCCTGTCGAGAAATTCAAATCGTCAAAGGAGGTTGTTTGCCAAGCTAAGGGACAGCTCCTGGGGAAGAAGTTTCGTTCAATAGCTCATCCTTAGCGCCCCCGGGGGAATTGTAAACAAGTCATTTATAACGGAGCAAGTGCTATCCTCCCCCCCCAGTGCTATCCTCCCCCCCCCCCAAGTGCTGCCTCTTCCTCCCCTCTCCCCCTCCCCTCTTCCCCCCACCGTTCCCCAAGCAGCTCTAAAAACCACCCCCTTCGGTTATGGAGTCCCCCTAGTCCCCTCTTTGTCTGAGCCACCGGCCCGGTCTGGGCTTTCTTTTATTGACGCGATAACAATAACAGAGGGGAAATGTTATTTTTTATCTTTGGCATGTTTACAAACACTATTCTGGGTACTTTGATCAGCTATAATATCCTTTCGTTATAGCACAGATCTCGAAGATCATTCAAACAGGATTAGAAAAAAACAACTAAAATCAGGGACTAGATCCAGCAAAATTAACTATTCTTCATAGTTAATAGGGGAAATAGGGTAGATCAGACAGTTGTTGACACCCCAACTTATAAATTAAAAAAAAATAAAATAAAATTCCTTTTAAATCCTATAACTCAACTTTGTAAAAATACAATCAATTATTTTCGTATTCAAATAAAATTATTCATCAGGTGACAATAACTGTTTTAAAATTATTTATAGTCACTATCTTGTAAAATACATTCGAGTAATAATGTTTGCTGTGAACTTTCTTGTTCAATTTAAATAATTGTAATTAAGGAAAAATAACTGTAAATTTCAACTCTACTGAACTATTCTTTCTGTAATGATAAAACTGTAGTTGGCTGTTATGATGAATGGAGGAGAAGATGATCAGGGATGCAGTCAAAGAGGAACACCACGTCTAAAGGCTTGGGCACACAGAGATCGGTCTGTAGCGGCGGTCTGCGATCTGCGACCGAAGCGGTCAGGTGGTCTGGTTGTAATCATCCCCGTCAAACAGCACGCGGTCTATCCTCGCGTTCCAGTCTTTGTCGTGGCGACAAGCGATCCAGTAGTACAAAATTACAAATTCAACCCTGACCGCCTCACCAGCTGCGATTGAAAAATGACCGAACAAATCTAATTGTTGATTGAAAATGTTCGAAAATATAAGTGCTTGTATCATAGTGCCGGCGAGCATTACAAAAATGTTTTGATGAAAGCGGAAACATGGAATGCGATAGCAAAAGAATTAAATTCAACAAGTAAGTACCATTTTTTAAATTAATAAATCATTAATTTTTTAAAAGGCATAACTCCCCATTATTCATTTTTTATTCATTCATTACAAAATGTTTCAGAGCTCAGTTGCTCCATCTTCAGATTCTACAATAATTTATGTTATATTTACAATTCTATACTATTTTACTATTACATTTAACAATATTTGAAATTTTACCTTACAACTGTGATGTTCTCACATAGTCACAATAATTCACACTGACACCACTGGGCAATGTTCAATCATTGTTTTGTTTATTTATCACTAACATTCTGGCCTTTTAATTTGGTTCTTATTACCCATTCCATTTTCATTCTATTAGCTGTATTGTTACTATTATTCACATTTTTATTATTTTTAATTACTAATGATTTTTATTCCTTTATAAACTATTTTATATTTTCAATATATCTATTAATTTTGCATAGCTTGGACCTATTTCATGTGTATCTGTTTTGTAGTTTACAGCCTGGTATATTGTTTTATTTATATAAAATGCTTCCTTCATTTTTATATTTTTTGTTTTATTTTCATGATTTAATATCGTTGTATTTTCGAAGTCAAATTCATTTTGAATTTGTTTTTATGTTCGCACATTGCAGTCTTTGTTCTTGTTATTGGGCAGTATTTGTTCTTTTACAGTAATATCTATGCTGGTTCACTCTTTTAATTAAATTCTGACCACATGTTCATGAGCTACGCGGCTACATTTAAAACCTTTCGGCCAAGGACTCAAGCCATGTTAAAGTTAAAATCATGCATTTCCTCGAAACCTTGTCGCGACATTCGGAAATATTTGAAAAATCTATCTTCATGTGACTCTAGTTCGATGCATACGCGGTGATATTCCCCTAGTCGTTTTCTCTTCTTATTAATTTCATGCACCCAGCATCGTCTTTTCCTCTTTTGGCTTTGTAATGCAAATAGCAGAAGGAGAATTTCTTCGTCTGAGCCAACACGGACCACGCCACGAGAGGAAAGAGACCAGACCGGACCCGCTCACCAGAATGTGTGAGCTCCCTATGTGACGTCCCTATATCGCAGGCCGCTGCGGCAGCTACTAGATCGCTGACCGACGCGACAGACCGCTTTCTGTGTGCCCAAGCCTTAAGTAGAAATACTTTAATACGCGCCAACGTTTAGACCTGCCTTGCAGGTCTACTACAGGGATATAATGAACAAAACACTAGATGTGACAAAAAATAACAGATGATAAATGGAATACAGAATCACCTTTATTATTTTTTATCAGTTTCTTTACTTATATCACCTTTTACATGATTTCCCTCGCTTTTTTCCATATTTTCATATTTTTAATTTTTATTTAAATTACATTCCCTTCTGTCCTCTTTTATTGTTCATTTGTTATACTTTTATCCACTACTCCTACATTATTTTTTTTTTGTTTTATTATTTTCATTTTTTTCCTGATCATTATTTTCTTGTTCTTAATCTTACCTTGCTGCTTTGTATTATTAATAATTTATGTATCTAATCTTTTCTATAGTGGTTTTTTGTATATGGTTTTTTATCAATATCATTCTGTATTACATTTGTCATATGATTATCGGACTGCAAGGCAGGTCGAAACGTTGGCACGTATTTAAGTATTTCTACTTAGACGTGGTGTTCCTCTTTGACTGCCTCCCTGATCATCTTCTTCTCTATTCTTCTATAATTTTAGTAAAAATATTTTTGAATATTTCCTTAAGGGTGTCAATAACTGTCTGGCTTACCCTATGTATTATTATTAGAAAAAATAAAAGATCAATTTATTTTATTTTGTTATTTGTTGTATTTATCCATTTATTGAAATGCACAACTTCATAAAAAAATACTTCCAGTAAATGTGGTAAGCTACACACTGTTGGCACTTCAATAAACGTTTTATATGAGAACGTTCATAGGCCATCTTCTTTTCAGACCCCTCCGAAACTTATCGAGAATCGAGTAAAAAGCAATTTGGGATACTAGTGGATTCACGTAAGTATTTAGTTTATCATGGAAGGATAGCTATCTGGTATGGGCTTAATCAGCAAAATATGGAACATTAACATCTATATGGATAAGTTTATTTGTAACATAATAAGGAGCATTGACGATATTACGAAGGATTTTGGATACGAGAAGTTGAACTCCAAACTCAACTCCATATGTCCAAACGGTTCTTATTACTGTCATGTAAATTTAATTTTGTAATTAATTGGGAGCTTTAAATGCTTGTCTAGGAAACGTTGGAGTAGTCGAAAGTCAATGCAAAAATAAGCTAAGAAAAAATAATGTTCGAAATCGGTAAAACGTATTTTTAATTCACCAAAGTTTCGGCCTTATCTTTGATGGTTATCATTACAGCTGATAGAAAAATAAAAATAATTCATTCGAAATGCACCATCTTAACAACACACTGTCATGAAATATTATAATAGTGATTTATTTTTAAATTAAGGTATCGAGATCAATATTTTGGTACCACTATCGATTATCGACAAAATTATGGTACCGTTACTAAACTAATAATATTACTTTAGAGAGAAATTAACCACAGGTTATAATCATTTAATCAAATTATTTATCAAAGCACTGTGAATTTCATTTAAATGAATACTATGGATCTGCAATGAATGTGGATATGGTTAACAGACAAAGCTAAAATGAAACAAAAAATAAGCAGAATAGAATTTAAAAAATTAAATATTATTAATAGTTATAAAGTACAACTTCGACTAAATAATATAATAGACAGTGAGTTCATACTAAATACTAGAGATACTAGAGAGGTGATATACTAGGGAAGGGGTTCCGGGGGTTGGTACCGCAACACTGGGGAGCTAAGCAGGCTTAGTAGTTCGTAGTCAGCAGTTCTCTCCGCTAGGTTCTGCCTTTGTTATACAACTCTAATGTCAACTTTATCCATTGTTTTCCAACAATTAAAGCACAATAGTTTCATATATTTCAAATACACCAAATGAACATTAATTAAGCGAAAAAAGATTATATAAGGTACCAATTTTTAGTGAATATATATAAGGTAAACTGACAATTATCCACGGTCTTCCTGGAACATGAAAGCATACAAATATAGATATGCACTACAAATTTTTATTTCCAATAAGAAATAAGTTAAGCATATAAGTGTGTAATTAAATCTGCAATGTTATATAAAAGGACAAGCAATTTTCATTTGTGATCACTAACCGCGAAAACTACCTAATTGTAACTACTACATCTTTTATAGTCGATAAAATTATTTCTGTCGCAATAAAAATTATCCCTGATCAAAATATCGATCCCTGGCTTTTTGATATTGTGTGTAAAAATATGATTCATTGGCCTTTTAGTTGCAAGCACTGATAATGCAGTCCATTATCCGCAGGAGTTTCATAATATTCTCCGTACATCTGGATTACCAACTCATACATTAAAATTAAAAAATGGACGTCCAATTATGCTTCTGCGTGATCTTCGAATATCTAATCGATTCAATTTTAACCAGTTTAAAAACTACTGCGTGCAAATATCATTGAAGAAATAATGATCAATTATATTCTTCAATACAAGATTTTTATCGCTAATATATAAACACAGATAAGTGACGTTTCGGTAACTAAATAGTTAAAATAGGATTAAGGAGGCAAACGGACTTTTTAAATCAGGAAGAGTGGAAATGGTCAGGTAGAATGGAACGTATCGGTTTTTCTACGACTGATTGGTTTTTTCAGTTTCTATTGGAAAAAAAACTTAAAATGGGACTATTGGAAATAAACTGGCAATTTAAACTAAAATCTGGAATTTTTTTGAACGATTTCATTATTTCTTATAATACATATATAATTTTAGGCTATTTCCACTTGATTTATTAGTTCCATTCCTGAGTCTTCATTGAATTTATAGTTATTTTCATTTAAATGTACAGCGAAGTTGGAATTCTGGGTCTTATTATTATATGCTTTTATGTTCTTTTAGTCTTCGATTTATGGATTGTCCAGTTTTTCTCGTGTCATTTTAGCTCGTTTTTTATTTTTGGAAAGAGTCTACTTTGTCTATATGTGAAGGGTTATCTATTTATCTAGTTTATCTATTTAAAACAAAATTATTTAAATATAATTTTCTTAATTTCTTTCCGACTATGAAGGACTACGGGCCGTTATATGGGGTCATATACATATAATCTATGTAACAAATGTTGACAGATGTTTTGAAAATTTTATGTTTTAGAACTGAGGATGAATGTTTTACATTCAAACCTAGTTTTCAAATAGAACAATATCAATAGAAATGGCAATTGATGCATAAATACTAATCGTTTTGATCTTTCTGTACCATCTGTACCTCAAGTGACAAAATAATTCGATATGGTTAGACTTTTGGCGTAGTTAATGGGTTACTCACTTATGAAAAGTAAACAAAGGATTGAAAGTTGTTTATTTTTTTTTTATTTATTATTATTATTTAAAAAAAAAAATGAAATTGGGAAATTTGATGGGAAATTGGAATACTCTAAACATGACAAAACTGAAAACTGAAAAACTCTTCAAACTGGCCCACTCTCTATATATGCAGTTGTAATGTGAGAATTTACAACATATCATATCATCAGTTCGTCTCTAAATGAATAATGAAAATTACAATAAATGGTTACTGCTACATGTCAAAATATTTCATTAAACAATATTTTATATAACACAAGTTACATTCACAGATGTATGAATGAATAATTTTACTGTCTAAGCTTTTGCTTTTACAGTAGACAATGGCATAACCTAATAATCATATTAGATTTGTATATAGTATTTTGCAATGGTACTAATGGTATTAATCAGGATTATTTCATTAAGACTTTCTATTATAAGATACTATACAAGAGATGGGATGGGTTTGGCTAAAGAATTTGTAGTTTCGCAAAAAAATGATTATTGGCGCTCTCGATTTTTGATTTTGAACCACAGTAAGGCATTCCTGACATAACAGGTAGCTAAATGAAAAATACAAAATTAGACCTATTTTACGTCAATATCAAGATGAGCTTACCTTTACACGGACAGAATCCCTTGCAGGCTACTTTGATGCTGGTGCGGTGAATGCAATTGTGGTAGTCCAACCTGCACAGCGAAGAGTAAGTTCTGTTGTCTGTTCCGCAGAGGAAGGTAGGTTTCACGGCTGGGCATGGGTTACAACGTCTGTAACAGGTATAAAATCGTTTATAATAATTATATAAGATTAATAAAAAATAATAATTAATAAATAAATAATTTCCAAATAAAATACAAGATAATATCCGCTTTATAAGTTGAGTTAAAGAAAACTTTTTATTTTATTTTATTTTATACTTTAATTATTAATCCACATTTTTAAAACAATAAATTAACAATCAGCGGATGATTCATATACAATAATAAACGACATGTCACACCATAATGAAGAACATTACCCAGCAGTAACTCTCGGTGGATTTGCATAATTTTAGGAGATTAAGTGAACAGATATGTCTTCCACATCCTTTTTACTCCCATCCATGAATGGTGTCGTTATATATTTTATGGAGAGAACGAATGTATTTGTTAACTGTTGGTATTCGTTAAGGCAATGTGTAGAGTTTAGACACCAACATATAAGGGTATTATGAGCCTATGAATTGTAGACTAAATATTCTGAAGTCGTAGTACGAGTGTCTTTATTTCTATCACAAAAATCTGAGAAACTACATTCTTAAACATAATAATAATAAGATAATACAAATGATAACACAACCCTTAACTGCGCAATGGTAGAGGAGGAAAAATTATGAAGATGGTGGTGAAAAAAGTACATAATGTAAGTTGCATAAGAATCTAGTTTTCTTTTCCCATTAACGATCCCCCTCAGCTTACAGTATAATACAAGCGATTTATTTACAAAACAATAATTAGACTATACTGTATCTTTTTATATCAATTTATTGAAATATATGAACTGTACAAAATATATCCATTAAGTAAATGTGCTGATAACGATTACAATAACATGTCAAAACTTGAAAAGAACTACTCATGAGTAGAATTTCAAAAAACATTCTACACTAGAAAGTAGGCCATCTTCTATTCAGACGCCTCGGAGGATTATCGAGAATGGAGTGGGAAACTAGTGGATTTGAGTGGTTATTGAGCTTACTATGGTAAAGGATAGGTATTTGGGCTAAATCAGCAACATACAGTACAATACTATCTAGTCCTATCAGTACAGCAGGGATTAGTGGAATATCATTACAGGATACTGTAAGGCAGAAAGTCGTAGGATTACGACAAACGAAATATAGATATAAAATGTAAAAACCTATATAGAATTAAAGCAAACAAAATTGGTTACGCAATGCAACTGGATTTTCTAACAAAGGTTTAAGGCGCTAGAGTAAACTGAAAAATATATACATGGGGGGGGGGGCTGAATATAAAATCTTCTCGTAGTAATGTACATACCCCTGTTCTTTTGGTAAGCTAAATTTGTATTTTAATCCTCAAAATTTTGATAATTATATTGCGAAGAAAAAAAAAAATGCATGATGCAACAACTGCTGTGAAAGATTGAATCATATTTCATCAACAAATTTAAAAAAAGAAATATGCACCAAAAGTCGAATAGAACTTTGAGAGTCGAGAAGAATTTTGACAACAGAATTCCTGAAAGTTAAAAAAAAAAAAAATTGAAAATCAATACAGCTCTGAAAGCGAATGGGGAATTAGTTTCGTTGAGCCGAAACTGAATATCGGAGAACTCCCAACTCTTTCGAATACCGATACCAAACAAACAGTTAAAGTTTTAGACTTCAAATTGGGCAAGTTTTCCAAACAAGACATTTCTTTCACTATTCCGGTTGACATTTCTTTCACTATTCCGGTTGAAATATTGAAGGATATATTGAGAATTCCATAGTAGAGAACGATTCCAGAAATTCCATTCCAGGAAGAGAGTCACATTGTTGAATACATTATAGTTTAGTAGCGATGGATGGAAAGGAATGTAACTAATATAATTCCATTTACGTATAGTTCCAATAGTTTCTAGAAATAGCTTATGACGTAACAAGTTATTTAACATTCATAAATCCAGAAAAACAAGAAAAAAAGATTATTAAAAAAAAACATGTGGTTTTCAAAAAATTGATTTCAAAATCACATTAAATCAATTTCCAATGATGACTAGGGAAAACAATACATCATTAATTAGACATATTCTTTTTATTTATAATTAATGTAAGACTGATATCACAAGGTTTTGTGTCTTTTATTCCCGAATAAATCTCCGAAATGTAAATGTTAACTCTATTACAATCAGTGAAGCTATTGATGTTGCGATATATATCGACTCCACAGGCTTTTTGACTTGATGATGATGATACCGCTGCCGATGATGTAGTTGCAAGCCTGTTCTTAGCGGTATTACAACATGATGATAGCCGAATAATCAGATCGGTTGACGATTGTATCGGTAGAGATGTCTTCTGAATGCACGACCAAGCTTTGTGCATTAATGGCGGTAATAAGTATAAAACAATGCTGATCAGGAAATTTTACGTTCCCGGCACTGCTTGACTCGGTCATTATGTTTTATTATTACCATTCGATTGTAATTTAAAACTAATGATTTATATACAATCGGCTGAGTTTGACGACAGCTGACGATTAAAACTTAAAAGAACACCGTAGCTTCTCAGAGTCAAAAGTTATACTAATTGTAAATCTCATATGCAGCAAAATAACCTCAAAATTGCGTCGCTTCTCCCGACACCGCGCGCGATGTGTCACTGTTCTCGCATATTTTAATGAATTCTTTGATCCTTTAGCTATCCAGTGGTATAATTTAATTTTGGATGTAGAGGATAGATTCAGTTTTTAGGATTGCCCCGTATGGTAGCAACTTTAAAGACATATTCACGTTAAAAAAAAAAAAAAAAAAAAAAAAAAATTGTATATATATATATATATATATATACACGCCATCTTGGAAAAACAAAATAATTGCTAATATCGACCAATGAGGAAACAGGAGAGAAACTAGAACAATGAGAGCCGGTAATTGTCGCTAATATTGATACCGGATCCGAAGTTCCCTCCGCCCTGGGTCAACTGATTGCTTCCTACCGTTCTTATTACGATCCTAATGGCGTCTCTTCCTCGGTTACCGATCGGCTCTGAAATATGTAGTCATTATCATGCATTAATAAAAAAAAATATTATATCCTTTCTAGTGCAATTTTTTTTCTTTTGATTTTTTATTTTTAAAACAGACTAAAACGACAAGAAACGTTGAAACGTTCTTACCTTCCGATTAATTACAAGAACCTCATTTACAAGTAATTGGATCTATTTATAAATACGGAGTTGAACTAAGGGGCTCCACTAAACCATTCGGTTCGTCTGGTATCCAATCTTTAGAATACAAAATCCTTCAATAAATCCTCAATACTCCTTACGTTGCTGATTCAGCCCAAACCAGATACCTACCGTATTATAATGAGCTCCAAAACTATTAAAACCCAATAGTCTCAACCCGCTTCCCATTCTTTTCGAGATAATCCTCCGAGGCATCTAAATAGAAGAACTTTTATTTACCATAAGTGTTACCAAAGTAGTTGCTTTAAAATCAATGAAGAATTTATCTTTCAAAACTGTCGGTCGAATTTTTATTTTCTGATAGAGCATTGCGAGCTGTACACACTACTATGCTTTTTTGTTTGCGTTAGTAGACATATATAAATGATTTAGATAATATAATTGTTTTGGATTTAATAGGGGGAGGGGGACTAGTGTAGTTTTTGGCTCCTTTATAAGCATTTTTTGAAGTGGACAGGTTCAGTTTTGAAAGATAAATCCTCCACTGGCATATCATCATAGTCACATTTACCGGATGTATTTTTATACTATTTTTTATAGTTGTAAATATTAATATTCCTACATGTTCAGAAAATTTACCGAACAATATGAGAGGTAAGGCCTAAAGATAAACTATGGCAAGACAAAATATATGTCAACAGAAAACGATGAGGTAAGACACATAGTTTTAACAAAGTTAAGTAGGGTCAACCGATTCTGCTATCTAGGCACTATTCTCGAAAGCAATGGCAGAGCGGCAGAACAAGTGAAAAAAAGAATAACACATGGACGGAAAGCTATCGGAATGTTAAATTCATACCCTGTGAACCAATGTCATAAAAATAATATAAAAGGCTCCAGTAGAAAGCATAATGCTATACAGCTCAGAAACATGGCCTCTTGAAAAATTGTAAGGCAAGGGATTTCTGGCTGTAGAGATGGATTTTTGGAGATCAGCAAGAATCTCAAGGATTCAACGAATCCGAAATGAGATTATAAGAGAATAGAAGTTAAGAGGAATATTCTGGAGGAAACGGAGGAAAGGAGACTGAGATGGTTCGGCCGTATTAAAAGAATGGAGAATAAAAGAATATCCAAAATAGCTCATGAATGGGAAGCAGAGGAGAGGTAGGCCTCGCATTAGGTGCAGAGATGTTATGGCTGAAAGTATGGTGCGGTGGGAGCTAACGAAAGAAGAAGCAATGGACAGAGAGGAGTGGAGGAACCGACTGAGGGAGGAGTTTGGTTGAAAGAAACTTTGATTAGCGAAGAAGAATCCTTTCAAAGAAGAAGAAATTTTAATAAATGCCTAGCTAAAAAAAAATCACTTTTGCATTTTGTTTTATAAGCGTATCTTTTAAAATGGTAGATCAACTACCCCTTGGATCACTTTAAAATAAACTGCCAGTATCAGACTATCAGAACCATATCAAATAAAATTCAAACTGATACAAATTCAATTACAGCTATCGTCTAATGAAACAAGGCGCAGTCAAAGCATTGTCAAGCTGTTCCGATTACACACGATGTACCGACATCAAACGACACCACCAAGATCAAACAATGTCACTAATAGCACACTAATTAGATGTAAGCAGTTGAGTACTGTGTCACTTGTGTAGTACAGAAGGCAGGGAGCGCTATTCGGAACAAGGTGTTCCATTCGGACCAAATTATCAAGGTCTATTTTTTCCATGGCGCTAATGATAAATAAGTTAAATTATATTATAAGATAATAAAATATATAAATACTAGGGTAATGAAACCTTTTCCAATTGAGAACGCATTGGTAAATCTCGCTCATGCGAAGTACTCAAAAACCGTATCAACATTAAACGCTACGTATATATTTTACAAATTTATATGTGGTTCTATGTCATCTACCCCTCTCTTTTTTCTCCAGCATTTTTTTCAAGCCATTATAAGACATTTATTGGAAATAAATTTTTAATATACCGCCCAACTTAATAAAGTTAGAAGCTAACGAATACACAGAAGATACATGTACTTTATTAGTCAATAATGATCCCTTTCTTGAGTATCATTCAATTCAATCTCATAGCACAAACCTTCGAGATGGTGTCAAAATTAGAGAACAAAATAAATCCAAACAAATCTCATCAAATACATCAAAGTTCGTAGAAAACGTGAGACTAACTCACTTGAGGTACGCATGATGGTATTGAAGGATCAATCCTATTATGAGACTTACAATCATGAAGTATTCTTAACAATATTCCACTGATCCTTATGGAACAGATTCGCTACCAAGGATTCCATTTGGACAAACGCATTGCTTGGAATATACATACAATAAGTATTGTGTGGTATTTCAGAACAAGAAATGTAGCATAAAAAGAAAAATTGGCTCTGTGCGTCGTGCCTTAACACAGATAAAACTGTAAAGGGACGAAATATGGAAGAAAATATTACGGCGATTTTATCTGAGATTGGGAAAATGACAGAGGACATAAAACAAATTAAAAACACCGTAGATAAGCAGGCCGACATATCTTTTGAAACCTCTGAGAGGCTTAAATCGATGGAGGATCGAACTAAAAAATATGAGGAGCTTATAGAAAAAATTCTACTAGATAATAAAAATTTAAAGTCCAAAGTTCAAACCCTCGAGGCCAAAATCAACCAGATTGAGCAGAATCAGCTGGTAAATTCTTTAGAAATTAGAGGAATTCCTCTGAAATCTGGGGAAACGACAGAAGGAATTGTTTGCTCGGTCGGGGCGGCACTGGGCATAAAACTAAGTGTCGAGGATCTGGATATGGTTGAGAGGAGGAGGCAGAGAAGGGAAGATGCACGCCCCCCGCCGATCGTCGTGCGCTTTGTACAACACTCGATCCGAGACGAGTTAATCCGTCTTCGGAAAGTGAAAAGGGACTTTACCACCAGACACCTCGGATGGGACAGTGACGATAAAATCTATATCGGGGAAGAGATGACTCCGGCCAGCAGGCAGCTTTACTGGCTAGCTAGGCAGGTGAGGGCTGCAGGCAAGGTGAAGTACGTCTGGTTCGCCCGAGGAAGGGTCAGGTACCGCCGTGATGATGGTCAGCCTGTCGTGATTGTTAACAAACCGGAGGATTTGGAAATTTTTAAATGAGAGAAAGGAAACAGTTTCCTGCTCTTATTTTCATTCATTACTTATTTTCATTTATTTAGTTTTCTTTACTTTTTTATGTTTGTATTTCACTTTTATATTTCATTTTTATCTTTCTATATATCACAGAATTTCAAGAGCTGTCCAAAAACATTATCTTCTCTGTCTTTATACATTATATTTCATTTTAAAATTTCTAAGTCCGTCTTCAATAACTTATATATATTTTTAATTATTGTTTGTTCATTTTCTATAAAACAAAAGGAATTTACTCTTTTTCGATTTCCTACGATTTTCTTTTTTATACCATTTTTCATTTGTATTTGTATTTTACATATTTTACATATTTCTGTGAATTTATATTTATATTTGTTCTTTATTTGTCTTTATCTATCTATTGTTTCGCTATCTATCAAATTTAGTAATCAAATTGTACCTTTTTCCTTAATTAGCGTCCTAAGTCAGTATCACAAACCCTTCTACAAAAACTATTTCTTCTTTCTCTTCCTATGAATAACATCCTTTTAACCTGTCATGTTAACTCTCAATCTCTCCTAGCACATTATGATGAATTCCTTTTCCACTTTCTACACAATTTCTACCATATTATTGCCATCTCGGAAACCTGGCTCAAACCGAGTGTTCCCTCTTCCTCTGTAAATGTTCCTAATTATACTCTCGTCCGTCATGACCGTGTGGACCGAAATGGGGGAGGCGTTGGTCTATACGTTCATGATAGCATGAGAGTTAAAATCCTTCAAAAATCCCCCTCTTCCGAAACTCCTCATATAGAATACATATTCACCGAAATCACCTTTGAATCTTCCTCTCTTCTTTACGCTGTAGCCTACCGCCCTCCTCAAGTCAAATATGATCCTACCTTTGAAACGTCCCTTCTCACCCATATTCCCCAATATAATAACATTATAATAACAGGAGACCTTAATACTAATCTCCTCACCAATTCCTCTGATAAAACATACCTAATTGACCTAATTTATTCCCTTGATTTATTTATTGTACCATTCCAACCAACCCATCATACCCAGTTTTCTGACACTCTCCTAGACCTATTTATTATAGATTCTCCTAAAAAACTACTTACATACTCCCAACATCCCGTACCGTTTCTCTCCTCCCATGACCTCATTCAAATATCGTACAATATCCTCACTCCCATCCCCATTCCTAAGCAGATCTCCTGGCGTAATCTCGAATCATTATCTCCGGAAAGTATAAATCCTCTTCTTGATAACCTCTCACATTCTATTGAACCTATCTTCTCTTCCTATTCCGTTGATGAGATGGTGGAATGCCTCTCATCAAATCTCCTTTCACTCCTCAATCACTTAGCTCCTCTTAAAACATCCATATTCCGGCGTCCCCCAGCTCCTTGGATTACCCCAGCAATTAAAGAAATTATGAAAAGAAGAGATGCTGCCAAAAGACGTTTCAGGCGCACTCGGATACCTGAGGATTATTCTATGTTCAAGCACCTTCGAAATCTCGCTCAATCTACTCTCCGCCGTGCCAAGGCACAATATTTTCATAATATCCTATCCCTGGCCCCGGATCCAAAGTCCAAGTGGAGAATCCTTAGAAAATTCTCTATTACCAGCTCCTCTTCTTGTTCCAATTTCCCAGTCACTCCCGACGACCTAAATTATTTCTTTTCAAATCCTTTTCCTGATAAACTTCAAACCATTTCTTTACCAATGTCACACTTTACTCCTCAAGCTGCATTTAATCCCGACAACTTCTATTTCCCTCACATTCTTCCCAATGACCTTATCACTTCCATTCTCAAATCCCGAACTAATGATTGCGGTGCCGATCAAATCCCGATAAAAATAATCAAACTCTGTCTTCCAGCTATTCTTCCGGCCCTTCTTCACATATATAATTTTTCCTTACAAAACTCCATTTTTCCTATAGCCTGGAGAAAGGCCTTAGTCCGCCCGTTAAATAAAATCCCTTCTCCATCCAACGCATCAGACTTTAGGCCTATTTCCATCCTCTCAAATTTATCAAAGCCACTCGAAAGATTGGTCCATGCCCAAATTACCTCCTTCCTAGAGCATAATAACCTCTTTAATCCGTTCCAATCAGGTTTCCGTTCCGGTTATTCCACTCAGTCAGCTTTATTGAAAATCACACAGGACCTTTATTACTCCATGGATCAACAACAAATTACGATCCTTGTCATGTTTGATTTCTCAAAAGCTTTCGATTGTGTTGACCATTCAATTCTCCTATCTAAACTTCAAAATTTCTCCCTATCTAATAGTGCCCTAAATTGGTTCCACTCCTTCTTATCTCATCGTTCCCAGTCAGTCATCATACCCAACAGTCCTCCTTCATCTTCCCTACCTTTAACCCAAGGTGTTCCACAAGGATCCTCCCTGTCACCAACCCTATTTTCTATCTATATCAATGACTTACCCAGCTTTATCCACAATTCCAATTATCACCTATATGCAGACGACCTTCAAATCTACCTATCTTTCCATCCTTCAGATATGCTCGAGGCATCTCGTAAACTTCAGGAAGACTTTGATAACATCAACCGTTGGGCAGTGAAGAATAAGTTATATCTGAATCCAAAGAAAACTAAGGCTATCCTCATCGGTTCAAAACCCATCCTCCATACCCTTCCTTACTACCCATTGCTTTACCTTAATAACCTTCCTATTCAGTTCCAAAACTCCATTAAAAATTTAGGAGTTACCTTTGACCATCACCTTTCCTGGAATAACCATATCGCCCAAATTTCCAAAAAATCCATCATAATCCTTAAACAACTGTATAGATCCCGAGATTTCTTTTCCCAGAGTACCCGTCAACTTTTAGTGTCCTCTCTTGTTTTCCCTTGCTTTGATTACTGTTGTTTGGTTTATGGGGGACTGTCTGGGGATCTCGAGATGAAGCTGAGGAGACTGATGAACTGTTTCATTAGGTTTATCTTCGGGATCCCTAGGCGGTCACACGTTACTTGCCGATACTCTGAGCTTGGGTGGCTATTTCCTAAATTTCGACGGCAATACTTTCTGGGTACCTTCATATACCAATGCCTAAAAACCCAAAACCCTTCCTATATCCTTGATTTATTAACTCTGCGTTCTTCTATCCACCACCTAAACACTAGATCCCAACCTTTTAACCTATATATACCCTCACATAAAACCGCTTCCTTTGACAAATCCTTCATCATTCGTGCTACCTCCTTCTGGAATTCCTTACCCACTTCTATTCGTAAAGCAGCTTCCATAACCTCCTTTAAAAATAACCTATTCCAGTACCTTTTAGACAATCAATCTTCCGCAAAGATGTCAATAATCAAATGAATACTTTTTTTTTTTTTTTGTATGTATGTATGTGTGTGTGTGTGTGTGTGTGTATGTATGTATGTATGTGTATGTGTGTATGTATATATATATATATATATATACGATTGTATTTTATGTTATAATTATTATTTCATATATTAATTTATTTTTTTTTTTTTTTCAATTTAATTTTTTTTTTCCTGTAAAAAATGTATGCTTTAATTACTGGAACATCTAATTTGTAAATAATTGGCCAGACAATTGTACTCTTAATTGTGCATTATTTTTATTCTTAGGGGACAATAAGTCCCAGAATAAAGTTTATTTTTCATTCATTTCATTTCATTTTATTGTGTGTGGATTCCAAGTAAGCGACATGAAACAACTCATCTTTTGAGATAACAGCAACATCTAATTAGACCCATTTAAATATAAGGAATTGAGCTTTAGGGTTCCACTAGACCTCCAAATACCCAACTCTAAATTCCAACCAAATATGCAACAAGTTGAGATATTCAGAACATGTCTGCAGAATAATGAGAGACAAAAAATCAGTAAAAACTATCAAGAGGAAGGCCTCGAGAACACCCAAGGATCCAATCAAGAAAAGGAAAACGTAGCAAGAGACCGGGAGTAAAACACAGAAACCAATTTAAAATCTCATGCACTTAGCTTTTCATTCTTCTAGTATCCCATCCTTCCCCTGTATCCCCAACCCTCCCAGGCTTCTTAAAAGAAGATGGCCTAGTGATCATTTAATAAAGATTTTATTAAACTGCTACTAATGGGTAGATTCTTTACACGTTATTGTAATCATGCTTACTCAAATTTACTTAATGTGTGATCTACGAATAAACATAAGATTTTTTTGTAATAATTTGGTCAACTATCAGTTTGTATCTTTCCGCTCTTGCTCTGTACCTCAAAATACTAATAAATGAAAAATTCTTTTGTAACCTCAATTACAGAACTTGAGTGTAACCATGATCCTAATTTTATATTTTTTAAAAACATTTTACGAACAAAAAGATGTTTAGTGGTAAAAGTTAAATTGTGAAGTTTTACTCCAGTGAGCATTTCAGCCTGCTACATACAAATCCCATTACGGCTTCTTCAACCGACAACACAACATGACAAAGTTCCCCAAGTTTTAGCCAAGCTTGACACATCTTATCATATCAACTGTGCCTCTGTGATAATGCGTTCTCTAGAATTAGAAATTTTTTTTTTCATTTATTAATTAAAATTTTTAATAATGACTAAACTTTCTGAAATAACAACATCGCCCTACAAGTAAAAAAATAAAACGAAATTCCCATCCTCTACACGGTGTATACAGCAGTATTCATCCAAGCACAGACCTCACCACATATGCTGATGACTAGAGCCCGGATTCTCGTGCAATTGCATCTTTTTATTGCAAGTTCGTAATCAGCCAGAGACAAATTATTTATACGAATTAGGACATTTAGGCCAAATTTACCTTAGTTTAATATAGCACAAAATTGCACGTTTTGGGGGTTACTGCATAAAATTGCACATTCTGCAGTTAGAATACACAAAATTCCTGCATTTAAATCCTGAATGCACAACACTTTCGTATTTTTGGAAAAGTAACAATTTTAAGAACAACGTTAGATCTCTTCAGCTAGGGAACTCGGGTTCCCAACTTCCAAGAAAATTTGCCTCTCCCTCCTAACTTACGGATATTTTTAATAAGTACAACATAGTTATTAAATTAAGCCCTCTTCACTGTTAGTAAACATCTTCACTTTAAACAAAGGAAATTTATTCTTCTGCCTTATCAACGGGAAATTAAATAAAGTTTAATCATTCCTAACATATATATTTATACTCCTAAGTAATATGTACACATAGCTTATGTATACCACGTACAATAAAGATATGCTATTTGTTCTTATTGTATTTTAGACAATGATTATTTAACTACTCCCTTACTAAGGACTGGATCAATAAATTTTAAGATAAAAACAACTTTTTGAAAAGAATTGTATCTAGCGAATTATTTGTTCAACCTTTTTTATTATTTTCATTTTATTTTGCATGATTTTAAGTTTTATTGCACGATTTTACACAATTTCAAGTTTTTATTGCACATTTCAGAATTTTTGTTGCACGAAAATCCGGGCTTTACTGATGACTCATGCGTGCAAGCAGCAAATAATGATTGCTGCATGGCATCCTAAACACTCCAAGCTCAAATTATAAACCAATTGTGTCGAAGTTAGGAGGATTAAAATAAATCCAAACAAATCCCACCAAATAACTAAGGACTTCCTGTCCTACAGTTAGTTTTAATAATATTCCATAGATCCCTGTTCAACAGATCCACTACTTTATCTGGGCAAACGTCAGACTTGGAATCCACATACAAGACAAAAACGATAAGAAACTGCTCGCCGTTATTATAATGCCCTTTTGGACATACGGAGTTGAGCTTTGGTACTCCACTAAACTTCCGATTCTCCACGTATTGAATTCTTAAAATCCAAGATCTTAATGTTATATACTTTTTCACAAATAAATTCATTCTTAAATTAATTCAATTTAGTGGCATGAGTCCTCATTTATTTCGCTTATTCCTCAACATGTTTCGGGATTATATTCCCATCTTCAGGATTCTAAAACTGTACTCACTATATATCACTTAATCAATCCTACAATTGACAATTCAATCAATAATTTACTAAGTCTTTGATGTGGTTTTTACTCATTGTCATAAATTTAAAAGTACACTTTAAGTCCACAGAACAATGTTCAAGTTATCCTTAAAGAAATTAACGTTTCATAAGTTGCTGTTTAACCCTATGAATCCTTTGAAAAGAAGTTGACCTCGGGACTTCATTTTCCCACAAATTTACTGGATGTATATCAGTGATGTTCGGACAAAAGAGCTTAAGTCTTGGAACGTGAAGTTCACATGACGATCTCCAATGTTTTTAAAAATAATTTTAAATCCTGTCCTAGTATTTATTTATCCATGAATCATTATTTTATCTCATAAGGGGATATTTATAGTAGTCAAATACAAACTTTAACAAATTTTATTTATTTATTTGAAATTCTTTAAAGTTGATTGTGCCTGATCTTTTTTTCTCTTATGACGTTCTGATCATTACTTAAGCCCTTTGTACTTAACAATAAACAATTTCATTTTTTTAATTTTTTTATTTAGGATACGAGAAAGAAACAATCAGAAACAAACAAAAAAGCAATCTATAAGTACAGTGTTTGTTTAAAAATGAAATGCTATTGATCTATATCTACATCAACTGAACCAGTATTAATATATTCACCATTATTGCACCTAAGGTTTCTTCAGGAAACTTGGAAAAAGGGCGGAATTAATTGTAAAAGATCAAGTAGATCTTATATGCATAACTACTTAGGTCCTTTTGATCTGCACTCCTTCTGGTAAAAAAGACTTAAGCCCTTTGAATCACTGCCGAATAGCAAATATGAATTGTGCCCTTAAGACCACCTTAACTGTAATTTTTAGTAAGCTCATTTCACTTAAACCGATAAAACAATAAATAGATAGATAAAATAGATTTTTTTTGAAGAAGACATAAAAATTTTATTTTCATTAAAATGATGACTAAAGCTTTGCCCAAAAACCAGTGATACATTCCATACAGTTATAACTATCAACAAAAATATGAAAAAATAATATAATTGTTGATACTTAAGAAATTTCTTAAATTAAAAAAAAAAATCCTAAACCAATTGACTCGAAATTATAATAATTTTATAAGTTCTAATAAATAGAGGTGCGAGGTGCCTTGACCAAAAATACAAGGAACCTTGAAAAAACAATAAAAAAAAATTTTTTTAATATAAAATATACAAATATATGTATATAAATCATAAACGAATTAATTCATTGGTATCGATTTGTTATTTCGATATATGAACTAATATATAATCGGCGATGCCAAATCAATCAATGTCGTGTAGTGCACATATCATAGAAAGAACAAAATTATATAAAATATGTTTAAATTGAATGTTTAGTAACAATAATGCGAGATGTACGAGAATGTGCTACGAAGTGTTAAATAATACAATTAACATATTTCCACCGGGTATTTCGACTCGTGGAAATTCAGATATGTCGGTATAGACAGTAACCATACTCCGGATGAAACAAACAGTATCTCATTTGACTCTATAACATTCATGTTGGTAATATGTCATTGGTTATGGTGTATATTTATCTTATAAAAGCCTTTTCCAAACTCTTGTATTTCGACATCATGATTGTTTTTAATAATTATGATATTATTGAAATTCATAACTGTACACTTAAATTATTATACTTTTTTATTTTAGTCCTATTTTGGTTAGTAGTCTGTTCGTAAATTGTAGAAACAATAAACGAAATAAGGAGCTGGCTTATAAAATTTTAACCGCTAAGCTCGACTCCGCATGTTCAAACAGGTCTAATTCCTGATAAGTAAATGAGTTTCTTGTAATAAATCGGGAAGTATGAACGTTTGGCTGATAAATGTTGAAGAAGTCGACCGTTTTTACCTTAGAGGGATGATATCCGAAGAGTGACAGACATTGTGGGATCCCTACAAGTCAACTTAAAACCATGGAGCAGTTCCTGCCGTAATAAGCGCTGAGTAGAAGTAATCGTAACGTGATCAAGAATTGGCCATACAAGAACTACACACCTTCATTTTATAACCAGAGAGGCTCCTCTCAAATGTTAAATGTGTGACAATGGTTTTCGAGTATCCCATTATTATAATTAGGAATACCTCGAGACATCTCAAGGGCACTGAGAAACGACGAAAAAATTATAGCCCTTCTATATAGAGAAAACTATATAAAATGTAGATAAATCTTAAACTTTATTATATTTTGATGAATTTTCTATACAGGCCGAATGAGCGTTGATGACTCTTATGTTTTACGCTGGAAAACCTCAAACAGACAAACGGGCAGTTTTTTGTTATATCCTGGTGAATAAAATCTCTATGAATTTCAACTTTATATGTTCTCATTGAGTCTATAAAGTTCGAAATTACGAGACTCCGATAATTTCTTTATGATCTACAAATGGAACTTTTATTGGTAACAATAATAATAACAAACACTACTTAACGATGACAATAATGAAATCCTCAGTAGCTATAAAAATCTCCAAACTTCTCCTCAACCCTACAATCTAAAAGATTTATAGATCTCAGAGCCTCGGCTAAGACCATACTAATGGGATAATTTTCCACAAAGACCGCCTCTTTTCCAAGTTAAATTACTCGAATAAATTCTAAGGCCATTTCTTTAAAGTTCCTTCTCTTTAGAGCTTCATGGAATATACATTATACATACAATTATCATATAATCAGCTGTAGCATTGGTTAAGATAAAAACTTTACTTTTATTCTTACAAAAAAGTGTAGCTAACATATGTTATTTGACAATAGGGACGTATGAGGGAGTATTTAAAGTATTTTTAATTTCTCTTATTAACGGATCCCCGCTGAACAGATCCGCTATCTAGGAATCGATCCAACATACGAGACTTAAACGAAATTTTTTTTTTTTTTTATTAATAGAAATTTACAACTGTATTAAAAAAAACACACATCAAGTAAATATGCGGTATATATGAGACATAATGACATGTATAAAACTTGTAGAGGAACTACCCATTGGTAGTACACTAATGAATATTTACAAAAGAAGATCACGGGGCCATCTTCTTTACAGACGCCTCGGAGGATTTCCAGGAATGGAATGGGAAGCAAGTTGTGCAACAAGTGGATTTGGATGAGCAGTGAGTTTATTATGAAAGGAAAGGTATCTGGTTCGTGCCAATTCAGCAACATATGGGATATTAAGGTTGTTGTGGATCAATTCATTTGTGACAAAGTAAGGAGCATCTAGGATTTTTCGAAGGATTTTGGATTGGAGTGATTGGATGCGGGAAGAATTCGATGGTTTGGTGGATCCCCATAACTCTATTCCGTAAGTCCAAATAGGTCTGATAATCGTCATATAGATGAGTTTTTGTAGTGTATCGGGAGATTTGAACGTTTGTCAAGTAGGTGTTGTAGTAGTCGAAATCGACGTGCAGCTTCTTGTCTTTTCAATCTTGTATGAGGGTTCCAGGTAAGTCTCTTGTCCAGATAAAATCCAAGGTATCTTATCTGTTCTACATTATTTAATGGTACTCCATAAAAGGATACAGGAGGACAAGATGAGGTAGGTTTTCGACGTAGGGTAAAGGTTATTTGCTGGGATTTGCTAGGATTTATCTTAACTCTCCAGTTATGACACCATTCTTCAAGGGAAATGATATGTGACTGGAGTGTCTGGGATGCAGCAAATGGATCATCATTGACTGATAACACGCTTGTGTCATCAGCGTAGGTTGTGAGGATACTATTAGGATGGGTTGGGATATCAGCTGTATACACTGTATAAAGGATGGAACCCAGGATACTACCTTGAGGAATACCAGCGGTCTGGGGAAAGGTGGTTGAGTATGTAGAATTATGGTTAATTTTAAATACTCTGTCAGACAGATAGAATCGGAGGATGAAGAAATATGTAGAAGGAAGGAATTGGCGAAGTTTATAAAGTAGACCTGGGTGCCATACTCGATCAAAAGCCTGTTCAACGTCAAGAAAGACACCCGTGCAATACATCTTGGGCTCCAATGCAGATGAGATAACGTCCACCACACGATGGCATTATTGGATAGTGGAATGAGACTGGCGAAATCCAAACTGGTGATCAGGAATAATGTGATTGGAATCAAGGATGGGATAAAGGCCTTTCAAAAGGAGCTTTTTAAGGATTTTGCCCATGATAGGTAGGAGAGAAATAGGTCGGTACGAGGAAGGATTTTCGGGCGGTGTTTTAGGTTTTGGGATCATTTTTATTATTGATGATTTCCAGGAATCGGGAAAATATGTTGTACGGAAGACAGCATTCTAAACGTAAGTTAGGAATAATAATGCTTTCCTTGGAAGGTATTTGAGGATTTTTGAAGTGATAAGGTCATGTCCAGGAGCTTTGTTGGAGGGCAATTTACGAATGATGGCTATTATTTCTGAAGGGTGGAAGGCTTTAGGAGGAATGGTCATTTGGAGAGGGATGGCCAGTTCTGCTTCAATAAATTCTACATGGTTAGGATTTAGGAAATCAGGATGAGGTTTAAAAATATTGTGTAAGTGTTCACCAAATACCTGCGATTTCTCTAAATTAGATTTGGTCCAGGTTTGAGCTGGAGTAAGGAGAGGATGATTGAAGGTTTTGAATTTTAACAGTCTTTTGGTAGTGTTCCATAATGATTTATCGGAAACAGTTAGTTGTTCGGTTTGTTTTTGTAAATTTTCAAATTTTAGTTTTTTAAGTTCTGATTTAAGTCTGTTAGTCAATTTATTATAATATGTTTTGTCAGTTGGATATCGAGTTCTATGGCATTTGGACCTAGCGCGACGTTTCTCTACTAATAAAATGCGAATATTCTGTGGTAAGATACTTTCTGAAGTTTTAAATCTATTTTGTGAAGTGTTTTCTGTTATGCAGGTTTGTATTGAAGTTGTAAGATGTTCTATTGCCTTATCTATTTGTTTACATGTTTTTAGTGGAGTTTTTAAGTCAATTTGGTTTTCTAAAGCCGAACGGAATTTGTCCCAGTCTACTCGTCCAATTATTAAGGATGGAGGAGAAGGTTTGATAATAGGAGTAGAATGTAATGTAAGCAAAACTGGGCTATGATCTGTGAAAAGGTCATCTAAGGAATCTACTGTAGTTAGGGAAGTAGGAATTTGAGAGGTGACAAATATGTCGAGAATATCTGGGCGTTTTCTTAGGGATGTAGGCCAGTAGGTAGGACGGTTAGGTGAAAGGATAGGGTAATTGTTTAAGGATGATACACGGGAAAGTATACTACCTCGGGAATTGGATGTTCTACAGCCCCATCGCTGGTGTTTAGCGTTGTAGTCCCCACCTGCAATGAAGCGCCGCCCAAAGGATTGGAATAAGGATTGCAGAATTTTTGGGAAAGGCTATTTCCTGGAGGACAATATACAGCTGAAATAGTAAGGTTAAATGGAAGGGTGGATAGGATTAGTGAGGTAGACTGAATGGTGTCAGATGGAGAGGAAGGAATCAAGGTGTGGGTTAGTGATCTATGGATAAGAACGCAAGTACCACCGTGAGCTGTTTTGTCGGGGTGGTCAGTTCTGTAAGTAATATAGTCTTTGATGTGGAAATAAGAGGTAGGCGTCAGGTGGGTCTCGGTAATTAGGGCAATGTGAATGTTATTTATTTATTTATTTATTTATTTTACAAGCATCTACCCTAGAGGGTCATTAGCAACAACAAATATATGTGTTTTTTTAACATTCAGTTAATTCAAACATTATTGGTATTAAAAGTAAGCATAATTATACAAAGTTATAAACATTGGATATTTTCAAAAATTTAAATAAACTTTGCACAGACGTTTCACTGTCACCAAGAGCGATGTCCATCCGGTTGGCCATTCCGCAATCTTTCCTTACATCCTTGTATTCCTCGCAGTCCATTAAGATGTGCTCCACGGTCATGGGTACATTGCAGATCCTGCAGGTCGGTGGATAGAGTCCCTTTAGAAGATACGTGTGCGTTATGGCTGTGTGTCCCATTCGTATCCTTGCCAAGACAGCTTCTTCGCGGCGATTTCTCCTTTCTGATGTTCTCCATACGTCAGGACTACTTTTAATTTTGCCTAATTTTTCAGCTGTTTTGTTCCACTCTGTAATCCATGATTCATATATTCTTTTTTTTATATGAATACGCCAATCCGATGCAGTCGTTTTATTGATGTATATGACGTCTGAATTGGGTTTCAATCTTGCAGCATTTGCAGCTTGGTCTGCTTCTTCGTTTCTTCCGATGCCCAGATGAGAAGGAACCCAAAGAAATCTTACCACTTTGCCTGAACGTAGACATTCCTTCTCAAGAAGTTGGATTTTCATCACCAAAACGTCTTTTGAGTTTCTGTTTTCCAGTGATTTCAGTGAGCTTAATGAATCGGATACAATCAGATGATATTTGCATTGACTATTCATTATGAATGTCAACGATTTCCAGATTGAATAGAGCTCACCGGTGTATGCACTATTCGATTCTGGTAGAAGAAATTTGTAACTAACAGAGCCCATAATAATGGCACATCCAACTTCAGAGCTGGATTTTGAAGCATCGGTAAACCAAAAACAGTAGTTGAGGTACACTTCTTTTCGTTCATTAAACATTTTTTGGTAAATGTGTTGAGGAGTCGTGGGTTTTGAAAAAAATGATAGACTGTAATCAATCGTACTTTCTGTTTGTATCCAGTTAGGTATTGGATTGCCTGGGAATTTAAAATATTTAGGGAAAGATAATTGTAAATCATTTGCCCATATTTTGCATCTACAATGGAAACATTTGCAGGATCGTCTATGCTCTTCATTCAAAATCGTATGTGTTGTAGGATCGTAAGCGAGGAGGTGTTTTTTTGACATAATTTGGCCGAAGTATGCTAAACTCAAATATTTTCTCCTTAATTCTAAAGATGGCTCACCACTCTCTATGTACAAACTTTGGGCAGGTGTGGTTCTGAATGCACCAATACAAAGACGAAGTCCCTGATTATGAATAGTATCTAGTGATTTCAGTGTTGAAACACTAGCAGAACTGTAGGCAACAGCTCCATAATCAATGATAGGCCTGATCAGAGTACGGTACATCATTAATAAAGTTCGTCGATCTGATCCCCACTGAGTGCTGGACAGAACTTTTAATAAATTTAGCCCTTTCTGGCATTTTGCTTTTATTTGACGAATATGTTCAGACCATGTTAGCTTTTTATCGAAGTAGATTCCTAGGAATTTGAAAACTTCTTCAAACATAATAGGTTGTTGAAACAAACTTAATGACGGGTGCGTTTGGCATTTTCTCCTTTTACAAAAATGGATGGCCACCGTTTTGGAACTTGAAAAGTTGAAACCAGTATTTTTAGACCATGATTCGAGATTCCCTAGAGTTGTTCTTAATTTCCACTCGATATATTCTATTGACTTGCTTCTTATATAAATAGCAAAGTCGTCAGCAAACAAAGAACAATTTACTTCTGCAGGCGTTGTATTTACAATGCTATTTATGGCTATTAAAAATAATGTTACGCTTAGCGGAGATCCTTGGGGCGTTCCATTTTCCTGATGGAATGATTGAGAAAGGTTAGATCCAACCTTAACTTGAAACGACCTATCTTTAAGAAAATTGTTAATAAATGTCAATAGCTGCCCTGAGAGACCGAGTTTGGATAGTGTACTGACAACATTATAGCGCCACATCATGTCATATGCTTTTGTGATATCTATGAAGACAGCTACCAGGTGTTCTTTGTTTGAAAAAGCCCTTTGAATTTCGTTTTCAAGCTTCGTGATTTGGTCGATAGCAGAGCGGTGTTTTCTGAATCCACACTGGGAAGTTGAAATGAATTTTTTTGAGTCCAAGAAATAAATTAGTCTATTATTAACCATCTTTTCGAGAAGTTTAGAAACACAAGAAAGTAGTAAAATAGGCCTATAGTTATCGATGTTTATATCTTTTGTAGTTTTCCTGATTGGAATAACGATGGCCTTCCTCCAGGCTTCGGGAAACATCCCTGTCGTCCAGATTTCATTATAAATTGAAAGGAGAAATGAATGTGCAATTGACGGTAGTTTCTTCAAAAAAATATATGGGATCTGATCGGGGCCTGCAGTAGATTTATCTTTGCATGTGTTTAAGATAAAATTCATTTCAGCTAGAGTAAATGGCTGATTAAAAATTTCTGAGCCATGTGTATGAAATTCAATCGAGCTTTTTTCTTGTTCACATTTATGCTGCAGAAAATCGATGTTATAATTATCAGTTTTCGACATAGTAGAAAAGTGATTTCCAAAATGCTCAACTATTTTACCAGGGTCAGTTATGATTTGATTATCTACTGAAACCGAAGAAACAAAGTCAAGTTTTTTGGATCCTTGGATGGCATTAACTTTTTTCCATACTTCTGTTATGGTAGTATTATTGTTGATAGAATTGACGTAAGTCATCCATGAATTTTTTTTGCTGGCCCTCAATATCTTGTTAGCAATTGATCTTATTTTTTTAAATTCAATTAAATCTTCCAGCGATCTTGTTTTTTTGTATCGGTTCAGTGTTTTTTTTTTATTCATAATTGCGATCCGGCAGTCTTCATTCCACCAAGGAACTAGACGTCTGTCATTATAAATTACTTTGTGTGGAATATTCATTTTTGCTGACTCTATGACACTTTGGTTAAAGAAAGTAATTTTGTTCTCCAGATTGACATATGATTCTTTTTTCATTACCATTTCTGATTCTATCAACAATGAAAACTTTTCCCAATTCGCTCTTTTAATTGACCATCTCGGAACTCTATGTAATGTAGCATTTGAAATATCATAAAATTTAACAGTCACAGGAAAATGATCACTTCCATACAAGGTGTCCTTTACGCTCCACTGAACTTTATGTAAAAGTTTAACGTCTATGAATGATAAGTCGATTGCGGAAAAGGATCCATTGGCACAAAAATGAGTAGGGGAACCGTCATTAAGTAGAATTAAAAAACTATTGAGATCTAAAAATTTCTCTATTTCTCTTCCTCTATTCTTGTAGTCTGATAAAGTTGAACCCCACAATTTATTGTGACCATTCATATCTCCGACCATGATTAGAGGTCTTGGGAGTTGGTCAACTAAAGTTTGGAGATCATTGGCAGTGAAGTCTCGGTTTGGAGGTATATAGATATTGCAGACTGTGATAGGTTCAGGTTTGTATAATTTTATAGCAACAACTTCTAAGGATGAGTCAATATTAATCCGTTCAGAATATACTTCTTTTTTTTACCATAATCGCTACTCCTCCCCAGGCAGATCTGCAATCATTTCTGTCTTTTCGGTAGATGTTAAATTTTTTTAAATTAACAGCTTGTGATTTTAAAAAATGTGTCTCTTGTAAACAGCAGCATATGGGATTTTCTTCAGCTAAAAGTAATTTGAAGTGCTCGTAATGTTTGTAAAATCCGTTACAATTCCACTGTAATATGATTGGGTTTTTTGTTGTAGTCATTTTATTAAAGTAATGAAAAGTTGTTAGTCAGTTCCTAGTTGTCGGTGCTGTCGTCTGTATTTAATGTATTTTCTGTAGAGTCCCACTTTCTTTTTAATATCTTGGATATCCTTAATTTGGATCGTCTGTCAGTTGTGTGTTTCTTTGCTTCGGCAAGCATGTCTTTTAAGCCCTCTTTGTTGTTCGTGAACTCGTGAACTAGTTCGCTGAAGTTTTTAGTTTCAGACGACATTTGAATGAATTTCACCATTTCATCAAAAGAAATGGGATATTTATGTAAATTATCTTCTATTAACTGTCTAGCATTTTCGAAGTTGGTTTCAGTATTGATATTGGTCTTTTTCAGTTTTTTTGACTTATTCCGAGAAGGTTGAGGTGCTGGTATTGGTGGGAAATCTTGTAAATTAATGGTATTTTCAAACTCATCCGGAGAATCTAGAGATAAACTTAATTCTATATTGGATAAAGTAGAAGCAGGAGGACTTGAGTAACATCGTTTAGTGCCAGAAACCGCCACGGGTAACGCTGCTAAATTATTGCTCGAATTAACAGCTGATTCGGCACCGGAACTATCTACAGTGATATTGTTTGACTCATCACCATGGCTACGTGATACATGGTTTAAAGGCTCTATTCCGTTACTGTCTTCTAGTGATTCTATTTTCAAAGGGTCTCCATGACAACCTCCTATGGTCGTTGGAGCCTTATTAACCATATGATTTGGTGTGTCTAATATTGAAGAATTTGTTATTGTTTCACAATTATTTTTAACATCTTGATCAAAATGTATTAATAGGTTTTCTTTCCCGTTAGATGCCTCCTGAATATTGTTATCATTATCGCACTCAGGGCAATCTGTAGATATATGACCCGGTTGTTTACAAATAAAACAAGTGACAATGTCTTCACTGAAAAAAATTCGATATGATACATTGTCATGTTTTATAAGTAAAGACGTTGGAAGTTTATTCAAATCTTCGGGTGGAATATACACTTGCCGTCTAAAACTTAGAACGTGCGCCAGCCTTGGGTCTTGGTAACCAGCTCTTAGAAAATGCATGGGAGAGACTAATTTAATACCTAGGCTTCTGAGTTCATTTTCTATTGCTTCGTGTGGAATTGAAGGGCAAGCATTAGAAATTATTATACGTTTGGCTGGGTTAATTAGACGTTTTATAATTATTTGTTTGTTGTCGATGGTTATCGATTGATGTTTTTTTAGGAGGTTATCGATTGCTTCCTTATTGCTAAAATGGATACAAAATCTTGAATTGGATATTCTAGAGGTGTATCTTATGAATTTTGGGACTATTAATTCTGCGATTTTGAGAACATATTCTTTTTGTTTTATGCCTGGTAATGTATGTAAAATGATAGCATTTTCTCGTTTTGAAAAACGGTCTGAAGCGGTGGCTTTAGCATATGTGGTTTCAGTTGCGTTGAGGTTAGACTGGGTTTTCGAGTAATTACTGCTTTGGATTAGTTCCATTTCTTTCTGTTTTTGATTTGTTGGTTTCAAAACATTCTGAGACATTTTTGAGGTATTAAGAACTGTTGCCATATTGTTCCAGAGCCAAAGCTCTGTACGCCTGTAAAAGGCGTTAAATAAATTGACTGACTATATATATCACTTTTTTTTAATAATGGTACACGCGCACTAATATTGTTCAATGTGCACAAAATAAAGTCAATAAATGCATAAATAGCACTCGAAATATATAAATCTTTGGGACTGACCTGAAGCGTGTCTTCTTCACATGGAGCCCAAACAGCTGATCGTGAATGTTATTGTCGTGTAAGAATACGTCTAGTTCATTTCTGTGATTGAGCAAACCATTTGCGTTCCATAAAAGAACTGCCAAGGAGTTTTGGATCATCGAGGAACAATGGACGTGATTTCTGACAGGGCTCTTGTGAGAAGGGTAACTAAGGGTCTGATAGTTTCTTGAAGTTCACGGAGGAAGGATGAAAGAATCGATGAGATATCACCAAGACTTTGGGAGGAAGTAGGATAGGGTTCTTGTATTTGAAACGGATGATTACACTGTCTTGAAGACGGTTAAACGAAAATAAACTGCTCTTCAACATTTATTAGACAAACGTTCAAAGCTCCGAAATAATTACAAAAGACATTCACATGACAGTGATTAGACCCATTTTGCGTTGAGCTTTGGGGCTCCACTAACCCTTCTTATCTAAATTATAGTAATTCATAATATCTATATAATGATATCATTTGATAACGTTTGGTGTGCTTCTAGGGGTTTTGGACAAATATAAGGTGAAAAACATTTTGACAAAAAATTGCTTGGTTTGCCATTGCGGATGGAAGCATACACGTGGACACTGGACTTAATAAAATTCGTTTTACTTATTAACTGAACGAGACTTAAAAAACAAGAAACTGCTCAACGTTTTCAACTGGTTCTTAATTTACTAGACAATAGCTCTAAGTTTTCCATTAATTACGAAGAATGTATTCACATGACGGTAATTAAACCATTTGGAGTTAAGCTTTATGGATTTTACGATGCTCCCTAAATCCTTGGTAAAATCCTCAATGCCTCTTATTATGTCACTATAAACTTATCCATAACGATCTAAAAATCCCTTACTCTGCAAATTTAGCCCAAACAAGATACTTATCATTCTATGAAATTCTACCAAATTCCAAATCGAACCCAGTAGTCTCTCAATTTCTCAGTCGATTCCCGATAACTTAAATAAACCTACGAGACGACTGAAAAAAAAATTGCTTAGGGACTCTTTAATGTAGAACAGTTAAGTGGAGAAAAGTGCAACACAAGGGTAATTCTTTACAAATAATTGATAAGTCATAGTAATAATTTTACTTCAAATTAACTTATTGTATATATTTTTTATAGTTGTAAATATCAATAAAGTATATAAACAATTTTTCTTATCTTCATCCTTACAGATTATAGATTATAATTATCCTTACAAATATAGAACATTTGTTAGCATGGAATGTGGATCCTTCGCTAAACCACATGCCAAGCATAGTCTAGGTCCCCACAGTTGTATTTACACTGAATATTCTCCTCAAGAATTTTTTTTCGGGTACCTCATTCACATTCATTCTGGCCACACACTGCCATTCCAATAGATTGGATAATGTTGCAGTCCTAGAAAATGTCCTATCACTTCTGCGTTCTTTCTGGTCCACCATGCAAAATTGTCTGGATCGAAGACAATCCGAAAATTTATCAAAGAATTTTCCTGCCAAGTAGGTGATTTTCCGGAGGCCATGAAAGCGTCGTACAGATCTCCTGAAATATGAGTATTTTGTACAAGCAGGCTTTATTTATACGGGGAAACGTTCGTCTCTACATTTACCACAAAAATTAAAAATGACCGTCCAATTCTACTTTGGATTTCGGTTCCAATAACACTATATCCGGCACTACGGAGCCCAGTCACTCTGCATATTTATTGCCTTCTCACATCTTTGTAATAGAATTCTAAATTTCACTAAACTAAATTATACTCCTTTATCTAATGAAATTCCAGATTAATAGAAATATATCATTCGGAAACGACTCATTGGAAACGGGAGGATTACGAAAGCTTTGTTCTCTGGGACCGGGTCCCTGCGAGCGACAGGTGTATTGTCATACCGTCACCGCTACAAGGCCGGACCTTCGGCACTTGAAGTAGCTTTGTCCTCGGGACATATCCAAGTTTATACTGTCTTACAAAGTTGGCTATAACGCAATATCCAAGAGCGGTTTAGATTAGTTTGGATCGAGTCTTCTCTTAGTTCGACAACTCAATTTATTAATGCTACGTTCCTTATAGATAGTTTCTACACTTTATGGAGAATTATTTCGATAATCAATTTGATAGGATATAATACAAAAGGAGGATAATAATTCTTCGTTATCCTCATTTAATTGCTTACAATGATTAAAATTATTCATTTATTTTTTTTTTATTAAAGAATTTAAATTAACAACTGTGCAAAAATATACACAGTAAACCTTCTGAAATACGAATATAATGGCATTACAAAAAACTTGAAGAAACTAACCATTGGTAGAACTCCATTATAAGAGGTACCTTAAAAGATCCCGAGGTCTTTTAATCTCCTTTTCAGACGCCTAGGAATATTATCAGTAATGAAATGGGATGTTGAGAGACAAATAAATTTGGATAGGTACATAGTTTATTAAGAAAGGAAAATCTCGTCCAAATAAGCAACATATTCGTTAGTGACGAAGAAATCAGCATTATGGGTTTTACGAGGATCCAATAAGCCTTCCAATTCTTCTCGTATCTAATAATATAATATTGATTGAAAAAGGGTGACTACAGCATCCTTTCAAAATATTCCACTAATTCCTGTTGAACAGGTTTGCTACCTAGGACTCCATCTAAAAAGACAAGAAACAACACCTTGTATTTTAAGATGCTGATTACTTACAAAAGACTCATTCTTATGACAGTAATTAGTCATATTCGGACATTCGGAGTTGAGCTTTAGGGCTCCACTATATCAACCAATTCCTTTCGTAACAACTCCTTGCAATCCATAGTCCTTCGAAATCCTCAATGTTCCTTATTATATCACAAACAAACTGATCCATAAAGATCTTAATGTTACATATCTTGCGGATTTGTCCTAAACCAGATACCAATCCCTTCATACTAAACTCCAATACCACTCAAATCCACTATTCTCCCAACATGCTTCACACTCGATTCCTGATAAACCTCCGAGGCGTGTGAAAAGATGGCCAAAAGGCCTTCTCATCTAGAACTTTTACTAAAGTGCTAACATTGAGTTATTCTCACTTATTTACATGTCATTGTAATAATTTTCCTCATATTTACTTGTATATTGTATCCAATGTAATATTAGTAAAACCCCAAGAATCAATGCTATAAGTCGAAACAAGCCTGAAAATAGCCATGTAGATGAGTTTTTGGAAATTAATCGAGATAACTGAAACCTTTGTCAAGTACCTAACTGTTGGAGCAGTCAAAATCGGCAAGCACCTTCTTTCTTTTCAATCTTGTGTCATGTTTCTTGTAGATATAAAATGCGAGATATCGTATCCATTCCACAATATTTAACGACACACTATTAATAAATACGGAAGGACAGGATGTGGTAGGTTTTCGACAACGAGTTAGGTTATTTGCTAGGAATTATTTGAACTCTCCAGTTATGACACCATTCTTCAAGGGAATATACTCGTATGTGTGACTGGATGCAGTAAATGGATCAGCATTGAAATATAAATGACATATATGTATATATATATGCAGGTGTCTTCAGCATAAGTTGTGAGTAGTGTATTAGGATGAGCTATATCACGGTATAATGAATGAGATCCAGGAAAGTTAGATGAGTAGGTAGAATTAAGGTTAATTTTATATACTCTATCCGAATGATAATAAGGGAGAATGAATAAATATGTCGATGGAATGAGCGAAGTTCATAAAGCAGTCTTGTATGCCAGACATCATAAATAAATATATTTAAAAAAAATAGTAACTTGTTTTATTTGAAAAAAACAACCACATTAGTATGTTGTTTATACTTACTTTTAATGCTCTTAACTTTTATAACCATTTCACACCTTTTTAAAATATTATTCGTTCAGGTTCACCTTAATAGCCCAGCTATAATTCCATTCTTCGTTAGTAATATGTTTTGTATAGTCCAGGAATCACTTTGAATAAAACGATAAATTACCGCTTATGAAATATTTATCAGTATATACGAAAATATAGAAAATTATTATCAACAAAAAAAATTTAATAACTATAAAAAGTTAACTGACAAAGGCCAATAAGTGGAATTCCTACAGAAGGGGATGAAAGGGGGTTATTAAGATGCCAATATAGATTGGTCCCTTGGATTCCTAATACGATGAGTTTGTGATAAATGATCCAACTAAATGATATCACACGAAGTCCCTTCAAAACCCATTACATTATTAAATAACTTTCAATAGTTTAAGTTCAGTATCTAGGTCGTAAAAGAAAATTTAATAAAAATAGAATAAAAATATATAAAACATTATTTGACATAAAATGGAACTAATAAAATTATCATAAATAGAAATCCATCAAATGGAAAGAAACGAAGAAGCAATACGTAAGCACAGTAAAATTAGGATTTAAAATTTGGGATTAATATATGAAAAATTGGCACTATCACAATTATTTTCACTTTATCCGTGAAACAAATTGAATCCTTAAACCTCACATTTAACATTCAATTAATATTCCACAGATCCTTGTTGAACAGATCCGCTATCTAGGACTTAACTGGACAAACGATTAACTTGGAATCCACATACAAGACTTAAACGACAGGAAACTGCTCGTCGTTTACGACTTCTTCAACATTTACTAGACAAACGATCAAAACTCTCGATTTTCTACAAAAGACTCATTTACATGACAGTTATAACACGTATTTGGATATTCAGAGTTGAGCTCTGGGGCTCAACTAAACCTCCTAATTCTTCTCGTATCAATCCTTACAATCCAAAATCCCTCGAATAATCCTCAATGCTCCTTACTTTGTGACCAATAGACTTATCCATACAGATCTTAATATTCCTTTTGCTGCTGATTTAGCCAAACCAGATACCTGTCCTTCCATAGTAAGCTCCATAACCACTCCAATCCACTAGTCTCCCAACTTGCTTCCCACTCCATTCCCGATTATCCTCCGGGACGTTTGAAAATAAGATGGCCTAGAGACCTTTTAGTGTAGAATTTATTCAAGCGCTACTAGTGAGTAGTTCTTCACATGTTATTTACTTCCCATTTTTTTCACTTTTAACACATTTATTTGTTGTAAATATTTTATACAGTTGTAAATAAATTTATTTAAAAAAAAAAGAAGTAAATTAAATAAATAAAAAATATTAAATCCAAATTGTCGGATCAAAGATGAGTACCAAGCACTTTTATATTTGTCAAAAACCATATTTTTCAATATTCTAAAACATATTTACTCACAATAGATATATACGCCGATCCAAAGCAAACCTTGCCTAATGGAGAACATGTAAGATGAGACATCCATTGATTTATGTAATGTGAAAATCCGAAAATTTCTAGGTTTTAATCTCTTTCCCTCATATCTTTGGAACTATTAGAAAATAGAAAAGAGTGGTTTTGATGGTTCTTCTAGTTCTAAGAAAGGATCAACATATTTTTTTTTTTTTTTTTTTTTTTTTTTTTAGAACCGCTGAAACATGGTTGTGATATTTGATTTTAGCCAAAATAGTTAAATTTTTCGAGAAATCGACGATATTATAAGTCGATCGAAATCAAGGATACTAAATCGCATCAATGAAGTCAATGGAGTTCGAAAGAAAACCAGAGATGATTAATGGAAAACAAAATCGAGCTTGAAATTACTAAGTCCACTTATGTGCTCTATTTACGGCTCCTAGATAATTACTATAATTAGATAATCCGAGGTTATAGAATAAATTCATAAAATTATTACCTCGATATCAATTTTCATTAAAACTATAGCGATTAATAAGGGAATATATATAAATCAAGAATTTGGCCTGGATACGGTCCAGTTTCTGCGGTGCGCCTTTACTCTTATCAACGGCGAACAAAAGGCGTAGGTCCGGCGAGTGCACAAAAGTGGAGGGGTCCCTCATTATAGAAAGTTCTAGGGAGGAAGTGCCCAACTTGAAGAGCTAAATCACGAGGACAATGAGCGGAGTTTGTGATCTCCGGGCAGCGGGTGATTGTTGGTCTTTGTTGGTCAACAATAGTTCTTCGATGATCAGTCAGCCTTGTGAGCCGTTAGGTCAAGCGGCAGGCAGATATCGCAAAGATATGGATGGTATTGTAGGTCTAATGACTGGACGGAGAAAGAAACCAAACTAAAATAATTGAAGATCAACAATAAGACCATGATTTTCAAGAATGGTCAATTTTTTATTGTTTAGCACTACAGATCATGGAGATCTTTGACAGCGTGAAACGATGTCTTTTTTAAGACACTTATTGCCGTGGACCAAACCTCCAGGACGTTGTTTTAATCCTTAAAACACGATACCCGAATAAGATCAACGGGGAAGGTATGCGCTCGGTCGATGTGAATTATCCCTAGTAAGCCCAATCGAGCGTGATAAGTAACTGGATGGGTGACCGTTCTGCAAGCAAAGCCATGTTGACCGGGGTATTTTAACAAACTATTCCCACTCCACGTCATGTAAGACAGGTCAGTCTATGGAGGCAACTCACACCGAAATGTAAAGTCGAGAGTTTCGAAGTAACGCTTCTAGATAGAATAACAAGCTTTTTAAAAATTACTTGAGTATTTCTTAATTTCACGGAAGAGTTCATAGTTAGCAATTCAAACAGTGATTTCAGGATTCTTTTTAAAAATAAGACTACCGACACATTGTCCTATATTTAAATTATGCCTTCAAGAGTACCCCAAGGATCAGCCTTTACTCCAATTATCGACATAGTATTCACGCATGACATTTCAAGCACTAGCGACATACTAACATAATCAGCGAATAAATGCTGAGTCATGAAAAAGTGTTGGATGAGGACTTTTTGGTAATGCTCCTATACTGCTCTTGTGGTATGTAAATTAGGATATCAAATGTTCAACATTAAGAATATTAAGATAGAATTAAAGTGATTCAATGCCTAATTGTATGATTGTGATTGGGAATTCATTATCACTTCCCAAAATTTTTTCTAATTCTGATTCTACTTAAACAAGAACGCCCCAAAATAAAAATAAAAAACCCTGCGCTAAATAAACATAAATTACTTACGTGGTCACAACATCCTGGTTTTGTTCTTCGTCATCATCCTCGTCGTCAGAGTCATAGAAGGGATCCTGGTCGCGCTGGTTGTAGCGAGCTGCTTCATCGGGAGACAGGTTTTCTTTTCGGACGACCGTATCGCCGCTCCTGTGGAGCTCCTTCTTCGAAACACAGACAGCCGTGTAAGGGTCTTCCAACAGGCATAGTTCCTTCTTCTTGCAGTTCAGCGGTTGGCAGAGCTCACCTGAGGAACAAATTACAACAGTCAGTCGGTTCTTTGCGTGCGAAAATACAATTATGCCCTAAAATTAACATAAATAATGAGTCCATAAATTAATGCAGGTTTATAGTTTTAAAATATAAAATATACAAAAAGGATCTAAAATATTTTTTAAATGTAAAAAACTATACATTTCTACCAATAAGTTAACAACTTTTCTATGCCCTATGAATATAAATTTGGGTCTTCGGTATAACTCAACTCTAAAAATGCATTTTTTTTATTCAATTTTAATTATGAATTTTGTTTTTCTTAAAAGTAGTCCAGATGTCTAAAAAAGGGTAGTCGGTTGACGAGATATCTGAAGAGTAAGCCTACTCATCCATTCACATCGTTGAATCTTACAATCAAGATTAAACAACTTTTATGAGTTGATACGCGAGGCATTGTCGGTTATTTTGTTTCTGAGGTGCATACGTGAGCTTTTCTACCTTTTCTATTGCCTCGCAGTGGTCAGTTCAACAGTCGATTTCCTGACTGAGGAAAACTTTTTGAAAAGTTATCCTGGGATTTTCTTCAACAAAACTCTCAGAACATAACCATCAAGAGTCGGAGCCTTGTCTCCAAGACTGAAATTTTTTAAACCACCGTTGAACGCTGCACTTACACTGTCATGACTTTAGCCTACGGTAATGTTTCTGGCCGTTGATTGACTTAATTTAAATTAATTCAACGATATTAGGCAAAAATCACACGATAGTACAAACTGGATTATATCCTAGTAGTGACATGATACAAAATTAAACAAACATTTATAATTGGATGAGGATTAATAAATTAAGACATCCATACAAAGAAATAATCTGCCTAACGTAAACGATTTGTTTGATCATTCGTTTGTTGGGGGCTTTAAGTCTTTATGTACCCCAACTAGGATAGGAAGGATGGTTGTGGTACAGGTTACCAAATATTTTAGGCAGAATGGGGAGGTCAAGATCCATTCCGTGGGTTAGGGGTGGGATTTGAACCCGCGACCCCCAGGAGGAATCTCCGTCAATTATCTGTTATCAAGAGAAGTGATACAGCTCATATTTTCCGACTAATTTAAAATTTTTAGAGAAACACTCAATACTTCCAGTTATTTAGAAGTGATAACTTAAATTAATTGGACATACGAAGTTTTTTATACATCTTTAGCAGATCTGCCGGTGTTGTGCAAGGTAGTATCCTTATTCCCATCCTTTGCACGGTATATACAGATAGAATTCCAACCAATCCCAACACCTTCCTATCCACTTTTGCTCATTATGAATGGGTTTTATCAGTAAATAATAAATGAAGGTTTTCGAATACTTTAACATTTAAAAAGCTCTGATATTCCTGAATATTACTAAAACTCATTCACACGAAAGTGAACATACAGAGGTGAGCTTAAAGGCTTCACTAAAATATTCAATTTATGTTGTATTGATCCATTACAATCCAAATTAAAAAAAAAATTCTTATTAGGCCACAACCATAACCTTACTCATTTGTCCTAAACGAGATAATTATCCTTTCTTGATGTACACACATGATTTACTTATATTACCAATGATTACTGATAAACCTCAGAAGCAACTGAAAAGAACATTGCCTCGGGATCTTTTAATATAGAACATTATTGAATAGTACTATAGCCGCGTTATATTCAAATTATATTAAAAAAAAAAAAAGTAATAAGACCCTGGAAACCAATATTGACACAGATTACGACGAAAACCAAACATATTAACCGTAACATGATGATTTAATTTTAATTTTATTTATTCAAAGATCTAAGAACTCTATGAATATATTCGGGAAAAAATTGAAGAAAACTTAGTAAAGGAGAAAAAAGCAATCTCAACAAGAACGCTATTAGACAGAGACTTCCTCTTCTAAGCCCCCTTTTACTATTCCAGGCTAAGTTTTAAGTCCTAGTTGTATAAAGGCTATTTGCATTTTAAGTAGCTTCCTAAAAGAAAAGTACCTAGAAAGTCGATGTATAAATTTAATTAAGTATTGAATAAAGTTAATTAAATAATATTTGTATTATAATATTGCAATAATATATATTTTTTTTAATTTATTCACTGATATTTACAACTATAATAAGAGATCAACAACTTTTAAAGAAACTACCCATTAGTAGTTCTTCAATGAATCTGCATTAGATGGTCCCTATGCCATTTTCAGATGCTTTGGGTGGTATTGGTGAGAAGCAAGATGGAAACTAGAGGATCCGAGTGAGTACGGAGTTTATTATAGATGGACAGTTATCTAGCATGGGCTAAATCTGCAACATATGGGGCATTACAATCTTTATGGTTAAGTTGATTTGTAACACAATACCTTTGAGAACATTACGAAGGATTTTGGATTGTAAGGATTGGGTATGAAAAGAATAGATTTGGAAACGGAATCCCAAAGCTCAACTCTGTAAGTTCATGACTGATAGATTAATAGGGATATAAAATATAAACTGATATTCATGCCTTATCTCGACATTATTTCACGGATCTTATAACTGAATTTTATAACTGAAAATTATAATTATATTTTGTATATAGTTTTATACCAACGCTCATTTATTTTTATTATATAAAAAAAAACAATATTTAAGAATTATAATTATATAAACATATAATTAACGACACTGATACAGTAGAACCTCACTAATTCAACTCCTGGCGTAAAAAACCTTGCAGTTAAACGCCTTAACACAAACCCTAACCCTAATTCAACTCCCACGAGACCGACTTTCCTGGTAATCCGAACTTTCCGCAGAGTGTATATATTTACGGAATAACCAGCAGTCCAGAAAAATTGTACATTTTAGTATGCAAAAGGTCTGACAGTTTTGAGTTTTGTATATGTAGTTAGGGTTGTGTTTTTCAAAAATGAAAATACACGTTTTGAATCTTGAAACTCCACCGCTAGCTAATTGGTAGAATCGAAGTGTTTTGTACTTCGAAATGTTCTATATATTACTCGTATATGCCAAAATATCTGCAGCTAAAATAAACTAAATTTAATACAAATTGAACAAATTTTTTTTTTTATTTTTTTTATGAACACGAGCAGACTGAGTAAAGAGAAATGAACAGGATTAAGTTGTGATTACCATTGGATATTATATACTTATAAATGAGTAATAAGGAACTATGCTGGAAGTAGGCTTCGTAAAAAAAAACTTATAATATTTCTAAGTGTATAAAGTGTTTAAGGAAAGGTATACACCTAACATACTAAACGACCTCGCTGGGTTGAAAACTATGTTACCGGAAGAACCCGAAATCATTGAAAACTAGAATTCTCTAGATAGAACTAGATTTAACAAAGCTCGTTCCTAAAGACTAGTATTAACTATACAATACCAATATTCACTTAAAGATCCTATTTTAACTGCTTTTTACTAGACAAAACTAGTTTCGGCTGGAACGCTCAGTTAAAAATATTTAGACTTATCCAAACCTGTTTGCACGGGTTCAGAACGGGAAGAACCGCTCATTCTGCTTAGAGCCGTTGGTGTGTGTACATTGCCCCATTTTGTTAGAGTGCTCAGTTGAAATAAAATGGTTATTGTTCTTATTAAGAGTAATCAGCAACAAACTGAGTCCGGTAACAGGAGAGCGTGAAAGGACGTTTCTTAGAGCAGATTCACTACAGTTACTACAGTGTAATGGCAAGAGACGTATACAAGCTTGTTACTGTCAAACATTTATTTTCAACGAGTCTTTATGTTCTTTGGGTTCTGAATCCGAATATGAACATTGCTACTATAGCAACCGTCGGCTTCATACCAAAATCGCAAAAAAAAAAAAAAAAAACACCCAAAATAGAGGTTATTTTCGTTTTCTTACATATAACGACTACGAGGCGTTTATAAAAGAAAGTCTTTAAATATTAACTTTAGCTTGAACCGGTACCTACAAAATGAAAAAAAAAACAACAACTCCGAAATCGGATAATGTTTTGCCAAGTTATAGACTAGGGAAAATTTTTAGAAATTTGCCAACTTGCGGTCTGTCTCACTCCGCGAAAACATGTTTGTCGTACTCTTTTGGCTATAACTCCGATACTATTTGTCGTTTTTTCATCTAAAAGCTGGTTTAATGTACCATTAGATCCTATATATGAAATTTATATTAAAACCCGTGGTGCTAACACCCACGTTAGCACGCTAATTTTGCATGTTATGGCAAAACAAGACAATTATGACATGTTCAGTGCAACAGACTTTCTTCGAAACACGCTTCGATGACCCCGATGGTTATCGTGGTAGCTTCGGATTCGGATTCAGTACCCTTAAAAACATAAAGATTTGATGAGAATAAAAGTTCAGAAGTTTTTTCTTAAAAACGACCTCTTTTGAGCCTTATGTAACTGGACTATGTAGCAGAAGTTGAAGAGGTAGAAACTATTCATGTCTTCATACACTTATTTTGTACTGTGGCTAAAAGTTTATACATAAAATGATTGATGGTTGCCTTCATTTTTTCTACTACATAGGTATAAGCAATGGAAATTTAGTCAAAATTAGTCATATCCATGTTTTTACTGAACTGAAATTCGTGATAAGTAGAATCATCGAAAAAACATAGACCATTCCAATATTGGCTAGTTAATAACAGCTTTAACGAAAGAGCTTTGTAAAACCTCAAAAAAAAAAATTCAGTGTCATTAATTTCGGGTTTTGCTGGTAACTTATAAATTATATGGATATAAGTAATTCTTAAAAATGCCTATTATCATTAATGACGATACCTATAGAGAAATAAATATCAACAGAGAAACCTAAAATTCAGAGCTAAACTAATCGTCAGTTATTTTATCAGAGGCTTGAAGGAAGAAAGTTGGAAGAAGAAGGACAATAGGCAAACTGAGGCGAAGGCTCCAGGGACAATATTTACCCAGAGTACTCCTTCAACTTCTTCTCCTCAGTTAACTGCCAAGTTTTCCCAGGCTAATTCTATTGTTTAGAAGTAACTCTGCCATTCATCGGGAGAAGGGGAGAGGAAGGGGGGGAGGGAGGGAGGGAGGCCGTCCTAAAGTTTGCCCGAGTGAGGAGGACATCTTCATGTCGCCGCGTATTATTTAAGGGCCAAGTTGCCAGGGGCACTCCCAGAGGATCCCAGTCCAAGAAGTAGGATGATGCTAGGGTGAGCAATAAATTAAGTATGGGCTTTTAGAGAAGAAGATGGGAAATTATATTTAGAATCCCTGCTCTCGTTAGTTAAAAACGTGATAATTTTAATATATTATTCAAGTTTTATTTGTCTGATATATTTCCTTTGCATGTATTTTTCCTTTGCATGTATTTTTCCTTTGCATGTATTTATAATTTAGTCGGAGGTTAGAAGAAAAAAAAAAAAAAAAAAAAAAAAAAAAAAAAAAAAAAAAAAAAAAAAAGTCTGATATAATTCTTGTATTGAAGTATGCAATTGATCATTATTTACCCAATGATATTTTCACAAATGGCAGTAATTGTTAACGTGCTTTCAATTCCACTGATAAGGTATTTGAAGATTATATAAAAGCATCCAATTTTTAATTTAATGTAAGAGTAGGTCATTCAGAAAAACAGTTACTATTAAGGAATTCTTGCAGATAATGCAGCAGTGCAACTAAAGGCCCATGGGTAATATTTTCAGTCTTGCTGGTAATTTCTGTTATGGCGAAGTGACGTTCAAGCGACGATTCTTTACTCTACATGTAAAAAGGTGCTAGACGATGATTGAAAAATTCCTTATATACATATTTAAAATCAGCACAGAAAATGGATTGAAATCCTCAGTTTTAGTAAAATAAAAAAAAAAATGTCTAGTATAATTAATCATGGATCTGGACAATTAATGGCCTGGAAGGTAGAGGAAAAGAGCAGAGAGGAAACACTGTCAGATTAAAGAGAAACGACTGAGTGTTTGCCCTAATTCGATTCCTTTGATCTGGAGGGTCCACCTCTTGGAAAAGGATCCCGACAGTAGCAGTTCATGCGCGACATTTCACAGCCCGATTCGTTGAGTCTCAACTTACAAGTACAATCACTTTATACTTTGTTATCCGGTTATCCAGTTATCAATTATTTATTACGGTGTAATGTTCGATAATGTCTCTAAAATATTTGCTCGTGGCTGTTCAGTTTGTGGCCGAGAGAACCTGATCAGTTAAGACAGTTGAGGAGGAAGTCAAGCCTTAATCTTGGACACTTTTTTTATTTCTTCTGTGGAATCGCTATGTTGGGAGTCGTTTACATTTGTATATGTTTTTTAAATGTTTGTTGTAAGCCATAGAACATTTATAATAAATCGCGTTTCACTGTTTTTTTAAACACAACATAAAGGTTGTGTATAACTTCAACTTTCAATACTCCATCACCATCATACTCTAAATCCGCAGTAGTTTTTATGTCGGTAGGATGAAGATATCCTACAGAATCTGGATTAGGTCTCTCGTTCTTGGACCAACTCTCTTCTTCTACACTATATATTTTATTCCCTGAACGCCTCCCTACCACGTTATGTAAGATCTCCCTTTGGCCTTCTTCCTCTACACTAGTCTGTTCGTTTTTTTTTTTTTTGTTTAGTTCTTTTGTGATCCATCCTACGGAGATGTTTGTACCATCTTAAGTTATTCATCTCTAGGATGGTCTCACCCGTTTTAACTTACTAGCTAGTATGATGGCGCTTAATCTCTTTGGACACTTTTTTCCACTTTTGAGTGTTTTGAGGTGAGTCCATGATTCTGAAGAGTATGAGGAAGTAGGGAGTAACTTTATTTTACAAACAGCCTTTCTAGTTTTTATCGTAAACACTCTCCTATCCAAAATCCTTTAAGGAACTTGTATGATGTGTACTTTTTTGTATGATATAGTCGTATACTGATGAGCTCAGGAACAGAATATATTGTTACATCAATCCGTGTCATTCTTCTTCTTCCTTGATGGCACTACAACTAGTGAAAAGTCTAGGTATCCCGTAGTCTGAGCTACCAGTCTTCTCTGTTTTACGATGATGCTCTCCAATTTCTGATCCTTAGCATTTTCTTCACCGTCTGCAGCCATACAGTCCACCCACCGCAGGTGAGGTTTCCTCACTTTTCTGCGTCCAAAAAGCTTTTCATCTAGGAGCTTTTTGGGGATTTCATTACCACTTCTTACAATATGCCCTGCCCATCTCAGACGTCCGTAATTTATTAGCAATTATCCTGGCGTCTATAGAGATGCATGGGCTCAACGTTTTTCTCAATGTCCATACCCCGTCGTCACACACAGGTTTAAAAATCCTTTTCAGAATCTTCCTTTCAAATATCACTAAGGACGATTCTAGGGCTTTCGTTTTAATTCCGAACATTCCGACTGTCACTGGGGTAATAAAAATCACTGTTTCGAAAAAACTATTCCGGAATTTCAATCCATTTCATATATATTTTCTAAACTAGATTCTTGTTAGTTACTTCTCATTCTCTATTATTTGTGGATTTACTATTAGGTTTACTATTTTCGACATTTTCGTCAAATAATTTAAATGTAGTGTCAATGGGAGAAAGGTAAGGTACTAGACATTCAGCTGTGACTTCGAGTCCAGCTGTAGGCAGAAAGTTTGTCCTCTTTTATTTCAGTAAAGATCGACTTCGGGGTTGAGATCCTCTGCGGCACAACCCAGGAACTGTAAAGTTGAACAGTGATTTTGGCCAGATCTCCTTTTACAACAATCGACCTGGAAACAATATGTTCTCACCTAAGTTCGGAACCCTTCAATAGGTTGTTGTAATTTTTTTCTTTTAAATGGGCCATATAATTGTGACATTCTGTGGTAGACAAATAATTATCTTTATACAATAGATAAATATAATAAATTGAAATCAATTCGACGATCTCTTGAGAATATTCCTTGACTTCATTAAGGAACTAGGAAAATTTTACCTTTTTAAACCTCACTTTGTTCTGATTGTCTTTTCTTTTCTCTCCAGTAGCGGAAGGTCTGGGGAGTTCTTCTACTCTCGAGAGCTACAATCAATCTCAGGACTCAAAGAAACGGAATTTTCTAGCCTCGCTGAAGGGCTGTCATACATCAACGGATTCCATTTTAATATCTCGAGGGAGAGTGAATAAAAGAATTGAAAGAAATGAAAGAAGAAGTTTAAAAATTATCACTAGGCTCTCCTTTTTTTCTTTTTCCCTTCTTTCTTTCTTCGCCGTTGAAGAACCAAAGTTTTCCGTTATCATCAGTGTTCCTTTCAGGAGGTAGAGCCCTTAATAAAAGGAGTTGTACGTCCTTATCTTCCCGGCCGGGTAATGAGTTTCATCCCCCTCAACTTCTTCATCCCCGCTGTAATTCTTCCAGATGTTATCGGAAGGTTGGTAGACCTGTGCCTACAATGACTACTGTATCAATAAACCCCTCCTTATTGGATGTTTGTATTGAGGGGTTATCGATTGTCCTTCCTTTTCATAATATTCAAATGTACAATATTGTAATGCTAATACCAAATAAAATATATTAATGATGAGAACCTAATTTGAAATACTCGGAGAAATATCTCCGAGATTGTAGTCATTATTCAAACTTAAATATTAACTTTATTTACCTAATTATGTTTATTATATAACATAAATAAGTGAAATTTTCAAGCGGGTGCGGATGGAAAACGTGGTTAGCGTATACTAAAGAGAGGAACAATGCCTAAAAGTTTTGGAAAATAATATATTTGATTAAAAAAGGATGACTACAGTATCCTTTCAGAATATTGCACTAAATTCTGTTGAACAGATTTGCTAACTAGGACTCCATCTAAAAAGACAAGAAACTGCAAGTTGTATTTTAAGATGCTGATATATTACAAAAGGCTCATTATCATGGCAGTATTAGACCTATTTGGCTCCACTATATTATCAAATTCACTAGTATTCATTACTTGCAATCCCAAATCCTTTGAAATCCTCAATGCTCCTTATAATGTCACAAATAAACTTATCCATAAATATCTTAATGTTTCATATGTTGCTGATTTAGCCCAAACCAGGAACCTATCCTTTTATAGTAAACTCCATACTCACTCGAATCCACTTGTTTCCTAACGTGCTTTACACTCAATTCCCGAATAATCCTCCTAGGCGTCTGAAAAATTAACCGAGAGACCTTCTAATGTAGAATTTTTATAGAAGTGCTACTGGTGTGTAATTATTTACATATCATTGACAAGACACTGTAATGATTTTCAAATTTAGTTATTGTAAAAGTATATGTTTATAGCTGTAAATAATAATAATAATTTTTAAAAAATCTGAAATACTAAAAACGGACATTTCATATTTACGCAATTCCTTCTATATCACTTGGTTCAGTAAAGTATAATGATAAATCTTTACGACATTAATTAAAGCTTTGTTGTTTCCTTTTCTTCCTCTTAAAATATTTCATCGCAATAAAAAAAATGGCTGTTCTTTTGCAGAATGACTAAAATGTTTTTGAATCTAATGGAGCAGAAGAGGCAAACAATAAGACCATTAGATTAATCCTAAACATGAACAAAGGATCGAGAAGCTGTTGACGGATTTAGAGCAATTAATGGACTGTGCATATCCTGAATAAACAATTCACCCCTCCCACCCCTCCCCCACCCCTTGTCCCTGTTAGCCGCGGTCAATTATTCAAACAGGCTGATAACATAATGAGCATTCCCGCTAAATAATTCCCTTCTACGTCTCGGCTAGGCGCTAACTTCATCTTCTATTTACCTCAACTATTAATCATCGTACTGATTGTTTACTGTATTCTCTAAAGACTGTTTTATTTACAACATTGGACTTGAATGCGTGCTTAATGGTCCAAATGGTTGTATCGTTTAAAGTTGAATTCACATGGCTGTGATTTTCCAATATATTTGAATATAAGTAAATCTGTTGAATTTGAATAAATTTTAACGTCTTCACATCAGTGAAATTACAACAGCTGGGTTAGAAATTATCAGTTCAATTAGGCCTGATAATAAAGTAGTATATATCAATGTTGGAAAGATTTAATTTCATTCATAATTTGATTTTGCTTTTCTTATTTATTTTTTATTTTATTTATTTTTTTTTTTTATTACCAGCCGAAACCTATTGCGTTATCCCAAATGAAATGTCCAGTTGTTTAAACCTTAATGATGAAGGAATGCGGATTAAAGCTTTGCCTGTTGATCTTCGGCAAAGTGTTTACATTCTACGAATAAGTCCTAAAAATCTGACAATGAAAACTTGGATGGTCTTTGGCAGAAGTTTGTTTAAAATAGGTAAATATTTTAGGTAAAAAATATTAGTTTATTACTTTTTTAAATTTAATTCCTGTTTCCGAAAACGGAGATTTAATGTGAGACAGCCCAATAATAAATTAACAATGAATTAATTAATTTTTGCTACTGTCCGAAAATTAGCAAGATTATTATTTAACTTACAATGCTTTACGTATGGGAAACGTGGCTGCTTACGTTAAGGAAAGAACAAAGCCTAAATGTTTCCGAAAATATAAATAAAAGTATTTCTCAGAATATTTAGGGTAAAAAAGGATGAGAACACTAAAGAATATAGAAGGCAACATAATGCGAAATTGCAGTATACTTATCCGATCAGTGTGTTCCAAGTGAGTTCCAGTTCATTAGTATCGGGTTTAACTAATTCCTAAATAATTTTCATGTCGGGATTGTGAGCAGGGGTTGTTATAGAAAAGTTCTAAAAGAGCCTACGGTAGGAGCATGTCAGATTTCAGGAGGAAGAGAATTCCAGAGGGTAGTGGAACGGGCAAGGAAAGAATGTCTCTATCCTCTTAAAGAAATGTACCTTGGAAATAATTTCTACAGTAGGAGCGGAAAAGCCAGTCAATTTCGGTTTAAAGTTGTGAAACATCGGAACGCCTCCGGATATCATAAGCAAATCTGATGAATCTGTTCATGATTCGCTTAATTAATAATTAATGTACAAATTAATCGTACAAACAAGAAATAGCGACATGTAAAGATGCTAGTTATATTTCAATTATTCATAACAACAATTTTAAGTGCAGACGATGGTCCACCAAATGTTCAACATTCCCAACATCTTACATTCCAAAAGACGTGATTTGGTCAAAATCAATGCAGTGAATCATAGCCCAACTAGGTCCTATCGTTTCTCATGCACTGCAAACATCAACCATTGTAATAATATTATAAGTTATTGTAAAATTTTATAATAACGCAGTCTGAATTTAATGCTTTAAAGATATAATATTTATTTAATTTGCAACCTAATATTCCATATATTAATTAGTTGCCATTTATATACTTGTAACATTCAATTTACATCCTTATCATTATACATTAAATTTTGCCAAAAATGTCATTGTTTTTTTAATTTAGAATCTCAATCAAAACACGATGTCAATTTGGCAGGGACTCCAGAAATAACTAGTATGCGGAGATTGTATAAAAGAAAGATAAAAATAATAATAAATAAAAAATAAATCTAACTATAAGATGTAAAAATCGTACATGGAAATATCGTACTGATTTAGATGTAAGAAAGAGTAATAAATAAGGCATAAGGGATGGTTAAAAGGACCAATAAACAGGAGAAGTGATCTGGGGCAGGTGCGATAAAACGGGAAGAAAGGGGCAATAAAAGGGAATAAGATGGCAGTGGTTCCGCTAACCCCCACCCGGCGGTAGCATCGTCCACTTTATGGACCACGACTGCTTTCTTTTCCAATGTTAATGCCAATCCCGGGGATGGAGTACGCGCGGAGCAGTCGGGATAGCTTTCAGCTTGAGTTATGTGCCCCGAGATAGTAAATGTCCAAGGCCAAGAGATATATAATTGTGAGTCCTGTTCTTGTAGTAATTGTAATAGCAACATCAGTCCTCTTATGACTTTTGCCTTTTTATTCTTCTTTCTTAATAAAAAAATTATTTTCATGTCAGTAATAATAACAAGAAGCTATATGTAACATGCTCAGTATAACAAATAATTTAAGTAGAAATCTTTGAACTTAAAGAGAGAAGAAAATTAGTATGGAATACAGCTATTTAAAAACACAATAAAAATAAAAATTGTGCCGACGTTTCGGCTTACTTGTCAAGCATTCATGAGAGCTATAGATAACAATAAAATGAGAGAAAAATAATGAATTTAAACTATAATAATAATAATAAAGACGACAGATATTGTTCGGTGGATAGTAATCGTGCTTTCTTACTATGTATTCCATGACCATCAATAAACCTAAAATTGATAATCAAAGTTGAGAAACAATTTACATCTAAGTCTGTATGTATACAAATGAGGGTGCGAATCGTCTAGTGGATTAAGATGTGTGCAATACATAATCTAATTTGCACGTAAAAGATTAATTGAGATGTAAAATATTAATTAAATGTTTTATTAGATTTATTTTTGGGATTTCTAGCCATTCTCACATATCTCACAGGTATTCTGAAATTGGTTGGCTTTACCCCAGTTTCCGACGTCAATACTTCCTAGGTGCACTCACATTTCAATCCTTCAAAACCAAAAAACCCTCCTATATTCATGACCTCCTTGCCTTGCGCTCCTCCATCCACCACTTAAATACTAGAACCCAGCCCAACTCCTGCGCATCGAACTGCATCCTTCAAAAAATCCTTTATTGTCCGCGCTTCCTCTTTATGGAATTCATTGCCCATGTCAATTCGAAAAAGCTCCATTCTTTACCTCCTGGATCTAACGTAGTTAGCTGACACTAAGCACATAATTTGGAAGGATCCCGAGTGTTTGAATGCCGATCCTAGCGAACCGACCAAAAATGAACAGGAAATCGAGCTATGTGTAGCCACTGTACATTGGAAGATCAACCCTGACGCAATGATCCTATCTACGTATCGGTCAACCCTTCACCCGCTAACATTTAACGCATACCGACCCCTCTAAATTAATTAACTTTTTAGGAATTCGGTCATTAGAAACCTAAGCTATAATCATCAGATAAATATCCCGCAGTTTAGCACTGCTGAGCCTCCTAAGGTCTCCCGTCTGCCCATCTTTTTTTTGGTCAAATATTCAACGAATTGCTTGATTTTGGAAAAACATTAAGGGGTTGTTCTTCCCTTCCGCAGGTAAGAAAGTTACCCTCCGGATTTTAATCTAACCTCATCTGCTGATGTTACCTTAATTAATAGTTTATTAATATCGAAGTGCTCAATAATTCACTGATAGAAGAGAAAAAAAAAAAGCTAGTCCCTTTTAGCCTGTCGGCAAAAGAAAGATTCACGTGGAACATGTTTTTGGGGTTGCTCCCTTGACCGTCAATGCTCATATGTTTCTTTTTTTTTTTGCCTTACCTGATAATTTTCAAATAAATGGCTTAATCCTGCTGACCGTCTATGCCCTTATGCCCTTTATTTTTTTCCATTCACATGTATGTTTTAAAATTATTTTAATTAAATTAACAATTAATGATTAATCGCAATTAACTTGAGAAAAAACAGGGATTTCAAGTGGTTTTTTTTTTTTTTTTTTTTTCATTCAAACCAATATAGCTCCTAAACAGAAGGTCCTAGCGACAAATTTTACATAACCAAAAATATTTTCCATTTAATTTTTGATAAGTTAACTTTCAGCAAATTTTCGATGAGAGCAACACCAACAGAGCTAGAGCGTGTCAAAAAAAAAAACTCCTACACCTAAGAATAGAGGTTTTAAACGTGATTTTTTTTTTTCATTCCAACCAATATAGCTCTTAAACGGTAGGTCCACAAATGTTACTTAACAAAAATTATTTTCCATTACATTTCTTACAAGATGTCAAATTTTCGATCTGAGCAACATCAACAGAAGTTCATCATCATGAACTTCAAAAAAGCCACTATACTTAAAAATAGAGGTTTCAAACGTGCCTTTTTTTTATTCAAACCAAAATTTTGAACAGCCGATGAGCTCACTCATTTGAACCGACATCCTCAGTCAAGAAAGTATTATTTAGTATAAGAAGAGTTGAGCTCATAACTGCTCTTAATCTCCCAATATCAAACAACGTGAAACTCCCTTGCGTTTCCCAAAAACGTATCGCTTTTGACCAAATAGGTCACTGGTAAATAAGTTCCATCTTAAAAGATAAATAAGCAACAGCATGAATGTATGTACAATTTTTATTTAAAACAATACATACATTTTTTTTTTTTTACGAAAAAAAAATACCAGCGAGCAAATGATTGTTATAACAACTTGGGAATTCCATCTCTATTAAGAGAACTTTTCTGACAGGTCGTAATGGACAGTCGGAACTGACTATGACATTCCATTTTGTGTAAAACGATACCATTTCCAGATGAATTTTAGCTAGGAATTGTCATTGGATATTAAGAGAAGATAGAAGAGGTTACACAAATTGAACGGCCCCGCGACAGCTGGGGACTGCTACCATTCCTGTTAGTGTTAGCAGTAGCAGTCCAATAAGGCAATCCCAGCCTTCCTTTACTGTTATTATCCAAGATTCGGCTTATATTAAACCCTGCTATGTGGTGAAGGCAAATTGATGTACACCTTTAATATATACTATTTTAATTAATAATATGGCGTAATACAATTTATTAGTTCGATTAACACACATGAGTATAGTTTTTAAATAAGTTCATTAACTGCTAACTTTTTTTTGTTAGTTGTACATTTTTTGTTGAGATAGGCCAACTAGTCGATCATTGCTTCCGTTGGAATTCGGACAACAACCGCAATGTTCAAGGCACTTTCTTCAGTACCTGTAGCCAAAGGTTTTTTTTGCTTATATTTTTACGAACGGGCCGGTTCGTAACGCAGTGTATTTTTTATTACGCTTTTATTAACTTGACCTGTATGTAACGGAATCTTTCATCGTAATTTTCACCACTTTCTAACAATCTGATTAATTTGAACATTTTTTACACTTTCCAAGGACCAATGAAAATACAATAATTTCACAACTTTGTTCTAATGCTCTCACTCAGTCTAGTTAAATTATCCCCAAAATGGGGGCTTGCCTCGCAAAAGTTAAAATAGTAAGTTTTACGTTATTTAATATAATTTTTTGTATTATTCAGATGGGACCTAAGAATAAAATATCCTAAATGAAGCAGAATTTGATAGGGGAAAACTTTTTGAACTTTTTTTTCAGATTTTGAAAAAAAAAAAAAATATATAGAAAAATGCTTTATATCGAGAAATTTCTTATTTACAAAATTAAAGTTTATTCAATTGTGCGTCTAAAGACATCCCTTAATTTGATATAGGCGTTTAGCCAAAATCGATTGTCAAACATCAAAGAATTTTGTCAATTTTAAAAGTTAGTTAAGTTTCTATAACGCAGGAATGCCTAATCCAATCGAAAAATGTTATATGCTATAAGTTGTAGATCATTACATTTTGTGCATGATAGGATTTTTAAAGTAAAAATTTACCCATGTCAAAAAAAAATGTATACATGTCAAAAAAACAAAACTTTTTGGTAGATTTTGTATAAACTGTGTTAAAAATGCAAACAAATCACGAATAGTACAGGGAAATTATCTTCGATCTTCGAAACCAAAAAATTAAAAGTTCTGACTGCTGCAAATTGTTCACCACACTTAGCTTTTTTGTTAGGTTTGCTTTTAAAGCGTGTTTTTCTAGTTTTTATAAACTATAATTTCTAATAAAATAAATCAAAAGTCATTATTTTACATTACTTACTTTATATAGTTAATGGTGTAATTTGGAACTCAATCTTGCCGAAAAAGATATCTTGTTTATGGACTTATATATAACACAAACATATCTAACATGTAATTGTAAATACACATAATAAACACATATGAGAATTGCTAAAATAGTAGTTTCCATTTCGTGTTTTAACCTTAATATTACATTTTAATTAAGAATTATTATTGTTTAATTATGACAAAAACCAAAACTGAGATTATAAAAAAATATTAGTTTACGAACGTTGTTTATTCAGTAGTATAAAAGTTATCGAATTTATTTTTTGTTAATATCTTAACGTTCGATAATTGATTACAAAAAAAAATAATAATTTTGCATATTCTATTTATTTTTATTTTCAGTTAACCTATTTTTTTTTTCGTAGATATAAAAATGAATAAAATGGCTATCTAGCAGGCGCTGTTTGCTGACTAATCACCGACTAGTCATCCCATCTCTAATTTTATGTTAACCATTGTCATAAAACAAATTTTGCCAAACCTTAAATAAATAAACAGCCGCGATCCCCAAATGGGGCCCCCCACAAGTGATGATCCATACTTGGTATGAGAAGGTAGGATGGATCAGGAGGTTCTTAAAAAAGTTGGTAAAGCCAATGGTGAATTCTATTTTATATGCTTCATAAAAAAAGGAAATAAGCAAGGACACGAAAGTAAGCATATTCAAAACAGTGTCCGTACTATTTCTCATACAGGTTATATCTACGTGCCTAAAACGGTAGTAAAGCGTTCTCGGTGCAGTTGTATATATTCTCTATGCTGCAGATATCCCTACTACTCCTGATACTTTCCTAACAACATTCGTTGATGGCACAGCTATCCTATCATACCATTTAGATCCCTTAATAGCATCCAATAATCGTAAAACCCACTTATCCCTGATTGAAGACTGGTGCAACGACTGGCGGATCACAGTAAATGAATCTAAATGCACCGTAACTTTTACCCTCCGCCGTAAGTCCAGCCCTCCTATCTACTTCAATGGTATTCCACTACCTAAAGCTGACACAGTTCGGTATCTTGGTTCTTACTTAGACTAAAGACTTACATGGAACCCTCATACTCGACCCAAAAGGCAAGGACTTAACAGACGCTTCAACCAATTGTATAGACTACTAAATAGGACTTCTCATATTTCCATTGAAAACTATGTCTCCAACAAAACCCTACATAATGATCTCAATATACCATACGTCCTCGACCTCATACTCCTTAAATTTTCGAAATTCTATCACAACCTTTCCTTTCATCTTAACTCTCTGGCTCGATCATTATCCAGTTCCTCAAATCCTGACAACCCACCTCGCAGTCTAGAACGGCAGTGGCTCCGAGATTTTTGTCAAATTTATTTATTGTGGAGTGGTGGCAATGACCAGCCTCTCCACTCATGCCCTAAGGGAGTGTACTATAACTCTCTCACACAGCCTCGACTGGATATTTTTACACCAGTGACGCAACTGAGAAAGAAGAGCCGGATCACTAGGATGTGTGTGTGTTGTAAATAAAGTACGATTGTGTTTTTTAGGTTTTAAATTAATATTGTTTTATTTTTTATTATTACTACTATTATTTATTATTTTTTTATTTTGTTTTTAGTTTTACTATTTCATTTGATTTATATGAATATTGTATACTTTATATTGTTTATGTTTAGCTATTTCTTTTCTGTTCTCTCTGTTTCTTTATTTTTCATTTTTTATATATATTCATATATTAACTATTGCCCACATTTGTGGTAGATTGTAATAATTTCTCAATAAAAGTTTAATAAAAAAAAAAATAAATAAATAAAACGGTGGTATAGTTCCGGAAATCTTTCGACAGTTCATTAATGTGAGGAGTTGAAAAGTCTGCATTTTTTGTGTGTAGGAGGGAAGCCAATATGACGACGCCTGGTATTACATCAAGAAAGTGAACCAAAAGTTCAAAACAGTGTTAACTAGAGCAGAGATTTAGCTATCAGATAATTAGCAAGAGGGAGAAGTCATCCATCTCCATCAAAGGTCCTGGTCGCAAATGTCAGGTCAAACCTTGCCATTTTGGGCCTCTTTGTCCTATAGGATAGTGTACCCTTTCAATTTACAATGGGTCTGAATCATCTCGTGGGTCAGTAGTATAATGAGCTTTTCATTTTGCTAATTAATAATTTACTTCTTTTTTTTATATAATCGTTACTGTAAAAGCATTTTCTCAAAGAAAGTGTGATGGAAGAAGAAGATGGGATAAACTTAAAATATAAATTCAAATTAGGTAATGAAGAACGGGCAGCAAAGGAACAACTTCTCCCAGACAAGGAAAAAAAATAGATCAAGGAAATGTCTATCTATAATCTACTGCTTTTCACAATTTACATTTTAGAATTAAAAGAACCAAATTACTTAAATTGATAATTAAATGAAATTAACATTTAATCATTATTAGAAATACACTAAGTTAAGAGGAAATAGGAGTTTAAAACTGTTTTAATTCAAACTAATATAGCTCCTAAACGGTATGTCCTAGCTACAAATGATACATAACAGAAAATATTTTCCATTTAATTTCTGATCAAGAAACTCTCGGGAAATGTTTGATGTAAGTAACACCAACAGAGCTAGAGCGAGTGAAAAATCAAGAGTCGTCCGGAAATCAAGGCACGATTTAAAGTTTTCATTAAATTACCTCTCCAGGTAATAAATTGTTATCTATAATTAAACGGATTTTTTATATGGATATCATTTAATCAATTCTCTTCTAAACAAAAACGTATGTTTACCTCTGTAGCATATCACTGCCTGGATATTCAGTTTGTAAAAAACGCGTGATTTTCGTCCAATTTCAGTGATTTTGAATTTAAACTCGATCGAAATGACGCCTAAACAGTCAGAAAGATGAACAAAGTCTGTGTTGATGACAGCGAAAGTAAGTGCACTGTTAAAGGGAGGTTTAAAAAAAAATCAGGGGAGAGATATCGGCCCTGAACAAGGAATGACTACGTCTCTTGATGGAGATGTTTTGAGAGCTTTTGTTGAATAAAATCACAAAACAACTGTTCTAGAACTTGCAGAGAATCTCTCAGGCAGCAAACCGACAATTGTTGACAAACTCAAAGCAATAGAAAAGGTAACAAAGAAACTAGGCTACCTCATACATTAACTGACCGCCAAAGTTTCACAATTACCTTACGAATGTTGTCTGAGCATATTTAAGAAACTCTTCCTCATCCAGCCTACTCTCAATACCTCACGCCAACCCACTTGCCGTTTTCTTAGACACCTGGACCACTTTTTAAGTTGAGGTTTCACAATCAAAATTCAATAGAAAATGCTTTTTTAAAGATTTTTTTTTAATAACTAAGACTCAATATCCACAGGTAATAGAAACGTTTTTATTTCATTAGCAGCAATGTATTGAGAGTGGTAGAGATTATTTTGATGATTAAAAAATGTGAAGATCATTTATCTTATTCTTTTATATTTCAAAACCGAAAATTTGCATTAATAGTTGTTCATTAGAGTGTTTTGGATAACATGCTGAAACTCACCAATAATGAGCAGTGAGCGAGAGGAGTGATTTGAACATATTTACAATTTTACTCAAATAATTTGGGAACTATAATTTTTTTTTTCAAAACGTACTTTATAAATAAAATTTCCAATAAAAATATTTTATTATTTGTTTCGTAGATACAAGCAAGGGAGATAGAGGGAGAGTTAACTAAAGGAGTGTACTAATGTATTCTATTGTAACTAAGTCATCATTAATAATTATTGTTAACAATGACTCATGGTTTAAAGGATTGTCTTTGATAATGGCGAAGACTAGGGGGGGAAGAGGATCACAGGTGCAATTTGTCAGTAAAATTGTTGCCGAGGGAAGGAAGGATGAGTGTTGCCGAGTTTAAACGGATCCATTTATCGTAATTTCCAATTTTGTACACGGCCTCCAGTCGGCAGGATACTCCAGGACACAAATCAGGATAAATGAAAACATCCCCTGCCATCCCTTCTCCCATCTTGGATGAGTCCTTATGAATCATAATTGCTGGCATAAATCAAATTTGCAGTTTACATAGTAGGTCAACTGTTTCGGATTAACTTTGGCAGTGGAACAAATTTAAAATTAAAAATAATTAATATCATCATTAGGTACACAGTTCCGCTAAAACCCACATCCACCCCCTCCTGCTAATATTTGATACTTGTGTTCATCAAGTAGAACAGCAAGTTTATCATAATCAGCACGCACTGACGCCTAAATATTTAATTTACTTAAAAATAAAATAATTTACTAAAGAAATTACTTTTTCCAACTACCTTTTATGAACATATAAATTTTCGAATTGGATTTTTCTCTACAGTTGTTTTCCTTTAAGTGCTACGGGTTAATATATTTTTATCTTATTTGTATTGCGTTTGTTAAATGTTTAACAAGTTTTGTTAGCTAAACATTTTCTATGATGAGTTGTGCTTGATTATTGGTCAACAGAGAATTGACTACTGGAAAAAATACGAGTAATGTGCTATTCCAACAGGAAAACATTTTTTTTTGCTTTTTGCTTATTTGATTTTTATGTGTTTTTGGTTACTGAATCCGATAGTAAATTTGGCATCTCGAAAAAAAAAAATCAAAAATCTTCGTAAAAGATGCCTGCCCTCAAATGAAAAAAAAAAAAATGCACAGAACATGCAACTTGATACCAAATTAAAGAAAATTATGTTTCCAACAAGTTATTAAATATTGTTTTTATTCTTACACGGATATGCCTTTTGGCTAGGGTCTATAGTTTTCTTGTGTAACGTTTTTTTCATTCACAAAAAAAGTAAAATTTTGACACGCTCTAGCACTGATGGTGTTGATCGGGTCGAAAATTTGATCAGTTTTCTGATTAGAAATTTAATGGTAAATACTTTTTGTTATATAATATTTATCGCTAGAATCTACTGTTTCAAAGCTATATTGGTTTGAATGAAAAAAATCACGTTTTGCCTACATTTTTTAAGATTTGGAGCTTTTTGACATGCTAGCGTTGCACGAATCGAACATTTGCCGAGAATTTCCGTTTCAGAAGCAACAGATTATAGGTAGACAATAGTTTCCCAGAGAGAAATCGTGTTTTTTGTCCACCTAATAATAATATTTTTTTTTTTTAACCTAATAATTTTTTATGTATATTATGAGATTTATAAAAATGTTTTGTATCGACTCAATGATACCATTTGGCGAACTTGGTTGCACAGAATAAAGTAAGAACTTCTGATGAACTTACAGAGAGAAAATCAGACAGGCCAAGATTGCGATGGGATAGTCGCAAGTGAAACTATCTCGGGTTTGAGCAATTGGAGAGCAGCAGCACTTGACAGAAATGTCTGGGAGTCAAAATTACAAGAGGCTTTGAGTTTCTAGGAGCTTTAGAGCCAGAAAAGAATTATATAAAAGGAGAATTATAACAAATGTCCTTTAATTGTAAAATAATGTTTTAATGTTTGACAATAGATTTTTAATAAATGTATAGACATATATCTTTGGTACCAGGGAATGAAAAATAAAAATTAGTAATCATCTCTTAAGCCTTTTGCACCCAGTGGGTAAGTTGGTAACTTTTAGGCCTATTTATTTCTTATTTAATGACAGTCGACGAGGATGACAATTTTTCCGATCAATAAAAATTATAGTTTAATAAATTAAAAAAAACACGCTTTAATAGCAAACCGAACTAAAACCATCTTAGATAAAATATAATGATCTACAACTATTAGTATATAAAATTTTTTGATTGGACTAGCCATTTTTGTGTTATACTCTTAAACATGGTAAAAACTAATTTTTGAGAAAGTTGGTGAAATTCGTCGATTTTTGACAATCGATTGTGGCTAAACGCCTAAATCAAATTCAGCTTAAGAGTTTTCTTTAAACGCATAATTTAATAAACTTTAATTTTTTAAATAACACATTTTTCGATTGAAAGCATTGTTGTATATGTTTTTTGCAACAATCTGAATAAGTGCAACAATGTTGGGTTTTGTTGCCCCCAAAAAATTTTCCCCTTATCAAATGTAGTCACATTTTTTATATTTTATTCTCAGGACCCACCTGGACCATACTGGATCATAAAACCTACTACTCCACCTTTTGCAAGGCAGGCCCCCATTTTGGGGGTATTTCGACTGGACTAAGTAAGAGTATTAAAATAAAGTTGTGCAATTATTGCATTGTCATCGGTCCTTGACATGTGTGCAAATTTTCAAGATAATCAGATAGCTGGAAATTTGTGAAAATTACGAAGCAAGATTCCGTTACATACAGGTGAAGTTAATAAAAGCGTATTAAAAAATAGTTAAAACTATATAAAAAAATAACTTTATTTTTTATTGCTTAGTAATTATATTTTATTTTCCATTGTAGTAAAAATATTTTTTCATACCTAGTAGATTTTTGTTTTTCTTTATTACGTACATATATTTCCTTTGTATGTATATTTAAAAGTTCATTGTAACCAGAATAAGTAAAAAGAAAATGGTGCCCACTTAAACAATATAAAAACCAGGGTTAATAATTTGATAGGTGGAATTTTTATGGAGTGAGTTGAAGAAAGTGTAGTCAGAGGTGGTGTTGACATCGAACCTTCCGGTCAGCTAAGCCTTTAATATATTTATTATTCGATATTATTTATTAATTATAAAGTATTAAGAAAGGAACCTGACCTGCCTATGACCCTGAGAGGTAGAAGCAAAATGAATAAAAATAAGAATATTTCTACAGACCTCAAATATGAAGAATTTCTTAGTATTTCTAATGAAACTCACCTGAAACAAAAAATCGATTTATATAATCACATTTATCTCTGAAATAGTAATAATACAATTAAAAAAAACATACTAAAGCTCAATTGAAATAAGAAAGAAAATACTTAATTTAATGTAAATATAAGTTATGTGTACATAATAAATAAAATAATAAGCTTTTTATTATGTTTATAACAAAATAAAGCTTAAATTAAAATAAATACAATAACAAATATATTTAACATATTTAAAGATATTTTTTTTAAATTCATTTATTGTGAATTTTTAAATAAAAAGCGTATAGAACATCAATCGAAAAAAGATATTTAGATAGGAGTTATTGTGCATATAAGTTTTATTAACTTAGATTTCCACAAGAGAATCGCATCATTCCTAGATATGCTATCCATATGAGCTTTCTTTCATATCAGAATAAATAATATAATTGCTCGTCACCGAAATGAACAATAGTAATTATCGATTCTATCTGTGATGATACTAATAATGTCGACAATGATATTACTATTATCGATACTATCGAAATGACATCTCGATTAAGGACACTATCATTCGAATTTCTATAATTTTTGTTAAATGCAATTAAGTAAAGATTCCACAAGCAGTTGATCGACAACAAACTAAAAAAATATCTAAATAAATGTTATGATATTCCACTAATCGCTGTTGAACAGATCCGCTACCTAGGACTCCACTTGAACAAACGTTTTACTTGGAATCCACATACATTACAAAAGACTCATTTACATGACTGTGATTAGACCTATTTGGACGTACGTAGTTGAGCATTGGGGCTCCACTAAACCATCCAATTCATCTCGTATCCAATCCTTGCAATCCAAAATTCTTTGAAAAATCCTCAATGCTCCTTACTTTGTGACCAATAAACGTATCCATAAAGACCTTAATGTTCCTTATGTCGCTGATTTAGCCCAGACCAGATACCTATCCTTTCATGGTAAGCTCCATAACCACTCCAATCCACTAGTCTCTCAACTTACCTTCCCACTCCATTCCCGATAATCTGGCGTCTGAAAAGAAGATTGCCTAGAGACCTTTTAGTGTAGATTTTTATTGAAGTGCTACTATTAAGTAGTTCTTCACAAGTTATTTACATGCCATTGTATTCACTATCAACACATTTACTTGATGTATATGTTTTTTTTACAGTTGTAAATATCACTAAATGAAAAAAAAAAATGTAAATATAAATATAGGCTATTTAAGAATTTATCAAGTAAAGCTATTGAAATGAACATTATTATTAAAACAGGCACAATAAATGAGTCAAGAGTTCAACACCAACCTGAGCTAAAACCGGTAAATATAGCTATTTATTGAAATTTACAACTGTATACAAAATGAAATAAAGTATATTATATTTAATAAATGTAATGAAAATTCTCATTATGGTAAGTCAATTGCTTGTAAAGCAACTATCCATTGGTAGCACTTCAATAAAAGTTAAATACTAGAAGGTCTTGAGGCCATCTTCTATTCGGACGCCTCGGATAGTTATCTGCAATAGAACAGGAAATTGTGATAGTGGATTTGAATGGTAATGGAGTTAACTATGAAAGGATATGGTTTGGGCTAAATCAGCAATATATGTTCATTAAGATCATTTTGGATGTTTGTATGTTACAAAGTAGGGAGCCTACAGGATTTATCGAAGGATTTTGTATAGTATCAAACGAGATGAATCGGATAGGTAAATGGAGCACCAGAGATCAATTCCGTATGCCCAAATAGGTCTATAAAAGAGTTTCTTATAATTAATCGGAAGGTTTGAACGTTTGTCTAGTAATTGTTGAAGTCAAAAACGAAGATCAGATCTTCGTCGTTTTAGTCATGTATGTAAGTTGTTTTTACAGATGGATCCTTTCAGTAAATTTAAAAAAAAACTTTCAAGGGCTTCAAGCTTCAAGAGATGTTGAAGTAATATATTATAAATATACGTAGGGTTCACATGTAAATTTTTACAGGGGGATTTCAGGGGGAAATGTTATGCAGAACTGGGGAAATTTCTCAATCCATTAGGGAAAATATTTTATGTCACCTGGCAACACTAATTACAGCACACACCTGACTAAAAATTAGGTAACATAATTGGTACCGTTATTTACTGAAAACATCTTCTTCAAAGAAGAATATTTATACAGTTATTTAACTGGAGAATTTCGTAAATTAACTTAAAGGCTTAAAATTATTTATCTTAAGAGAATTTCCTTCATCTCGGTATTATAATAAAGAAAAAAATTATCTTCCTCTCAAGTAATCCGGGCATTCTCGAGGAATCTTCTCGAATTTTATTAATCCCTGGCCAAGATCCTGGAATATTTCTTGCCTTTAGAAGAACTTGTTAATGAAGAAAGTTTCCCCCGCTAGCCCTCCAAGTTGATGACCTCTTCACTCCCAGGGCCGAAGAAGAGGGGAAAAAACAAGAGGTCGGAAGATGGCCAGTGATCCAATATTATTTCAATAAGTCAGAGATCAATATTTAGTCTATTTCTCAATCTTACACCACTTTGATGAAATTAAGAATAAACCCAAACGGAAATACAATACAATCTCGTTAACCCGACAAATGGAACCAGAGGTTTGTCGGAATGCTGAGAATGACGGATTACTGGATGTAAAGAAGAATAGCCACAAAAATGAAAAATTGTTAAATTTTATTCATTTATAACTAAAACTGGTATATAATCTCTGAAAAAAATAGGAACATTAACTTATCTGTAAGGATGAAGTTAATAAACTTTAGGAAAACAATTTAACATAACTTTATTCTTTAATTTATCAGCATAACTCATCCATACAATACTATAAAAAGACAAGCCATTTTTCGTTTGTGATCACTAACCCCGAAAATTACTAAAACGATCAGTAAGATCATCCTCACTCGTAGTAAGGCCTTCAAACGTGCCTATGCAGGTCCATGCTTGCTCACTACATACCCATAGCCCGCACTTCTTCAGAACTGTTAGTCAGTGTCCAGCCTTTAAGGAAACTCCCCATTTTTACAATGTTCAAACTCGAGTACCGTGCGGTTATTAAACTCTTTTGTAAAGAGGTTCTTACGCCTGCGCAAACTAAACAGCGCTTGGATTGTATATACGGGCAGTCCTCCCCCTCGTATTCCACAGTGAAAGAATGGACACAATTATTTAAGTTAGGGAGAGAACGTGAAGTTTGAAAATCAACTGATATGTGGTTTGCACCATTTTTCAATAGAGTTTACAATTGAAACAACTGCACCCATCTGTACCAAAATTAAACTACATCTTCACAGTTCTTCAGGTTTTTTTTTTTTTTTCTAAATAGATAGCGAACTTGGAAGTCACGGTTTTATTATGGTATCCTCTATGTCTTATTATGGTAAGCTCCTATAGGTTCTTTCACTCTTTGATTTTCTGCTCGTCCATGTTTTTTAAATCTTTAAATAATAAATTCAACTGTGACTCAGAAGTAAAACTAATACATCAAGTAGAAAATAGTATTATAATATAATAAAACCTTTCACAACCAATCCAAATTCTAGTTTAAATGACAAATAAATTTCCAATAGTTCCATTTTGATTTTGTTTTCAGTAGAAACGGAAAAAAAACCAACCTGCCATTGGGAAAACCGAAAGACTATCTCAATAGTCTCTTCTTGGTCCTGATTTCTTCCATAAGTCCATTTTATTTTGTCTTCTTAGCTGAGTAACAATAAATTTTATTTCTAGTCTAACTTTTTTTTTTTAATTGTTTATCTATAATATACCCTATATTATCTAATATATACACCGTCGCGGCTTCGCCCGCTCCCATAAATAAAGAACTTAGATTATTTTAAACTAATAATTGAATTTCATTTGTTTATCGATAAAAATCTTAAATTTGTAAGTATGGAATTTAGCATTATTTCTTCAACGATATTTTCACGCATGGTAGTAATTTTTAACCTGGCTAAAATTGCATTGAAGAGGTGTAAAAACTATTATTATAAACCTTCCTAGATCTATGAAGACGTTGTAGTTAAAATTTAGTACAGATGTATTTAGTACTTTTACCATTGCAAACTTTTTTTCAGAATGTCCATATATCGGTAGATTTTTTAACTGTATTGGGATCTATATGTCGCTATATTTATAGCTTCAATAACAATTGAATTGAAAAAATTTCTAGCTCTATATAACACCGTAACCTCTCTCGAATGGTGCTCCCCACCTACCGGTCGATTATCAAACTTCACTGCGCACCACATATTTATCCCATTTCTATGGCAATATAATTGAATATCTTTAAATTTTATATTGCCAAACCTTCCTTGAGCTATGAAGATGATATGGGAAAATTTGGTACAGATTGGTTCAATAGTTTTCGCGATCTTTGTTCACAAACGAAAAATGGCCCTTATCACCCTTTTATATAATAGTATAAATGTAGCAAATGCTTTAGAAATGATGATGGATGGTTACAATTCGAAACTAGTTTTCAAATCATAAGAATTCCGATAGAAGTGTCAATTATTTCATCTATCTTAATTGTATTGATCCTTCAACACCATCATGCTTACCTCCGGTGATAATATTAATTATTAAGTTATGTTAATAAGGAAAATAAACTGGACTAAGCACAATTGGCGGCAGATGGACTGGGGCGGATCAAAAGATGTATTAGGATATGATAAGACGAAGGGTGATCTATCACAGCCCCTATAAATCAGCTGATGATCCATAATCAGGCAACCGACAGCTGAGCTGGTCCTTTGTTATGAAGATTAGGGCATAAATAATATCAGCTCAGGCTAAGGAAATATTCAACAACTTCCCTAATTGATGAATTTAATATTTAAACAATAAATTTATTAAAGAATATAAAGACATCTTTTTGGCTTGAAAAGGCAGAACTTATAGCATCAATGTGGATTCTATATTTTTTATTTTGCAGTCTGGGAATAACAGTCATTAGAAGTGACGTAAATACGGAAAAATTAATTTTTTTTAATTCGCTCTATCGATAATTTGTTTTTCTAGTTTCTTTACTTTTACAAACCAATATTTTGGAAAAAAAGAAAAGAAAAAAAAAGTTCAACGAAAAAGTATTATCACAATATCCGACATATATGACATATATGACAATATTTAATATATGACTGGAAAGGACTTGAAAATATTAGTGCAACACTGATACAGAACATTATACTAAAACACCGAAATTGGTCAGAAACTTATGATTATACTGTAAAAATTGTATTAGCGATATTTTTTTTTGTTTTATTTTATTTTATGCTTAATTTTGTTTAACTGATTGTACAAGAAAGACAATAACATCAAATCGAATTTATAAAAATGTAAACCAATGAACTTGCTTTTTAATATGTGTAGTATGCCTAAAAACAGGCATGGCACATATAGATACGATAAATAAATAAATACGATAAATAAATTTCTTCTCTTATGGGGTTACCATAAGAGGAAAGAGAAAGAGAGAATATACAGCTTAATAATCGTTCTTAAAATACATTGCTTCAATAAAATCAACTGATAATTGTAAATTAATGAGTTCCATTTTAATTTTTTTTTTTAGGGTTCCAAAGAGGCGGATGTTACAGAACATAATGTATTTTTTACCGATGGCTACAACCCACTAACGATGCTCCGGCCAGAGGCGGCGTGTTGTTGGATATTGTTGGAGCGTGTTGTTAGATATTCCGATTGGCCGGATTATCCCGAACATGGGGATACAAGAGATGTCAAAGGGCTCGGTATTTAGTGGGGCCTCCGCCAGCCGTTGTGGTAATTTACGGCTATGTCCAAATTCGTTGCGGTTCTGAGCCTTTGTAATGTGCAGCATTTCTGTCCTTCGTTACCTTATAATCCGCTTCGTTAATATTTTTCATTCCTGGACAAATTTACTATTCGTCTAATAGCCTTTTGAATATGTTTATACAATTATATACCGTAAATATTACTAACGAACCTAGTAAACTTCAGGAAGAATGTGCTAAACCTTTAGATAGAGTTAGCTTGTCTAGTTTATTTATTATTATTCACAGTAAATGATAAAGCATAATTTCCATAATTTATCGATCCTTCTTCACAGTAAAAAAAGAGGCTATGAAATAAACCAAAAGGTATTATATACACAATATGTGTATTAGTGTTATGCAAGGCCCAGTGCTTGCAGTACTCTATATCATATACACAAACGACATTCCAATTACCTTTGACATTTTAACAGCAGCATATTCAGACGACATAACAATTTAACAAGAGATAAAAATCCAACTCACGCTTCGCAGACTCTACAACATTGCTTGTCAAAATTACATGACTGTTATAATCTCCGCATAACCCAACCACATCATATTACTTTTCCGTTTCACCGTGAAACATTCCAACCAGTTTTCATTGACAACACACTGAATTCATTTGAATGCAGAATGACATGGTATACCAATACCAAGAAACAAAGAAAAACGCTCGACCAAATACTTTTATATTCACTCCTCTCCAAACGATCAACTCTACAACTTAAACAAAAAATGAACACTTATACTTACATACTCAAACCTATTTGGACATACGCTCCGCAGATACAAGAAACAACTAAAAAGTCATCCTCCTGAACAGACGATTATTATATCCTAATAACAAGGATATAACTATTATATCCTTATAACAAGGATATAACTATTATATCCTTATAACAAGTTTTACTATGCTTTCCTCCGATATTCCAAGGCTCTCTATGTTTCTTCAGCTTTATTCCAAATTAAATTGGTTTCATCCCACATTCCGTAGACTATCATTTACTGATTTATTTTTTCGCAAAAAATGTAAGATATTGTCAAACTATTTTTATTACGGTTGCCTCATATTTACGATAATTATCTCGATCGAATTTCACAACAATAGCGGGAAAGTAATGACACAACTAGGTATTATTTAATAATCTGATTTTGAATTTAGAATACTAATTTCACGCGTCAAATTCTTCAGGTATTTCAAAATCAGTAATTAAAAAAAAAACTAAGTCTATGTTTAAAAATTATCTACATTTTGTATTTTTTAAAAATAAATAAATGAACTAAATTAATCAATCGTTTTAATTCATTGTTTCCATGTTTAGTTACCAGCAATGCCCAGTTTAATTTATCATCGGAAAATTCCACGCCGCAATACTTAAAGAAAGTTGGGACATGTTAGGATTCAAGTGGGTATGGACCTCATCATGATATCTATTTGGGTATTAACAACTTATCGGAAATCAAGATCATTATGTATAAGTTTATTTACGACATAATTTAAAATTATAAATAATAAATTCACTACTGTTTGTCAATATTCAAATTTCATAATTTCAAGGTATATGAAGTAGTTCAGCGAGTAGAGCACTGGATTCCTAACTCTTGGGTGTAGGTTCGAGTCAGGCTGACGCAGATAATTATTCTGTTACATCATAATATAATATAAACGGCCAGGTGGCCAAAAAATATTTTCCCCAGTGAAGTAGGGTAAATTTACCGTTCTCTATCACATTCTACGCACTAAAATTCCCCAGGCAAATTCACATGTGAACCAAACGTATATTACGTAAAAATATTAATCATTGTATTACATCTATATCTATGTCATGTATACATATATCTAATGTAAAATCGTGAAGAATAAAAAACTCAGGCATAGAGGTTTCTGAAACATTTTTTAGTAATTATAACATTATAAATGTAAGTCATCCATTATTTTGCCTCAGAACAAAACAAAACGAAATAAAAAATGAAATAAAGAAATGAACAAATGAAAATATTAAATTTTGACAAGAAAATTTATCACAGAATAAGTTATACGGATGAATAAACAATGTATTGCAATATTAAATTAATTAAATCCAACAATATATATATATTTTTTTTTTTTAAAACTATTTATTGATATTTACAACTGTACATCAATATACATCAAGTAAATTTGAGGAAATGATTATAATGACATGTAAATCACTTGTGAAGAACTACTCACTGGTAGCACTTCAAAAAATGTTCTAAACTAGAAGGTATCTTTGCCATCTTCTTTTCAGACGCCTCGGTGGGTTATCAAGTATCGAATGAGAAGCAAGTTGGGAGACTAATGGATTCGTGTGGGAGTGCAGTTTACTATGAAAGGATTGGTATCTGGTTTGGGCTAAATCAGCAACATATGGAACATTGAGGTCTTTATGAATAAGTTTATTCGTGACAAAGTAAGGAACATTAAGGATTTTTCGAAGGATTTTGGATTGTAAGGACTGGATTCGAGAAGAATTGGATGGTTTAGTGGAGCCCAAAACCCAACCCGTATGTCCATATAGGTCTAATAACTGTCATGTAAATGAGTATCTTGTAATTTATTGGAAGCTTTAATCGTTTGTCTAGCAAATGTTGGAGTAGTCTATAACGGCGGGCCGTTTCTTGTCGTTTTAGTCTTGTATGTGGATTCCAAGTGAGACGTTTGTCCAAGTGGAGTCCAAGGTAGCGGATCTGTTTAACAGGGATTAGAGTAATATCATCAACAAAATATTAAATCCGCAAACAAACAGTAAATGGTTATATAGTTCTTTCGATAAAACGGAGGTTAACTTTAATAAAAATTATAAATAACAAATTTTTTTCATACTGATTTTTACAAATTCCCCAATATGCCAGTGGATACCCCATTTCTCCAAGTTTACTAGAAATTCCCAATGGAGCGGGAAAATCCCCACATCTCGCAACTAACGCTGATCTGGGGACGTAATATACTCCTGACCTATCTTCAAGATTTTACTAATTTTTAAACTGACATTGAGGGTTACAGCTGTTTTTGCTCTGTAACCATTTTTTTTTTTTTAACTATAAGTATATTCAACCTGTATAAAAAACAATTTTAAAAATCAAATAAAATAAATAAAAATAATTTTTAAAACTGTATACATTCAACAAGTAAATTTGAGAAACATTATTACTATGACATATCAATAACATGCTAAAGGACTACTCACTTCAATGAAAATTCTGTATTAGATGGTCCCGAGGCCACCTTCTTTTCAGAAGTTTCATGTTTCACACTTACTCCCGATAATCCTCCGAGATTATCGGGAGTAAGTGTGAAACATGGTAAGAGAATAGTAGATTCAAGTGAGTGTGGAGTTTACTATGAAAGGGTAGGTATCTGGTTTGGGCCAAATCAGCAACATATGGAACATTAAGAAATTTATGTGTATGTTTGTGAGTGACATAATAAGCAGCATGAAGGAGTTGACGAAGGATTTTGAATAGTAAGGATTGGATACGAGAAGAATTGGAAAGTTTAGTCAACTGGGTATGTCCAAATGGTTCTAATTACTGTCACATAAATAAGTCTTTTGTAATTTATTGGGAGCTATAAAAGCTTGTCTAATAAATGTTGGAGTGGTTGGAAACTAAGAGCAGTTTCTTGCCTTTTAGGTCTGGTATGTAAATAACATTTAATTTTCAAATAAACAATTTATTGTAAAACCTTGTACCATTGAACCCTATGAAGAGTCTTGGGTACGGTATTTTGATAAGGATATACTGTTTCTAGATCCAACGATTGTAAGATGTAGTGTGTGCCATCCCTCAACCCAAAAGTCGAGCCACAGTTGAAATCAAACGAAAGACCCCAGGAATTTAGGGTTTTACCCACTACCAATTCGTCATATTAGTGGGAATCATTTCCTAATTCCGATTCTAAGTTGTCTATTCACAAAAATAAATAAATTAAAAAAATTAAATCCCAATGTTACCTACAGGCATATCAATTTTTCAGAGGTATTATAGCATATAATATCAAGGAAACGCGGGACTATATTCCTTAAAGGCTCTCTCTGAGCGCCCTAAACTCAGGGCGTGTTTTTAAGACCTTAAAGGGGGAGGAGTAGGAGATGGGGAAGAAAAGAAAGGTGACGTTGAAAAATGGGCAGTGGTCCAGAAGGTTGTTAGAGGAGGTCCAAGGAGGTCCTAACGATTGGACCACAATGAGCTACCATTTGCCCTGTCAGTCCCACTCCTAGCATCGCAAATCATTCTCTACGAGGGGAGAAGGGAGGAAGCGCTGAAGCAGCGTCAAGTAGTGACACGTATTAAGGAATACATGAAAACATGTATAATGCTTTAAAGCATAAATGTGTCGGGAGCAAAATTTTCCGATTCTCGACCCTCGTTATAAAAGACCTATGCTATTTACGATAGCGATACTTATGTGTTAAAAAAAAGTGCTGTTACAAAAAATAATCAAATTTCGTTCTAAAAAAGTAAGCCAAGTAGATTAGAAAACAACATTTATAGTACCGGAGAAAGAACTAAAATATAATTTATTTTAAATTATTTTAAATGGTGTCGAAATTGGAGAATTAAAATAAATCAAAGCGAATCCCACCAAATAACCTTTACCCTTCGCCGTAAACCTACGTCTTCTTGTCCTACAGTATCCTTTAATAATATCCTACTGATCCCTGTTGAACAGATCCGCTATCTAGGACTTCAACTAGACAAACGTTTAACCTGGAATCCACATACGAGACTAAAACGGCAGGAAACTGCTCGTCGTTTTCGACTTCTTCAACATTTACTAGACAAACGTCCAAACCTTCCGATTTATAACAAAAGACTCATTTACATGACAGTTATGAGACCTATTAGGACGTACGGAGTTGAGCTTTGGGTCTCAACTAAACCTTATAATTCTTCCCGTATCCAATCCTTACAATCCAAAATCCTTCGAAAAATCCTTAATGCTCCTTACTTTGTTACAAATAAACTTATCAATAAAGATCTTAATGTCCTATATGTTGCTGATTTAGCTCAAGCCAGATACCTATCCTTTCATAGTAATCTCCATAACCACTCACATCCACTAGTCCTTCAACTTGCTTCCCATTCTATTCCCGATAACCCTCCGAGGCGTCTGAAAAGAAGATGGCCTAGAGACCTAGTGTAGAATATTGTTTGAAGTTCTACTGATGAGTGGTTCTTTTTCAAGTTTTGACATGTTATTTCAATTATTATCAACACATTTACTTTATGGATATATTTTATACAGTTGTAAATTTCAATAAATGGATATAAAAAATTAAAAAAACAATATTTTAAACGTACAGTTCAAAGGTTCTGGGATTCATTTATTGATTAAGAAATCGCAAATGTTACTAAAAAGTATTAGTAAAATTCATATTTTAATTTGCAACAGTGAACATATACAGTGTATGTGCCTGTTTGAATGCCTAAAAATTAGGAAATAGAGTTGTTTTACAGTTAATACTGGTAATTTTTATTGGATTTTCATTAATATACCAAAAAACAGTGTAAACTATGTTTTTCCCATTTTTTACGCACAGTTTAACACGGCTTCGATCAAGAACCACCACAATGGAAGTATTGGTAATCAACCCACCATTTCCCATAAGATTACGGGTTTTGAACTTTAGGGTTGCGTTAGTCGTTCCACGGTGCGCTTTAGATTGGAGGATGCACCGATATTTCTCTGAATACAGTTTCAATAGTATATTAGCGGTCGAAAACCAGTATGAACATGCAATGAAACAAAAAAAAAATCTTTATTCTGGAATAAAAAAAATCCTTTGAGAATAAATTTGATGTATAATAAAATGATAATATTAACTGGAAACATTTATTTCGTTAGTGCTCAAGGTTTGGCGGTTTTAAATTGCGGTCCATTTACTCATTTTCCAATAGTAAATACATATATTTAACAAAGTGACGTATTGCTTGTTGTAACAAAGCTTATTTTTTAAAGAAAACTATTTTAATTTAAAGATGAAAAACCCGGGAACATCATGACCCGAGTCGGATTTCTGTGTTGTTGCACATTTAGTTCGCTTTGATTTAGCGCTCTCTAACCCAAGTAGTTATCTCATTTGTAACCTAAGGATTCTTATTCTTAAATTTTATTTTGCACGAAATTGCACAAATTTGACTTTTTGAGCTTAATTGCACGAATTTGGGTTTTACTGCACGAAATTGCACAATTGAACCAAATTCATCTAATTTTATTTACTTAAACATTTATTTTTTGAAAATTTTACTTAGGATTATTAGGCAACATTTATAACAATTATTTATATTAAATAGGTTAATTAGTTTTAAATTGAAAGTAAAAATCAAATGCATTTGTGACCTACTACTTGTAGGATCGTATTGAATTGGGTGCTTTGAGGATTTAGACAAACATTGAGGATCGACGTACTTCCTAGAACTAAGACGTTTTCCTCAGAAAAGTTTACTCCCCTCTTCCCATTTCATTCCCCACTTCTGATTTAGCACAAAGGGCTAGTTGTTGACAAGATTTTAAACTATCATCTTTGAAAATGCCAAAAACGTCCGCGAGTGTTTCTACAAAATTGAAACAATGGATAAATGAATATCCAGAGCTGATATTAGTTTGATACTCTCAAAGAAAGCTTAAAACGAATTGAAAATGAAAAGGGAAGATGCTTGTTTTCGAAATTCGAGCAAATCCTTGAGAAAAACTACGGCTACATTCGTTAAAAAAAAATTAAATTATTTTATAACGGAATGGAAATAGAAGCTGATAATCTGGATCCATCCATAATTGCATGCTACAAAAATTGTCCTATTACGTCCATAGATGTAGAAGTTTCCTTTTCTTTGCTAAAGAACATTTTATTAAGTACAGGCGGCATAATTTTACTGAAAAATATTTTGAAATTTATAATGTACTTTTTCACGAAACTTTTAAAAACTAATTTATTTATCAAAAACATTTAATTATATTTTGATTCCACGTAAAAGAAAATTTTAATGAAGATATTTTATATTTCGTTTAATTAACAATTTTTTTCATCTCTTTTTTTCCCCCAAATTTTAAAGTATTTTAGATTGAATTAACTCTAAAACAAAACGTTTGTCATTTTTCCTTAAGTTTATTTAAGGCTGGTTAAGTTTTGCATATTTGTGTAAATAAATGGATTGCGGCATGTATTAAGTTTTTAAATTCACGTTTTGAGTTTTTTAATGCACATTTTTTGATTTTTTTACTGCACAAAAAATCCGGTCTCTTATCATGACGTTCCGAGGACAAACCTTAAAAAGCTATTTATGATGCGCTTTTTATCTGTCCTCAAGAATCATCTAGAACCCAAAATACGTACAGAAAACAATAGTCAACTTGGGAGAAGATAAGGGAGCGTTATGTGGGTGGGGGAAGTAGGTGATGGGATGGGTGGGATAATAATAATAATAATTTTAGGAATATTATTGAAGCACCTAAAGAGTCTCCTTACAAAGTTCAAAAGACAAAGGTCTGCAAAGGTCAAGGTTGTAAACAGTATTGCAGGTAATTTAGTATTGCTATAAGATACCAAAATAAATGCAGCTCAGGGAAAAAGTACCTCAATTCGATGAGATATTCTAGGTATTTTACCGATCGTTTTACTAAATAAATATAACAATAGTTAGCAACAACATGTACATTTCATACCTTCCCTTTATCCGGGAAATCATCGAGTTCCTTTTGGTCGAATGATTCGAACCATATCTCCAATGGTACCGACCATTGTATCGATATGCAGCGGACTGTGCCCACTCTATTGTCTTTTTTTATTGCCTATTGGGCTTCGGGTATTTCACGGAGATTAAGATAAGCATTCGACCGTGGTTGGATCCTCTTAACGTCCAATCTATACCAGCTTCGATTTAGAGCTCTTTTTCTACATCAAGTTTCGTTTATCCATTTATTTACTTCTAACGTAGATATTGGGTAATATTCTTTAAACACATAGACGTGCCAATAATTCCACCATATGTTTATGATCGCACCACGAAAATATTTTTAATACGCTTTTTACTTCACCTGTATGTAATGGAATCTTGCATCGTAATTTTCACTAATTTCCTTCTGTCTGATTATCTTGAAAATTTGCACAGGGACCAACGACAATGCAATAATTGCACATCTTTATTTTAATATTCTTATTTAGCCTAGTCAAAATACCCCCAAAAAGGTGGAAATACCCTGCCTTGCAAAAGGTGGAGTAGTAGGTTCTATGATTCAGTATGGTCCAGATGGGTCCTGAGAATAAAATATAAAAAACGTTACTAAATTTGATAAGGTGAAAATTTTTGGGGGGCAAAAAACGCAACATTTTTGCACTTTTTTTTTATAGTATTTTTGCAAAAAATATATACCGAAATTCTTGAAATCGAAAAATGTGTTATTGTAAAAATTAAAGTTTATTAAATTGTGCGTCTAAAGGCATCTCTTAATCTAAATTTGATGACCAACTTTCTCAAAAATTTAGTTTTGGTCGTGTTTAGGAGTCTATAACACAAAAATGGCTAATCCAATCAAAAAATGTCATATACTAATAGTCGTACAATATTAAATTTTGTATAAGATAGGTTTAGTTCGGTTTGTATTAAAGCGTGCTTTTTAATTTTCTGAACTATATTTTTTTTTAAACTAAAGGTTTTTTTGTAAATAGTTTGCTATACATTTTTATTCATTCATTAAAAGGTTCATATACACTTTTTGGTTCAGGGTAAAATATCCTACAAGATACTTAAGTTTAATGAATTTCGACTACATACATTCGAAACACTGTGCGCCATCTTAAAACAAACAAATGCCCCTTTTAAGACTGTTCTGATCTGTCCACAAGGTCTCCAACTTATTCTAAAATTTGAGGAACTCTTGAAAAAATGGTACCCGTAAAAGAAAAATAATGAATAGAAATCACCTCCGAAACAACTTATAAATTTATAATATTGTAATCACCTGAGAGTTATAATCAAAGTGTCGCCTAGGAGGAAAACATCACCGATCGATTTGAAAGGCAATCAGCGATAATCGTTCTCTTAATGACCTGTCACCTCCAAGTATCGGCATGGCAGCTACAGTTTGTGAGGAGTGTTCGGGAGGGAGGGGGAGAAGAAGGGAATGTAATTTAAGAGTTTGAATTAAAAAAAAAAAAAAAGAAGTTTGACAATCGTTATTAAAAAAGTATATAGGCGATAAAGTAGATAAGAAAAAAAAAATCGACGAAGAAATTGCTCAACAATGGGGCCACAATTAAATCACTCAAAGGACCCTTCGAGTTTAAAACATTCCTAATGTTTTCAGAAAGGCTGAAATGATATTATTAAGGAGAAACGATATTTTGAATACCTTTGTCAGAACTCTTGTCTTCATTGATAAGTAAAAGTAACAAAGACTTATTTATTTTTTATTTCTCAGGTTCTCAATAATTAATTACCCTTTTCTTAACTCAGCAGATTGAAGATGGTAAAGGGATATAACTAAGAATTTTATTATATTTTACAGACGGTATCTATAATGAATATGCTCCGTTATCTTAACAGAGGGGAGTATCTAGAAGTTGTGAAAATAGAGGATTTCAGCTTCGATCGTTATTTACCTTGGAACACAACTGAACTCTGCCAATAATAAAACCAGAGATTCAACGTCGGATTATGGCTACTAATAAGTGTTATGGACCTCAGAAGCTGTTAAGCAGCAAATCTCTCTCCAGAACAACAAAGATACAAATATACAAAACCTTGATCAGGCCCGTTCTCCTAAAATCGTCAGAATGCTGGAGCTCTTGAATCGTCCCTTGTTAGATTTGAAAGGATACTGAGAAGGATTTTTGGACCTGTCTGTGACAACGGGGTATGGGGATTGAGAAAAATACTGAGCTCATGCATCTCTATAAAGATCTGGATATTTTGCAGTTTATGAAATCCGGGCGCCTAAGACATACATTATATAACTTTTATGTTAAAGGAGATGTAAATTAAAATATTAATTCTTAGACATAACTCCTATTTATTTATATATGAAACTACATGTTTCGGAATCTTGGCTCCATTTTCAGATTGTCTAAAATTTTTAAATATATTAATTTATTGCATTATACCAATTTCTTATACAATTATGTATCTAATGAAATTTACCTTACAATCCGCGATTACTATCACATTGGCTATTCTACTACCTCACTGCCATAATACTAGGCAATATTCATCATGTATTATTGTTAGTCTTATTCTTATCTATATAGACTATTTCATATGGTGTTTATAAAAAAACTTTAAAATAATTTTATTTCTGTATTGTCACCAAAATTCACACTGAAACAAAACAAAACTTAAGAAAAAGAATTAACCAACACAGATATGATTGCAATAGAATCAATAAAAAAGAAAATAACAATAAACAGCACTAAGTGAAAATGCACAAAAATGAAAACATGAGTTTGATTTTGAAAATACCTAAATCTTAAATCATGAAAATAAGGCAGAAAACAGAAAACTATTGGAAGCAATTTACATAAACAAAACAATAGATCAAGCAGTAAATTATAAAACAGATAAAGATAAAATAGAAACAAATTATAAAAACAAAAATATATAAATTAAAAATATAATAAAATCAAATAATCCATAATAAAATAGTATATAATTAAAAAAGTGTGAATATTGGTGACAATACAGAAATAAAATGAATATAAAGTTTTTATATAAACACCATATTAAATAGTCTATATAGATAAGAATAAGACTAACAATAATAACGTCTCAGAGGATTATCGGGAATTGTGAGTGAGGCAAGTTGGGAGACTAGTGGATTATAGTGGGTATGGAGTTTACTATTAAAGGATAGGTATCTGGTTTAGCCCAAATTAGCAACATATGAAACATTAAGATCTTTATGAATTTGTGACATAATTAGGTACATTGATGATATTACAAAGTATTTTGGATTGTATGAATTGGATACGAGAAGAATTGGATTAATTAGTGAAGCTTCAAAGCTCAACTCTGTATGCAATTACTGTCATGTAGACAAGTCTTTTGTAATTTTATTGGGAACTTTAAACGTTTGTTTAGTAAGTGTTTGAATAGTCACAAACGAGTCCATTAGAATAGCTGAAGATAATTTCGTAAATGGTTTTTTTTTTTTGTTTTTTTTTTAAATTCTTTCAAAATATTTTGTTAATTTTGACGCCACAAAAAAAGCAGTAATATTATTGGCAAGTTCAACCTTTCAGTTCAATTATTATAAAGTGAAGACAGTAACGTATTGTAAACTATGCACAATAAACTATTGGATAAAAATTAATGAATATAAAATTAGTTGATAACATGAAACAAACTACTAACTAATATTGCAAGATCATTAGGATCTATACTAGAACTATTTTAATCATGTAACGAACTCAAAGTTCTAGAGTTACGTATCGCGCCCTCTATGAAACTAGTTTCAAGTAGCTTTGAGTTCAAACCTCGTAACTTAAATGTTGCACAAGCTGCATTCAATTACTGCAACAATAACGGCAGAGCAGAAGTTATAACAAGGACTAGCTCAACTTGTAACATCTCATGTAACTGAAAGTTCCCCTGATTAGAGATTGACACTCGGTACGGGAGGCTAAGAAAATCAAAAATAAATCCTCTTTGTTAAAAATAAACAGCCATAATGAGCTTAATGTTCCATAAGTTGCTGATTTAGCTGTATTAAATTAAATTAGATACCTATCCTTCCAATATAAGCTACGTACCCACTCGAACCCATTAGTTTCCCAACTTGCTACCTACTTGATTTCCGATAACCCTCCGAGGCCTATGAAATGAAGATTACCTAGGGACCTTATTATATAGATTTTTTATAAGAAGTTTAATATGAATAATTGATTCACGGGCATATTGAAATTCAAAACACTACGCCTAATATTAACTTTGGTATCTCAACTCTGAGGCTGGCTGGCCCGCAACACATACCTCCATTTCTTACCCTTCAGTGCGATATGCTCAGAACATAACATATTTTTTTTTTATTACTGGAGTTAGTTGATTTTTAGCATTTCGATATTAATATAAATAATTTTTACATGGTATCAAAAAATTAAACAGCTCACAGCAGTTTACTAAAAATAGTGAACCCATTCTGATTGTTTGTTTGTTTATTTCGTTTAACGTCACTTTATGCTGCTATGGCTAATCGGACGATGCTACGGTGGGAGTCCTAAATTTTGCCTATCCAGGTATAATTAGGATAGGGATCTTTAACGAGTACCTGACATCGCACAGGCTCGGGACCCCCATTTTACGTCCCTTCCGAAGGACGGCATAGCTAAGGATTTTTTACTCCCTTTAAAAAATCCTAAGGTCATCTGCCGGGCTGCGAACCCGCGATCTTGGGTATAGTAGGTTGCTATGCTAACCACTAAACCACAGGTGACCCCCAACCCATTCTGATGATATTCCAGATACAAAGTAAAATCACACTTTATCATTTGGAAATTATACTTCAATTTATTTTAAAATTTTATTTTATTCAGCAAAAATAAAATTGTTGTTATAATATTTGATTTACTTGACATTCTAAGAGTAGAGTTAAAAATTGCCTGAAAAGAAATTAATAGAAGTATTAAAATTTATTATTTTTATGAATAGTCTTTAAATGGAACGATCTGCAATTTATGATAAAATGACAATAATAAAAATTCTGAAAAGTCATAAATAAGTGGCAAGGTTAAAACTAACAATATCATGTTATTAGTATTAGAATAATATTGTGCTGTTAATGGTAGTAATGGGAAGGAAGGAATGAGAAGGAGAGGAAGGCCTCGACTTCGTTGGCTTGAAGATGTAGAGGACGATCTTCGGACTCCGGGTGTGAGAGGGTGGAGAAGGGTTGCCGAAGATAGGTCTGATTGGCAGAGAATTGTAGAGGAGGCCAGGGTTCTACAAGGACCATAAGCCCCATAAGATGATGATGAAGTAAAGACTACAATTGGTAGTTAATCAAGTTCACAGGATAAATTATATGTGAGTATAAGATATTTTTTTAATGTTTAAAAGTGACTAAGAAGTAAAGGAAAAACAAAAAAAAAAGGTTAGTATCTGGTGATAAGTGTATTTCGCGCAGGAGCAGGAGTAAGCCAGCCTTTGGGTAGAGATACCTTGTATAGTATGCACGATGCTTCTTCAGGTCTAATACCATTTCCAGGCAGATATATATATATATATATATATATATATATATATATATATATATATATATATATATATAAAATAAATATATATATATATTGGATATATACATATATAATCCAAAAATCTAACAGAAAGCTGGCGAGTGCGAAGAATAAGTTATTTTATTGACTGAACCTCAAGAACCTTATTTAACATCTAATAGTAACAGTCAAGAAATATATCCTTAAATCTGAAATTAATTTAAAAAAATATTTGGTTCCATGCTCCAAGTAATTAATTAAATATATCATGATATTGTTATGAATTATACCCTCCTTCCAGGAACTCAAACGTTTATAATTTAATAAGATTAATGTTGCCGAGTATTATCCAGAAACGCTGGAAGGGATCTGTTTTGATTTCAGCAGTTCCAGGAAAACAGGGAATATTGTACACTTTCGACATTCGAGCAATTTTCTTAATTAAAATCCTAAAAAACGTTTTTATTTTATTTTTTTTATAATTTATTAAAAATCTAAATAAATAACGGTATTAAATACATATTCTTTTTAATCCTCTCTGAGAAATGAAAAATAAATATCTTTCAGTATGCCACCTCATCATAATCATTCAATGGAATAATTCTATTTATTATTTCAGAAGTATTTTTCTTCATTTCATTCTTCTGAGGATTTTTCCACAGAAGATTAGCCCCTACTGCCCTCCTGGGTATATACTTTACAGTACTCCCAGCATATAAATATAAAGAAGCCAGATTCTGTATTAGAGACTCGGTATATGGGTCATGCTTCTATATAGCAACAGGATTCCATGGATTACACGTAATCATTGGCACTATTTTTCTATTAGTATGTTTAATACGTCATATTTAGTGTCACTTTTCAAGAAATCACCATTTCGGATTTGAAGCAGCAGCATGATACTGACACTTTGTAGATGTTGTTGTATAATTATTCCTATACATTTCAATTTACTGATGAGGTAGATAATAAACAAATCAATATCCTTTTAGTATAAACAATATATTTGACTTCCTATCAAAAGATCTTAATATAAGAGGGGATAATATATATAATCCTTGTATCAGCATCTATAGCTTCAACATTATCCATTACCATAATAATATTATGCACAATCATCTCAAAAACATCAAAAAAAGATCAAGAGAAAATATCCCCCTTTGAGTGTGGATTTGATCCTAAAAGATCCTCACGAACCCCATTTTCTACCCAATTCTTCTTAATCGCAGTATTATTCCTAATTTTTTTATATTGAAATCGCAATCATAATCCCCATTATCCTAACTATAAAATGAAGAATAACTAGTACATGAATTATAACTGTAACCATTTTCATTAGCATCCTAATTATTGGGCTATATCATGAATGAAATAATGCTGTACTGGAATGAGCCAAATGGGACTGTAGTTAAGTTTAACATTTAATTTGCAATTAAAAGATACTGATAAAATAGTCAGTCTCATAAACAATAAAGACAATGAAGTAATAATTACATTTAGTTTCGACCTAAAATTAGAACCTGAAGTTCCTTGTCTATTCCTAAAAGAAATTAATTGAAGCCTTAGAGGCCTTGCACATTTATATCAGATATTTAAATAAAAAATACACAAATAGCAGGGGATGAAAATACCCTAAGAAAATAGAGAACCATCCTTTACTATTAGCCAGAATACTTTGTAACAAATACGGTCTTGTGTAGAGACTTGGTTGGAATGAGTGATGAAGCCGCTTGCTACGGACATGAGTTACGGCTCAGAACGAAACATATATCACTCCGTAACGTAAGTGAAACCCACTCAGCAATTTAACAACTCCGTTAGTCTTCAACAAATGTTCCTTGTCGGCTAAATTGACATCAAACTTCTAGATATCAAGTAAAATAATGAAAATTAATATTAAGTAACACCTTGGTGATTCCACACAGACAAGAGGTTATACCTAGACTTATATATTATTAGGAATTGATAAATTATTTGGAACTTGAATGGTATTGGTTTGTCCGAAAATTGATGCACGTTTATGGTTTTAAAATATTAAAAAAATAAATAAATGATCTTAAAAAAAAAAAAATTGCATTAATCAAAATACTGTTTATTACTTACTCTCTACACGACTAAATCATCAAAAGTCCCAATACATTACGTTTACTCTAAGACACAAAACACCTCCCCTTTACATTGACCATGTCCGAATTCCACAAACGGATTCCAAGAATGACATGGGGCCAACATATTAAGAAGAAACGGACTTTATTAAATATGAGACTGATATACTCATTTTTCGGGAAAAAAAACAAAATTACATATAAGACAAAAATTAATGGCCTACACACACTTACATTATGGACCTACGCATCACAAATTTACGGAACTGCTAAACAGACACACATAAAAAGATTTCAAACTTTTCAATCCAAGATATTAAGACTAATAAGCACTTTGGTACGTTAACAATAAAACTATACACACGGACCAAAAAATACCAACAGTCATTGAACACATACGGACACACTACAGACTGTTTCATAAAACATAGAAGGGACACCCAAACAAACTCAATAGTATGGCCACATCTCTCATGCCGGAGAATACCAGAAGAAGACTGAAAAGAAACTGGATGAGAGACTTACTTACATAAACGTAAACAAAAGACAATGAAGGGGTACCACTAGACACTATCTCTCCTCAAGCCTAACATGCCAATTTTGTTTATATTATGATTTCAGCACATCCTCTGATTGTCAATAATGTTTTTAACAGGTGTGGATTGAAAAATAAAAGTGAAAAACATTTCTACCGGGTTAAACAGTTTCTATGTTCTATGTTTCTATGAGTCGTAGTTATTAACAAACTCTTAATAAACACATTTTGAATCGAATTTTGATAATGAAATAAAGAGGAAAATTTATGGAAAGAAGGAGAGGTAGGCCTCACATCAGGTGGAGAGATGTTGTGGCTGAAAGTATGGTACGGTGGAGACTAACGGAAGAAAAAGCAATGGCCAGAGAGGTGTGGAGGAACCGTCTGAGGGAGCAGTTTGGTTGAAGGAAACTTCGAATAGCGAAGAAAATCCTTTGAAAGAAGAAGATTTCTAGTTGTATTTATAACGTATATTATGAATCATTTGATGTGAAACGACTTCTATTTTTCTTAGATTTTTGTTCTGCCCATCCTCGCAGTCTCGACTTCACAGGGTTTCCAAGCTGGGAGGGTGGAGGTTAGAATTATTTACTTCGAATTAATCCCACCCAACACCAAACAGGTTCGAACCTAAGATCTTTCATTTGCCATGGCTGCTAGGGTAACGCACTTTCTTTTGCGTTACCTTTGAGCCAAGCCCCGCCCCTCGAAACGACTTAGCTTTATGGCGACGGAAATTTAACAGAACCGCCTCCAGAATCTATTAAGGGGCCACTTTACTGCCTTAATTATACCTGTAATATCTATTTGCAAAGAGGTTATAATTACGACAGATAAAGAGCAACCGTTGCAATAGTTGCAACTGACTATCCTAGGAGATGGGATTGTCCTAGCCAGCGGTAATGGAGGCCTCATGGAGCCAAGCCTAATCACCTCCCGCGGCTGATTAGAGCCGTCCCTGTCGCCTATTAGGGATGCTAATCCACGAAGGCCCAAATAGAATTCCACTGCTCCAATGGTGCGCTAGTTACCTCTCCCACCTCAATCACCATCTGTTTTAATTTTGCTAATAGCCTTACTTTCCTGGGTTTTAATAACAGTTTTAAAGATTTTTTTCTGGTCAAATAATTAAAGGTACAGTATAGTCCCACTAATCCAGATATCTCGTTTAAAATATAATTAAAATTTAATAAATTTATAGTTATAATATATTCCAAATCATATAGATTCTGTAAAGTAAAAGAAGTAAAGGAAAATCAAATATAAACGGTAATTTTGCTATTCTTCTTATAAGTGGGGAAAACACTGTTGTCAGTCGCAGACATAAGAGATATATATGTAGGATGAAATGGGCTGGGAAACTCTCGAGTACCCTGCTTAGAGCCCTAGCTTTTCCTCCTGTGACTATTTTTTTTCCCGCGCCTATGAAGGAACCACTGAGAGGAAAACGTTCCGGAAGCAATTAAGTCGAGAAGCACCTGCTTAATTGTCTTACTCGAACTTTCTATGACCAGAGAATACTGAAACTTCCGAATCGCTAGTAAAAGTGTGTAGATCACGCAGGAGACTAGGTTTATAAAAAAAATGTTAACAAAATGAAGTTATAAGGAATAAGGTTATTAAATAAACCATTAAAAAAAAAAAAAAAAAAAAAAAAATTTATTTGATTTAAAGACTAAAATGACAAGAAACTGCCCATCGTTACAGACTACTTCAACATTTACTAGACAAAAACGTTCAAAGCTCCCAATTAATTACAAAAGACTCTTTTAGATAACAATAATTATATCAATTTGGACATGCGTAGTTGAGCTTTGGGACTCCACTAAACCGTCGAATTCATCTCGTATCCAATTCTTACAATCCAAAATCCTTAGAAAAATCCTAAATACTCCTTACTTTGTGACCAATAAACTTATCTATAAAGATCTTAATCTTCACTATGTTGCTGATTTAGCCCAGACCAGACACCTATCCTTCCATAGTAAGCTCTATAAGCACTCCGATCTTCTAGTCTCCCGACTTGCTTCCCACTCCTTCCCGATAATCCTCTAAGGCGTCTGAAAAGAAGATGGCCTAGAGACCTTTTGGTGTAGATTTTTATTGAAGTGGTACTATTGAGTGGTTCTTGGCAAGTTATCCACATGCCATTGTATTCACAATCAAATCAACACATTTACTTTTATATTATTTTGTACAGTTGTAAATATCATTAAATGAAAATAAATCCCCCCTCTCCAAAAAAACCTTACGTAAGATCTGAGCATATCGCACTGAAGGGTGAGAAATGGAGATAATGTGTTGCGGGCTTCTTCCTATCAGGTAGTCTTAGAGTTGAGATACCAAAGTTAATATGACGCGTAGTATTTTAAATTCCAAAATGCTCGTGATTTTAATAGTCATATCAAACTTCTTATAAAAATCTATATAAAAAGGTCTCTAGGTCATCTTTACTTTGTTTATTTATTATCTTTATTTAAACCTCGGAGGGTTATCGGAAATTAAGTAGGTATTTGTGTTATATTTGTTATTTTATTTAATTCTTCTTTTATTATTATTGATATTCATAATCATTTATCGTAGCTAGACTATTGCTCTCTGTATTGTAACCTAATGTTATTCTTAACCAACAAGTTGTCTTAGGATAAAATTATTTTCTTCTCCTTCGTTGAGATCAGTTGAATAAATGAATTGAACTTATCAAAGTTTCAGTTTCATAAAATCTCAACAAATAATTTCTTCTTTGTTTGTTTATTTGGGCTTAACGTCCTTATGTACTCCAACTGGAGCAGGAAGCACGGGTTATCCTACAGGTTACCAACCTACTCTAGCCCGGGTGGGAAGGTCAAGAGTCATTTCATGGGTCCGCAACGAAATAAATTTTAAACTGCCTAGGTGGGATTCCAACACACGACTTCCAGTTCCAAGTGCGCTGAGACCCTTGTTTCAACTCAGTCGGCCATCGAGTCCCCAAATAATTGTTTTTGTCACAAAAAAAAAAACGTTAATTTAATAATTTGGAATAAACCTGGTGATCGCAACAATGGAATCATACCTCAAATTTTAAGCACAATCAATAATGGATATAGGTCATAGTGGCGGCTGTTCAAAGCAGACGTTGCGATGGATTCAATTCCGATATGGATTATGGAGAAGTGATGGAGGTTCGGAATGGCAATACTCCTAATGAATATTCGAACAGCTCTAATTCCATTTATAATGAAACTCTCACCGCGGAAAATAGGGATGATTTGATAACATCAGCGGTGGGTTTGTTTAACCCTGGGTATATATGGAACGTATTGGGAATGTACCCAATAAGCCGATACACTTCAATAAATACCCATTCTAGATATTAAGCTCATTTATGACAGATAAACCCAACTAGACAGGTAAGATTTAATTATACGGATTCGCTTAAACGACAATGAATGAAACGCAAATTACATTGGTATGTTGCGTAATAAGCAACAATAATATTTAAAGCACCTAGTATTCTGGTTTTTTACATTTTTTTCAATTTTTAAATATGTTTTAAATTTAAATAAACAGTGAAACATTTAGAAAGGCGAACTTCAATTAAACTTAAAACTTTCTACTGATTTTTTTTTTTAATATATATATTTTATCAAGAATGATTTTCCAAGCAAAAATTTTAATTATATTATATTATTAAAAATTTTCTCTTTGTCCTCATAGGTATGAGGTAGAATAGTACTTATTTAAAAAACATAAAAAATATTAAAAAACATAAAGGGAGAAAATTGATGATTATGTCATGATTGGAAAATTCCTATATTATGAGTAATTATGTATATTTTAAAACAGTATCTTACACACATTAGCTTTTTATGCATTTCTCATTAATTTGTAATTTATGCTTGAATTATATAAATATTAATTTATAATAAATTCCAAAGAATAAAGTTACTTTCACAGGATTACATTCCCCTAAATACTCTTATTCAAAATGGCAGGACGTATTTTCTATGGACTCAGAAGACCTAGGTATGAGAAACAGGGCGCATCACAGAAAACAGTAAACAGGCGAAAAGATTCCAGCGGCGGCCTAGACTCAGTGATTGTATTATAAGAATGAAAGAACGACTGGACATCACTTTGGCTATTTTTTGTTTCAAAATTTTTGTAATAGCCCATAATAGGTTTGTATGAAACGAGAAATTGGAAAAGTTTTCAGAATTTTTTTAAGTAAAAAAAACAAACAAAAAAACTTTATTATAAACCCCAGCTGATTCAAGCCTCTAAGCTTTTTTTATTCACTTACTTTGAAAGTGGAATAACAAAAAAAAACTAGAACTTGTTCAGTGTAGTAGGCGTTAAAACTTGGACCTATCATAAATTTTTGTTCACATTCTCGTTCCTCCCCCCCCCCCCCCCCCCCCCCGCAATCGGTATTATTTTATCGTCAGTCATCTCCTCACTGAAAATGCTTAACATTCCTTTCTCTTAGACTAAACTTTGTCTCCTTTTAGATTAATTTTAATTTTTAGTGGATCGAATTAAATAGATCGAATTTATATAAAATCGAATATATAAAACATACTTTTGAAAAAGAACTCACAATGCAAATAAGAGGAAGAAGTGGGCCGAAGAACGGAAGAGAGAAAATAGTGAACGCCTGAAGAGAGTTTGGGAGGAGCGATGGAACTACCAAAGGACTAGGAAATCATGAAGGCATTCAGGTTTATTCGCTCTCTTAAAAATGGAATCATCGTCAATAATAATAATAAAAATAAAGATCAATAAAATTATCGTAGGTGAATTAAAAAAAAAAAAAAAAAAAAGTGTACCACTTACAATCCATGAAGGGCTCAGTACTTAGGTAAGGCTGTACTGTTTCTGAGCCAACGGTTGTGAATTCACATTCAACCGCCAGGTTTTTACCCCAATTAAGGGTACCCACTTTTTAAGAGGCTGGGTGTGCCCCAGGAGGGTCTCCCGACCTCGTTTTCGATTCAAGGCTGAAATAAAAGAATATAAATTTTCTGCCGTCAGTTGAACGGCAAAATTTTCATTTTGCCTCCTTAGGTCAGTACCAACATGTTAGAATTTCTGTATTTCATTTAAAAATAGAAATATATGTAATCTGTGTAGCAGAGTGCTGATGTTTTGAATGCCCTGTATGTTTTTAGAACTAGTTTTCAAAATAAACAAAAATTATATTGAAGTGGCAAACAAGTCTAGCGTTGAATAGTACGACAAAGGAATGATGACTCGTCAAAAAAACTGCAGTAGATGAAATTTCGTGACATGCATGAGATAAATATAATTGAAATAATAGCATCAAGACAACAGAAATAAGCGTGTGAAATTTTGATCTAGTTAACAAAGGGAACAACTAAAATATGATTCGAAGAGAGTTCGTAAGTATATATGTACCGAACCTTTGGGTTCCCTAAGATTTATGATTATTATCTACCTAGTACTTTATTATCCCAACAAGCGTCATTATTCCTAATGTATTCCATTCCCTAATGCATTTCCAGATTCAAACAATAGCCGAATTGCACAAAAAATGTCCCATTTTCAACAAGTATCTTGATAAGTATCCAGGCAGAGCACGCGATGAAAGGAAAAGACCGAGGAAAAATGCAAAACAAGATAAGGGTGAATTGGGAGTCTCATTTCCCGAAGAAATTGGAACAACGGGAGAAGGGGGCGAACTCTTCAGGGAATGATAATGTGAACTCAAAATTGCAATCATACTAAGCTGTCCTTTATAGGCAACTTGGATTTAACAAGGAATAATAAACAGTGATTTTTATTAGTTGAAAATATACAAGTTTAAATCATGATGATAATATAAAGGGTAAGAATACCGCTCAAAATTAATCTATGTACGTATAAATTTATCTTTTATTATTATATATTCGATTATTGTATAAAAATGTATTTCAGTTCTGAATAAAATTATTATATTAAAAACATAGATATATACTCTCACTGCCAATTTTTTCCTTAAGAATCGGTGGAATAGAAGATCGATTTTTAGAATCGACATATACTCAATAATCATAAACATAACAATCTTATGTTATTAATTAGAGGATTAGAGCTTTCTCTTGTAAATATTGAAGTCATCAGAGAAAGTAAATACTTTTTGAAATTTTTCGCGTGTAGGTTTTCGAACTTATCTACGCCGGACCGCTCTCTGGAGTAGCGTCATAATTAAATTAAAGAAAATAATTAATTTAATAACCTTTTATACTGAAGGAGATATAATAATTATTTAAGTATTTATATGGCATAACTCCTATTTTATTTAATATTTAAAAAAAAAAAAAGGCTTCTAAAATTTTTTTAAAATTATATTAATCTATATCGTTAAACTAATAGTTTTACAATTATATACAATATGTCATTTGCCTATTAATCTGTGATTATTATTATGTATATAATTAAATTTATTATAAAAAGCATTTACTCCTCTTTATTTTTTGTAAAAACATGTGGTATGTTTCGGGAAACAAGGTCCCATCATCAGACTTTTTAAACTATCTCTTGGTGTTAACACACCATGTCAGTGTTGTTTTAACACAGGTTAACACCAAGAGATAGTTTTAAAAGTCTGATGATGGGACCATGTTTCCCGAAACATGTCACATGTTTTTACAAAAAATAAAGAGGAGTAAATGCTTTTTATAATACATTTAAATATCTACATACGTAACTCCTTCACTGAAGGATATATTATTATGTATATTATTTATACAATAGACATAGCGCAAAAATTACCAAATATAAATATTAATAAAACTTAAATAAGGTAAAATATATACCAAAACTAACAAGACAAATAATAAGCAAATTCAACAATGAAAATTTTAAAATTAATGTTCCCTTATACCATAATAATAGAATTAAAAGTATAATAAAAAACAGACATAATGGACAAATGGAACAAAAAAGATTTAATTTATACAATAAATCGTGAAACGCACTGTATAGTTGAAATAAAACAAAACTTAATAAAAAGAATAACACAAATACGACTGCAATAGAACTAATAAAAAATATAATAACAATAAAACTGCACTTTGTGATCATGCACAAAAATTAAAACACGAATTCAATTTTTAAAAAATCCACAATATTAAATCATGATAATAAAATACATAACTTATTATTGGAAGCAATATACATAAACAAAAACAATAAATCGAGCGGTAAATTATAAAACAGATATGGATAAAATCGGGACCAATTACGCAAATATAATAAATAAATTAAAAGTATAATTTAATTAACTCAAATAATTTTTAGAACATATTAATATAAATGAATAAAATAAAACAAAATTAAAAAAATTAAATAATAATAATTAAATATGTGAATATTGGCAACAACACAACAGATAATAAAAAATAAATAAAAATATTGATTATTTTAGGTAAACACAATAATGAATAGTCTTAGTAAATAATAATAAGACAATCAAATAAATAAGTAATTTACAAATCTTAGTAAAATGGCTGGTAACACGGAAATAGAATAGACAATGTGAAAATAATCTCAGATTAATAGGTAAATGACATATTGTATATAATTGTAAAACTATTAGTATAATTATATAGAATAATGTAATTTTAAAATATTTTTAGAAGCCTGATGATGGAACATTGATTCCGAAACTTGTAGCTACAAATATTAAATAAAATAAGGAGTTATGCCAAATAAATACTTTAATAAAATAATAAAATAACAAATTAATATTTTAATCACGTTAAAATTAATTAAATTTAAGTATAAATGATTAAATTAAATTTAAAAATAATAAGAAGCACGGGAATCATCACCATATAACAGATTGATATAATTAATGATATATTTGAAATAAAATAATAACGTATTACAAATATCCTTGTAAAGCATAGTTGTATTTCAGATCACTACTCCTCAAAGTGAAGCCCATACTTACCAACTACTTTCACCCATATTTCTATCAGTAAATGGGTTTGATACCTGTACCAATCCTTTGGTTTTGAGTCGAATAACTCTACACATTTTTTAAGTCTCCTTAATAATCGAAGATCCGATCTTTTAAAAAATGGCCCATTGATCTGAAAAAACCCTCTGATACTTTTATCCTCAGTCAAATTAGAGCGATGCGCAGGATCATTGCCATAATGCAAACTGTATTGAAAATGCGTATAAACTCTGTCAAGCTGTCTACAGTAAAGGTTTCAGTCCACTGTCCGCTCAATAGGAACGAGATCAAAATGTAAAACGCTTTTGAAGTTTGAAACACAGAGCATGACTTTTTATTCAAAACAAAGTACAGTTGTATTTCGTTCGATAACTGGCTCTCCTATGTTACTGTCTTTGCGCTTATAACTACCTGTTTTTTCTCCTGACATTTCAAATGCGTTTCAACAATAAACATTTTTTATATTTTTAAATTTAATTAAGACGCTACTCCAGAGAGCGGTCTAAGCCTGCCCGCGATAAATTACAAAAAGTATTTATCTCCGACGACTTCAAAACTCCGAACGCCTCCTGAGGATTCTTTTGAATATTTAATTAGCGCGGAAACAACGGAAGTTTTATTTATAATTTTGCTGGCTAAACTGTCGTCGGGTTAAAGAGATCCTGGAAGATAACGTTATTGCAACCTCAGTTCAAGAGTCAGAAAATACAAACGAAGGCAGTGAAAGTGAAGAAGCACCAGTTGGCAGAAAACGAGTATCGAAGCAAAAGTAACAAAAAAATTAGCGACTTTTTTAATGTAAAATAAATACATATAGGTAAGTGATTTTGTACAGTTTGGTTTAGTGTTTCTTTTTCTGTACTGTAACTGTTCAGGGATCTGTTCGTTTCCATTGTATGTACACTACATATTTCTTCAAGAAACCAACTACAGTACATAAAAATTATTGTTTTTATTTCCTGTACTGTATTCCAAAACTGTATTTTTAATTATGGGTTTCTACATAATGATCTCAGCAAAAAATACATTATTGTGATCGTAATTTCTATTGACTAGTCCATTTTTTAAATTATATTTCATGTTTTTGTTTGTTTAACTAAACTAAGTTTTTAGATACTTATTTTTTTTTAATTTAAAAGTTACATACTAAAAAACAAAAGTCAATAATATTTTGATACTACTACATAGTTCACTACTTTATTGTTTTTATTTCGTTTTTCAATACTCTAAAAAATAATCGCATTTATGTATACAAATAGTTTTTAATGATAAATTGTTTTCAACCATTTCCAAAGAAGTTTTACTAAAAGTCTGTCTAGAAGTAATATGAGGAAAAATAATAATTTGTTTAGGAAAATGTGTATTGTGATTAGATAGACTAGTCCACGTATGTACATATATCGTTTATTACTTTACTATCCTTTTTTATTGTTCACCAAGCTGATAAGTAACATTTTTGAACGTAAAATCATGTTTTAATCCATCATTTCAATTCTATAAATCAACTCAGGACATGTATTTATTTCATTATCAAAAAGAAGTAAGTCTCAAACTGTTGTAAAACGGAGTAAATACAGAAGAAAAACCAATTTTTAAAAAAACTGTCCAACAGGGGCCCTTATTACGCTTGCTCAACTAAAACCATCTATTTTTCTGCTAATCATACAAGAAAAATTACATTCATATCAATTGGGTATCATATTGCTATGGTTTTTGGATTCTGGTGAAAAATTTAGAAATTTGGTTTTGCTACTATTTGCAACTGGACGCCTCAAGTATGGTTTTAAATGTCGGAATACGTAAGTCTGTATGTAGCTTATGTCTTGACAAATTTAAAGGGAGAAGAATGTTGTTAAATATACGTTGTTTGGGCCGGTATGGGCCGGTGAGAAATGCTTATAAATGCGGTGAGAAATAAAACTAAAACAAAATCTTTAATGTAATCTATATAGGGATGGACACCTTGAGCAAGTGCCCTGGTGAAAATTTCGGCTGAGGTGGCACTCGGAGGGCTTCGCCCCGCAACAGCTGCTTTCGGGGGCTTCGGCCGAAGGGGCTTAGGGCGAGGGGATCAGGGCTAACAACCAAGGGCAGGGCAGCTAATGTGATTGCTTCAAAGGCTTATACTATAGCTGTTGTATACTAAGGTTTCTCTCTCTGTATTACTTAAGAAACGAGGGAAAAAGCATTTTTAATATAATTTATATTCTCCAGCTATTTAAACACTAAGCCTTTTCTGTTTGTAACGAGAATTTACCGGAGGAACGCACGACGGTATAGAAGGATCAATACAATTAGGATAGATTAATTAATATCCACTTCTAACGGAAATATTTTATTTGAAAATTAATGTTAACCATCAACAATTTTAAAACATACAAGCTTTTCAAAACATCAGCACTTTGTTATATACACACATAGATTATAAATACCAAAGTTTTCAAAAATGTAAGAAAAAAAAAATCAAATATATTGGTACTCACCTGAGGAGCCTAAATGGACCTCTGAAAGATATCAAAAGTGGAAGGAGAAGTAGAAAGGGGCGGATTAATATAATTATTTATATTTTAAGGTTTTCTCTATGACTAATTGTTTTTTTTTAGTTCCTATTGGAAACAAATTTAAAATGGGACTGTTGGAAATATTTATCTCACCAATTAAACAAATATCAGAACTGGTTTTGAACGATTTTATTAATTTTAATGATTCATAAATATTTAATTTTAGGCTATTTATTACTTTATGTATTAGTTTCACTCCCAAGTATTTAATGGATTTACGGTTATTTTCATTTCAAGTTGGAATTTTAGGTTTTATTATTGTATACTCTTATATATATTTTTTTCTATACAGATGCGAAACATGACCGCTTATTTTAAGAGAGGAACAACGCCTTAAAGTTTTTGAAAATAAAGTACTGCGTAGAATATTTAGCGTAAAAAATGATGAAGAAACCGGAGAATTTAGACGGCTTCAAAATGCAGAACTGCCCGAGTTATATCCTGTAAATATAAATCAGGTAATAGCAGCGCAACGGTTAAAATGGGCATGTAAAGTCGTTGGGTTTAGTAATGATCGAATTCCGAAAAAAGTGACCAGTTTTGAGCGGTCGGATAAACGACCGAGGGGTAGGACCAAGAAGTAGATGGGAGGATTGCGTCAGAGCAGACCTGGAAGATTTGGGTTTTGGGGAAGTGGGTTGGAGGGAGTTGTGAGTGTCGGCATCGAAACTTCGGGTTCGCTAAGCCTTTGTTTATTATATTATTATATATATTCTTTCACTCTTTGATTTACCGAACGTTCAGTTTTTTCCGTGTATATAGCTTTGTAATAACTTCACATGTATTTTCTTCTTAATTTTCTTCTTCTTTCATTCATTTTCAATCTCTTTCCCTAGGGAAATGAATTTTTCGTACATACTAAATATGCATCGATTTCTAGGAACCGATCGATACGAATAACGTTGGTTAGATAGTGGTACTTATGTAAATATTATACATCAATCCTTCCCGAAATGATTTTTAAAAAAATGTTTTAAAAGACATGGCACGCTGCATTGAAAATTATATATATATATATATTTTTTATTTACAATTTTTTTAAACTTACAGATTCCATAAGAAAGTTGTACGAGAAATAAAGGAATGGCCTAATGATGCACCCTTATATGAAGGGGTATACAGGTCTGAGGAGCGGAATCGTAAAATGCGAGAAGTAAACAAAATTTTGAACTGGAAGTGGATTGGAACTACCTATATTAATCTCTTAAAAATATTCTAAAATCAAAATATCAAAATTTATTTAAAATTAAATCTTGATTAATCGTGATATTAACATATCGATTACTGATCATTGCCATGTAGATAAGTCTTTTTTTTAATTTATAAAAATCTTCAAGCGTTTATTAACGAAGATGTCGAAAATTTAGTTCTGGATTCCATTCTAGAACAAATGGAATAGCGGAAGGCACGCTATGTTGAATTTTTTTTTTTTTTTAATTACAGATTTTTTATAATTTGGCCATATAGTAAAAACCCAAAGAAGATAAAAACAAATTGATAGAGAAGCAGAGATAAACAAACAAATAGATTTTCATTATATGTATTAACATTTCAGCAGTTACCCGTAATTCAAATCGCTTTCTATTGTTCTATATTATATTAATGGTAATTAAATATAATAATGCTTTATTGAGATATTTACAATTACAAATCATTTAGTATACCATACATGTGACGGTCTTAAGTCCCCTACATGATTAACATACTTTTATAGTTTAGTTAATAGTTTTACACTTTAAAGATTATCTGTGAACAGTTGGAAAAATAAGGAAACAAACCCACATAAAAAAAGAAAAGTAAAGAAGGAAAAATAATTACATAGTATAAAATAAAATATAGCATGAGAATTAAATACAATTAATAATTAAATACAAAACAATAATAATAAATATAAATAATCTATATATAATAACCAGCATACATAAATGAATGACTATATGTATACATAGCAGTTGAGTAATCAAAGGGAGGTTTATGTTAAGAGTACATGTTTGGTTCTTTTGTGCGTGTATCTTTTGAGGGAATTTTTATCATAGTTACCAATTTCTTTTAATAGGGGATTTTCTGAATTTGTTTTTTTTTTTCAAAGTATGCTTTGGTTTGTTCGAAAACATACTGTTTTAGAGGGAGTAAGTTTAGGTCATGGAGTATGGTTGATATTTTAGTATAACGAGGATAATCATTGATGATCCTCATGCAAATGTTTTGGGCCCTTTCCAATTTATTATAGTTAGTGGAGCAAGTTGAGCTCCACACCGGTGAAGTGTGATTTGAGCACGGATAACTGTTTTATTAAGTATAAGTTTTTTTTTTAGGGCTTAATTTCGATTTTTTATTGAAGTAGAGAAGCATTTTGAATAAAAGTTTTTTAGCTTTATCAGTTTTATTGTTTATATGTTCTGTGTATGTTAATGATTTGTCCAGTGTTAAACCTAAGTATTTTATTGATTTGGACCAAGTATGTCTTCTGTGTTTAAAATGATATGCTGGTCTATGAGTGATCTACGTTTTGTGAAGATGATTGCCTCCGATTTGCTTGTATTTACTTTGTTTCCATCTCCGGCAATATTTATTAATTTATTTTGTAACTTTGTTGCAACCGATTTACAATTATATCGATGCGGTAAGAAGTTGTATATAGTGCAGTGTCATCAGCGTAAAGGGACATTGTTACGTTAGGGTGTTTTGGAAAGTCTGATGGTAATTTAATATAGAATAAATTCCAAAACAGAGGATGTAAGGACAAAAAAAAGAAGAAATTGTCCGCCACAGACTATGGAGTATTAGGCCCCGAGAACGGTGTGTGGGTTATATGAGATGGAAAGTAAGTCCCGGAGCAAAATAAAAAGATATTGGTTAGCTATCCGCAGGATGAGTGGGTCCAATCTCGGCCAAGAGCAAATCCCATGAATAATTCACGTTGGCTTCCCCATCGGAATAAATGTATTCAGGATTTATTCAGGCTGTAGCGGGCGCGTGGCGCGGTTCGTCCTCTTCTATATACACAGCCTCTCCATTACCCGCTGATATCGGCCTAGTCCGAGAGATAGTATCTGTGTATAACCTTCTCTCTATATAACCTCACGGATAAATAGAATCAGCGCCACTTGGATCTGAGTTAACAACGAGCGGATTAAAAAGAATTATATTAAAGTTTTTATAAAATTTCTCGGAAAAAGTTACGGTAATAAATTCATGAATTTTTATAGAAGTCAGTACCTAGAAATCTGTAATCGAAAAATTACTTGAAAACTAATTTAAAAATAAAACTTAATATTAAAGCGACAAGAAACTGCTCGTCGTTACAGACTACTTCAACATTTACTAGACAAACGATCAAAGCTCCCAATTCATTATAAAAAAATTATTCACATGACTGTGATTGGACCTGTTTGGAAGTACAGAGGTGAGATTTGGGGCTCTACTAAACCATCCGATTCATATCCGTATCCAATCCTTACAATCCAAAATCCTTTGGAAAATCCTCAATGCTCCTTACTTTGTCACCAATAAACTTATCCATAAAGACCTAAATGTTCCATATGTTGATGAGTTAGCTCAAACCAGATACCTACCCTTTCATAGTAAGCTAAGAATTGTTATTGAAATGCTACTAATGAGTAGTTCTTTTTAAGTTTTGACATGTTATTGTAATCGTTATCAGCTCATTCACTTGATGTATATATTTCTACATTTGTAAATTTCAATAAATCGATATAAAAAAAAAATAAATAAAACAACCAAAATAAAATATGAATCCTGATTTATTTACAGCTGGTTCGGAAGGGAGATTTTATGATAGAGAACAGAAATCGATAGTAAAAATATAGAATCTCCAGTAGAAAAATAAAACTGATACGGTAACGCACTTTTTTTTTTTTTATACAAAATTGAAATCTTAAAAAATTAAGGGGGATTATATATCAAAAAATTTTGCACTATCTCATAAAATAAGAAAAATTAATGGGGATTAAAATTTAGAACGAATCCTAGCAAAACTTATCACCAAATTTGCTCGCTTGATATAAAACGAAAATTTCTCAACATGAAAATAAGAACAATATGGCCCCGAATTCGAGACTGTACGACACTCAGTGGTTGTATTATGCGATTATAAGAACAGCGCATCTAGTATACCCACAACCCTCCCGTCAAATCCTACCACATTACCGGGTGGCATCATGCAGTTTCACGGTCTGTAAGACGCCCTGGACAATAATCAGAAGGGAAACATCTGCGTGATTTTTGCATACTAAACCACACTCGACTAGTATTCATCAAATGCACTTCCTCGGTTATATCAGTCTGTATCTAACCTTCAAAGAAACTTTTATTGATCAAATGTTCAAGATCTAATACCAAACAGTTATTAAGTTCTTTTGTTAAGAGGACCTTGTAAGGGGGCGAAAGTCGTGCAGTCGACAAAAAAGGTATTGATTAAAATTTAATGGGGTTCTTAGGAATATAGCTGACTGCATTTTAAGAAAGAAACACGACAACCAATGGTGATATGCCGAACTACTTCACCGGTTACGAGATGCCACCAAAGAGAAAAGGCGAGGAATATTGATCAGAGGTGTTCGGCTTCTTAGTGACCACTGTCCCTTTCCACACAGCATCTTCAAGGCCAAAGTGATGGAACGCTGAAGCCAAGAAATTTCTCATTGATCCTACAGCATAGTCGAAGAGGACCAAGTTGCAATAGAAAAAAACGTTACACTAAAAATGTAACGTCCAAGCTACAGTTATAAGACATATCCATGACAAAAAAAAATATATAAGAGGTATATGTTTTCATGAAGATCATATAATTATATACTTCATGGTCATCTCTCTTTATAATGTATTATGTATTCAAGAAGCTTGAAAGCGTTCAATATTCTTGTCTTCATTAGTATTCATCAATTCTTCTTATGCTTCTTGTCCTTGAGGAACTAGACTCTTAAAGAACACTAGCATTTCCATACCAAAGGCTCTTTTTTTCTTTTTTTTTTCAAGTCCGTTCAACGTTTTCTTTTTCCGAAAAAAATATGTAAATACGCAGGTTACATCCGTGACTACGAACTGTGAAGGGCTGGTATAAACCCAGAATTTTCTAGCAGGGCGGATAACAAAACACAAGGGTTTTACTGTGTAATATTTTCAGCTGATAAAGTATATAAATTATTATCAAATCTAACGACATAGTTTCTACGTAACATCATGACGTATCGAAAGTCGATGATATGAAGTTATGGATCTATTTTGATGATGTTTAGCTTGAAGATAAAGAATTTTATTTGGAACCGAGTTTTTTCTTTTGTGATATTAAATATGATTTAATCTTTTTTATGGTTTTTTGAGTATAGTTACTCTATTTTTTTCTGCTATTAAAATTTTGTCTGCGTCTTACACAACTGAGGTTGTTACTAAACCTCCAGAACTAACGTTTGTAAGGATATAGTTAATTTTCCAGTTAATATTCTCGAAAGTTCATAAAAACATTTTCAATCATCCAAATCGTCTTATATTTAGAAGACTTATATTAAAGAAAAATTAGAAAAAAGTAAAAAAGCTTCAATTTTTTTCATTATTTTGCTTGTAACTTGCAAAGTAATCATTTTAAGCAAAATACCTTTCTATATTAAAATAAAGAGGAGAAAATGACTTTCAATTTATGTCCTTACGTTTTTTTGTCAGACGTAAGGTATCCAAAAAGGAATTTGGCCAACTGGGGGCTAGTCCAACTTCTCCACAAAAATATGTTTGTCGTACTTTTTTGTCACTAAAACTCCGAAACTATTCGTCCAACTCAAAATTTCTTTTTTTTTTTTATCAAAAAAGTGGTCAAATTTACTATTGGACTCTTTACATAAAGTTTTAATTGGGTCCCTTGAAATGCACATGCCAGAACGCTAAAGATTCCGTACTTTTATAGTTTTACCTACCATTATGGCCATTTTCGCGATTTGGAATGCGTAACTTCGATTTTTTACTAATTATAACCATTTCTAAGCACGATAAAACCTTATGTATAATTTGTAGGATTAATATTATTTCTTTAAACGTTTCTGAAATAATGTATTTTCACTAAGCAATGTTAACTTCCAGGTCAGAAATAATATAATTATTAAGTTGTTTTTTTCTTTCCAATGGAAAGTTTCCATGGAGGTAACACTATTGCTATGCATCTTTAGTATTACTTTAAATTTTTTTTCCTATATTTTGGAAAGGTATAAAATTTTTAAATTTCGGTTCTAAAAATGCCCCTTTATCTGAAAATCTCCCATATGTCTTTACATTAATAATTCGCCGATTTGCTTGTGAATAAAGGATGGATGTGTACTTTATACCAGTATTTTTTTTTCCCATTAATTTTTTAAAAAATGTTCTCAATAAAAAAAAATATTAATATACTTTAAAAATACAATGAAAGACAATTCATTGAAGGAAGATAATAAGAAAGCCTAGACCCAACAAGGCTACCATCCAACCAAAAAAAAAAAATATAGTTACAAAAAGAGTATCTCACAAAAGGGGAAAGGGATGGATGGCATTATCTGAATAAGTGACTAATAGTAAATTGGATTCTGTAAGGGAGGGGGAGGGGAGAGAAGGCTTGATTAGAAAAAAAATATGAAAAATGAGTAAAGATTCAACTCCTCAAAAAAGATGAATAACAGGCTGAGAGGGAACAGCAAAAAATGTTTTTTCCTAGCTCCTGTTCTGATTAAACAGTATACCTTCGTAGGGTTCTCACCTACACATATCTTACTTAGCAGTGACATCCATATTCATTGTACAGGGGGAACGATTTTATTTTTCCTTCTTTAGGACTATATTCCTAAGACAATCCTAACGATGATACATATTTTTTTATTTATTAACAGCAAGAGGAAACCAAAATAATTTTGTTTGTAATTACAAACCGGATAATTGTACATATTTACAAAAATTAAAATTAAATTGAAGGGGATATATAACTGACCAAAACAGTTGCAGATTTATTTTATCTGTTTGAATAAATAATTATAATTAAAAAAATAAATAAATAAATAAAACTACAAAAATTCAACATTCCTGATTGTTACACTTTATATTTTATTATTTCACTATTCCTATTCACTATTTTTATTAGTCAATATACCTAATTCTTACACATAATAATTTATCCATTTTGTTCAAAAGAATGGAAAATTTAATTACATTTTATTTTGTTAAAGAAATGAAAGAATATACATTTAATTTTGAAATCAACAATTTTATTTTTCAAACATTATTCAAAAAGTCTGTTGTGGCCAACACATTAAATTTAACAGTAGTCATACTGATGATTGATATTTCATTTATTTTGTTCATTATATAGTTTTTGTTTCATTATAATTGTTTGTATTTCAATAATTTACATAATTACAATTCATTAATTAAAAAATAAATTATAACATTGAAAGAAAAATATTGGAAGAAAACTTTTATAACAGGTAAATATAAAAAATCATTTTTTTTTTTTTTTTTTTTTTTTTTTTTTTTTTTTGGTTGATTTGGGCTTTTAAAAACACTGATGCATTAGAGATTAAATTTCAATCCCAGGACACTCATCAAATATAAATATACATAAATAAAAATAAAAAAAACTTAATAAATTAAAAAAAAAAAAATTGATCAGAAGATATTTCAGCAGATATTTTCATTTTCGACAAACTCATATTACCTCATATTGCCTTTTTTTAAAATCTAATTCAGAAGTTGTATATTCAATTTAATCATCCAATGAATTTTATGTGTAAATATATTATATAACTAAAAAATGTGATGAATTTTGCTTTACAATTGTCAGGTTTTTTTGTAAGAATATATATAGAAATATTTATTCTGACATATGTCAGAACAAATACTTTTCTGAAATATACTTTGACAACATTTCTTTAGCAATAGTACTAATACATATACTTAGTAGTAGTAATATATATACTTTAAGTAAATAATTTTTTTTTGGTGGGATTTAATAAAAATACATTTTTCTAATATATAAATTATAAGACAATAATTGTTTAGTAAGATTAATATTTGGGACCTCGGTAGATACCTACTTCTTTCATGAACAATTCAAATTTTTCTAATCATTTTATTTTTCTTATTATTAATTTTAAAAATTAATTAATTTTCCTAGTATAAGACAGACTAATATTTCGAGTAATATATATATATATGTATATATCAAAATTATATTTTGTTGACCCTTAGAAATTATTTAAATAACTATTCTCCAATATTTGGGTTATAGGTCCTCCCTTATCTTTAACAATATTTTGTTTAAAAACTATATGCTTTATTACATTTTTATATTATTTTATTTTTTATTTATTTATTTTTTTCTTCTCTCTTCTCTTTATGAACGTTTGGACCCATTTTTTAATGGGATTCTCTTCAGAATAAAAATTGGTACCCCGAAACTCCAGGCCAGTAAGCCCACCGAATCCAGCAGCCAGTGCTTGCCAGCTCAGACACCAGGGTACCATGGTACCCGTACACCATAAAAAAAAAGGGGTCGAGACTTTAATAAAGAGAAGAGAGAGGAAAAAAAATAAAAAAATGTAATAAAGCATATAGTTTTTTAACAAAATATTATTAAACATAAAGAAGGACCTATAACCCGAATATTGTAAGATAGTTATTTAAATATGCATATATTAGCTAAAACATCGCTAAAATTAGATATAATTTTGAAACAACTTTTTTATATAAATTTAGATGCCTAGCATACGGAAAATCTAGATGAAAATAAAGTTTCTACCGTATTGCGAGATAGGAATTGAAGAGTTAAAGTTACTTACTTTGAGGGTCGTGAATCCATCTCTTTTTTTCTGTGTGTTTGAGACTGTTTCGTGATTCATCCTAGAAAAAATAAAAATTTAATATTAAATTGATCAGACTGATAAACTATTGATAGATTAATAAACTACAAAATAAATCATAAAAAGTTAAATCTATAATATTATAATGATAAAATTATAGTTGACTGTTATGATGAATGGAGAAGAAGAATATCAGGGATGCAGTCAAAGGGGTAAGAACAGCTGGGCAGGTAAAAGGGAGAAAAGGTGCGGGAAACATGGATGCAGAATTGGAAAATGAAACAATCAAAATGTAACAAAAATATAAAAGAATAATGAACAAAAGAGAGACTATTAGATAACAAAATAACTGAATAAAGCCTCTCGCTCTAGTATATTTTTTTCCACTATTCTTTAGTAATTGAAATACAAATCTTTCAAGTTTCATAGGTTTATCTATAAAAATAAATCCCCAAATTGTAACTCAATAGAAATAGACCATTTTGGGGTGGAGTAATTTTGTCCAACTTTAGAAGGCCTCAGAGTAGCAAATAAAAATGAAATCGAAAAAAACAAACTGAAAATGTTTGCACCAACTAATAATGAATACAATAGCTCATCAAATAAGACAAAACTAATAGAATCATTCTCATTTTTTTTTTCCACGTTTGCCTCTCTGGGCGTCGTGGGATGCTAATTTCATATAAAAATAAAATGATATAATTAGAATAAACCATTGTATAACTTCCGTTTTAACCTCAAAAGTGAATATTTCATAAACTATTAAAGAAATTAAAGTATTATTACCAAGCTTTATAAAACGCTTGGAAGACCAATTATGACATCCGGAGCCGAGGATACATTCACCACTATGATGGCCAATAATATTAAGATCTTCGAAAGAAACATATTAAGACGGATCTATGGCCCTATCTATGATAATGACAACAAAATAAACAACCAATGATAACAAACAAGTTTCCACAAAAAATTGAATAGAAGTTTGTTTATGAGGTTATTTCGTGAATATGAAACTTTTTCGTTCATCGGCTATTTTCACGAGACACAAATCTACAAAAAATACACAAGCAGGCAAAAAAGTTCACACAATTGATTTTTCATTTTATCGCCTATAAGTTTCATTTTTTAAAGGGGTTTACGTCCTCATATACTTTAATCAGGATGTTAAAAATAAATTATCAAGAAATTTTAAATTTACGATATTTTTAATTTATAAGATTTATTACTTGCATAGATCTAATGTGATTTTAAATAAATTATTCAGAGATATGCTCCATCTAATACAAAACTACATAATATTAATTTTTCGTTGTATATAAAATAAACTTTAAATATTTTTTTTTAAAATGAAGTATGGAATACGTTGTATAAGAAGCGCAATGCTACGAAGATAAGAGATTCTTTTTTTTTGTTTTCTTTTTTACAAAACATCATCCTCCACAAAACTTTCAATTTCCCGCCCTGCTTCTTCTTTTTGATCGGAAGGGAGTTTATTCTGTCATTGGGGACTGGCGGGACCTCTCTGCGACGGGAAATGGAATAAAGCCGAATCCCAGGGACCTTTCAATCTTTCACGAACCTTTCCACCTTCCACCTCCCACCTACCACACCCCACCTCACATAACCCCAGTCAAACCATATATCTATAGATTAATACGGTTTCCAGGGTTTGCTTTCAAGGAAAACTTCACGCCTTTGCTTTGCGATCGTTTCAAACCCGAATATTTCTCCATACCTTTAAAACTAATAAAAATCCTAGTTTAAGTCGTTTTTTTTTTTTTTTTTTTTTTTTTTTCACTGCTTAAACTGAAATATTTAGTATTTATTGCTTCTATAAGTTAATCGTTATAATATTTATTTTAATATAATTACTTCTTGCTGTGTACTAATAATCCTAAACTTTTTTCTGTAACGCTTAAATAGCCAAATAAATATACCTCAATTAAAAAGAGAAGAGGAAAGTTTAACAATACAAGGATTGGATACGAAATTAATTCGTAAATTTAGTTGAGTCCCGAAGCTCAACTTCCTACGTCCAATAAGGGATAATAATCATTGCTCTTATATCTTTTTGTTGTTATATTTTTATTTTATTTTACTTCTTTGTATGTAATAAATTTTAATATTTTTTCTTTAATCGTACCAGTAACGAAATTGGTCTGGTAATTAATACCGATGAAACGAAATATATGGTTAGTAGTAGAAACGGTGTTCATTTTAGTGATGTAGATATTTAAGAGATAAAGTTTGAACACGTTTCGCAATTCAAATATCTAGGGTCTATTATATCAAGAAAAAATTTAATTCAAGAGGAAATAAGGGCTAGGTTAAAAGCCGATAATGCTTGTTATTTCTCGGTCGCAAAGCTACTCATTTCGCGCTTACTCTCAAGAAATTTAAAAATTAGGAAGATATAAGACTATTATACTACCAACAGTTCTCTACGGATGCGAAACGTTGCCGCTTACGTTAAGAGAGGAGCAAGTTTTCGAAAATAAAGTACTAAGTAGAATATTTGGCCCAAAAAAGGATAAAGAAACCGGAGAATTTAGGCTTCACAATGCAGAACTGCGAAAGTTATAGTAAATATAGTTTAGGTAATAGCAGCGCGGCGGTTAGAAATAAGGCATGTAAAGTCGTTGGGTTTAGTAATGATCGAATTCCGAAAAAAAGTGACCAGTTTTGAGCCGTTGGGTAAACGACCGAGGGGTAGACTAAGGCGTAGATGGGAGAATTGCGTCAAGGCCGACCGGGGAGATTTGGGGGAGGTTTTGGGGGAGTGGGTTGGAGAGAGGTTTGTGGTCAACGTTTGGTGCTGTTGGCATCGAATCTTCTGGTTAGCAAAGCCTCTATTTATTTATTTTTTTCACTGTACATATTGTATAGTTAGACTCTTTTTTTTCCCCCAATTTATTTATTATATAAACATTTTAGGTTCTTGATTTATTTATTTTTCTCTTATTTTTTTTATTTCTTATTATATTAAGTGAATGGAACCATTAAACCATCCATATTACTTATTGCCCTCTTTGAGGCAGATTGTTAAACTTTCTCAATAAAAGATTGATATAAAAAAAAAAATAAAAAAATAATCATATTTATGATTTTTTTTTTTTAATAGGCATATTAAAGCGCTTGCCCAGTAATAAGTGGTGGAAAATTACTTGCATTTTCTTGACGTTTTTCTTTTATTAGGATTCCAAGTTTTCCAAATAGATTTCTTATTATTCTATCTATTCAACAGGGGTAGAGAAATATTATTGAGGGAAACGAAATGAGAAGAAATGTTGGTATTAGTATCCTTCGTTGAGTGTCCCTCCCCTATCCCTTTCCGCTAAAATATATTTTTCTCTATTGTGCCTTTCCCTCGATTTATTTCAATGTTTTTGTCGCTTCTTTTGGAGGGGTAAAGTTAGACTCCTTTATTCACCACCCGAAAATTTATTTATTCACGGGAAAAATTCCCTTAGTTTCAATTTTGTATGCCCTATCACTTTCATTTTTTTCTTTTATTTATTTATTATTTATTTTTTTTTTAAATGAAAACTTTTTTTTTCATTTATTGGTATTTAAAACTGTAAAAAATAATATACATTAAGTAAATGTGTTGATAGTGAATACAATGGCATATAAATAACTTGTGAAGAACTATTCTAAAGTAGCACTTCAATAAAAATCTACACTAAAAGGTCTCTAGTCCATCTTCTCAGACGCCTCGGAGGATTATCAGGAATGGAGTGGGAAGCAAGTTGGGGGACTAACGGATTTGAGTGATTATGGAGCTTACTATGGAAGGATAGGTATCTGGTCTGGGCTAAATCAGCAACATAAGGAACATTAATGTCTTTATGGATAAGTTTATTGCTCACAAAATAAGGAGCATTGAGGATTTTTCGAAGGATTTTGGATTGTAAGGTTTGGACACGAGTGAATTGGACGGTTTAGTGGAGCCCTAAAGCTCAACTCCTTACTTTAAATAGGTCTAATCACAGTCGTATGAATAAGTCTTTTGTAATGAATTTGGAGCTTTGAACGTTTTTCTAGTCATTATATCTAAAAATAAAATAAATAATAAATCATATTCAGAATATTTATTATACTCAAGTCATATTAATACAACCTGTTATTGAAAATTATCTCTTGTAGCTTAAATTATAACGAAGATAATAATAATTTCTTATTTCTTAATTCTGAAAATGAAATAAACAATAAACTGTCATCACAATATTTATGGCATGTTTTCTTCATTATACTAATCAATATATTATTATATTACACTTGAGTATAAGTATTTAAATTTTGTAATGTAGCGCGTCTCACTAACATTCCACTGGTTTTTACACTAATGACTCTTTGATACTAGCTTGTTGTCCCGTAAGTAGAGCAGGTATATATATATTTTAATTCTTAATTTTGTTTCTATTTTTATTCAACCAGACCAGGGTTAACCGGAACCCCCTCCCATTTGTTCTGTTTGCATAAATGGTCCATTCTAGAAGGGTCGCGACCGTTGGTACTGCCGTACTCACCAACTTCAAGAGAACTTAAGAAAAAATAAATATAAAATGAAATGTTTAAAACTGAAATAACTCTTAAAGATAATTTTAAGGGTAGTGATTGATGGCTAGATTATGTTGAAATAAATTTTCTTCCTATTACAGGACTTCATAACTACTGAACCTACCGTTTAGGATCTATATTGATTTAAACATTTTTTAAGCTTTTTTTGACAAGCATTAGCTCTGTTGGTGTTGCTGAAATCGAAAATTAAATAAGTAGATATAATTTAGTGCAGTTGATATAAGTAGTATATTATTGTTTTCATTGTTTTTTTAAATATTTTTTTATCCTTAATAATTTGTTACTTTTATAATAGTTATTGCGTTATAAAATAATTAAAATTACTCCTTGAGCACGGCCATTGAATATGTTGCCCTGGTGTCAGATTCACTCAGCGCTATATGTCCATGAAGAACATGTATTCAGATCACATAGGAATACATTACATTCTGGATCTGTTCAAGAAACTATATGAAGGAGGAAAATCGGTTAACTTCATTTGGTCACCAAGTCATATTGGTATAAGAGGTAATGATATGGCTGATAAAGCAGCAAAAGAAGCTCTAGCCCTCCCAGGACCTGGCAAAACCTTTCTAACGGCACCAGAACTTGCACGACCATTTTGAGATACGATATCCCAACCATTGTGTGATCACAGCCAACCATGTAAACTCAAGTTAATTAAGAAGGACATAAAACCATGGAGCAGTTTCTGCCGTAATAATCGCAGAGAAGAAGTGATCCTAATGCGATTAAGAATTGGCCATTTGAGAACCACATACCTTCACCTTATAACCAGAGAGGCTCCTCCCAAATGTGAAATGTATCGGAATGGTCTTTCAGTATCCCATATGTTAATCAGCATATAAAGCATATAACTGAATCAGGAATAGAGAAAAGCTATATCACAAAATATATATAATTCAAAAATCTCTCAAATAAATAAATAAAGAATTAAAAAAAACAATAATTTTTCATCTTTTTTCACATCGGCTATCGACCGCTTTCGGCAAATCCGGACCTACTAGCAAAACCGGCGTTGTATATACTAAATGTAAGGTTTGCTTTTCCGACATTTTTCTGCTAGTAGTTGAAAACAGCAAAAGAAAAAAAAACCATAAAAATATAAATTCTTTTATAAATGGTAAGTATCAATTAGGAGGAAATGTATTTCAATTCCTGACAAAGGAAATTTCAAGTCGCTCAGCTGATACGGTTGAATTTCTACATTCATAAATAATATCCTGCCAATTAAGCCCTAACAAAGGGCTGAGAATCTTTTTTAGGGCAAGGCTCGAATTAAATTGGCAGAAAGTTTCTTTAAAATTATAACAGGAAGTAGCTACAAGGAGGAAACCCATTAAGTTTAAAAGATTACTCTCGGAAGATACTGCCCTTTTAAATTGGCCCGCTTCCAAAGGGAAACTTCAACTTCAGAATGGAGAATTAGAGATAAAAAATGTTTGCAAAATAGCACAATAAATTCATAATATGAGAGGGAATATTTTAAAATATATTTTAATTTTTTTAAATAATTCTCTGAGCCTAATAGCTATGAATTTTTTTTCGTTTTAATTATTTTGTGGAATAATAAAAGTAAGTAGGGTGGACATACTTTTTTTAAAATTTTTATTTTTATTTTTATTTTTACATAAAAGCAACATTAATAAAATTTGATATTGGAGTTTATATATGTATGTAACTCCAATATCAAATTTTATTAATGTTGCTTTTATGTCCAATTCACCCCTAACCCAAAAAAAGAAAGCCAAAAGCCTAAAAAGAAAAAAAAAACTCGTGGCGAGGAAGTGGCGTGCCCCTTCTTGTACGCTAAGAGAGACGGCAAAGGGACGTGGCGAGGGCGTGGCGCGGACTTTTGTCTCTTCCGCACTTCTCCTATTAAACAAACGTTCCAATTCACACAGCAGTGAAGTGGCGCGGATTTTTTTTAATAGGACAAACGTGGAAGAGACAAAAGCGCCACGTCCGCGCCACGTCTCCACCACGTCTGTTCTGTGTGAATTGGGCCTAACATTTCAATGTCTTGAAAGGCAAGAGGAAGCAACTGTAGTTCAGTTGCTTCAACTCAAAAAAAAATAAAGGACTTGGCACTGACAAAAAAATTAAATGTTTGAAGCAGACGAACATTGAAGATATTTCAAACCAACCGAAATAAAAAAAATGAGGCGTTTTGTATGAATGTATGTAGATAAAACATAAAATAGGTTCATATTTAGTTTTAATGTACATTGAAATAAATTATGAAGAATTTACATGCATGCATTGAAATCTTCCCACTTTTCCGAATTTTATTTAACAGACCAATGGTTTTTTTCTGCTTCTATGTACAATTTTCAACCTCGATTATCCGAACCACTCCTGACACCAATTAGTTCGGATAATCGAGGTTCTACTGTATTTACATTCCTTTCATTTCCATCAGTATATATTACTTGGGAATAGACTCCAGCATTATTTATTTGGGAAAAAAAATTATAGGGAATCAGAACGAGAGAGGTCGTGTATTGTACACCACGAAAAACTGATGACAATGACTGACTAAAAAGTTCCCAAACTGTAAACTATCCCTCCCACCACGGTAGGGATTAATAAGTGGCAAATGGAGGAGAGTCTCAAGGAATAGCTGAAATCAATTTTTCGAAAAGCTCATCGGAAGCGGAAGAGAAGAAAAACAAGTCGGGTGTAGTACAAAATACAACGGCGCAACCAGTGGAAGGTTAATGAGTTAAATGCTACGGGTAATGAATTCGACTCGTGTTAAATTAAAAGTAATATAATTCAAAATTAGTGTTGACATATAAAAAGTTTAATAACTTGAATGTTAAAGAAAAAACTTATCTTAATGAGAGATGCTACTGGTACTGCGTCGTCGGTGGAAGGCACGGTTTCGGATAGGTGAAGATGACTAGTGTCGACTAGATTATGAGTATAGTATGATTTTTCATTAGTATGATAATCATCGTTCCTAGCCTATATGGTTTAACTATCACGCCTACTGATTTCATGACAAGAGATTGGAACTTAACCTAAGGCTGTAAATATCGACAACTGTCTAAGTGGTTACCCAGAATATTTTGAAGTTAAGGATTGGTTCAAGAAACTTTTGAATAAAACCCATCTTTTGTATATTTCCGAGAACTTGGAGTTATCTTATAGATTACTGAGGAGTGTTAGTTTAAGAATTAAAAGTTTGACACTTCAAAAATTATTTTCCGAAACCACCTGTTTCAAGTAACAATTCACTGGGCCAATGCCATAAAATTGACAGGTAACTACTACATTGCGGTGATCCTCGACAACTCGCTAACAACATTAGAACCTAACCTAGTTCCAGAATACTAGGAACACTATCTCAATATTCTGGGGCATTAATATCCGCAGGAGCAGAGGTTGGAGCCATATATAACCGTCTGTCAGTGCTTAATATGTCAGCCGTCCACCGCCGTGCCATCCGGGCAGCAGCAATATGCTTACATTATCTGATCTCCGTGTGAGGCAAAATAATTCAGGGTGAAGGTCGTGGTTCGAATCCCACCTGGGCGGGTTAAAATTTATTTTGTGGCGGACACACGTAATGAACCTTGTTCTTCCTATTCTAGCTAAAATAGGATGGTAACCTATGGAATAGCCCGTCCTTCCTACGTAATTGGAATATATAAAGACGTTATTATTAACAACACTTCTTTTCTGACCTCTAGCCAACCAACTGGACCAAATTATAAATAGTAAAAAAAATTACAGATCAAACGTCAACAGAAAAAAAAAAAGGAGTTAATAATTAGGTATAATAATTCCAACACCGCAATTCATTGAGAGGAAAGAAGTGTATAAAAATGGTATCTAATATTTTTTTAATAGTGATTTTAAAAACAAAAATTTGCATTAATTTCCGGACAGCCCAATATAACCTCCATATCTTCAAACTTCGTTTCAACTGAATCTACGCCACCTACACGCCATGTTGGGTCTTGAATAAGGGACAGCCTTCGGAGAAAGGCTGGTCGGAAATGAACTTATGGAGTTTGGTGAAGTTAGAGCCAGGCAATTTTGTGGCCATACGTTCAGGTTTCAGGACAGTGCCTCCCAACTTGCTAACTTACTTCGGACCTCCACTGGCTTGAGTTTAAATTATTTGTTCTCGCTAAACGCAAAAGGCTGGAAAATGAACTGAAATTACAGTTTATATCTTCATTATGTTTAGAAAAGGACGACGAAAGATTCATTCGAAAACACCATTCCGTCAAACAACATATCCTAATGTTCTAAGCATATTTATCTTGATAAAAAAGACTATATGGATCTATTCATTTGTTTCACATTAAGCTTTCAAGGCTCAAAAGACTCCAGTTATATCACAACGGCATATCAAATAGTGATTTCAACTATGAAAGCTTTTAGGTATCTTAGTCTCCGTTTAAGCTACTACATAGCTAATTTCGTGCTCAATTGCAAAAAATTTAGTTTAGTTTAATTATGAATATAAAAATGTTTTATTTAGAACTAACTATACAGCAGATATTTAGGTGAAACGACGAAAGTTTCAATGTTTTGACGCTACCAATTAGCGAACAGTGGCGCATTAAAGTCCAAAATTTGGATTTTAGCACTCAAGCACCAACAATACATAAATAAATCAAAACTAGCCATTTCCACATCAAAATGTTCAATGTTACTGGACTATTGGGGATTTCGCAAAAATATTGTTTACCCCACGGGGCACCGAGAGTTATGGATAGAACGAAGGGCCTAACTAGCGGGAGGTGGACTAGCGAGGTTTAACTCTATACGCATTACGTCACTTTGACTAAGTAACATTTTCTTATCTATTACCCTTACTTTTTTGGAGTCTCCAATAACCGAGGACTTGGTTATCCGAGCCTGTTTCGGTCCCAATATCGTTGCATAATGGAGTTCCAAGTGTAGCTTTAAAATTAAATCTCAACATAATTGTCCCATAAAAATGGGACATCCCAACACTCATAGACAACATGGCCCTAAAAAGTACTGGACTGTCTTAAAAGCCTAACATAACTTGCCAGAACTTTAAGAATAAATGGTTAAACATTAATTATCATAAATGATAATAATTATTATGAAAATATGTGCCTATAATATAGCGTCCCGTAGAATGGGCTAACAGAGGCGGAATATCCTTCCGCCATCTCCAAAACAGTTAAATCATCGAATATTTTAAAACAGTGTCCTTATAAGGACAACAATGGCGGAAGTTATCCTTCCGCCATATTAAAATCGTTATATATTTTAAAACAGTATCCTCAAGGACAACAATGGCGGAATTTATCCGTCGAATTAAAAACCGTTTAAACAGCATCCTTAAGGACGAAAAACTAATTCTAATTGTGGAAGGAGAGAGTGGCCACGGATGTCCTTCGGCCTCAAAAAATCGTCAGATCCTGGCAAATCTGTAAAACAGTGTTCAAGTGGAACATTCTAGAATACGATTTTTAAAAAACTGAAATTAAGTTAGGAGCTTCTGCTTCTTCTCATGCATTTTATGTTATGTATATATTCCCAGATGGTAGAAGTAAGCACAGCAGGTGGAGAGAGAAGTAGATGGAGACCCAAGGGCCGCTGGAGAGACAGTGTACTCCAAGACGACATATGAGAATAAATGGGTTATATGCAATGGAAGGAGAGAAACGGAAGGCAGAAGTTGAAAAAGTCAGGGGCCGCTATTTGTTGTCTGTTGAGCTAGAAGAAGAAGAAGATATATTCCCAGATATTATCAGATGCAATGATTGTTGGAATTGATTGAAAAAAAATAAAAATAACTTTCATCAACTGAACCAACGATATCCTAGAAGTTATTCAATAATATGGATACGACGATCGCAAAATCAGGAAAAACAAAAGTGTGAGAATTCCTACCAAAATAACTATTGACTCCATTAATGTACAAATAATATCCGTAGATAAGTAGTAGAGGGCAGATACTAAATCATCCCTCCTTCGTACATAAGAAGGAGAAGGAGCGATAAAGGGAGCTAGACGGACTTGGAAGGGCTTACAAATCCTCGATAACGTTAGAAGTATCGACTCGAAATGAAAACGTTGGCTCCGCAGCCTCCTTAATAGCGTCTTCTTATCTTATCTGTCGCGGCATTTCCTCGGGAAAGTGGGTCGGAAAACTGCTCCTCCCCACGTGTGCTTTATTTTGACATTTAAATTGTTTGAACCTCAAGATATTTTTGGAAGTGATCCACTTGCAATTACAGATTAATATTAGAATGTTACTTATATCTTGATGGGTTATTAAATACTTTAATCGTTGTCTATAACCGATCTTGTTCTTAGCAGTACATTAGCCTCTAACTATCGGTGTCTGAGCTATTAGATTCTTACTATCCTACCGTGTAAACAATTTTAGTCTAATTAACAGTAATTAGGCGATGAATAATTAATAATGATTATTAAGAATTTACTTAAATACGTTCATACAAATCGGCGCTACAGCTTATCGTAAGTCGGCATCGCAAGCTCCGAAGAAAGAACTCTTCCTAGATCACTTCTCGTCATTCGACTAAAACCTCACAGACCCTTTTTATTTCTATCTAGACCCGTTTTATTTTTATCTAGACCCTTTTTTTTTTTTTTTTTTTTATCTAGATGTCAGAAAGTAAGAAACAAGATCATTCGACAATTTTTTTTTTTCAACAATTGCTTTTTTCATTTATACCAGGTGAGACAAAAGTAAGATATTCTAAAATATTTAAAAGAATATAATAAAAGTTTAAATTATTCTGGAACTTTCCAGATCAATTAATAGATATTGCATTTAATAAAATTGAAGCGAAGAGATTACATCAATAAGATGACACGATTTAAAAAATAACTTGATACATTAATTAAACAAGGGTGTACCTTATTTCAGTTTGAAAAAAAACAAAACAGAAAAATCAACGAACCAACTTTTCAAGGTACACTGAACAATCAGAGAGGACTGAAAGCCATACAGATCAAATACAAAGGAACCAGAGTTGGATTCCTGGATTTTCGTCAAATATCAAAGGAAATCGATCCAAAAAGGGTTGACAACCAAATGTAGAAAATAGAAGAGTCTCTTCATGTTGTCAAAGAACCCGATCCTTTTTTTGAAAACTGCCAAAGGGCGACCCACGCAGTACCAATGCCAGTACTACTGACTCAGCATACACCATTTCTTTTCATAAAGAATATATTTATTTATATAATTTCTTGTATGCTGTACTGATTTTATTCTTACATAATTTTTTTACTTTTTGTTAATCTGTACAGATGGCTTTACATGAGCTCCTGAATTTAATAATGAACGAACATTAACAAAAGTAGTAAGCGATGAACCAGGGAGTAGAGAGATGCTTAAATGGAAGGAATCTGTCAAGGCAGATCTCATAGTTGTGGGTTTCAATGCAACAGGACGGAAGAATTTGTTTAGCCAGAGATTCTCGAAGGTTCGTATTGGGCTTTCTTTTTCTGTAAGTTTGTCTTTATTTTTTATTTTCTGCTATTCTTGAGATACATAATCTCGTTCTGGAACACTCTTCTCCCAAAGAACAACGCAAAGGTACAACCATTATACGGTGATTAGGTATACTGCTTGCCAACATCGCTTCCCAAAAAATAAAGCTACAGATCCAACGACGAAGGGTAAAGGTAATGAAAATAGTTTTTCATGAATTACATGCCTCTTATACTGGAATGGTTTATTAAAAGACTAAAACGTATGTTAACATTCATCATCAATTGTAAAACATTGAAAACATCAGCACTTATTACACAGATTACATATGCATTTTAAAAAATGTTAAAAATTTTTTGTTTTACAAGAAAAAAACTCTAACATGTTGAAACGAACCTAAGGAGGCAAAATAGAAAGGCTTCTAAAAACATACTTTCCTACGTTCCTAGAGTAATCTAAGATATAATAGAAAGGTAGGGGGTGGGGTAGTCAGATAAAAGGACGAACCAGAAAGAAGGTTTTTCAGTTCCTACTGGAAACAAATTTAAAAAAGAAATTTTTGAAATATTTGTCACGCCATTTAAATAAAAATTTGGATTATTTTTTTATTTTATTTTTTTAACGAGTTTGTTATTTCTAATAACTCGTAAATACTGTTTTTTATACCAAGTAGGATGTTGAGAGGGATCAGTGTAATAATTTAAGGTATTGTTTTCTATTAACAAACTAAACATTAATGTATTGACACCGCTACGATTGTATCATTGTCGACCATCATCAGGGAAATTGGAAAATTGAAAAACTATGACATTCAACATATCCTAACATTATAGCACTCTGTCATTAAGAGAATTTTTACCAGATTGTTAATGGCAGTTACTAGATCTCTTCAAGACAGAGTCCTATTATGTTGACATAATGTTATAGTTTTTCCATTTTTCATCGGTCCTGATGATGACCAACGATGATATTGCCGAAACGTTGGCAGTATATTATTTGTTTTGTTAATATCAAACAATCCCTAAATTTATTTGACTGATTTTTACTTAATTTATAATTAAAAATCGATAATATGTGGATAACAGTGAAGCTTGAAATTGACCGATAGGTGGCAAACACTATTCCACATAAGAGGTTACAAAGGTACAGTGTTATATACAGGGTGTTCAGCATAAGACTGCAGTAACTTCGAGAGGCGATTCTAGGCGTCATTTGCAACAAAAAATTCCATATAAACTATAGCTCGATTCTCATCCGTTTTATAGATATTTTTAATTTTATGTTTTATCAAGAAATTTCTAATTTTTGACAAATAATTTAATAAGTTCACCGAACTTAGAGATGAAAGCGTTTTAAATAATGTAGTTAGCAAGTTAATTTCAATTATTTCTAAAATTTAAATTTCCATAATTGCTGAAAGTTTGCTGGCTAACTAGTACGTGACTAGCAATCCTCTAAACTAGGAGCACACTCCCCGCTCACTAATTACACTTTCACACCGACAATTACCAGGTAGCCTTACCCGTCAGGTTGAAGCTAAATGGATTTTTTTTTTTTTTTTTTTTTTTTTTTGGGTTGTAAGAAAAATGGCGGGCTAAATGCCTCACCGGTCTTGCCTGTAATGGCCCTAAACGCGGTGGGGAAAAAAAGATTTATTTTGCTATTACGCGATCTCTGCCATCTTAATCTTTTTATACGGGTCATTATGTTGATGATAATGGCTTAACTTGTGCTACAGTAGGGAACAGAATGCATATATATCCATATAGGTTCCTATTTTGTCACATAGGATTATAAATTAATAATAATAAGAAATATTTGCCGTGATAGGCGTACTCGTCAACTCCTTACAGGTTTTAATCCCTATAGGGCCAAGCTAAAATTAGTCTAAAGTTTTGATTTCTCTCCAAAGAATTATTTATAGGGAAGCAGCAAAAAATGACTACGTTAAAAAAATAAAAAATTAAACTTTAAAAAACTATAAAAACACGTTAAAGAAATAAAAAATTAAACTTTAAAAAACTAAGTGTGGTGAACAATTTGCAGCAGTCAGACCTTTTAATTTTTTTTAGTTCAAGGTTCGAATCTAATCTTTGTACTGTTCGTGATTTATTTGCATTTTTAACACTAAACCAAAAAAATTTTTTGTTGACATATATCAGAGTCGGAAAGAGCAAATTTTACATTAAAAGTCCTATCATGTATAAAATGTAACGATCTACAACTTTTAGTATATAACAATGTTTCATTGAATTAGCTATTTCTGCGTTATAGACTCCTACACAAGACGAAAACTAACTTTTTAAACTTGGAAAAATTCTTCGATGTTGGACAATCGATTGTCTAAACGCCAAAATCAAATTCAGCTTAAAGGATGTCTTTAGACGCACAATTAAATAAACTCTAATTTTGTAAATAAAACATTTTTTGATTGAAAGCATGTATTTTTCCAAAATCTGAAAAAGTAAAAACATTTTAGGTTTTTTGCCCCCCAAACATGTTCCCCTTATCAAATTTAGTTTTATTTTTTATATTTTATTCTCAGGCCCAATATGGATCATATAAAAACGTAAAACCCTACTACTTCAAGTTTTGCAAGGCAAAACACCCATTTTACTTTAACCAGACTAAGTGAAAATATTAGAATAAAGTTGTGCTGGTATTGTATTGCCATTGGTTCTTGAAACGTGTGAAAATTTTCGAGTTAATCAGATTGCTAGAAATTGGTGGAAATTAAGATGAAAGATTCTTTTACGTACAGGTGAAGTTAATAAAAGCGTATTCAAAAGATACAATGTTAAGTTTTTCTTTATGGTATGCTTTAAAGTAATCTGGATGTTATTTAACATAACATCACTAACAAAAATTAATCGTAGCAATTTTATTTGACTGAGACTAATGTTAAAATATTACAGCTCATTTACCTTTGAAAAAATGGATTAACAACTTATTAAAAAAAAATTTTTTAATATTTGCAGACCTTCAACTGTAAGCTAATGTAATAAAACTAGAAAATATTTGAACTTAAAAAAACAATTGTTAATTTTTTTGTTACATATAGGCTACAGTGGACGTAAATGGGTTAACTAAAAATCCGGGAATCCATAATCCTTCCTAAATAGCAATTAGGCCTTAACCTATATTATAATTTTTTTTTACCTAGCCCCTACTGGAATTAATAATAATGGCTGAAAATTTGCATTCGAGGTCTTGCTAGTTAGTCTTGCTTTTTCAGCTCGTAACCACTACGTAAACTAGTCGACCGACACCTTACTTACACCATTGCATCTCTCATTAAGATATGTCTAGATTAAGTTTGTTTTTGTTGACTTTAAGTTATTAAACTTTGTTTTTTTTAAAGTTGTATTCATTTAATTTTTTTGTGTTTTTAAGAAAAGACACTAATTGAAGTTTTTTTTTTTATCCGAGCAATTTTGGTCCCGTTAACGCCTGATAAGGGGGAATCGATAGTACTAATAATAAATTAGGTATTAATAGTTGTTGATAATAGATAGTAAAGATTTTTAGAACTGATGATAAATGTTTAACATTCAAATATTTCAACACAAAATTTTAAATAATACAAATTGTATTTGTATTTTTTTATGCACCGTGGTATCATATTTAGAACCCAAAATCCAGATTTGAAATGAATATTTCTTTTGGCTCGGGTCTATACGTTTTTGCGGTAACGTTTTTTTGCACTCAAAAATATAAGATTTCGACACGCTCTAGCTCTGTTGGTGTTGCTCGGATCGAAAATATGACAATAGTTTCACGATCAGAAATTTAATGGAGAATATTTTTTGTTATAAAACAATGGTCACTAGGACCAAACGTTTATGAGCTATATTATTTTAAACAAAAAAAGTACTGTTTAAAAAACCCTATCTTGTTTTTTCGAACTATCATCTGTTCTTATTTTTAATTTAATTATTAATATAATGTTATTATATTAGATCATTAAATTATTAATAACTAGCATACCCTGTCGCGGCTTCGCCCGTTCTCATAAATACAGAACTTAATTATTTTAAAAACGAAATTATCGAAACTATTCACAATTTATGATCAGTTATTTTTGGAGTCGGTGCCAACCAAAACAAACAGAATTTGAAAACAAATGGTAATTGTATAGATGCTCCCGTTGTTTCATCACCGCCACACCACTGTCTCCGGCCATTCGAAAGTTTATTGCTAAGGCAAGATTAAACTGCCCTTCTTGGGTAACACCAACTCTAAAAATAACTGATCATAAATTGTGAATAGGTATATAAGTATCGATAATTTCGTTGATTGTCATTTAATGGTTTTTGTTTCGAGGAAATTAAAATATTATTTTTTATTTCTTAGTTCAAGTTTGTATACGTAGGTTTAATCTTGAAGTCGTTTTTTTTTTTGTTTTTTTTCTAAACATTATTTTTATTTTTTACTTTTTATATATAATAGTAAAGATTTGTTACTTTTAATTATAAAATCAAATTGGGAAAAGCTGTATATTATAAATACCCATGATCAATTGTTTTTCCCAGTCATGGAAAATTTGAGTTTTTTTTTACTTTACTTTAAAAATACAAATCTTACAGGGACTAAAATTATTTTTTAATCAATAAGTTAGAGGCTAAAGAGGGGAAAGAGAAGGAACTTTTAAGTGCCGTTAAGTAATTTTCCATCAGAGATAAGAAGGTTAATAGAGAAAATTCAGTGGCTAAGGAGTGGTTGTGGACTTCAGTGGAAGCGAGCGACCTAGTTCGGGTGCTCTGTCTCTAAGTACGCCATTATTCTTAGTGGACTTAGGTCGTTTTTATATAATCGTCACACTTAGTCGAGGGAATAACATTTATCTCACAGAACTAGAACTTCGTTTAAAATAAATTTTAAGGTAAAAAATAGTTAATGCTGTTCTGGCGGTCAAATGTTGATTTTTTTTTCATTATTAGAATATTTAAATATCTACAACGAATTGTTAGAATTAACTAGCGAAAAATCATAGATACAAAGATAATCTTGTAAAAATACAGCTTTGAGCTAAATTACAACGCGAAACCTTGGAGAGTTGGATGGGAATTCATTTATAAATGCATGAATAAAAGCCATTTTTCGTTTGAAAACATTAACTACGAAAACTGCTGAACCAATCAATACCAAATATTAAATAAATGATCTTCATAGTTCAAGGAAGGTTTAGCAATAATAAAAATTACCATTTTTCAACTTAACGTTTTTAAAAATGCGTTAAATATGTGAATTCCAGTGAAGTTTGAAAATATACTGACAGGTGGCGAGAACCATTTTGCAAGACTGGTTACAATGGTTGGTTTAATATAAAGCTTAAAATTTATTATATATATATATATATATATATATATATATATATATATATATATATATATATATATATATATATATATATATATATACGCATCATGAATAGCTTCATTAGGTTTGTCTTCGGAACTTCGAGAAGTTCCCATGTTTCGCATCTCTACACTGAGTTAAATTGGCTTTTCCCCTCCTTCCGCAGAAAATACTTCCTAGGCACCTACCTATTCCAAGTTATCAACACCCGTCACCCTCCCTTTACTGTAACCTGAAATTCAAGTCCGCTATCAAATCACTGCATACAAGATCTCGTCCTTCCGATATTTATACTCCATCCCACAGAAGTACTGCATTCCAACGTTCCTTCCTTGTCCGATCCTCTACTCTTTGGAATTTATATACATATATATAGGAATATATATATATATATATATATATATATATATATATATATATATATATATATATATATATATATATATATATATATATATATATATATATAGCTGATAACGATTACAAAAACATGTCAAAACTTGAAAAGAACTACTCATCAGTAGCACTTCAATCAAAATTGTACACTAAAAGATCTCTAGGCCATCTTCTTTTCAGACACCTCGGAGGATTATCGGGAATAGAGCGGGAGGCAAGTTGAGAAACTAATGGATTTGAGTGGTTATGGAGCCTGATATGAAAGGGTAGGTATCTGGTTTGGGCTAACTCAGCAACATATGGAACATTAAGGTCTTTAGAAGGATTGTAAGGATTGTATACAGCTCAAAATTTATAATAAAATCTACTTATTTTCAATTAAATTGTTATTAAAAAGAGATAAATATGTACTGCGAATTGTGGAGTTTGAAAATTCACCGATATATCGCTTATAATATTGTAAATATTCTCAGTATATCTGCGATTACCAAATAATATTTTAAAATTAAAATTAGATGTCCTATTATATTTTTTAGGAAGAAACTCTGGCGGATAATGGACTGCATTATCAGTACTTACAACCCTATCAATAGAGATGTTCTCTGTCACAATTTACTTTTTCAATAATAATGTTATTAATATTCACTGCTATAGTATTTGTAGGTAAAATTACTGCTCATACACACAACCAATGGTACGATTTATTAAATAAACCTGAAACATCAAAATGAATTTGAAATAATTGAAATTTTAGTCTTCTTAAAACCTTCATAAAAAACTAAGGTTAGGTCGCCCATTTTTTCAAAAAAATTTTTTACACAATATCAAAAAATAAGAAATCGATATTTTGATAAGGAAATAATGTTTAGTGCGGCAAAAGTAATTTTAATACAGAGTGACAAAACTTTTGCCACTTAACACTGTGAATTTAAATTATTATTATAGTAAACTAAACTATTTAAAATCCTCCTAGAACTATGAAGATTTTGTAGTTAAAATTTGGTACAGATGGGTTTAATAGTTCTACAAATGCACACTCTGTTGCAGAATGCCGCTAACCACATATCGTTGGATTATAGAACATCCCTGGGTTCCACACGTCACACTAAATATTTATAGTATTTTTTATAACAATTTATTTGAATTAAGCAAATTTTATTACCAATTCCTAGTTCTATATAACACTGTGCCTTTATAATCTCTCTGAAATGGCACTCGCCACCTATCGGTCAATTTTCAAACTTCACTACTCACCACATATTTATCGCTTTCTACCAAAAATATTATTGAAACTGCGTAAATTTTATTATTGCTAAACCTTCCCTGAACTACAAAGTTGATGTGGTTAAAATGTGGTACAGATTGGTTCAGTAGTTTTCGCGGTTAGTGATCACAAACGAAAAATGGCTTGTGCTTTTATATTATAGTATAGGTAAATTAACTATATAATATTTGTTTTAACTAGTTATCGTTATATAATTACAATATGAATAACTCTTCACACAGTTTAAAAGTTCCAAAATGAACGAATAAATGTTTATTAAACCAGATAATTTTGAAGTAAACTGAGATACGGGTAAATCCTAATCAAATAGATTTGTGAGTCCTATTTTCCAGTAAACTGAACACGAATCACTGGGCACTCAGATGCAGTTTACCCTAATCTCTCTCGTAATTGGGGCTTACTACTAATTAACCAAGAGCCGGATAATCCGTACTCGTTAATTGGGGATAATTATCGAGTATCGAGCATAAAACTTGAGTAGAAATCAGCTCAACTTCCTAAACAACTTGGAAAACTTAGAAACTGTAAATCAACTTTATCGCGATGAGGGCGTTCGATAAAATGGAAGATAGCGAACGAAGAAGTTATTAGGGTTTAATGGTTCGACTGATCGTCTTAAATTTGTTAAAAGAATAATAAACTTTGCGATAGCGGTTAAATAGAGAGATTTTAGGTTAAACTTAATACAATAATATTGGAGTGCTGCAAAATTTAATACATGTTTTTATATGTATGAGTAATAATTTTTTTTATTTCTTGTATTACATTCTTAAAAAAATTGATATACATACAAATATATATATATATATATATATATATATATATATATATATATATATATATATATATATATATATATATATATATATAATTTGTGTAGCAAAGTACTGATGTTTACAAATTTTTCTGTTTTTATTACTTATGATGAATGTTCAACATTCTAAACAACTAGTCTTCTAATAAAACAATCGAATAGTGGCCAACAGAAAAAAAAACACCAATAGAACTGGCCATTTATTCATAGACCATAATTGCATTGATTAAAAAAAAAAAAAAATTAAATCAATATTTCCCTGACTGGGATCATAGATATGTCTATCTCTAATCTACTACTTTTCTGATTTTTCCAACTTAAATTTTAAAAGCACCAATAATTATTTGAAATAAAGAAAGTTGATAGAATATAGCGGTTTCAAACGTGACTTTTTTTCATTCATAGCAATATAGCTCCTAAGCGGAAGGGCCCAATGACAAATCATTCATGACAAAAAATATTCTCCATTAGATTTCTGACAAGTAAACTATCGGTAATTTTTCGACCCGAGCAACACCAACAGAGCTAGAGCGTGTCAAAATTTTACATTTTTGAGTCTGAAAAAACGTTCCACCAAAAATGTACAGACAGACCCACAGCTAAACGATATATCCATGTCAAAACAAATAAAATGAGTCTACCCTATATAATTATCAACGTTATAAAGTTTAATAATTGTAAATCTCTATTATTTAAAAAATATAGCGTGATAATATAAATAATTATAAATTATAAATGATGGCAAAAATACGAAAGATTTATTTAAAATTGCTGACGAATGGAATTATTTTCTCGTAGAATATTGTTAGACCTTTTCATTGGCCGCTCAGCCGACTGGAACGATGGAATGATTGGGTGCAGTGGAACATCGGCCGGTTGTCACACATTCCATTAAATCCCTGCCAGTTATTGAGTTTTTTTTTTCCTTTTTATTCCATTCCCTTCTCTCTTCTACCTCTGAGTGCTCCGTCAATATTAGTTTTATACACGAAATCCAGATTAAACATTTGAACTTCTACATCAGGTGAATTTTAAATGATTGTCAAAGAAAAACGAGGAGTTCAAGTAACAATTTATAAGTGATTAAATTCAATAATGAAATTAAAATTCTTGGAAAAATCATAAACAGTGAAGCAATCGTATAATTAATTTTATTTTGATCTGATCACTTCTCATCACTTTGACTACTGTTGAATCTCAATAGTCCAATGGTAGATCATAATTGGCGTATCCGATGCCAATGAATTTGCTTCAATAAAACACAACTGTATTATAAAACACATCTAGTAAATATGCGGTATATAAGAGATATCACGACATGAATAAAACTTGTAGAGGAACTACCCATTGGTAGTACTCTAATGAATATTTACAAAAGTAGATCACGAGGTCATCTTCTTTTCAGACGCCTCGGAGGATTGCCAGGAATGGAATGGGAAGCTGTGCAACAAGTGGATTTGGATGAGTGTTAAGTTTATTATGAAAGGAGAGGTATCTGGTTCGTGCTAAATCGGCGACATATGGGATATTAAGGTCATTATGGATTAATTCATTTGTGACAAAGTAAGGAGCATTAAGAATTTTTCGAAGGATTTTGGATTGGAATGATTGGATGCGGGAAGAATTAGATGGTTTACTGGATCCCCACAATTCTATACAGTAAGCCCAAATAGGTCTGATAATCGTCAAATATAAAAATTTCTTATAGTGAATCGGGAGATTTGAACGTTTGTCAAGTAAGTGTTGTAGCAGTCGAAGTCTACGTGCAGCTTCTTGTCTTTTCAATCTTGTATGAGGGTTCCAGGTATGTCTCTTGTCCAGATAAAATCCAAGGTATCGTATTTGTTCCACATTAGTTAGCGGTACACCATTAAAGGATACTGGAGGACAGGATGAGGTAGTTTTCGACGGAGAGTAAAGGTTATTTGTTGGGATTTGCTAGGATTTATCTTGACTCTCCAGTTATGACACCATTCTTCAAATTTTATAAATTTAAATTCGTTTTTATTTTTGACATTTGTTTTCCCAACAATTGTTTTTTGTTTTTTTTTCTCATATAAGTGTATATAGATGCCATTGCATAGATTAATAGGTGTGCACAGATATACGTGAACACCTATATTCACATAAGTTGGAAGCAGATGTGTGAATATATGTTTTAGTGTATCTGTAAATGTCTCGTCTCATCAACATTCAAGTGGTTCTTACATTTTTTTCTATTTATTTTTCGTTGCTATTCATTTTTTTTACTTTACTTAATTGATTTATTTTAGATATTTCTTTGTTTTTCTCGAACACATTGTAATTATATAAGCATATAATTATTATATCATCATATTGCAATTATTATTATTTCATTATATTACATTTAAAAATGATGTATTACTACTGAACATAAAGACAAAAAAAAACCTTTGCCGTTCTTGAGAGTTAGTTGGAAGTTGTTATATTGGCCTGAAGACTCATTTGAAGTGCTCATTTTATTTATTCTTATTTTTTCATCAAAAGACCCCATATCATCACATGATTTTGGTAGGAAGTAAAACATAAATATACTAACTAATTTTATTTATTTGAGAGATTTTTGAGTGTAAAACCTAAGGGTCATCAGCGCTTGTCTCTTCTTAATAGAAAGTTATCTATATTTTGTAATATAGCTTTTCTCTATGAAGGAGGGCTATCACTAAATTTGACGAAAATCATGTTTTGGCATAGCGAATTTCAGAGGTCTTTACTCATATAAAATGCAACAAGACTAAACTAACCATTGTTCTAAAAACATTTGCTACATAGATTATATATAAACAATTTTTAAATACATGTGAGACTAGAAACCAAATATATTGGAACTTACCCAAGGAGGCAAAATGAAATGGACTTCTGGAAGAAATCAGAACCTAGAAGAGACTTAATGAATGTAAATGTCAGTTATGAGCCTTTCGGTTTTCCCAATGACAGGTTGGTTTTTTATTCCGTTCCTACTGGAAACAATTTTTTTTTTTTTGCTTTTTATTTGTTTAATCCACCCCTGTCACTTATCATGTGACAACAAGCAGATGTGATAAATTGTTGTATACAAGATAATTGGCATGTCAGGCATGAGGGAGGACAGCACCCAGCGGTACTTACACCTGAACATGATATTTAATCAGTTTTAACGGAGTAGATCTCTCAACCAACTCCTTTTTAGCCTCCTTTGGGTATTATCTGGCAAGCTTATGGAGGCCATACTTTGTCGTTTTAATTCGTTATTTATTTGGTTGTATGTATGTTTGTCTGATGGTAGTCTGTTAGTCTGCCATAACTTACGAGCTCTTCTCTTGATTCTGATCAAATCCCTTATATACTGTGGATAGTTTGGCTGGTAACTTTTCTTGGTTTTGGGAACTGATGAGGACCACGCAGATTCCTGAATGCATTTTGTAAAAACGTCAACAGCGTCCTCTATTTCTTTTCCTGTTTTCAATGAAAGTGGAATTGAGAGTTATTTATTTAAAATTGTTTCGTAGCAGTCCCTATTAATGTTTCCTTGGATGAGTGTGGGGCGTTCTTCTTTCATACATACAAGAGCGTTGCTCTTCAAACAAGATAGTTGAATAAGGGAATGATCAGAACAGAGGTCAGAACTAGTTCTAACTGTGTAAGGTACGGACTGTAGTCCTTTAGTGATAAAGAAGTCTAGTAAGTCTGGTGTCTTACGTCTCGATGTAGGCCAGTACGTCGGAGAATTTGGAGTTATAGTGTTTAAAGAAAGCTTATGGAGAGCAGAATGAAGGTTTCTACCTCTTGGAGTAGTTAACCGAGACCCCCATAGTTGATTTTTTGCATTATAGTCACCTCCTGCTATGAAACATCTTCCAAGCTTTTTAAAAAAGCTACAAAACATGTCAGAGGTCAGCGCATACAGAGGAGGACTAATGTTAATGTTAGCGTTATTTGTGCTGTGTAAAGAGTTATGGCTGTTGCTTGGATGTCTGGTGTAATTGGAAAATGTTTAGAGTGGTGTTTGAGATATGTTTTGATGATGATGGCAGTCCCACCGTGCGAAGTATTGTCTGGGTGATCGGTCCTGTAGATAATATAGTCCGGTATGCTTATTTTATGACGTGAAGTGAGGTGGGTTTCTGTAATAAAAGCGATGTCGGTACGTTTCTCGTGTAAGTACATGTCAAGTTCTGTTTTATTTTGAAGAAGTCCGTTCGTATTCCAAAGAAGGATGGACAAGGAACCCACAGTTAAATAATTAGGGTCCATAAGCGGGGTTGAAGGCTTGTCTGATTTGTGTAAGTTGTTGGAGGAAACTAAAAAGGGTTGAATGGTTATCTAAACCATTCAACAAATTTAATATTTGGGGAGGATAATTATCAGCTGGGGCTACCGGCTGAGCAATGTTCTGCCTCATACCTGACATGAACGCATTATGTTGTTGTCTTCCTTCAGAAGCTGGACAAGTGTGTGGAGGTCGTTGCTGCTGCATTCTTGAAACTAGTTGAGTGGGCTGAGGTTGCTGTGGGTCCTGCTGCATTCTTGGACCTAGTTGATTGAGCTGAGGTTGCTGTGGGTGCTGCTGCAATGGAGGAGAGTCTTGTGGTCCCATTGAGATAGAGGTAGATTGAGAGGGTGCAGACCTTCGATGATGGAGAACTCGTGAATTTCTCATGTTTCTTAACTCCTTCAAGATTTGACATCCTCTGTAGTTCGCAGGATGTGCGCCCTGGCAATTTGCACATGTAGCGTTTTCTGACAAGAGGAAATTGCGTGTGTTTGGCCACATCTTACACATTTGGGTGTATAATTGCAATAGGTCTTAGTATGACCGTACTGTTGGCACCGATTGCATTGAGGTATCATCCTCTTCTTTCGTGGCTCTTCAATTATTACTCGAGTGTAGAAAATGCTTTTAATTTGGTAGATATTATCATTGTATGTTTCTTTGGTAATATCAACGAAAAACATTGGTAAAGGTAGTTTTAACCTTGATATCACATTAGTAATATTAGTTGCCTGGAACGTGTGAAATTCGGCATTTTGTGATCTAAGTGAATTCACTAAAGAACGATATGATTCCGACGTCTCTGGGTTGATGCAAATATTTTTTGGTGTGGTTTTTAACTGAAATGTAGATGGGCCACTTACCTGGTCTAAAAACCCAACAAACGCTGGGTAGTTTTCTACTCCTTTTACGAAAATCGGTGGAGGTCTTGCTATTGGAGCAGTTTGTTCTGACCGGTTGGACATATTTTGTGAGTTATCACTTAAAATACTGAATTTATTGTGAACAGGGATGATAGATGGGAGGTTATTTGGCTTCTTTTGCTTCCTGGTATCTCTTTCTATTTCTGAGAGACGTTTACAACCTGTAACGATTTCCCAGACACCTTGTTAATTTTGAGAATTGTTTTCTAATATACTATCAGTAGCATCCATATTAGAAATGTTTGTTGATGATGACGCTGCTTTGGTCATTTTTTTAAGTGTCCTATTATCACACAATAAAAAAGGGGGAAAAAAAAAAAACTTATTTAGAAGGTCACTAGTATCTTCTACTATCAATTTTTCACTAATAAAAGATCATTTACAAAGTTACTACCAGTAAAAAAAGTAATTTTAGGAAAATATAACCTTTAACTACTTTTATCACTTTAATCACCATATGATCACTCTCGGAAACAAATTTAAAATTGGAAATATTCATCTCATTATTTAAACTTTGAATCCATTAATTAGACTGAAGGATCTTTGTTTACTTGGCAAGCACTTGTATAAAGAAAATTAATCTTCAAAACAAGCATTATTTTTGCAACAATCCAATATTTAATTTTAGTCCATTTATCCAAATCGGTCCATTTTTAAAACTAAATAAAGATAATCTAAAATACAATGGAAGATTAATGGTGAGTTAACCAACAATGAAGGACTGGAGGTAGAGGAAGTTGAGGCGGTTGGTTGGCAGTTAGCAGTTAGCAGGTATCAGGTATCAGGTAGAAGGTAGCCTAAGGTAGTGTAAGGTAGATCCTAAACCGTAAGGGCAGTAGCGAGGTAGCTATCGACCTCCTCGTTAATTCCTTTTATTGCTCCCCCCCCAGTTCCATTGCTATCTAGCTTCCCATTACTCCTTCCGCCTTCGCTAATGTATCTCCTGAGCCAGAGACCTGTATCCAACCATCGATTCCATGTTAGAACTGCTCCAGTTTCCAAAAACATGTTCTCCAGCCACAATATCTTACAACTACCAGTAAATCTCCTCCAATGCCTCATGATCCTGGTCCGATTATAAATAGCAACACCTAAGCTATATATTTATAATATGACGAAGATCTCTAAGGTTCTTACAGCACAAGATCAATGTCTTAGATCACATTTGTTTAACAAAAACATAATTAACAAAAATCTCGGGTACAGGCTTTAGGATATGATTGGAGAACTTGTTTCGGCCCTCTTAAGCCTCGTCCACAGTAGAAGAAGTCTGCAAAGTAAACCGAAACGTCAAAGCAATAAATTAATATAGTTTTATGGAGTTATATGTTGCTATACCTGTTATGCCAAACCCCTTTCGGTCCAATTTTTGAAATTTTACAGAAACAAAAAAAAAAAAAAAGATGCGAATTTCTAATAATAAATGGGCAGTGTAGACCAACTGCAGTTTCGACAAGCTGTCCGACAGGGAGTTTTTCCAGTATCCTTTACCAATAAGACAACAGGGACCAAATGGACAGAAGAGAGAAAGCTGGCTCATAGTCATAAAATGAAAGAATTCTGGAGAAGAAAGAAGAAGATCCTTGCCGAAAAGTAGCTAATATGACGTTTGGCTTGCAGCAGCACTACCTGATTTTTATAGAAATTTATTTTATAGAAAAAAAAAAAAAATTGCTCATATAGCAAAGAAAAAACCTCTCTCGTAATAAAGATTAAAAAAAAAAAAACTATTTATTTAATTATTTATAGGGAGAAGAATCATTGTATCACACTATTTGGTATCACAAGATTATCCTCAATGTTAATGGAATCAACTCAAGAGGAGCTGTATGTGTAACAGTTAGCAGATTACATTAACATGCAAAGTACAACTAAACATATTTGTTGTGTGATATATACAAATGCAAACAGAGATAGAGGAATCAGTGTCATATCACAAACATAAGTGCTGTGGAGCATAGCAGTAAACCAACTTAATTGGCATGTTAATGAAACATCACGTCAGAGACCACCTTTGCCTGATCTGAAATCAAATCTAATCCCGTCCTTACTCTGCGACACATCTCAATTATGTGTGCTTTATGTTACCAACGCTTTATTAACTTTATCTGCTAAACCAACATTCATTTTAAAACAAAAAATGAAAGGGAGAAATGGTTTTAGTTTAATGAGACAACTCTGATAACATACTAGGGTCACATCTAAAAATCTTTATGTATTTTTAGTCATTATCGATACATAGAAGTTGAAAAATAAAGCAGTTAAGACACATCTGCTCTCAATAAAAGTGTTCATAAAAATCATGATTCTTTTCACAACTTTTAACAATTTACTAAACACTTTGCCTAACACTGATAATTAGTTCACTATACTTACAAATTCAACAACTACAACACATAAAGTATCATGTAGCATCAACCAGTCATCTCGGTGTGTTGTTGCTACACTCTAAAAATGGACACCGCATCCTCCGCTTGTAAATCAGCCCATGGTCTTGGCCTACTCTCCTCTTGGCAAATATCTTTTCCACCAGGACTTTTTTTGGAACCTCGTCTGGATCCATCCTCGCCCACGCCCCACCCATCAAAGCCATTCAATCTTAATACATATATCATACAATTTTTGCATTCTGATATCGTAGTGCGAACTCTGAGTTAGTTCTAAGTTTCCAAGGGTCTCTGAAAAGCCTGAAAATTCTTCTAAGAATCCACCTATCGAATCACAGCAGTAAAAGGCTTCTTGTGCTTTAGAAATTGTCCTGCATTCAGAGACATAGGTAAGGTTTCTACTTATACAGTGCTTTGGATTCCAAGAGAGGAGTCCACTATGGGTACTAAATATTAATATTAAACAAATAATATATGCATAGTTCAAAAATTTAAACAAATATATTACACCTAAATCATTCTATCAAATCTTATTTTTTTTAATATATATAATTACCAAAATGTTGTCAGGATTTTGGGACAGTCAGGTATGTCATGCGAGTACATGGTGTTTAGTAGTGGTGTGAGCATTGATCCCTTTGGTATTCCTGCTGAATTAATGAAAATCTTGTTTGTATCCATATCAAGGAATTGGGCTTCAAGACCTAATCGGACTTCAACTAGATTAGCTTGTGGTGTGATAAAAATAATATGAGGGAAGGTCCAACCCTTAATACTTGTTTGTTCTTCATTAAAAAAAAAAATTAGCAATTAATGTTTTGAAAATATAATCTTAATTACTTTTCTGACTCTACAAATTGATTTAAATCATTATTTTTTTGTTGAATTGCACTCATAATCGATAATAGCAATCAGCTTTATTCACCTCTTGAATACCAAATCTCAATATATTGATTTGTATTCCCTTTCCTCATCAAACTGCCTCATTAGAAAAATTCTATATGCCTCTGTCATGCCTTTGTTCCAGAATTCCGAACTCGTTTCCATTGTTTAACTTCCCCTCTCTTGTTATTTATTCATCTACATCCCAATTCTTAGGAATTGGTATCGTCGATATTCCATATTTGAGCTGAGAATAACGTTAAACGATATCTAGGTAACCAAAATACCGATATATCGATTAATCTTGATTGTGTTATCAAATGAAATTTAAAATATTCTAATCTTGTTATAATGAAATTTCTGTATATTTTAATTTTAACTAATTTAAGTCCTATCCTACATAATCCTTTAATGATATTCCACTAATCCCTGTTGAACATATCCGCTGTCTAGGACTCCACTTGGACAAACGTCTTACTTGGAATCCACACACAAGACTAAAACGACAAGAAACTGCCCGTTGTTACGAATTACTTTAACATTCACTAGACAAACGTTCAAAGCTCCCAATTAATTACAAAAGACTCATTTACATGACTGTAATTAGACCTATATGGACGTACGGAGTTGAGCTTTGGGGCTCTACTAAACCATCCAATTCATCCCGTATCCAATCCTTACAATCCAAAATCCTTCGAAAAATCCTCAATGCTCCTTACTTTGTCACCAATAAACTTTTCCATAAAAATTTTAATGTTCCAAATGTTACTGATTTAGCCCAAACCAGATACCAATCCTTTCATAGTAAGCTCCATTACCATTCAAATCCCCTAGTTTCTCAACTTGCTTCCCACTCAATTTCCGATAATCCTCCGAGGCGTCTGACAAGAAGATAGCCTAGAGTTCTTGTGTAGATTCCTTTGCTAACCCAACCTACATGAGTTTGGAGAAAAATGCATCAAAAAGACCCCTGAGCCTTTCGGCTAAAGAAAGAAAACTTGTTTTAGGGTTGCCACCTTGACCGTTGATGCTCATGTTTTCTTTTTTTTTTTTTTTTTTTTTTTTGTTTGTTTTCACTTTATTTTTGCAAAGGAGAGTAATTTTGTATACATAAAAAGCTATAAAATGAACTAAAACAGGTCACAGCGACAAATATTATATAACAAAAAATATTTTCCAGTTAATTTCTAATCAGAAAACTGTCGTAAAAATTTCGATACGAACAACACTAACCAACAGGTGTCAAAAAAGCCCCAACACTTAAATAATGTAAGTAAAAGATATTTTTTTTCATTCAAATTATTATTGCTCCTAAACGAAAACATATCATTTTTGACCAATTAGTCCACGGGTAAAACATGTTCCACGTTAAAATTTTTCTTTATTTAAATCAAAAGAGTTACGGTTACTTTTATTTATAATATATATAGTTGTGCGTTGTAAAGAGCAAACGATACATAGAAAAATATCGATATTTTTTTATGTATCCGTAGTACCACAATCGATATTAATTTTTATTCCATCACATTGCAATACAGCAAATAAAGTTAAATATAAAAAAAATTGTCCAACATTTTCATCAATACTTTGCTTATTAATAAGTTAGCTTTGGCATTATATCAGCACTTTGTAAATCACTTGTAATATTCTCTAAACAAAACAGGGAATCTTACAAACTTCGCTCAGCTATTTTGGAATAGGATAAGACTAGAGTCTTGATAGTTAGAGCGGGCCAGAAGTAAGTTTGGAGGAAGTGTATAAGCGCTAAATCAGAAGGAGATTACAAGACAGGAGGGAAGACGATAACATTGAGAACAAGAAGACAGAGGATACAAGATACTGTTTGCAGACTCCGAGACAGTAATATTTATTCCTGGCGCCTCTAAAGCTGCCAGCGGATCAATATTCAGACCAGTCCCTGATATCTTATTTTTTTCCTCCTGGGAGGGACATTTCGGGGGGTCCAGGGCACGTCAGGACCAGGTTCGATGCCTCGCCCCCCTCACCCATCGTCCTATATACATCGCCCTCTTGTCCGTCCATCAAACCCTTCTTTCTCGGCTCCATTTCTTTTTATTCATTAGAACGTCCATTTGTCATAAATCCTATATTTTCTAGGAATCGGCTTTCAGTTAGGGACTCAAACCATTATTAATCTCTGTTGATAAATGCGGCCTTACAAGGAATAGAAAGCGTTATTTTTTCATTGATGTATTTTTTTTAAGCCATTCAACCGGTGACAGTGAGTGAATGACTTTAGGGTAAAGGCCCTTAACACCCCAACGCAATAAAAATAAATTTTCCAATTAATTAATCACCATAGGCAACTAATTTCAACCTTTTCAATTATACAACTAATTGTTTCACAGTATAAATTCACTAATCCTACCCCTAAGAGACCAAGGATCCAGAAAGCCGGATTAACCCGAAATATCTAAGAAGCACATGTTTTTAATAGTTAGAATGTATTATAATTATAACAAAAGTTATATATTAATATTTTTCAAAAAATTAAGGAAATAAAAACAATTTAAAACGTATCTCATTTTCAAAATCGTTCATAATGATTTATGCTCTGAAAGTCGTTGTTAAGGACATATACAGCCAAAATCGTAATAAAAAAAAAAAATAAATAAACAAAACAATCTCAGCCACTTTTAGAGATTACGAACATTTGAAAGCTTTTATCTTAGTCCCGTTAAAGCTACAGAGCTTATTATTGCTTCTTCTACATCATCTTTATAGTTCAAGGAAGGTTTAGAGCAACGCTAACAAAGCGAGGTCATGTAAAAAAAGCTCCAAAACTTAAACAATGTAAGCAAATGTGATTTTTTTCATTCAGACCAATATAGCTCACAAACAGTAGATCCTATTGACAAATATATTACAAAATATATTCGCCATTAATTTTTTTGATCAGGCAACTGTCGACAAATTTCCGATCCAAACCACGTCAAAACAGCTACAGTATGTCTAAATGATACATTATTGAAGGTGAAAAAAATTTACACCAAAAATGTATAGAACCGATCCTATGCATATTCATGTCAAAACATAAATACTATACATAACTAAATATATAAAGGTTAAATTCTGTACTAAAGAGTGTTGATCTAGAATATGAGAAATAAATATATAACTCCAAAATATCGTTTAAGTTAGTAGCATCGATCGTTTCCTAGGAATCGACTTTGGATAATCGATTTTTTTTTTTTTTTAACCGACGAATTAAGGCCTTCGAATCCTCAACTGGTGAGGAACAGTAAAAATTCTTGGATAATAATAGTTTGAAATAATTGATACGCAATAGTTATTGAAAGAACCTATTCAAATGGTTATCTATAATTACATCAATGGGAGGGAGTAAATACTGCATTTTGGGCTATAAACTTAACATAAGATTTTTACAACCATGTACATTAAATATAATAAGGAAGCGATCATCACCGGACCAAATATCACATAACGTTTATCACTAAACACAAGATCGTGTGACTTTGATCAAGTGGCCACATTTTCCGTGACGTTATCCACGTGACCACATTTTACGTGACTTTGATCGCTTCACCACATATCACGTGACTTAATGTCACGTTAAGATCATGTGACTATCACTTGGCTTGAGCCCGCGTTACATTCATTACGTGACAACACATCACAAGACTCAGGTCCGGTGACTTCATATTATGTCACAAAGGTTCACTTGACCACATATAAAGTGACTTTTGATCACGCGATAGGCTTTAAAAATGCAATAAATCATCCCTCTATCTGCTCACAAAATTGACCCTTTCCTATTCAGCCGATGTTTCTTTGCCCCACAAGGCTCAGATTCTCCTCCTCTGATCAGGGTATTTGGGACTGTACTTAGGAATGACTGTTGTACCTTTCCTATACAGAATATTCCCACATGGCGCGCAATCTCACACCATTAAAGAATATGGAGTGAAGTTACGATCAATAACACCAAAATTTACGCAACTAAAATAAGAAAACTAATTATGACAATAAGGTACGCTTAAGCACTCATTATCATAAACAGCAAACAATTTTTTAAAAGTAAAAACGAAAAATATAATAAGTAAATCAATGATATTCTTTACATGTGGAACGTTCTAAATAATGTGTCCTTTTGTATGGCTTCATTAAATAGGGATTACTAAAGATAAGCTACTTTAAAACCGCCTATTGGGATATGAAAAAAAAAAAAAAAAAAAAAAAAAAAAAAAAAAAAAAAAAAAAAAAAAAAAAAAAAAAAAAAAAAAAATTATATTCTTTAAAATAACTCACAAGTCTTGTGGATCATCCAGGAAACGCTAACATCCACAAAACATATCTCAATGTTCCTTACCTGAAACAGAAACATAAAAGATTAAATTTTCAAGAATCTACCCAATATTATGAAATTTATATAATAGAGTATAATTTCTTAATTTTAGTAATAAATATACAGAAGATAATACTTTTTTCAGTAAAATAGAAACATCTGTGTATGCCGGAACGAAAGCAAGCAATAAAAGCAGAAAGGAAATCATGTACCAAAAGACGCTGGAATGACATTTGGGCTATCTCTCCTACTGTGTCCCATCATCAAAATTTATGTTAAAAACAGATCGTATGAATATAATGATGAATTCCCCTACCCATATTATCTATAGGAGTATTCCAATACATTTCTAAGTTTTAAGAATATCACAATAGCACTCAATTCGCAACATTAAAACTATGGTTAATACGAATAATTATGATTCTAACTAATTGGCAATCCTGGCAAGGAGTGGATGGAGTATTGTGCGGTCTTGTATACAAGAGGTGGATAGAGAAAGGCAGAGTGTTATCAATAAATATTAAAATAGAAGGGTACCTGAGCCACCAGAAATCAGGATAAAGACAACTTGACTTCGAACACCACCAAAGTTGTGAGATTAGCTGGTGATTCTATAAGTAAGCTTTATAGTGGAATTCACCATTTGAGCTCACCAAACCAGCTACATGTAATGAACATCCATATTCGAAGTGGGGGAGAATGAAGGAGCACACCAGATCTTGAAGGGTGTTTCCTTGTTATGAAACCCGAAATTTTACAAGATATTTAACCATTAATATTTTCGGGTGATTTGGGATATAATACAACAATATGGTATAAACAAATAATTAAATAATTTTTTTTTTAAAAAATGACGTAAAATCTACATCAAAAAATGCATCTCCAGAAACACCAAGATTAAACATTACAACACTGTAGTGAAGCCAGAAAGTCTTTATGCGGCAGAAACATTGACCATGGATAGGAACGGAGAAATGGAGGAAATAAGGAAGACTGAGAAAAAAGTTTCCCAAATTTTAACTATATCATCTTATATTTCTTTCTTAACTATATCTATATTTCTAGTTCAAGGAAGGTTTAGCAATAATAAAATTGAATGATTTTCAATCAATTCGTTATTATAAACCGATAAGTGGATAGCAGTGAAGTTTGAAAATTTACCAATAAGTGGCGGGCGCTATTCTACGTGATAGGTTACAAAGGTACGTTGTTATATAGAGCATGAAATGGATAATAAAATTATCTATATCATCTTCATAGTAGTTGAGGTAAATAAAACAAAAGACACAGTTAATGAGAGAGAAGCTCATTGGTAAATATTAGGATTAATGGTACAAAATAACGAGGTAATGAAACAAAGCGAGGCGTGGTGGCAGTTCATTACAGCTTCCAGTTACTAATCGCATCGCTATTAGGTTCCTCCCAGCTCGAAATTACTTTAGGTCTAATTTCACAACTTATCTACAATATGAATGGACCACCTCTGCAATTCATTAAGCTAAGGAGAACTAGTAAAGGAGGAGCTATCTTGTATTGTGAGGTCTTTTAGTAAACAGCTTCCAACAGCCAATCAAGCACCACAAAAAAAAAAAAAAAAAAAAAAAAAAAAAAATTTCTAACGGGACTTGCCTTTAATCGATTTAAACGTATTTATTTATTTTTTTTCATTTTCAGTCATACAAATATTCTTCTAGGTCATACAAGTGATTGTCAGTTACATAGTTTTCACCTATCGATCTCAATGCTGGATGATTTCGAAAAAAAATAATTATTGCTCACTGCCTTTAAAAATAATATTTGAACAATATAAATATTAATTTCAAAATTAAATTTAAATTTTCATTTCTGTATTAAAAGAAAGTGTAATGAATGGTTCCAATATTAAAAAAAAAAAAAAAAAAAAAATTAATGAAATAATAAAATATTAAACACGAGGATTAAAATCATTGGATCTTTAAAAATTTTCATTTTTATTTTTTAAAGTTATATCTATTTATTTAAACATACAACAAAGCATCAACAGTAAAAATGTTAGCACACTTATGTACATTTACATTTTTGTGGAAGATTGAAGATCGAGGAGATGGATAAATAAAAGATGTTTAAAAGAAATTAAGGAAGAGGCTTTGTGAATATGGATAGCTAAGGAATTCCAAAAAGAGGTAGCACGGATGACGAAGGATTTTTTAAAGGATGTAGTTCTATGTGACGGGGTATATAGGTTGGAAGGTTGGGATCTTGTATCCAGGTGGTGAATGGAGGAACGCGGAGTAAGTAGGTCTAGAATATGGGAAGGTGTATTGGTTTTTATTGCGGCTGAGTCAATAACTCTACTTGTTGTCAGAAACTGTCAACCGTGAAGACTGGCGAACAATGTTAGAGTATCCAAATATCCAAATTTCTACTATTGGTCACTATGTCTATGATGTAATGAATAATGTCTTTATAATAATAATAATATTACAAGTGATTATAAACAAGACCAAACATTTCCGTACTGAAAATAGGAATGGGGGCTTGTTTTTCACTGGAGTAAAAAAAACCCAAAAAAAAACAGGATAGGAGAAGTAAAAAAATAATGCATAAAACCGGGTCACTGGCGTTAGTGTCAGCTGTCAACACATGTCGGCAGGTATCACGATCCACACTTTGATTCCCTTTAGCTCAACTAAATACGTAAAACTTTCTTTACAAATGACCAGTTTTCTATAGCTGGCAATTCTAAGAAATGTAAAAACTGTAACAAGAAATGGGAAGTTTTGTTACACGCCATTATATTTTAATTCAGAAAATTAACTAGATGTAGTTCTACTGTTGAAAATATCAATTAATAAAGAAAAAAATATATAACAGAAAAGGAAAGTTAATAATTTAATTAAAAATGAAAATACAAAAGGGACATCACAAAGGACACAAAGTAATTTAGGTCTGCTATAGATCAAAAAGTAGATAATTGAAAGGAGTTAATTATTGGTAACGAGGCTGCTAAAACTGCTTTGGCTGACATCAGTCAAAACCAGAGTTGAAATGTGGACCCGAACCTACCCCCTGCTCATCAAGGTAATAACAGGTCCCTCGGCCTAAAACAAAGGAACCTTCTGGAACGATATTAATTAGTTCTTGTCCAGTAATTTGATAAAGCAGGGGAAGTAAACTGGAAACCATCCCCTAAATCAATAAGAAAGCTACTACAATAACCAGATTACAAAATAATTGTTAAAAAATGAAGATACCTTAACAATAAAACTATACACACTGACTGACCTACGCATACCAACAGTCATTGAACACATACGGACACACTACAAACTGTTTCATGAAAAATTAAAGCGACGACCATCTCTTATGCCAGAGAATACCAGGAGGAGACTGAAAAGAAACTGGATCAGAGACCTACTAACATAAAAGTAAACAAGGAAGGGGTGCCACTGGCCACTATCTTCTCCTCATGCCTAACATGCAAATTTTGTTTATATTTATAATTTCAGCACATCCACTGATTGCTAATTATATTTTTTTTAAACGAAAGTGAAAAAAAAAAATTATTAATGAAGAGACAAGGGGGGAAACACGGTAGGGCAACCTAGTCAATTTAGTGAAAAATGTAAGTTTAAATTGCATACCAGACTTAGAAGACAAAAATCTACTCGTCGTTTCCGACCACTCCAACATTCACTAGATAAGCGTTCAAAGCTCCCCATAAATTAATGTTCCATAAGTTGCTGATTAGGTCCAAACTAGATACCAATCCTTTCATAGTAAACTCTCCCCTCGAATCTTTTAGTCTTCCATCTTTCTTCACACAAGATTTCTGTTAACCCAGCGAGGCTTCTTAAAAGAATCTGAGACCTTCCAATGTAGAGCTTTTAATGAAGTGCTACTAGTGAGTAGTTTTTTACATGTTATTGGTATGTAATTGATATTATTTTCCAAAAATTTACTTGTATATAATGTAAACAGTTGTAAATATGTATCAATATATAGCTTTTAAACGAGGGGCATTAACACCAATCACGGCACAGCTTATTCTTTGCGGGAAAACGCCATAGTTCAGTGCTTATTTGTCTGTGACTAATAAATTTAATGGTCGTGGGGGAAAACGAAGGTAGTCCCCCCATCAATCCAGTATGTGGGAATAAGGATAGTAGTAGTAGTAGTAATCCATCAGTGGCTTTGAGTGTGATACAGGGGCCATCTCTTAACCCCAACCACCAATTTAGGAAACTATTTAGGAAAGAAAGGGATAAATAGAGTCGAGAGACTATCTCCAACCTACCAAAAAATGAGCAAGACACGGCCCAAAACAGCCAAAATTCAAAGGACCAATTTCCAAACAGACAAAGATGGCTGAATATTCTTTAGCTATATAAGATCGTTAAACCCTGGCAGATCTCAAAATAGTATCCTTTAGTCTTCATGTGGATTAAAATGGATTTTGTTTTTCCCCCTGGTCTCTCATAAACTAAAACAAACCAAGATAGAAGATCTGTTATCCTAAAGGTAAAGGATATCATACTAATAAGAACGATATTTTTTGATTACCTTTTTTTACCAGTGGTAATGGAAGGAGAGTGAAGGTTATGATGTTATGGAATAATGTAACCTTGTTCTGGCTCTTGAGATTCAAAATAGAGGTGAGTTGCTTCCGAGTGTGCACGATATATCCTTTGTAAAAAACGGAGTCGATTAATTAGGACATAAATTACATTGTCGGGAAGGAGTAGCCAAGGATACCCTTCGGCCGTCCAAAATCGTAAGGTCCAATCCAAAAATTGTATCCTTCGGTGGCATTAGATTGGACGCTCAGGACAGTTGTGGACTACAATTTTTTTTCAATTGTAATACGTACAAAAATAAAGTACACTTCTTATAATATCAGATGAATGAACCTGTCTAAAATTAACAATAAGTGGTCTGCCGCGGTTTTTCCCCCTAGCCCTTCAAATGAATACGCTTTTGGTAAATAATGAAGTTCCTAAGTTAATTGTTGCTTATAACAACAGAGTCCAGGATATCGATCTAGTTAGGAGGTTCATTGTTGAGTTTCCGGGAAGAGAAAACCTTTCCGAAACAAAGTAACTTGATATTAAAATCCTCATCCAATTAAAAGTGTTTGAGAAAGTCTAGGCAGCAAGTTGTTCATCAAATAATGAAGGTATCGCTAGGTACTATAGAATTTCGAGAACAGGAACAAACTTCAACAAGAAAAAAACTTTAATACCACATTGCCATTGGCAGAATGATCTCTACCATAACTAAACTAAAATCTATTTAATTAAATTCATTTAAAATCGATGTTCCTTGTCGGTCTTATATTTGACAAACATTAAACCTCAGTCTCATAATATAAAATAAAATAAAGTTTATTGTTTTCAACTACTTCAACTATATTTCTGTCAGTGATTGAATTTGATGCTGGTACTACTTCCTTTGATTTTGAATTAAAGACTTCTTCACATCCAATTTATGCGTAATTTGCTTTGTCTGCGTAAAAGAACCGAGCTATTAAAAAGAGAGTCATTCATCTGAACAAATCATAATCTTGGTGGAATATATGGTGCAATACATATTATGAAAATAATGTAATTTATAATACATAATGTGTTGCAAGTTACGATATGTTTCTTTAGTCAAACCAGAACAATGTGCATTGTTGTGTTGCAAACTGGCTTGGTTCCTGTTAACCAAAGCGGTGAACTTTGCACTAAGCACTAAATAAACTCTGTCCAGCTTTTCAGAGTTAAGGTTTGAGTCCACTTCCAAACCATCAGAAACAAGCTCAAAATTCAAAACGACTTCGAAGTTCCAACAATCACAAAGCATCATTTTTTTTCCACACAGATCTAAAAAAACAAAACAACCCTAGTGTGGCAGTATTTAGGTGGATAATTGACTCTCCTTCTGTAGCAACACGTGGACTGGGCCGGAACAGCACGAACGGACGGTACGGACAGTCCGCACTCTCCGCCGTTTTTAAAAAGTTTTCACATCTAACTTTTACGTCCTCCTTTTATTATTAAAGATCTGACCTTCTAAAAGATGAGCCATTGATCTCAACAAACCATCATCAGACGTATGCAATAGCGGGAGTATACGCAGGATGATGGAAAACGTTATTCCTTGCAGTTTGTTTAAACAGGAGCGATGCACCAAGCGGAACATGTTTACAACAAATGAGGTCTTTAGTTCATAATAAATTCGTCGATTTGTGGCGTAATAAGGATCACTGAGTATTTTAAGAGGTAATTCGGATTTTAAAGATTGGATAAGAGAAAAATTGGAAAATTTAATGGAGCCCCAGATGCTCAACATCGTACAACCATTTAGTTCAAATAACAGTAGTGATATAAGATTGGAGTGATTAAGATGCAAACAAAGCATCATTATTTACTTATAATTAATATTTATAAATTATATTGTTCCTTTGTAAAATAACTAATAATGTTAATAACAGATTATATACAAGTTTGTATGTACATATGTACCCTGACATATATACATACGGAGGATAAAGAGGATGGGTGTTTGATGTTGCCTATCCCTTTCAGTCAGTCAAGCTCTCTGTTCCGTATTGCTTCCTATATTTCATCCCCTGGATCAGTGAATCCCTTCCCCTTGATTTCCTTCTCTCCATTTCGCTTCCTAAGCTCCATCTGTTCCGGGAAAATATATTACATATTGTCGCCAGTGTTCTGTCTCTGGTTGAATTATATCTTTAACTTATCGGGAGTAAATGTATTCTAATATCGAATTTTATTTTATTCAAATAAAAAAATGTAGTAAGTATAATTTTACAATTTTTATAATATTGTGGCAGTTTTATTATTAAGTAGCTCAAAAAAAGGTTATACTTTTAATAATTTATCTTTATTCTAAATTTGCACTCGATGGCACTTATAACGGGAATAATAACTGTGTCACTGAAACGATTCGTTTCTGTCAAAATATTACTAAAATGATGCACTAAGACTACATTGTATCAATATAGTAAAAAATTTCGACGTGAAGGGGTTGATATTGTAGAGAAACTATCTGAGACCTTCAGACGAAAGACTTAAACTAAGTCCAAAAAACCCAAATCCAAAGGATTGAACGGAGAAAGTCTGCTTTTAAAAAATCGTAATAATTAATTCAATTAATCGAAAAGGACACCAATGGAAGACATTCATGAATTCAACAATTAAGGAGGAATGAGCTAAAATCTATCAAGACCTGAACCGCCGTCGTTTGGATTCACATCCCAATCGGACAAAAACAAGCTGGTGCATTCAGCGAATACTCTATTTGTATTGTACTATAAATATTACTATTTGTTTATTCCTAGGTTGAATTATTATTGTTTCCCTCTCTCAAGCGACACGCAGTAAAATCTTTAATTTATAGTTATACTAAGTTGTTACGAAAGTCCCTGTGAATTAGTATAGCTTAACGTTAAACATTACTGAATACTACTCTTCGAAATAAAGTCCATTGTATTCAACTACTTTACCTAACATTCTGCCAGTAATTGGATTTGATGCTGGTACCATTCCTTTGGTTTTGATCAAAGAATTTCAGCGTAATTTTAAAGATCCGAACTATTAAGAAACAAGCCATCATGAAAAATCATAATCTTGAAGAAATATCAAGAATGGTACAATCGTTTTCTCCTTGCAGTTTCTTTGATCAAACGGGAGCGATGTGCAGGGACATTGAAGTCTTGCTAAATGGCTTTCTGTTGACGGGTACCTACCTAGAACTCAACACTTCATGAAGTCTGACTCGTTTTCAAAGTGAAGGTTTGAGTCCACTTCAACTCCACAAAACGCTCTTCTTCTTCCTCCTTCGAGCCTTTAAGCGTGGAGGTGGCTCGATCCAAGTCATGATATAGATCCCGATCCCTGTTGTTTAGATGTAGCCTGAGATGTGGTACGCTACGTTTGTCTAGGGCAGCCCTTTGGACATCAACGCCTGCCTGCCACAACAAGCTCGAAATTCAAAATACTTCTGAAGATCTACCATTCAAAAAGCACCACTTTTCCCCAACCAATTCAGACGAGACAATGTGTGGCAGTATTTCGGCTCTCCTTCTATGACACTAATTTTTCGTTATTATTAATTGTGTATGCATGAGAACTTGTATGTATGGTACGAATGAAATGACCATTAGCAATGTTACTAATTACCCTTAACATTGCACATATATTTCAATAAAAGTTATAAAAAAAAAAAATGTTTTCGTAACTGTGATGGACCTTAAACAAATTTATAGTAGGAGTATTCTAAATAATTATTTGGACATTTAGACAAAAATATTGTTTGGTTTCAAAATAACATAGCAGACGTAAACGTCAAGAAACTGCTAGTCGTTTCCAACTACTCTATCTACTAGACAAGCGCTCTAAGCTCCCAATAAATACAAAACTCTTACTTGAGATACACATGATGGTATAGAAGGATCAATACAATTAGGATTGATGAATTAATTGCCACTTCTATTGGGATTATTTTATTTAAAAAACTCGTTTCTAATACTGAACATCCATTAAGTCATAGGGAAATCCCATAGTAAATCACAAAAAATTAACATACCTGCCCCCTTCCACTTTTCACGGTAGGTATGTTACAGTTATCTCTTAGACCTCCTAAAGTGAGTACTGTTATTTGATTTCTTGTTTTACATTTTTAAAAACTTTAGTGTATCTAATCTATGTAACATAGTACTGATGTGTTGAAAAAATTTGTATATTTTAGAACTAAAGATGAATGTTTAGCATTCGAAACTAGTTTTATAATAAAATAATCCCAATAGAAGTGGCAATTAATACATCAATCCTAACAAAAATCTTGTTTACATGACATTAGATTCATTTGGACATTGTTGAGATTTAGGGCATGTCATTTACAATTTTATCAATAATTATCAAGCATGCCTTACACTCCATTACCGATAATCCTCCAAGGTTTCTTAAAAGAAGATGGCCAACGGACCTTCTAATGTCATGGCCAAATGACCTTTTAACACTATTGAAGTGTTACTAGTGTGTAGTTGGTCACATGTTATTGGCATGTCATTGTAATCATTTTCCTCAAATTTACTTATTGTATAGAATTTATACAGTTGTAAATACCGCAAAAATAGTTTGTTTTTTTTAAATGTTTTGAACGTTTGATTTTTTTCTGATGATTCTTAAATATTTTATTTTAAACTGGTAAGTAGCTCATGAGCTACATCACAGTTATCAAATATATATATATATAACAAATAATATAACAAAAATATAACTACCACTATTACTCAAGTATATAACATAATAAATGAAAGTGATCCAAGTGATAGAAACAGCAGCTATTACTGCAAGTAGAACACAGTCTAAGATTAAGTGCACAGCTGAGGTTGGCAGTAATTTCGCCGTTAGAGATTATTGGTCTACCGCTAATCCAGGCTACAGCTAAGCTACAACAGTAGCCAATTATGTAATCAGTTTCTAATCTCCAGGAGAGCCACTGGTGCCCCGAAATATAGGTACCTCGACCTTAAGAGAATATCAAATATAGAATTCTCTGAAATACTCTGTTCGTTTGGATTTCATATTAAAATTGAGTAAAATTTCTAATAGAGATGACATGATATTTGAATGCTCCTTAGTGGGACTTAAGTAAACACTGAAGTGAATTTTAAATAAAATAGTTTTTGCTATGACTTAAAACTTTTCCGCTATCTGAGAATCAATCATATGTTGCATAAAAAGGAAAATTTTACATACAAGCATGAAGTATTTAAAATACCATATCAATGAGACTGATTGACAGTTACAGTTTTAGACTTAATGTCTGATTGAAGATGGGATTCCTAATTACCAAGTATGAGGCAAAAATATAAATTAATAAGGAAAATGTCTTGAGAAGTGTTTACATAATTTATTATTTCTAGTTATTCATAAATATTTAATTTTAGACCAGTTTCTAAGTAATTTAATAATTTCACTACAGATTTTTTGTTAAAAAAATGATTACCTCATTCAAATGTATAACGAACTAAGAATTCAATGTCTTATTAAGTTATGCCATTGTATGTCCTTTTAATTTTTGATAAGCTTCCTACATTGAAACAAACAATTTACACTGTTCAAATCAAAGTAGAATACAGATTATAATTTAAACAATTTCATCTCTTTAGAATAGAAATATAACTACTTTTTTAACGACTCAGAAATTTTAATATAAATAAAACATTTATCGGAAAAAATATATATCTTCCGGAACACGCGGAGCGAAAATACGAAATCGAAATAGAAACAGATCTAGAATACGGAAGGATAAGCTATAAAATATTGCTTCGGAGAGATTGGTTGATATTGATGTTGCTGTCTTTACCCCAATCTCTGCCGGCCCGGGGAAAAACAAAACCCGACATAACAAAAATAACAACACAAAAAAATAACAAAAAAGAGAATATTACTATGAAAATATTTATTGCATTTGTTTACAAAGTTATCCTTGTCACAATATCAATTATTTATATTAAGTAGAGATATGCCGACTAATCGGCTTCATTTGTGTTCGGCGACTATTTGGAAAGACTTTTTTTTTTTTTTTTTTTTCGGTAATATCTTACGGTACTTCATCATGATATTAACAAAAAATAAATTCAATAACATGTATATAATGAATAAAAAACTTACATAACCTAATATTTTTTTTTAATCACAGTTTTGGTTTTGTGTCATATTAATTCTTAATTGATATTTGTTATATAAGTTGAAATATTAAAATGATTGTTTATTTACAATCACATGTGAGATATTTTCGTTTTATATATGTATCAATCCTTACAATCCAAAATCCTTCGTAAAATCCTCAATGCTCCTTACTTTCACATCAATAAACTTATCCATGAAGATCTTAATATTCCATATGTTGCTGATTTAGCCCACACTAGATACCTATCCTTCCATAGTAAGCTCCATAATCACTCAAATCCGTTAGTTTCTCAACTTGCTTCCCACTCCATTCCTGATAATCCTCCGAGGCCTCTGAAACGAAGATGGCCTAGAGACCTTCTAGTGTAGAAGTTTTAATAAAGTGCTACTGATGAGTAGTTCTCATCAAGTTTTAACATGTTATTATAATCGTTGTCAATACATTTATTAGATGTATATATTCTGTACAGTTGTAAATTTCAATAAATGTATATATATAAAAAAAAAAAATTAAAATATATGTATGTCCATAAACAAGATATCTTTTTCCGCATAATTGAATTCCGAATTTCGCAGTGAATTATCTAAGATAAGTAAAGTAAATTTAGTTTTGCTTTATTTTTCTAAATAAGAGAAACAGAAACCTGTAGTTACGTGCCAATTGCTATAAACGAAGTTCCACGAACATTCCCGATGTCACTCGAATTTTAACGGAAGCAAAGATCGGCTTCCCCGACTAGTTGGCCTATCAATAACATTTAGGTATGTTAATTCAACTATTTATCTGCAGATATTGTATAGTTTTATGTTATTTATTCATTTATTTCTCTTTCTACTTTATTTTTTTGTTTTTTTTTATAATGAACTTTTTTATTTATTTATTTTTCTTTTCTATTCATTTATTTCTTATTGTACATTTCCTGTGAATGGATCCATAAAGTAATCTATATAACTTAATGCTCTCTTTGAAGATACTTGTAAAATATTCTCAATAAAACATTTTTTTTTCCCTTTTCAACACAATCAGTTACTTAAACTTAAAGGTTGTACTTATGAATAAGTATGAAATCCTTTTTTCTTTTTTTTTTTCTAAATAATGATGATAGTTGCACATTTTCAGAACTTAATTGCATATTTATCCAATATATTTATTTATATATATGCATATTTTTAAGTTGTTTTTAAATATAACCCAAAGCCCTACAGATAACATGCCAACATTATTATTATTACTAAAAATCCCAAGCATAAATCTAACCCGGAAACAATTTGTAGAGCCAGGTCCATTGTTAGAACCATCCGCCACAAATAAATCGGTAATAAAGATTTAACTACCCAATATGTGGCGGACTTGGCCCGAAATAAGATATAAATCTTTCAGTCGTTAACTTCTTGCCAACATGCCCCCCCCCCCTCTAGTTTCTAATCTTGGTTCTTATTGTCAGTATATACTTTGAACATGTGAGAGCTATATTTCACACGTAATTAAACAATAATGTTATATATTTAATTAAAATATATATATGTATAATTTAAATGATTCCATAATTGTCTAAATAAATTTACTAAATAAACTCTTCATGCTTCCAATTAATAACAAAAACTTAAATACATGATTACTAGCATCCCCCCGCGGCTTCGCCCGCTCTCATAACTAAAGAACTTATACTTTTAACTAATAGTTGAATTTTTATTTTTTTTTTATCAATAAAAATCGTGTATTAAAGTATGCGATTGAACATTATTTCTTCAATGTAATTTTTACACATTGCAGTTATTTTTAAAATTGTACGGATTAAGTATTTGAAGATTACTAAAAGCATAATTAAATATCTAATTTTTAATTTTAATTTATGAGTTCGTAATCCAGACGGACAAGAATTAAGTCTTGCGAATTTTGAACTGCATTATCAGTGATTACAACTAGAAGCCGAAGAATGATTTTATTTTTTTTACACACAATATCGAAAAACAAAGAATCGAAATTTTTATTTATTAATAACTTTTATTAGACATAAATAATTTTATTGATTTCATCTGTTTGGATTTTAATTTCTAACCTTTAATGTATATGGAGTAGAAGGAAAGCGGAAAGTGTGAAGAAGAGTAAGTGATATTCGTGAGGTCTTTACTGGCCGATTCGTGTTAAATAAAAAAAAATGTATTATGATTTAGCATATATTAAACGTTTATATCCTCAAAAATGTAACGTTTAGACACGCTCTAGCTCTGTTGGTGTTGCTCAGATCAAAAATTTGCCAACTGTTTCCACATCAGAAATTTAAACGAAAATAGTTTTTCTTATGTAACGTTTGTCGCTAGGACCTACCGTTTTAGGAGCTTTATTGGTTTAAAGGAAATTTCGAGTTTAAAACCTCTATTTTCTCCCAACTTTGTTTATTTCGATTAATCATTAATCAACAGTTAATGTAATTTATTTATTGTTTTAAAAAATTTTATTCTTTTAACTCTGAGACGCTAACTCTCAGTAGGCTATAGATAGATATATTCATAATTTATTGTTTTTCCGAGCCATGGAGATTTTATTTTTTTTTACCTATAAAGAAACCACTAATTTTGGAAGTTCTGATATTCCACGGATAGCACAGCCTAAACATCAATTGTCTAATAATAATTCATAATACAGGGTGTTCGGAAGATCGTTGGTCAAAGAGTTATCTAGGGTAGGGAGGTTCGTTTTGAACCTATTTAAGGTCACTTACCTATATACAAAGTCTTACGGTTTTATTTATGAATTCTTTTTTAGAAATGGCCAAAACCAAACATTTATGCCTTATAACTTCGTTTTTACTGATGTATCAACGCAATTTTTTTTCTCTGTAATTACTAATACATTGTCCATGTAAAATAAAAAAGATTCTATGCAAAAAACAAAAACAAAAAAAAAACGGGTGATCGCTAAATCTTATTAAAGGCGCAAAAAAAAATTAAGAACTTCAAATTTAATTTCAAAAAATAAAAGTAAGCGCAACAGCCAAATCGAAATTATTTTAAAAACTTCTCTAGTTAATACTCTTTAAAAAAATTTTTTAACCTAAACTTGGAAGTTCTTAATCCCCCCCCCTTTAACAAGATTTAACTATCTTCTGTTTTTTTTTTTTTTTTTACATGGACATTGTATTAGAAATTACAGGAAAAAAAAATGGCGTTGATATATCAGTAAACAACGAAGTTATAAGGCATAAATGTTTGGATTTGGCCATTAAAAAAAAAAAAAAAAAAAAAATCATTAAAAAAAACGGTAAGACTTGAACCTCCCTACCCGAGATAACTCTTTGGCCAACGATCTTCCGAACACCCTGTATATTACTATATTTTAATGCTATTCTATTTTTTCTATTTAATACGATATTAAATAGATCATAAGTTAAAAGAGATATAACTGGAAAGGTCAGGGATCAATATGAGAACCGAGTGAAGCAGAGAACGGAGTAGACTGTTGCTGGCCGATGGGCGAAGTTGCTGCGGCGAGCGATATCCAATTAGTTCGGTCCATCCCAACATCCAGCCTCAACCCTTTTCATGGCTCCGCAAGTCTGAGGGGGAGGAGATTAACTGCGAACCAGTCAGCGTTTCCTCTGCTCAGTGTTTGCTTAGTCCAAGGGGATAGTCTCAATAAGCTACCTTTATCGGCTGAGTACTATCCACTCAACTATGTCAATAATGTACATAAATGTAAACAAAATTTCAACAGCTATTCAGATATATTAATTATGATTAATAATATAAATGGGTAACCCCAACAACCCACAAATGCGAAATTTTTCAACAAAGCCTAAAATGTGGTGAACTTTAACTTGAAAATAGTGTAGTCGTGTTGCATGCACCTTTATAAGGAACCATATATAACCTTTCAGCCATATTCAATGTCTAAGCCAAAGAAGAAGATGAAAATGATGTATAAACTCTGGCAACAATGTAGTAACCCGCACGCTGACAAGGATTCAAAGAAATATGGCTCTTACTGAGTTCAGTAACTCCATCGCTTACTTTGTTCGAACGATTATTGTGAGTTCACAAAACAAAAAGTTCTTCCATAAAAAGGTCTATTAGAAGGGGAGTGGAGCTAATACATCACGTAGAAAATAGTCTAATATTATATACTTATGAATCATTAGAAACAATGAAACCGTGCAAATCCAATCCAGAATTTGGTTTACATGAAGAGATAAATACTTCCGATAGTATAATAATAATAATAATCTTCATTTGTTCATAAAATATAATAAAATCTTTCTATTTTTTCTAAACATATACATGTATGAACAAAATCAACTTTTAATTGAGGTATTACGTTCGATTGTTTCTTTTACTCATGTAACGAGACAAAATAATGCACCTGTCCCATCCGTTTCCACTATTTCCTATACATTGCTACTCTCTTCCAGACCTGCCCCTCCACAGCTCTTCTTCATCTCCTTGTCCCATCCTGTCGCTGGACGTCCTCTCTTCCTTGCGTGCTCTTTTGGCTAACAATCCATAAGCTGCCTAGTCCAAGTTATAGCATTACTCCTGACGACATTTCCGGTCCAGGTCCACTTCCTTAGATGTACTTTTTTCCATAATATCTGGGAGGTCAGTCCTTGATCTAATCCACTTATTTGATTTTCGATCTCGTTTTGATAGTCCCAGGAGATATCGCTCCATACCTCTGACTGTTACTCTCAACTTGTGGCTAGTCTTCTTGTTTATTACCCATGTTTCACAACCATAGGTCATATGGAAGTACGGTGCTCATCCAGAGTTTCCTCTTCATTTCCAGGCCCACAGAGGATCTATATATGTCCTTAAACTTAAAGAGTACATCGCCTGCTTATTTCTTCTGCTTGCCCTTTAATGGAAATAAGATGCCCGAGGTATAGAAATGTTTCAACTTTCTCTATGAGATGCTATCCTATAATTAGATCTCTTTCAGCCTTTACTGATACGTATTAGCACTTCTTATAGTTTATTTTGAGCCCTATGTATTTCCAATAGTCCCATTTTAAAATGGTTTCCAGTAGCAATGGAAAATCCAACCAGTCATCGAGATAACCTAAAGGACTGACTGCTCATCTATCCCGACCATTTTGTATCATTACATTCAGCCTGCTCTAGGCCAGATATCATTCGGAAGTCCTTGAATTTTGCAAGATAATGGCGAGTATCGCCATATTTGATTTCTTGTTTTTCATAAAACTATAAATTATATTATAAGACGTTTGTTAACATTTTTGGGTAAAATTATCTTCCAATAGTCCAGTTCAAAATAAAATTTATATTTATAGCTATTATCCAACATTATACTAAAATATATTTTAAGCTATTAAATACAGAAATGGGTTTCTGAACGTAACTGCCTTGTATAACATAGACAAAATCACCAGTAATGGCGATTATAGCAAAATTTAACTATAAAAATATTAGAGGTACAGTAAAAGTACGACAAAGCCCTCAGATAGTTACAAAGAATTAAGGGAGTATTGTGGTTCTTGAGCCTGGAGGAGAACCGAGAGGGTAATAAACGGTAGAGAGCCTCCGACAACAAAAGAAATAAATGAGCCTACAACAATAGAATCACAAACCCAAGAGCACTATATCACCGGAATTACCCGAGGCGAGGGGAAGGCAAGGTTTTCGTGTTTTGTTTATTTTTATTTAGTACTTTTTCAAAGTAGGGTAGTCCTCCAAAATGGTGGGTTATTTTATTTATTTTTTTTTTTTTGGTTTTAAATAATAATCTATTTTTATTATTCTGCGCTTTTTTTAATACCCGGGAACAAATTCAAAGGGGTGAACACGTTTTGTAATATTTATTTTATGAGTCTTGGATTGATTTTAGAAACGAATGGGCACAACCAGCAGAAGTGCTAGCGTAAATAATGTATACAAAATGTCGCTTGATAGGAATGGCTGAGGGAATCACCCAATGGAGAATGGAATCCCCTTGACCTGATATTTTGTAAAATAGAAATAATAATATAACAATGATAATGTATACATAGATACTAATTAAATATACAAACAGGAAAATAAGAAAGGGCTTCTGGGAGGCCAGTTGATGTTACCCCTACGCGAAATGACCTTATTAGGGGATAGTTTGTAAACAGCTTCCATAGCTTGATTTGGTGTATGGCACCACGAAGAACGTGGTTTCAACAAGATTGTGCCACATGCCATACATCAAATCAAGTAATAGAAAGTGTTAACGAATTATTCCCTTATAAGGTCATTTCGCGTAGGGGTAACATCAACTGGCCTCCCAGACGTCCTGACCTTAGTCCACTTGACTATTTTGCATGGGGATACCTTAAAAGAAAGGTCCATGAGAATAATTCGACGAACCTGACGCAATTGAAGGAAAACATGAAGTTAGAAATGGCAGCAATATCGAGAGCTATGTGTCAGCATGTGATCGCCAATCTTTCCCGATTAGAAGAGTGCCAGCAGTCACCATTTAGATATCATCTTTTCAAAATATTTTCCCACTTTATATTGTAATAATTAACAATAAACGTTTTATTTTATTTTAAGTAGTTTTTGTTTTATCGAAGTAATAAATACCCGATACTCTTTTTGGACACCCTGTATTTTTAAGCGAAGAAATATAAATTAATAAAAATGGCTGACAAGTCTGGACTAATTGCCGACTAGTCAACGACTACAGAAGCAGCCGATCAGTCGTCTTTCCCAACTAGTCCGCCCATCTCTAATTTATTTGTTTAATACTGTTATAAAAAAGTAAAATAAAAATAATTATTTGATTTCAGCTCTTTTATAATCAACTTCAAATAACATTCCATCACTATAGCAACCCCATTCCCCCATTGTCATGGGAAACATACTGAATTAACCCCCTCTCCACCCCTTTGCCCCCCCCCCCCACAGAGGTAGAACAAATGCTTTTACCCACTAATTGCTCCTGCTCCGTACAAAGCTCTAAGTTCATCAGAGCTGTTATTTTCGTTTTCTAATATTTTTCAAGAACAATAAGTCTTTTAAAAAGCACAAGCTGCTAATCAGCATTGGTTACCAGTTAATTTAAATTTCCAATGAAAATTATCAAAACATAAAAACTGCTTACAAAAAATATCGACTAACGATTAAAATCTGATCCATCCACGTCTATTAATGAGAAACGTTTTCTCTAAATGAATATAATTTAAAAATTTGAGATTTAATAAATAAATATTATTGGGGCAAGGCTAATGAAAAATAACAAATACTTAAAATCTCTTGATCAGTTGACTTGTGAATATAAAGATATGACTTAAACGGATAATAGATTTCCTGGTATCGGTATAACTAATTCTAAGATCTATAAGTTTTTTTTTTTTAATAACTATTTATTGATATTTACAACTGTAAACAGTACATAAAAGTAAATGAGTGGAAAATTATGACAATTATATGTCAATAATAACTCATTTGCAGCACTTCAATATAAGTTATAATTTCTATGAGTTAGGACCTCTCAAATTCAATATGTCAGCCCAAGATTTTCGTCAATTTTAATTTTTACGAGTTCGATTTTGGTCGAAGTGCGCCCCAAACCGAGTGTAATATCGATATTATTTGTGGTGAAGGAAACGTCAGTGAATGTACAGTGCAGCGATGGTTCCAAAGATTTCCTCTTGGAGATTCTGATATGAAGACAAGGGACGTCTGTTCCATCTGAGGACTTTGGTAGAAGAAAACCATCGCAAAACTACTCGGGGCATAGCGAGAGAAGTTATTCTCAACAACTCAACATTCTCAACAATCATACATAATACATTTTTATTTTCACATATTTTTTTCACATACCTGCATTATTTTCGTAACTACCCAATACATTAAGAGCTCTATTGCCAATCTTCTTTTCAGACACTTCGGAGGATTATAGGAAATCGAATATGAAGCAAGTTGAGAGACTTGTGAGTTTACTATGATAGGATAGGTATCTGGTTCGGAACGTTAAGATTTTTATAGATAACTTAGTTAGTGGCGTAATAAGGAGCATTGCGGACCTTACGAAAGATTTTGGATTGTAAGGATTTGGGGGTTCTGTGGAGCCCCAAAACTCAACTTCCGTTTGTCCATATAGTTCTCATGTATTATGTAAATGATTCTTTGTAATTTATTGTAAGCATTGAAGGTTTGTCTAGTAAATGTTGGAGTAGTCTATACCGACGATCAGTTTCTTGTTCTTTTAGTCTTCTTTGTTATAAGTTAAAAATAGAAAACTGTATTTAGTAATTGATGTTACATAAAAAGAAAAATGAGTATACACAATGTAATAATTAACAAAATTCCTAATAAGGAAAACACTTTTGGAAATATAGCAAAAAAGCGGCGTACATCATAAGTATGGGTAGGGGACGTAGAAGAGCATGCTGTTTTGCCCCCTGGGATATAGTAGTTGATGAGGGTCGGAAAGTTGTGACAGGACAGACTTGTTCCATGGGGGAGGGCGGAAAGAGGGAGGAAGAAGTGGGTATTCACCCACCGGCACGAATTCATTTCCCCTCAGGGATTTCTGGAGTCGATGACAATCTTTTCCCTTCAAGTCCCTTTCGATTGTCAGTATCACAAGTCGGGACTCAAAAAATACTATAAGAAGATTGCAAGCTGAGCATGTTTATTTATTTTTTTTTTGATTTTTTTATTATTCCCCTCAAATTTAAAACTCGGGGACACGATAGCAGAGCGATTTAGGGCGAGGGTCTCAGCACGCTCGATATATAAAGTTTTGGGTTCGCTCGATATATAAAGTTTTGGGTTCGAATCTCACGTAGGAGGATAAAAATTTGTTTCGTGGCGGAAAAACTAAATGAATTTTGATCTTCCCGCCATCGCTGGGATAGGTTAAGAAAAACTATCACGCGCCTTTATGCTAGAAATTAGAATTGTTTAGTAATAATACCATGTATAATAATAATAATAATAATACAATTTCTTTAGTTTAGTGTTAAAGAACTCTTTATATCCAAATGTTACATTCTCGTAATGATCAAAGATCCAAACTTTCAAAACATGGCCTACTGATCTAAATCTGAAGGTGTAATATTTGGATTATATGCATGATAATATTATATGCATGATAATATATATGATATATGGATATATATGATAAATGGATTATATGCATGATAATATATATTATAATATAGTGGATGGATGAACACGTATACTTACTGAAACTTATTTCGACTAACGCATTATATATATATATATATATATATATATATATATATAATATATATATATATATATATATATATATATATATATAGCTAAAAAGACGCATATTTACAAACTCCAAATTTTAGGCAAAAAAGTTCAGGTTTATCAGAAAAAGCACCCTCGTACGTAATATAGCTCTACATATTAACCTTTGCATGCCAACTGTTAACGAACTGAAGGATCACTTAAGTTAACTTTTAAGTTTTAAAGTTAAAGTAAGTTTCCATCCTGGTTAGGTTTCACTTTAATATACATCTAAGAATAAAGTACATTGAAGAAAAAAAGAATTCTCGTTAAAGTTAACTAAGTACTGGAGTCTCCGAGACAAGTGACCTATAAAGCCCCCTGAAATTATAAATAGAATGTTTGATATAATCCATCCTTACTTAATATGTCAATAGCACGCTCTGTTTAACAGATTAAAGTATTTGTCAAGCTCCGCTGGAAGACGGCTCACCGGCGGCAACGTAGCTTCTTTGGACCAAAGGTGGGAAGCATCATCCACACTCGGATATCGTCTAACGGAGGCAAGACCTTCTGAATAGTTACTAATAAAGAAAATAATAACAATAAAATTATTTATATTGAAAAAACAATATTTATAAAAAATATCACGATGGTTAAAAAAAAAAGAATAACTTAAGATTTAGTCATTAATAAAATGAATATATAGCATTGTCTCCCCTCCTTTCTTGCTGAGGGAAGCATCGGTGAATTTACGGTGCAGCTCGAATATTGACTTAGAAATTATCATAGCGGTTAACAAAAATTTACAACATGGACATGTCTTTTGCAGTCAATAAACAATGAGCAATAAAAGACGATATCATAGAGCTGGGGGAGAATAAAATATGGGACCGAGGCCTCGCCGTGGGACGTGACATCGTTAAAATGGCCCGCAGATGTGAAGAACATCACGGGCAGGAATAACCCGACGTATTCGTTTTACCATTCTAATGGCGGTGGAAGGTATACTTTCTCTAGGACTGAAATTCACTCAATAATTATTTGCCACCCATCTTACACAGTATTATAATAATTTTCGAAAAAAGAAATTAATGTAATTTTTTTACAAGGAAGTTGAAGATTGGGATGAGCAGCCAAGGAAACAATTATAAATTATTTAAATTTATTGTACCGACGTTTCGGATAACAGTGTAACCCTTCATAATAGCAAGAAGAAAATACAAAAATATAAGAGAAAAAATGAATTTAAAAGCGATATTAATGGGGCGTATAAAAAAAAAAAAAAAAAAATGACCGTTTCTTAAACAAATATTTGTAATATATTTCCTATGATATAAAATACAATTAATACTCAAAGTATTGTCGATTGTTATCTACCGTCATTACCCATCTGTTAGCCAATTGCTCGATGCCACGCTGATACCATTCCTTGGGATGGCTGTCAAAGAACTCCAAAATTATCAAATTTTTCCCGTGAAGAAAATAGGCCATGGTTCGAAACAAGTAGTAATCCGACGCTGCGAGGTCTGGACTATACGGCGGATGAGGCAGGAGTTCAAACCCATTAAGTTCTGTAAACTAATGTAAATATCTAACTAATGTAACTATCTAACTATCTAAGTTCTGCTGATTGTTGAGGAATAAGTTCGTGAGGGACCAGTCTACAGGTCTTTTTCACCTTCCCCATGAAGAGAAGATGGCGACTAACAGTATCTTTCGACACACCACACTCCCTGGCATGTTCGCGAGTACTTGTGGACGGATTTGACTCAACAGCTTCCTTCAGAACCTCATCAATATCCATTAATGGCCGCCCGGGGAGCCCTTCTTCCTTTCCAACGTCGTATCTCCACTTCTAAATTTTTGCCGCGCAGTGCGCTCTTATTATATATATTATATATGAACTGCTTCGTCAGGTTTGTCTTCGGTAGTCCGAGGCGTTCCCACGTTTCCCACCTCTATTCCCAACTAAATTGGCTCTATCCCACTTTCCGTAAACAATATTTCCATGGAACATTCCTGTACCAAACTATCAATACCCTTCAACCTTTTTATATCTACAACAAGCTTCAATTCAGATCTGCAGTCAATCCTATACATACAAGATCCCGTCTCTCTGATTTGTATACCCCATCCCATAGAACTTCAACATTCCAACGCTCCTTCCTTTTCCGCTCACCAATCCTCTGGAACTCCTTATGATATCGGATAAAGATCTTACGCAACCTACTATTATTTTTTAAAATAATTTTTGTGTCAAGATTATGCGTGTAACTGTACAGCTGCATGTGTGCTATAATTGAGTAATATAAAATATAGATTCGACAAATGAATTCCTTAAAGATCTTATTTTTTTTAGCATGATTGGATTCTAAACTTGACAATTTACACCCAAGGTGCGGAAAGTAAATAGCTGACTTTTGCTATACTATTTTTTAAAAAATACTCGGCTACATACTGGACCGTTTGTAAAAACAGAATAAACAATAACTACAGTCGGCGCATCTCCACAAAATATTTATTTTGAAAAAAAAAAAAAAAATGCAATCCATATTATTCACATAAAGGGTACTAAGTTATGGTATTTACATTAAGAAACTAAAGCACAGACACAGGTAGCAAATTGAGACAGCAAAATTTGAAAAATGTCATAAAAAATTACATGGAAAATCCAGGGGTCTTAGTTGCACCTTTGAAAATACGATTTTCACAGATCTACCTTTTAAACTCAAACGATTGAAATTTCCAAATAAAGTTTCTTTTGTTATTAAAATTAATTCACTATCAGAATTACAAAATCGTTTTAGTAGATCTCCGGGCTGTGTTTCTCTCACGAACAATTATATGTAGGACATTCCATAACAGGAAACCCTAAAAAAAATATCGGAAGACAAAACTCGAAATTTAGTTTATTCTGATTTCTTATTAATTTATTTTTTGATTTTAGCATGCTTAATACAATACAGGATTATTATTGATGAATATATAAAACATTAATTATTAGTTTAAATAATTTTAGTTCTTCACATATGAAAGTGGACGAAGCCTAAACGGTAATGCTAGTTTAAATATTTAAAAAAAATAGTTTACTATCCTTATAGATGATTTCTCGTTAATTTCATGTGGTTATAGGTATAACTCTAGGCATAGATAGAATATGATTGTTCCATTCTAGTCTTATCTTTTACTCGGTCAATCACCGTATTCCTCATTTTACTATAAGCCTTACAAGATTAAAATAACGTACGACAATTCAGGAGTATCAAATGAGTCCTTTAAAACTTATATCATAAAACAAAAATTTACATAAAAGCAATTTTCTCATGGTTATTGTTAATGAAAATTGCCGGTGCGAATAACTCGCCTCGGCGCAGTAAAAATGGACTGTATAGAATTTAATCAAAGCGAGGTTCTGCAACTTTGGGGAGATGTTAGCGGGAAAATAATTCAACCAAAAAATACAGATAAGCGCACTCACCTGGTTGCGGTCGCCGTCTCGCTCTTGCGGGGCCCCTGAAGTCCTCACAGACAGGCGAACGCTCCTTGTGGCCTGTAAAACTTGATTGAACTCTCCTCCTCTGCTATCACCACTCATTAAAGTCAAAGGGAAAATTTTACTGGTTGTAGCACGAAAGGAAAACACTTTTAACATATAAAAGATTCTCGGAAGGCTATGTGAGCCTTGAGCATGAAAACTAGGAAGACTATGAAGTCTTGGACAAAAGTAGGTGCATCCAGGGCAGAGTGCAGGAACAGAGTGTCCGAGAATGATCCTGAGGGGATTAAGATTGCGATTAGAACTCCCGCATATTAAACTTTGCGAGAGTTAATAAAGTCAACTGCCCTCTGGTTGGCAATAGGAAAACTAAGTAAAGGGCCGGTTAATGAGGGAAGTCGGTAGAGGGCGTCACTTGAACTAAATTACAATTTTCTCATTTCCTCTTAACACAAAAGCGCCGATCGGCGCGAACAGTTATTAATACTAGGATACTTAAGATATCTGCTGTTCGTAACTGCTTTATGGAATTGAATAAAATCCTCATATTATGAATAATTCATAAAATGCAAAGTACGACACGGTCTTGGTGGATTGAAGTACCCCTCAAATGGCGCTATTTCTCTTAAGATGAAGTTTTAGAGAACGTTACTAGTTATGTTCATGTTTATGTGGTGCTAAAATCATTTACATGTTAATATTCGCGGAAAACATGTTTCGTGGGTTTTTATTTCTGAACTTACAGCACGCTAACTGAAGACAATGTTCATTTTAAATTTTTTTTTTCTTTAATTCTGTCTGTATAAAAATTCAAGTATTGTCTTGAATTTTTTTAACATGTGTTGTTTTATTTAGTAAATATTACAATCTTCGCCATTTGAGGGCATTAAGTACTGTTAAAAATCGAAAAGATTCCAACAATGATTCCAAACTTAAATGGAAAAAGATCATTCTGAGAGTAAAAGAAACAACGGGCCATATTCTTATATTTCTCCAACAAATGGTGAAATAGAGAAATAGATATCAACAAATTATGTTAATAATCAATAAATTAATAATTCAGCAACGAATTTTCAACTAAGCCCCTCGCTGTGCCGTATCTCTGTAAGGAAAAAAGTTATACAATGAAAATGGAGGGCGGCAGCAGCAAATTTATACAATAAAACAAGAGAAAAAAAAAGCTCAGCTTGAGTAAGGAGAAAGATAAAGAAAAAAAAGGAAATAATAAAAATACTGTAACAAGAATGGGTGCACAATTATACAATGTAAAGAAAATAAAACAGTATTACTGGGTAAACAATTATACAAAATAAAAAACATAAATAGCACAACTTTAGAAAAGTTATACAATGCAAAAGGGCATCATTCCGGGAGCGGAATGAGTTTGTTCATAGATCTAGTGAGAGTACTGGTAGAAGTCTCAAAGGTGGCTGCTCGTGAAACACCATCAGGCTTGAGCTCGGAAATAAGAGCTAAAGGCCGGGAGAGTGAGGAGCTGTTCAGTCCCTTGCTCACAACAACGTCGCCCAGTTTCTTGGTTCCACAACGGCGCTTGGAATTTGAAGTCCACTTATAACGTTGTGAATTATAATTAGGAACGGCGTTGTCAAGTATGCCGCCCACCCTGAGGACCTCCAGGCTACCGAGGAAAGGAGTACGGCAACAAGGCGGCTTTGCCGGCTTATCGGCACGGATATTAAGGAGAGACCCAGAAAAATGTTTAAAGGTATGGTCAGGTTCATTTGTGATGAGCGCAATGGGAGTAGACTTAAGATCCGGTAATGGCTTGGTGCTTAAGTCGGCGTCACGATAAGGAGGAGGCCAATGCTCCTGGCAATTGGTAAAAGAGGAGGGATCTTGAGTCCCTAAACAGAAATTGTTGGTCTGCGCGTAATGAGTACGGGTAAGGCCCCTAGAGTCAATATGGGCATGATTAGCGACTGAAGAAACATCAGCAAACCCTACTGGGGAGAATTTGTCGAATATTGAAATTTTAGAGCGTACAGACCCTTTGATATCTAAAACTGGTGGTTTAAAAAAAGTAGGTTCAATAGGATTCGAGACCGGAATTTTACTTGTTATACTATCTTGGTTACCTTGTGAACATACTGGTTTCTTATTGTTTTTATTTTTAATAAGAAGGAATTTTGAACAATGTTGATTGGCTAAAGAATAGCGGCTATTTGAGGATGAGATGTAATTATCCTCTTCTGCAAGAGAAGCAAATGACCTTTCATCAGATGAATCACTGACAGTGGTATCAGCACCACCTGTTTTATCTACGTGATTAATTATTGAAACTCGATTTGAGTATAAAGAAGCATCTAGATTATTGATTTGTATGTCCTGGTGAACGTTATCACTGGTTAGTGCATGACTACATGTATGGATGTCAATAGAAGGGTCAATGTTTTCTGGAATGTCAGAAACATTTGAGTCTTTATGGTCTGTACTCACGGATTGTTCAATTGGGAGTTTTTCAATATTTTCAGTTTCCGAAGAATCATGGAAATCTTGGGAATTCTGGCAAACAGAAATTAACGAAGTGGCTAAACGATTTTGTGATAGGGTTTGGATAGGGCCTATGATTGCCCAACCAAAAATAGTACTGACTGCAATAGGACCAATAGAGCTTGGAATAAACGGATGAGGCAATAATAATTGCGGGTATACATCGGCACCTAGGAGGAGATCAATCTTGTCTGGTTGATGAAAGTTAGGATCGGCTAAACACAAATGCTCAAAAGCGCGAGCAATTTCTGGAGTAAGGCTTTTAGGAGGCAAATGGTTAGCGATATGAGGAACCACGGACGGGTTGACGAGAATGTGCCTCTGGGAAAATCTGGAGAAGATGTCGCACGAAACTGTGCCAGGAGAATTGGAAACACGCCCACCTATGCCTGAGACGGTAATGGGCATATCCTGGATTTTTTGACCTAATTGGTCAAAGAGGCGCTTGGAAATAAATGACAGCTGCGACCCCGGATCGATGACCCCACGGACCGGAACGTAACCTAAGTGAGAATTAAAGATTCGTGCACGGAAGGTTCCTAGGAGTGAAGTCACGTGACTTCCGGTGGTACTACAACTCAGAGATAAGGAGGCGTCAACTGGTGCTTGACCAGTGGAAGCGGATGCTGGTTCACTTGTAATGTGATCAGCATGAGCTGAAGCGCGACTAGGCGCGGAATTCAAATGGAGATTTGAATTTACTACTTTGACGGGATGCAAAAGTGTGTGATGCTCTGATGAATTACACTTACGACAAGAAAATTTGGAGTTGCAATTACCCTTAAGGTGGGGACCCAAGCAATTAAAGCACCGTTTATGCCTTTTGAGGAAATCAATTTTTTGATCTCGAGTGAGATGAGAAAATTCGAAACAGGAAGATAAGGAATGCGGCTTACGACAGAGAATGCATTTGAGGTTAAAAGAATTTGAAGGTGCGGCCCGAGTTCTATCTGATGGTGAGGTATCAGGACTAGTGCTAGCAATTAGCGAATTAACTTTAGTGTTTCTATGTAGATTGATGGGGGGAAAAATAATCTCCAGGGTTTTAATTTGCCTGATAATAAAATTTAGTAAGTCATCGAAAAGCGGAACTGATTTAGCGGAATTTTGATCCTCGAAAGCCTTAGATGTACGGGGGTCTAGATTATTTAATGCGAGGGTTAACAAAATAAAATTTGCCAAATCGTCGATTGGTAGGGCCTTGATAGCCTGCACCGAATTTTGATGTACCTCGAGAAAAGTTTTTAAGTTATTCAATGAATTTGAACTGACGGGCTTAAAGTGTAAGATTTGGTTCAGATATGCCTTGGCTATCCTCCTGGGGTTTTGGAAACGGTGTACTAGAGCTGAAAAGGCAAGGTCGTAATTTTCGGCTGTGAGTTGAAAGTTAGAAATTGCGGAAAGAGCACTCTCTTTTAAATTGGATCTTAAATAATGAAAGCGCTGTATGGGGGTTAGAGAAGGGTTGTCGTGAACAAGGGCGGTGAACAACGAGAAAAATTCAGGCCACTGCTGTATGTCGCCTGAAAAGGTTGGTAAATTGATAGGTGGTAAGGAGAAAGCACTTTGAGCCAAATGAATAGGGGTGGCAACCGGTGTTGAGGTTATACTGGGTTGTTCTTTTTTTAACTGAAATAATTTAGCCTTTATTTTACGCGCTATATCATTGAAGGCTATAGCTGGTGCTTGGGTATCTACTTGATTCTGTTTTGATAGGATAACATTTAGGTCACTGATTTTTTCATTTACCGTTTCAAATTTAGCTTGAAGAGAGGGTAAATCCTCGTAAAGAGCCTGAACAGAAAAAATATCCTCAACAGAAGAAGCTTTTATTTGGGCCCAACTGCTAGTTATATCAGCAAACACCGTTTCCCTCTTTGCCAATAGTTGTGCTTGAACAATGATATTTTTGTCTTCTGTAGGCATTGTGAAAAATAGAGAATAAATAAATACAGTAATAAAAGGAAATTATAATATATGAGGCACAGAAAAGGAAAGGAGAAAAAGTTGCAAAATTGATTTTACTAATTATTACGTTATTGTAACTGACGTTATAATAAGACAATATGGTGGGAACTGTTACGAGACGCAGTAACGAGTACGTTACTAGAGTGGGGGGTGGTGACGTCAGATAACAGCTGGCAATCAGCACCTGGGAAAATGGCCGGGATAGGTATGAGATGACGTAGCAAGTGTGACGTCAGCCACCAGCTGATCAAATTGATGGAGACAAAATGGCTGAGTATAGGGTTAGTTAAAAACCGGCAGAAACTGGCAATCACGTACTTTGAACAGAAAGTGGTCAAAAGTTCGTGATTTCTGGAAATTTGAAAATAATAACCAGTAAAATAAATAAAATTGAAAAATGAGCGGCCGATTAATCGCCCCAAAACTGCAAAAAGTCTCGCTTCAATGCGGTACAATATATATGGCCCGGATCGGACCAAAAATGTTAATGAAAATTGCCGGTGCGAATAACTCGCCTCGGCGCAGTAAAAATGGACTGTATAGAATTTAATCAAAGCGAGGTTCTGCAACTTTGGGGAGATGTTAGCGGGAAAATAATTCAACCAAAAAATACAGATAAGCGCACTCACCTGGTTGCGGTCGCCGTCTCGCTCTTGCGGGGCCCCTGAAGTCCTCACAGACAGGCGAACGCTCCTTGTGGCCTGTAAAACTTGATTGAACTCTCCTCCTCTGCTATCACCACTCATTAAAGTCAAAGGGAAAATTTTACTGGTTGTAGCACGAAAGGAAAACACTTTTAACATATAAAAGATTCTCGGAAGGCTATGTGAGCCTTGAGCATGAAAACTAGGAAGACTATGAAGTCTTGGACAAAAGTAGGTGCATCCAGGGCAGAGTGCAGGAACAGAGTGTCCGAGAATGATCCTGAGGGGATTAAGATTGCGATTAGAACTCCCGCATATTAAACTTTGCGAGAGTTAATAAAGTCAACTGCCCTCTGGTTGGCAATAGGAAAACTAAGTAAAGGGCCGGTTAATGAGGGAAGTCGGTAGAGGGCGTCACTTGAACTAAATTACAATTTTCTCATTTCCTCTTAACACAAAAGCGCCGATCGGCGCGAACAGTTATTAATACTAGGATACTTAAGATATCTGCTGTTCGTAACTGCTTTATGGAATTGAATAAAATCCTCATATTATGAATAATTCATAAAATGCAAAGTACGACACGGTCTTGGTGGATTGAAGTACCCCTCAAATGGCGCTATTTCTCTTAAGATGAAGTTTTAGAGAACGTTACTAGTTATGTTCATGTTTATGTGGTGCTAAAATCATTTACATGTTAATATTCGCGGAAAACATGTTTCGTGGGTTTTTATTTCTGAACTTACAGCACGCTAACTGAAGACAATGTTCATTTTAAATTTTTTTTTTCTTTAATTCTGTCTGTATAAAAATTCAAGTATTGTCTTGAATTTTTTTAACATGTGTTGTTTTTTATTTAGTAAATATTACAATCTTCGCCATTTGAGGGCATTAAGTACTGTTAAAAATCGAAAAGATTTCCAACAATGATTCCAAACTTAAATGGAAAAAGATCATTCTGAGAGTAAAAGAAACAACGGGCCATATTCTTATATTTCTCCAACAAATGGTGAAATAGAGAAATAGATATCAACAAATTATGTTAATAATCAATAAATTAATAATTCAGCAACGAATTTTCAACTAAGCCCCTCGCTGTGCCGTATCTCTGTAAGGAAAAAACGGAGTGGTTTTCGGGATAGGATAAACAAATGGTGATAGATAAAGCTTCGTTCAAGTGCTCCGGTCCCTGAGGTGGAAAATCGTTGGGAAAATTCTCGATTTCAGAAACAATTATATTTAGTTTTCGACCAAAACTGATCCATACTACAAGTTTGGAATAATACTGATTAAATATAAAGGGACAAGGATATTCCTCTTCCAGCCCAATAGATGGCGTGACACGTACGATTTCATAAAATAAATTTTGAAGTGACAACAATTGGTAAAATATACAACCTAATACAATTTTATTTATTTATTTTGCATCATAAATAATTTTTTTTTGGCAATTTTTTTATATTGACTCAACCAATGTCAATGAACTCATTCAAACAATATGTACAGTAAAATTAGAAAATAAAATAAATTAGAATAATCATAGTATAAATAAACTACAATTTATTTTTTTAAAAACAACAATTAATTGCTTATGCATGTACATGACAAATTAGACATATTTGGACATAGGATTTGAGCTTTGGGGCTCAACAAAACCTTCCGATTCTTCTCATATCCAATACTAATAATCCAAAGTCCTTCGAAATGCTCCTCATTATGTCATATAAAAAAGATCTTAATATTCGATATGAGTTTTCCCAAACCAGATACCTACCATTGCTTAGTAGACACCACAACCACTCAAATCCACTAGTTTCTCAACTCGCTTCACATTCTATTCCCGATAAATCTTTGACGCGTCTGAAAAGAAGTTGGCCTCACTTCAAATATAGAACTTTCTTTGAAGTTCTATCAGAGGCTAGTTGATTCACGAGAAATTGTCCTATTATTATATACGTTATCACATCATGAGGTCTCCACATGAGAGGAACAAAATAGAAAAATACTACTGTCAAATTAAAAAAGGACATGAAGTTACACGGTAAACCCCTGAAACACGTTTACTTTCTTCACAAGTTATTGACGTGTTTATGTAATCATATCTCCACAAATTTACTTATATTGTATACAGTAGTTAATTTCAATAAATAAATTCATAAATAATACCAGTAATACTCTTAATACTCCTAAATCTGAACCTTGAAAGTTTCCCTGTCGTTAGGGTCCGATCGACATTCAAGAATACCTTAGTAATATTTATAAAATAACTAAGAGTTCCAAAGTAGGGCAGTAACCCTCGGCAAAATGGACGGCAAGATGGCGCCGTGCGATGGGACCTCTAAAGTGGGCCTATGGGAATGTCGTTAGGGGCTAATGTATGCGGCTTTGAGATGGCTTTGCTAAGCCCCTTTCAAGTCCTCTAGGTGATGTACTTATTCATTAGCTCTCTCTAGTTCCATAATGGCAGGATTCTATTCCAACATCAAGTTTCATTTTGCTATGTTAAATTCATTATTGTAGTTGCGTGTGCTAATTAGTAAATTGTTATACATATATTTTTGGAGTAAATATACGCGAGAGTGGTCATATTTTAATCACTTGAGGTTGGCATGATGGTATAGAAGGGTCAATACAATTAGGATTTATGTACTATTTGTTATTTATAGACTAGTTTTGAACGTTAAAAATTTACCATTTTTCTAAAAAATATAAATACAAATTTTCAAAACATCAGAACTTTACTAAATAGATCATCACAAGAAGGTTCCCTCTTTGTGCGAAATAAAACTAGACCAAAAACAAAGAAAAATCCCGCTGGCCGAACCTATCTATTCCAATCGGTCGCAAATATATGATAATTCCAAGATTGTGTTGAGGAAATCCTCGATTTTTGCCATAAAATGCAATATCTCTAGGATCTAGCTTCCTCCTCAGTTCATATACCCACTGTCCTCCCTTAATCCTAAATGATTATCCTATACCTTTTTACTCTTCTGTTAAAAATCTTGGAATTATTTTTGATCAGACCCTTTCTTGGAAATCTTAAATTAACCAAATCTCCCGCCGTTCTATAGGTCTACTTAAATTATTCCACCGATCCCGTCACCTTCTTCCCCAGTCAACTCGTAAGCTTTTAGTATCCTCGCTATTATCCCCTTACCTTGATTATGGTTATCTAGTTTATGGTGGTCTCTCGACGGTTCTCGAAGACAGATTGAAACGAATTATAAACTACTTTGCCAGATTTGTCTTCGATATACCAAGGCACTCCCACGTTTCCTTCCTCTATTCCGAATTAATCTGGCTCTATCCCACATTCCGTAGAAAATATTTGCTTGGATCATACCTTAACCAAATTATCAGCACCCTTCATCCTTCTTATGTTTATCATATGCTTCAGTTCAGATCTGCAGTCAATTCAATAGACACAAGATCCCGTCTTTCTGATCTATATACCCCATCCCACAGAACTACTGCATTCCATAGCTCTTTCCTATTCCGCTCAACAATCCTATGGCATTCCTTCTCATATTAGACAAGCGAAATCTCTGAAAACATTTAAATTCCTCTATTTTCAGAACCTACTTCTTACCCAAGGTGACAACCTACTAACATTGCTAACAACCTACTTTCTCAATTAAGTGACATCTAGCTTTTTCTGGAACACTTTCGTTACTATTCGCACAAGTTAGATACCAATCAAAATATTTTTTTATCACACTGAATATAACATTTAGGTTCTTCTGTTGTACATAATAAACATTGTAAGAATCAATTTATTTATTTTTTTCATTTTATTTATTCATTATGTCTCTGACCAGATGTAACTAATATTATTTCTTTCTGTACTAAGTTGTTATTCTTAAGGGACTTGGTCCCAGAATAAAAATATTTTTATATTCTATTTTATCTCCTTCGCTTGCTCAAAGATTTTCACACAATATTTTCTAAAAGACCAGAGCACATTAACGATTTTTAAGGAGTATACCTATAATAGATATTAATGTGTTTTTATGATAGAGCTATAAAATATTTCCCTATAATTAATTACATAATTAATATAAAATATTGTTAAATATAATAAAATGTGAGAGGAATCCTTGAGACAGAGGACGGCGCCCGGCAGGCCAGACCCGCAACTCTTCAGTACATAGCAACTCGGAATCAATACCAGCCAGGCGAACATTCCCTCCCATCTCAAATCACAGAATCCGTAATAATATCGTAGATACTATATAATATTAATAAAATAAAGAATAATTTTTATAATAATAATTATAATGTATTACACAATAAAACTAATACTAAGACCACCCGATCTAATAAGAAAAATATATTCAAAAACTTAATAGAAGGAACTCAAATTATTATGCCTATGTTCTGGCTACCATATAATGAAATGAAAAATAAACTTTATTCAAGGACTTGCTGTCCTATAAGATTAATAATAATACATAATTACTGGTACAATTGTAAGTATCACTCAAATTTAAAGCGTCAGTTATTTCGACACATGTTGTCGACAGGAAAAAATAAAAAAAATAAAATACAATCATATAAAATAAGATTGACTATTTACACATTTGTTCTGATGTTTTTAAGAAGTAAGGGGAGAAGCATTACGAGTAGGAATGTGTAAGGAATTCCAGAAGAAGGTAGCAGGAATAATTACGGATTTTTAAAGGAGTTCAATGTGAGAGGGGGTATACTGATTACTGATTAAAGGATCTTGTGTTTAGAAGGTGGATAGAAGAACGCATAGTTATTATTTCAAGAATATAGGAATCCAATTCATCTCGTATTTAATCCTTTCAATCTAAAATCCTTCGAAAAATCCTCTGATGAGTAGCTCTTTTCAAGTTTTAACATGTTATTAATATCGTTGTCAATACATTTACTTGATGAATATATTTATTACAGTTGTAAATTTCAATAAATGTATATATAAAAACAAAAGAATATAAGAGGGTATTATTTTTTTTTTCTCTATTAACCTATTCTTACTATTACCTTAAATTGATAACTTAGATATTACATATATTATGTAATATTAGATAAATTTGTTAATTGACTTTGTCTTTTGTACATATTAGTTGTTGATAATTATATAAATTATTTTTAGATGAGAATTTTATATTTCAGATTAATTAATACTACATGTTATATTAGTATACTACATGTGTATTTTGTATTAGATTGTAAGTTCAAGGTTTCTTTACACTGAGAAGTTGTACACGGTACTTGAAACTGTAATCAAACAAATAAATATATATGTCATTTTGGCTCTTCCGTAAGTCCAAATAGGTATCAGAAAGTAAGTTGAATGTTCTAAAAAATCAAAATTAAAATTCTTAAAATTTATAGTTTGTACGAACAGTCTCTAAATAAAACGAATAGAAATTAGTAATAAAATTACAATAGTCAAAACCCTGAGAAGCCATAAATAAGTGGCAAGTTGTGAGAATGATAAAATTTAAAACTAATAATATTATTTTATTAATATAAGAGTAATATTATGTTGTTAATAGTAGTAAAAACTAAAAGTTATAGATAATAATGGTGGCTGGATAAATATGATAAATATGAGAGTAGAGGATATTTATTTTGTGTTAAAAATAAAAAAGAATAATAACCTTAAATAAAAAATAAAAAAAATATTTGTTAGGGAGAGAACGTCTTAAAGATGGCCCGCGTCCAGTCGCCCATTGGAAGCGGTCACATCTGAAGCAATCCAACTTGTGGGATCTGAATTGCTATCTGATTGCTGCGACTGAAAACAAAGGAAATAGCAGCGATGTTTGGTCTGTTTTGAGGATCATCAAAGAGCATTTGTATATGAACAAGGTCAGTGTAAGATGGGTTCCAAAAATTCTTTCAGCTGCTCAAAAACAGGAACGGGTTCACTGCAGCAATGAATTGGATACGCGTTTTTTCAAAGCAGCAGAGGAAGAACATTTTTTGAACAAATAATAGAATTATTTTTTCCATGGTATAGAAATGTTGCCAAAGCGTTGTATCAAGTTCGTTGAATTTAGAGGAGAATACATTGAAAAACAGTAAGACCAGCTTTTTCTTTCACCTTTCCTGCTGTCCCAGGCCAGCTAAATAGGTAAATAACATATTGCATGTGAATTGTAAAACTGATCAGTATAATTATGTAGATTAATGTATTATAAAAAAATTTAGAAGCCTGAAGATGGGACAATGTCCTGAAACATGTTGCAACATACATAAGAATGAAATAGGATTTATGCCAAAAAAGACTTGGAATCTTTCAAAGTTTCTTCTGAAAAGCCTCAAGAATTTAAAATCGCTCCTGCCTTAGCAGAACTGATGTAGACCTAACCTAATTATACGACTGTGTACATAGGCCCCAACCTCACCGGGCATTTGCATTCATTTACATGCATTACAAATGAGCCGTCCTACATGTCGTAATCAAATTATCGACGTGTTACAGTAATTACGTTATAGGGGGATTGGTTACCGTCGCCATGCTCTGTTGGCATTTAATATCAATTCAAGTTCGTTTTCTTTTTCTAAAGAGTAAGGTTATTAAAGAATGGTATAAGCTATTAAAAAATAAATTATTAGCTATGTACGTCCGTTATGGACTTGTATTTGCATAACTAAGCTGAAGAATAGTTATTCATTCAAGGAAAACGGTTATTTAGTACATATCATATCGTCACTTAAGTCTTTAAGTCAATAACTCAGGGCTGATTATAATCTATCCATTGGGTTCCTTGTTATACTTTGAAGTATTCATTTGTTTTCATTCAAACCAATATAGCTCCTAAACGGTAGTAGTCCAGTCAATAAACACATTGTCGAGTGCATGAAATATGCGATAATTTTTGACTTCATAGCTCTGTTAGAATAGCTAGAAGTTAAACATACTAAAAATCCCCGCCCCTGGGGGGTGAGCTAACGGTGGGAGAGAGGAGAGAAGTTCATTTTTTTTGATTTTTCGATTATATCTCAAAACCGGTTTATTCTAGAAAAATATGTTACACATAAACATTAAAGCTAATTAAATTTCCTATAAAATTTGTTTTATATAAATTTGTCGTAATTCTTACCGTTTTCGAAATATTCGTTACTGAAAATTTTCGCGAAAAAGCAAATATTACCTCACTTTCTGTCAAACTTTTGCTTCTAGTACCTTCCACGATCGTTTCTCAGAAAAATGATCAGAATCAAAATTGTAAAACATTAAATTTACTTTAATTTCATATATACTTTCCTTGATTTGAACCAAATGTTCAGCAAAAACTGTATATCTCGAAAACCGTTGGAATTGCGACAAATATGTATATAATTAATTTTATCAGAAATTTAAATAGTTTTAATGTTTAGTTGATACACATTTTTTCTAGAGACAACCGTTTTTGAGAATAATAGAAAACCAAAAATATTGAACTTCTCTCCCCTCGCCACCCCCCCCCTCTCCGTTAGCTCACGCCCCAGAGGCGGGGACTTTTAGTATGTTTACCTTCTAACTACTCCTAACGAAGCTGTGAAGTAAAAAATTATCGCTTATATTTCATGCACTCTACACCCCCCATTTCAGCACTCATTGACTGGAATATAGGTCCTAGTGACAAATATTATATTAAAAAAAATATTCTCCATCAAAGTTCTGATATACGCAGAACCACGTGTACCAATTTAATCTAATTATTTAGCTATATATAATTTAAATATAAAATGAGAAAAATTTAGAGCTACAATGAAAGAAAGTGACGTGAGAAACCGAGCAAAGTTGTACTGACCGTTCTAGTAGTTTTACAACGCATATAAAATAAAAAAATGAATTTTCAATTGTATTTATCGATGCTAGAAGTAAAATTCAGATCAAGAAGCCACTTGCCTGAAAGATACACCCTAATAATGCCCCAACTCAAACTTGAATGAGAAACAACTTAAGAAGGGTTCTACTGATCAGTGAAACTACGAGCTGGCTCAAACTGGGCCAGTCAGATTCAACGGAGGCTTATTTGAAGAGGACTGTTGACCAAGTCCTAAACTACAACTGGCACTACTAAAGCCTAGCTGACTTAAAGTTTACAAGTGATTTAAATCAAAACTATTATGATTCTTTAGTCGCAACAATTGAAAAAACTAGGTTTTAGAACAATAATACCGTGATAACTCTCAAAGTGAAAGGGAATCCAGAGTTTACAAAAGAAATTTTAAAAAAAATATATATTTTTTCTATAATAAGCTCAGTCATTTTATTACAAATATCGAAATTAATATTTATCAAGGTGCTCACAAAGTCAGGAAAAAAAAAATCAACCGAAATTCTAATTTTTCAAGGTTAATGTTCATAAAATGTCAGGTAAAATGTAATGCAAAACAGTGCTCTGTTATTCTCTAGCGTGATTTTAATTGATTTTATTTAGAATATTTTGTGTAATTGATAAGCGTATTAGTACAATATTTTCTGTAATACAAAGTTTTAAAATAAAAGCCAAGAATGGGCGGATGGTCGGACGGTTTGGCAGCAGATGATCGGACCATCCTACACACCCAAAATTGGACAGCGGCTTCAATTAAACGGGATGACTAGCGGTTGAAACTATAGGAATCGTCTCAAAGCGGGATGTAGAACCAGTTATGTATGTAAGTTATGGTTTTGTTTCAAATAATTAAAAATTTTACAAATTAAGATAACATTTGAAACAAATAGGGATTGAACATGATTTTTTTTTTCATGTATGCTGTGAGTTACTGTTATACATTATAGGAGATCAATATTGGTTGTTTCTTTCATTATTTTGTTAAATTATTCCTAGCCCATCATATATTTTTGTTGTTTTGTAATTTTTTAATTTTCATTTAAAATTTCAAGGAGACGTTTTGACTTGTAACTCACAGATTCGAATGCCGATTTTTGTGTGGGTAGTATGATAGTATTATAGTGCAAAACCATTAAAGCGTTGAATCAAGATTTGAGGTCAGTTTTCTATGAAAAAAATGCCTACTGATTTACAGCATATTTCATTGAAAATTTGTGATTTTTTATTTATTTTTTTGAGTACCCAGAAGCCGGGTCGTGTTTTAAGAATAAAGAAAGTATTTTTAAATCAAAAAGCATACAAAACTACAATTTTACATGAAACAATTATTTCCCTGTCTTGACCGAGAGCTGAGAAGAAAAATAAAACGTGATTTTCAAATTTTTTTTCTTTCTTGGCTTCCAATGCCCATTGGCGTCTATAACTCTAGTTTTGCACTATTATAGGTCCCTACTACCCACATACAAATCGGCATTCAAATCTGTGAGTTACAAGTCAAAACTTCTCCTTGTTATATTATTTTATTTTTTGTATTGGAACTATTCGATTCTAACACTGTAATATGTTATTCTAATATCCCATGATCAGCCTGTCATTTTTTTAAAGATATTGTGAATTTTAAATTAAGTTGATTTAATTAAACATCTGGTGCATTTAATGTTTTAATATATCCTTTCCGTTGTCATTTAAATTGGAAATAAGTTAATAAATACCCTTTTTTTTTTAATTATCTTACGATCTCTCAATATTCCTGGAGAATACGTAATATGCACGCATAATTCCGAAACTTTTCTAGAGATACAAAATTCAATCATAATTCCAGGTTTTCAAGGAATTCCAGTATAATGGCCCCCCTGTTTATAATAAATTATAACATTATTATATATAAGGGATGACTTCCAGTTTTGATTGTGTTCCACCGATTCTTGAGAAGTGAATAAGTATCGGGAATAAATCGCCCAAAGTTATTTCCTAGAAGCCGATCGATACTGATCAGGTTGACGATAGTTTTGCAATCATTGATTATCCACCCTAGTGATAATAATAAACTGTTTGAAACAATAATTTTGTAAAGTAAAAAACAAATTTTTTTCATATTCTAGATCTACACTAACTGATTCAGAATTCAAAGCAATGCTTTTCAAAAATGAATCATCAAGCTTTTGAGAGGATTGCTAGCCATACATATTACTTATTGCTCTTAATATTCACTCAACAAAATTTTGCTATAATAATTAAAAGCATAAGAAGTTTTTCAGGTTTTTTTAAAATCAAATAAACTTCCCGTCAAAAGTATTGCAACACCCATAATTCTCGAGATTTTCCTGGTATTTACCTTAATACACACTTGGTTTATATTCATATTGATATTACAGTGGACGCCGCTTATAAGACTAACTTTGGGACCAACAAAAAGTGAGTCTTATAGGCGGATGAGTCTTATAGACAAAAAGGAAAAAAAATATTAAAAATTTCTTTAATTTACGAAAAAAACTTTATTATATCAGTTAATATAATATAGCGTGTATGAGTTGCAGATAATGCTCAAACATAATTTACATTGGTTTTAAAAATTACGTTTGTTTTTTATTATTTTCTAGTATTTCAAGAATGTATCGCTCATAACCATAATGCTTTTCAAAATTGGCCCCTTGGTGCTGAATATTTTAGATAGTTTTGAAATATAATTGATAATGGCTTAACATCAAGTCTTAATTGTAAACATATTCCAATATGAGGAAAGGAATGGTTCAAGTATGCATTCATATGAATCCATAGTTCTAATGATGATACTTTTTAGTGAAATATCAACTGCCTAAAATACGAGAGTTTCTCCGTAAATGAAGGAGAATAACCTTTTCCCTCGAATAGTAGCGACTAAAACAGGTATTCTGGACGCGCATAGGGGTTGGTGGCTGTCTTTTCCACCCGTGCCCCCATTTATTCAGCCAATTCTTCAGCTTTTTGGCGAACCAATGTTCCTGAAACGCGAGCATCCTTCTCCCTAACTTTTAGAAACCATTCTTTTAACGAGCAATCAACATTAAAGTTCTTTCCACCACTTTTCCTATTCTGACTCTGAGATTTATTTTGTAATGCTTCACTTTCGATTTCTGGTCTATTTTTCAAAATCCTGCCCAATACAGTTTGTGAAACGTCACTGTTTTTTTTTTTATTTCGGAAAAACTGAGTCTTAAATCCGGAGTGGCGAGTCTTATAACCGACTTTTTTTGTGTTTATATGGATACGTCCGGAACGTTCAAGTCGATTCTGAGTCTTATAGGCGGCTGAACCTTATAACCCATGAGTCTTATAAGCGGCGTCCACCGTATTTAATAAACGTGAGACATTAAGGATTGAACACATCAATGTTTTTTACTGTAATTCATAAACGATGAAATTAGGGATTGTTTTTAATTTCTTTTAGTCAAGGTTTATCATTCGTTTCGTTATTTAGAAGTATGCCAAGATTAGTGAAAGTTTTTTTGTTTTGTTTTTTAATAAAAATTGTTTTCGTCTAGTTTAGGAATGTTTATTTTAGACTTCAGAACCTTTCTTTATTATGAAAAAAAAATACGTTTTTATAAAATTCTAATATTTCAAAGTGTTCCGATACTTTTGACGGGGAGTTTAGTTGGAAGATGGATTAGGACTCTAGTGGTCATTACACTAAAATTTGTTATATGGTATTACAATACAATACAGTTTATACTTAAGTTTTTTTTTTTTTACTTATTTACTTTTTTTTAATGCGCTCAGAGTTTTACCCCTTGAACCGCAACGGCCCCCTACACACTGCGGAATTACCGGATGTTATTTACCTCACTGCAAAGCCTCAATTAAATTAATTTAGAAGAAGAGTGCGAAATACAAAAAAATAAAAGTTAAATAAATTGCCTTAAGTTTGTGAAATATATATCAGAAACCAAATTCTTGCACGTACCTGAAAAATAAAATAATAATATGATTAATAACTAATTTTTTCCCTTAATGTTTTATTTAGTAAATAATCTAAATCAGCCTCACTTTAGGGTAGTTAATAATTTTGATGGTAATAAATATATTCATACAATATGAAAAAAAAAAAAAAAATGAATAAAATAGACTGAAAATAGGATCAACTAATCCCCGGGCCAAACCTGTCCCTCCACTTCAGGGTCAAGCCAGTTCCAAAAAGATACTAACGCTGCTCTCTCAGCTGCGTCGCGGGGGTAAGGCTGAATTAACGCGACAAAACAGTCGCTCAAGACATGCGCAGAGATGTCATCGCAAGATATAAAAAAAATAAAAAATAAAATAAAGAAATAAGAAGAAATACATTATACTGTGTTCTCTTATGTAACATTGGTTGCTAAGACCGATTGCTTAGGAGTTACATTGGTTTGAATGATAAAAGTTAATGTAATTTAATTATTATTATAAGTAATTTGTTGCTTTTAATTTTAAAATGTAAATGGAGATTACAGCTAGACATATCCATAATCTATTGTTTTTTTCCAGTCAGGTAGAAATTGATTTTTTTGTTGGCAATTACATGCGTTTTTTTTTATTTTGCTCATTAATTGTATAATTTTTATATTCAGTTAGATCTATATAGAATCCAAACATTACGATATCTTTCAACTGTTTCCAGTCCAAAGGTAAAACTTTGGCATTAGTTAAACCTAAACCGTTACCTAAGCCTGTATTGAAATATTTGCCCTATGTTGGCCCCTTACTGTTACTCAGGAGTTGGCCTAAATCCTGTTTTAAAAACTCCTTCCCCTGATGGTATTAGGTTCCATTAGAAGTTACCTGGACAAGCTTCTTCCCAACTCCATTCCCTCGGGCTAAGTCCATTAACGAGATTTTGTTAGGGATTTATCAAGTAATGTGCGAAGGCGTTCACCTTCAATTCCATCAGTTTATAATTTATGTTTTTGTTAATTTTATTGATATTTACTTCCGTTTATAATATCATATACAAAACATGTAAATATTCTTAGCTGTCGTATTACTCTCAATTGACTAGAACTTCCGAAGAAACTACCAGTTACTTTGAGGTACGCACAGTGCTATAGATTTCTTGTAATGAAGATCAGAAACAAGAATCTAGAAGTATCTAGATGCTAATTAGTGAAGAAGATAATTAAAATAAGAACATTTTTTTGCTGATGACATTAAGCACTGTTACCTGTTTAAATATTCTTCCCCCCTCCACAGATTCAACTCTAAGTAAAGGTGAACAGCCCCCAAAAGGAAATTAGTTCTGCTTTGACGGATCGGGTAAGTTGGAACGAAACCACGGGAGCAGTGACTCGAAGCCCAAGTTGTAGACCACAACTGGGGGGGGGGGGGGGGGGGTCTTATTGACTGGGAGAATTAGGGACAGTTGGAGCGGACCCTTCCAGCCGCAGCCGGTATCTTCTCAGCCTCCCGTCCCACAAAAAATGAAGAGGCAAAGGTGTTTTTGACGCTTAGATTGCTCCTTCTAGTCGGGGGTTAACAGTTCTTCAGCCTCTCTGTCCTACCTCCTATCTTTTACACTCTGTCATATAAAACACCATCCTAACCTATATATCACCAGTTTGTGTCCAAAGTCCTGTGGTTTTTTTTTTTAGATAATTAAAAAATTTAATGAACCAATACAGTTATAATGAAAAAAATAGAAATTACATGGTGAAAGTACAGATACATACAAGAATCCAAAAAAGGGTTGTATGAAATAATGGATTTCAGTAAGTATAAATATTATACTATACACAAGCACTATCAATAAAAATCATAACGTAAAAAACTACAAAATATCTGAAATAGCAACCCACCTTAATTGATTCAATTTCCTAACTCAAAATTATCAGCTTTATGTGGATTCCGGGACACTCAGGAATAGAAGGTAATGAACTAGCGGATTCAGCAGCTAAAGAAGCGTGTTCCCTGTTCCCATTACCCTCAATCCCTATCCCTTTACCAGATCTCAAATCTTTTTTGAAACATCAAATCGATATGGTTTGGCATGAAGGATGCCTTAGAACCGACAGCACTAACAAACTTTAAAAAATAAGACCTACTCCAGGATCATGGAAGCAAGAAACAGGTAAACCTGACAATACAACATATTCTTGTTGAATGCAAAAAATACCGACAGAAAAGAAGGAATAATGTCTGATGAATCAAGACATCTCAACATTGCTTGAAAATAACTCTGAACTAACTAATAAACAAAACTAACTAAAATAATAAACAAATCTGTACAAGGTCTAATAGTTCTCGACCTGAGTATGGTGTCTCTAACCAAATGTGGTGGTACACGGCACTAAAAAGTACATAAATAATGACTATACAATAACTTTATTCATTAAAATAATCACTATTACAATTAATAACTTTATCCCATTGTGATGCAAGATCCCAAATAATGTTATTAAAAATGACATATTTCTGCTCAAAAAAAAGCTATTCAATTCCAATTCTAGGCTTAGCTGGTTATCAAAACATTTCTGCCGGAGACAATCGTCCAGAGATCTGAAAAGGCAATACTTAAAGACTTTCGTGCAGTGAAAATTTTAAAAACGTGCAATAAAAATAAAACATTTTGGCAATAACGCAATACAACCTTCTACAGATGTAAAGTCTCCAGGTGTATTTAGCTCTATATGAAGATATTATTTTCTGATAGTTTACGGATTTCCTTAAGAGAATGTACACAACAGCGTTTGAGATTCTTATGTGCTTTCGTCAGGAGGCTCTGTTTAGTGTATTTTGGCAAAAATACATAAAAACCTTGGACCGCAGTTTATTGAATGAAATATTGAAAGTGACGAAGCTCTAACATAAATAGGTAAAAAAAAGTTTGTTGTCTAATGACGAGCAGCATTGTGTGATTAAATGTTACTGGAGCACGCTTGAATTGTTGTGATGCAATTAACTGTGTGTGCCCACTTATTAAAATTAAAAAAGATATTTGGAATAGTGAAATTTCATCTTGTGCTACTTATGAAATAATAGAATGACTTGAGTTGCAATGAGCATCCAGTTGAGATTTTCAGTTGAAACTTGATTTTCGATTGATTGATTGGCTGCCACTTTAGGCATTTTTACAAAGAAACTTTGTGAACTTACCGAACTTACCGAACTCTAATGTCGAAATAAATGAAAATAAAAGAGTAGGTTGAAACGTAGAATAAAATAAAATTATAAATTACACGAATGGTAAAAGAAACAAAACGCTGTTCAGCATTATATTATTTATATAACGAGTTGGATGTAATAATTAGAAACCATTGATTTTTTTTTCTTTTTTGGAAAATCACGTAGGTAAATGTTGTTTTTAATTTCAAAATAATTTTTTTAAAAAACAAGAAAACTTTAATCCTTTTAATGAAACATCAAAAATTGCGCTCGAGCACTTAAAACTTAAAATATGCAAATTTGTGCATTAACCAACAAAATGAATCCGGTCTTTAGTGATAATCAGAGTGCAAAATATTGGGAGAATATGGTGGATGGGACAAAGTTTCCCATTCGATTTCAATTAATTTATCACTAATCAATTTTGCAGTACGTGGCCTTTCATTCGCCTCTGATAACTTCCGAGGGACTCATTTATAAAGCAATTATTTTTTTCCCCCATTGGTTGTAGGTCTCTCCAATCGGAATCAAAGAATTCTTGAATTTCCTGTCCCTTGGTAACTTGAGTCTTCTAGAACGTGAATTAAGCGTTTCATCGCCTTGACGAAATTTGGAAAACCAAAATTAAGTTTTGGGACCAGAGAGTTCCTTCTCACCACAAAACATGTTATTCGAGAATCCTCGTTTTCCTTCAGGTCAACTATAAATTAATATGATAAAATTGATCAAATTCGAATTTCAACATTCACTATTTGAATATATTTCTTTAAATGTTTAGCAGTGCCTGGAATAAAAGGTAATCTATATTTCGAAGACAATAAACAATATTGTTTACATTGGAAAAGGTCGAATTGAAGAGAGAATTCAAAGAGAGTACAGACCAAATAAATTCAAGTAATGAAGAACGACAGGACTTTTGAAACTGCGTGGAAGATAGATTTATGATGAATCTAGTAATTTACAATAGTAAATCAATAAATGTAGAAATTATTTACAGTAAAATTTATAATAAATCATTTAGTAAATATTTTCTGAATATTGAACTTGAGAACTCAGGGATTCAATTCCATCCTTTTCTTTACAATTCACATATTTATTCCAGGAATCCCTTCTATTTCTCAATAAGTTCCAACGCGTTTTCCTTTTAGCTCTTACACGAGGAGAAAAAAAAAGAGTGAATTTAGAGGAGAAAATATAGATTTGTTTCCCATTGAATTTTATAATTTTATATATTTTTTTTTAATACCAGAATAAAAAGACAAGAAAATTCCCTATATTTTTTAACATTTACTAGAAAATGTTTATAACTTTGAATTAAGTACAAGAAACTCACTTACATTACAGTGATTAGATACATGTGGACAGAAGGATTTTGGATTGTAAGGGTGGGATACGAGAAGAATTAGAAGCTTTAGTGGAGCACCAAGCCTCAAAACCATTTGTCCCAATAAGTCCAATTACTGGCATTTAAATGAATCCAGTAATTGTTGGATAATTTTATAATGACCAGCAGTTTCTCTTCCTTTTAATAGTAGGTGAATTCCAAGGATGAAGGTAGAGATGGAATATTAAGAAGTGGATCTGTCAAACAAGGATTAGCGGAGGTATATAATTTCTTAAAATAATTCACCTAACATTAAATTTAATATTAATTTAGAAGATCCAAGGCACCCTAGATCCTATGATGACATAAAACAGAAACAGGAAGTCAAGATTATACTTCAAAATGGGAGCTGCGTGCAGATTATTGATGTCTCCAGGCGGCTGCTGGGGACAGGACCATGACTCATGGTGTCTCAAGGAGTTACAATGGCTGCTTCTGGAAGAACCCTTCTATGGAGACAAAACCGATAATGTCGCCAGTCATATCTGGCAAAGTAAAAAAACATTTTTATTATCAAGTCAAGCTAATGACAAGTAAAACGTGTAAAAACAAGTAAAATCTTTAACGAACTGAGATAGGCCGATATGAAAATTAAACTAATATGTTATAGATTTTGGTATAGTTGTTCATTGGAGTCTGTACAATTTACTAAAAGTATTATTACTAAAAGAACCACTGAGAGATAAGAGAGAGCAGGGAGAACGGTTTAAATAGCTATTTTTCTAGCTTTCACAAATATTTTGTTTAACATTAGGTTTACCAAAGCACAGTAAATATACAAAATTAAAGTCCAGGCCATTCTGCCATTTAGTTGATATTACGACATTGTGATTCCATTAGAGAAGAGTTATGTAAAAAAATCTTTATGATTTCTGCACATTTATGATCATGATGAAAATCATGAGAGTAAGAGAAACTGATAGGGTGTGATGGAAATAGAAAACATTCTCAACTCAAATAATGTTTATTGTACACAAGAATTGTTAATGAGTATGATATCAACTATTCGATTAAAAGATATTAGTTAACATTAATTAAACATTTAAACATAAAACTTGAAAGAAAAAAATTAAAATGTTAAGACATTATATTATACATTTAAACTTCGAAAGCGAACATTAGATTAATATAATTAATATTTTATCACATTAATATAAATAGTGAAAATATATATAATTTTTTTTAAAATCTTATTTCATTTACATTTTTTCCTATTGTAATCAATTTCCCTCACATCTAAAGTAATCTAGTTTCCACACTTTGATAGTTTGGTGTGAGGGAAATAGAATTTTTAGTTTGATTTAAGGTTAAAAACACCACACGCATTTAAAAAAAATAAATAAAAAATAAACGGACCTCTGAAATACATGGGAAACACATAGTTCAATGCAAAGTTACCTTCTTTGAAAAATCACTATGTGAAGAAAATAGAATCATGAATGACTCGATTCGAACACTTGATTCGACACAAACCTGGGACAACTAACAAAGGAAATTTGTTGTAAGTTAGGTCACCCTCAGTTTGGCGGAAAGCTTTTGCAATGTTTGGATTGACGATGGAATGAATCTTGGTTATGCTTTTGCGGGCTTTTTCAAAAAATGTGAGGGAAATAGATTGACCCTATGGGGCACAGGCATTAGAAGTCTTTCTTCTTTTTGTAAGCAATTAGCCTAAGTTTTAATTCTAAAATTCAATATATTGCAACTTACCTGAGGTACTAGAAAAAAAAAAGTAAGTTAATAATTGCAAAAATTGAGAACTTATTCGCATTTAACGTTACCAACTCATGTTATGGGACATGTGAGGGAAATAGAATTTGACGCATTGAACTCAAATTTAACCATAAAAACAAATCAATAACCATGGGAAAACTAATTTACGTTTAAGAGGTAAGTACCTTGCACCTACTTGTTACAGTTAGTTGCAAGAAATTTAATGTAGAAACAACAATCGCTTTGGTACACAAATTCGTATGAAATGGGAAAATGACCCATATACAGAATTTCCAAACATGGAAAAACAATAGATCATAGTTATGTCTATCCATAGAGAATTTTTTTCCAGAACAATATGACAAATTTCTGTTTTTTTCTTGTTAAATACCTCGGTAACCATCAACTTTAGCAAAACGCTCTTTATAAAAAAAAATCGAAGAATTTCTAATAAGAAAGATATGATTCATATTATTTCATAGCGTTAAAAGTTTAAGAGAAACGTGGAAATGTAATGTAAATCATAATAAGTCAAATAAATTAAACATAATATATAAAATATAAATACATACAAAGTGAAAATAAAGAATGCGTGGAATTATTTTTTTGGACCGGAAAAAGAGCTGAAGTGAAGTTGATCTGACAACAAATAATAAAAACGTATTCGATATTTAATTAAGTTCATTTCAAATTATGTTTTGTTGATTAAAATGGGATATTTTTACATTTGGAAGAAAAACATAGCGAAATTCCCAAACTTTGTTTTAATACGCTTTTATTAACTTCACCTGTGTGTAACGGAATCTTGCATCGTAATTTTCACCAATTTCCAGCTATCTGATTATCTTGAAAATTTGCACACCTGTCAAGGACTAATGACAATAAAATAATTGTACAACTTTAATTTAATATTCTTAGTTAGCCCAAAAGTGGAGTAGTAGGTTTTATGATTCAGTATGAGAATAAAATATCAAAAAATGTGACTGACTACATTTGATAGGAGGAAAATTTTTTGGGGGCAAACCCCACATTTTTGCACTTTTTTCAGACTTCTGCAAAAAACAAATACAAAAATGCTTTAAATCGAAAAATGTGTTATCAAAAAAATTAAAGTTTATTAAATTGAGCGTCAAAAGACAACTGTTAAGCTGAATTTGATTAAGGGGTTTAGCTATAATCGATTGTCAAAATCGACGAATTTCGCCAACTTTCTCAAAACGTTAGTTTTGGCCATGTTTAAGAGTCTATAATACAAAAATTGCTAATCCAATCAAGAAACACTAATAGTTGTAGATCATTAGATTTTGTCTAAGATAGGTTTAGTTCTGTTTGCTATTAAAGCGTGTTTTTTTAGTTTTTTAAATTATAATTTTTTTTTTCTCAAATATCTCAGTAACTAATATCTTTATGATCACGCAAATTATATACGAAATTAAAGTACGCAAAATTTCTGATAAATGAAAATTATTCATATTTTTTTTTTAACAGTCGAGAGATAAATGGAGACATAATGTTAAAAATACTAACAATAGGTATAATAAAGGAAATACTTTTTTTACTATTAGAACTAATTCATCTATCCTAATTATATTGACAATTCTAAACCATATGCGTAACATAAGTATTTATTACTCGCAAATATAATATATACAATATATTATATTTTATGAAAATAAAGTACTGACCAAAAAGGTATGAGGTAAAAATTTAAGGTATTGCATATATAACATCCAAGAGTTGAGGCGCCTAATTTATTGATTTGACCAAAAAACTAAAAATAAATAGTCGACAATTTAATTTAATTATTAAGCTTATATAGAATGAGGTTGTTTTTTAAAAATAAATGTGATTTTTTTAACTGAAAGAAAATATTGAAAAATTGTATATGTATTTGTTTTATAATTTTTTTAGTAACTGTATGATAATTTTTTAATATCTCTTTCTTATGTTTTGTTTCTAGAAATATCTCAGTAACCACCAACACTTATTTGATACTATGATAAATAGTTTAATAAAAATATCTTAATAATTCACTATAACATTCATTTCGAACAAGTTGAATTTAAATACTGAAAAGACCAAAGCGCTTGTAATAGGTTCGAGTTACCTCCTGAAAACCATACCTCCTATTCCCCCCATTTTCCTGAACAGTGATCCTATCAAATTCTACCCCTCAGTCAAAAATCTCGGAGTCATTTTCGACCAAACCCTATCCTGGAAAAACCACGTATCTGAAATTTCCCGTCGCACCATCCCAATCCTAAAACGTCTCAATTACGTTCGCAATCTTCTTCCTTTCGAAACCCGCAAATTACTAGTATCTTCCCTTATCTTCCCCCACTTTGACTACTGCTGTGCTGTGTATGGGGGTGTTTCTGGTGATCTTGAGGCCCCATGTTTCACAATTTTACGCGGAGTTACAGTGGCTCTTCCTTCCTACCGTCGCCAGTATTTTCTGGCATCCTTTCTCTACCAAACAGTGAAATCCCAACGTCCACTTTACATTTCTCACCTCCTTCAGCTCAAATCCTCCGTTCTTACCCGCCAAACCCGTTCCCGCCCATCAGATTTGTACAGTCCTGCTCATTGCTCCGCTGCTTTCGACAGATCATTCCTAATCCGATCCTCGTCCTTATGGAACTCCATCCCTTACACCATTCGCCATTCAAACACCCTATCCGCTTTCAAATATCACTTATTTAACTACCTACTGTCCATCCAGATCCATGAAAACTGTCATTAGCCACATACCATTATATAAAATATAAAAGTTTTGTGCACGAAATTTTATTGTTTTTACACAATTGATTCACAAAATGAATCAAAATATTTCTGTTTTCTTTAATCAATATTTTAAGTTTAATTTTGATTTGTTAACGCTATTATTTTACCATTTTATGATATTTAATAATATTGTATAACCATCTTGAGGCTCTGAGGCCCCTAATTGTACATAATTTTTTATTCTTAAGGGACTTAAGGTCCCAGAATAAATAAAGAACTTTTTTATTTATTTTTATTTAATATAAAATATTCATCTAAAATATTGTCGGTCAAAGTAAGTATAAACTGTTTATTCGTATTGGGAAAAAAAGGAGGGGAGTTGAAGAGGCACTTGACCCGATGTGTGCCAGAACAACACCAGGCTGTATTTTTAAAAAATATTCTCTCCGTTTAGATACCAACTTGGGTTCCATGGCTCATTCATTTTCGAAAATGTGAATATATAATCCCTCCCCCTCTCCGGAAGATTTACTCACAGGAAAATATTTATGAAAATCTATAATACTGATACACATTAATTATGAGAACTTTTATCTATATTAAAGACAGCAAAGGCTTCACTAAACTGTTTAATTCATCTCTTATCCAATCTTTACAATCCGAAATCATTAACGCACCTTAATTTCTCAAAAATAAACTAACCCATAAAGACCTTAATGTTCCTCATGTTGCTGACTAAGCCCAAACCAGATACCTATCCCTTCATAGTAAAATCCATAAACATACTAGTCTCTCAAATTGGTTCCAAGTCAACTCCGGGCAATCTTTTGATGTGTCTTAAAGGATGATGATGAGGTCACGGGAACTTCTTACATCGAACTTTTATGAAATTTATACAAGAAACTACAAGCAATTGCCAAGACATAAACATTGTAATCACAGTTACTGAATTTATTTTTTTATTTTTTGAAGCATTTGTAAATTAGAATATACAAATAAATAATAAAATAAAAAATAATAAAATTCAATAGTTTAAAAAACAAGAAAAATGCGCTTTTATAGCAAACCTAACAAAAAAGCTAAACGTAATGAACAATTTGCAGCAGTAAGATTTTTTACTTTTCAGAGTTCAAGGTTCGAAGCTTTCTCTGTACTATTCGTGTTTTGTTCGCAATTTTAACACAGTTTACTCAAAATCAACAAACAATTCTTGTTTTTGACATATCTCAGAGTATAAATGGGCAAATTTTTACTTTAAAAAACCTATCTTGCACAAAATATAATGATCTACAATTTTTAGTATATAGCATTTTTTTTGTTTGATTAGCCATTTCTGCGTTACCGACTCTTAAACATGACCTAAATGAACATTTTGTGAAAGTTCGAAAAATTCTTCATTGTTTGGCAACCAATTGTAGCTAAACGCCTAAATCAAATTCAGCTTAAGGGATGTCTTTAGACGCAAAATTGATTAAACTTTAATTTTTTTAATAAAGAATTTTTTGATTGAAAGCATTTTTCTATGTATTTATATCCAAAATCTGAAAATAGTTCAAAGAGTTGGGTTTTTGCCCCCCCCAAACATTTTCCCCTTATGAAATTTAGTTTCATTTTTGATATTTTATTCTCAGGACCCATCTGGTCCATATAAAGCTACTACTCCACCTTTTGCAAGGCAGACCCCCATTTTGGGGGTAGTTCTAGACTGATTGTAAGTGAGAACTTCAATCAAGTTGTGCAATTATTGGTCCTTGAAACATGTGCAAATTTTTAAGTTAATCAGATAGCTGGAAATTGGTGAAAATTAAATTGAAACATTCCGTTACATACAGGTAAAGTTAATAAAAGCGTATTAAAAAAAAAAAATAATAATAATAAGGTTTTATGTACGAATCACAGATTCCTAAATTTCCACACAATATTAAAAATGTGCACATTAATAAATATATTTTAAAATGCACAGATAATATTTTGATTCTACGACGAACAAATGATATCCTTGATACAGATAATTTTTTAAAACTTTTCTAGCTTTAACAGGTGACTATTTTCAATAAATTCAATCATTGTAATTTTCTTATTAATCCTTTAAATGGAAATAAAATAAATTTTACTTTACATTTTTCTAAAATTATTCCCCGAATACTATAAACAAATTACTAATTGTTTCTTAAAAAAAAAAATATAACCAGATTCAAGTATTTTTCATGGCTCATTAAACCAAAAATATTTTTGCTATTAGGAATTTTGGACCATCGTCTATTATAATCAACATTTTCAAAATTAAAAAAATATGTTTCATTAGTAAACCGGTAAAATTTACTAAAATTTTTTTTTTTAAATACAGAATTACTGTAATTATGAAATTATTATAGGAAAACTTTTATAACTTAGTCAGAATGCTGCGTCAGTTTTTATTGTCTTCAGATTTTTTTCTCAACCTTACTCATTGTTTATTGTTCTCGGAGTTGTATAGTTTAGTAATAAAACTTCACGTTTCCGATACGGCTTCTATCAAATCTGAAATTATAACGTTTGTTACACTTTGACGTTTTACGACTTTCGAGTGTAATTAATTACGTGTTTCTGAAGATAACAACAGGCGTCCGCTGTGAGGTCTGATATAGAAAGTTGTAATCGTCATATGTTTAGACGTTACTCAAGTTACGTGTCTTATCTTAATTTTTAACTGATATGGTTTGTTCCCCTTATCAGTTTATGTATGCTCTTACGTTTATTTACAATTAAACTTTCACTACAAACCTTCATTATACAAAACTGTTCATTTGCATTTTATATGGATTGCATACATTTTTAATAACGAAACAAAACCCATATCATTACCTATACAAATTATTATGAAACCCACTAATTTCTCGATTTTCTTCTAGCTCAATTTCTGAAAAGAAAATAGCCTACACATCTTCTAAGAACTTCTGAAGATAACTACCAATGTATAGTTGCTGAACGAACCATTAACATTTTGACGCAAGACATTAAAATTAACATCCCTCACATTTACTAACTTTCAATTAGTAAATATCAAAAATTAAAAAAAAAAAAATTATAAAAGTATTATTTTAATATAATTACCATTATGGTAATTAATTATAGATAACCATTATTAAAAAATAAAATAAAATAAAATCCAACACCACCACAACTCAATACTAATGACTGGTAAGTAATAGATAATGGTTATGCTTATTTATAATCCACAACTTTTCCATTTACATTTTAGAATTAAGAGGATCAAATTATTTAAAATTGATTATTATTTATTATTTATACCACCCCTATGGGTAGACATTAACAAAATTTCAATGGAAAAAAAATTTACAAGCCATATTTTTTATTTGACAGCCATTTTAAAATGATGATTTAGTGAATTTTCTAGAAAAAAAAAAGGGTTTGCGAAAAATTTAATTGCGAAGTTATTTTTAAAGATATCATAATAATTTAAAAACTAGTGTGTTCAGCAAGAAATGGCCTTCAAAGGGACATTATTTGAAAGTCATTCAAACTCCTTCTCAAAAACTCGGAAAAAATTTAAAAATCGTTAATTTTTAAGGCCATAATTTTTTATGAAGGAGAAGAGACTAATAATATTTTATTTCTGTGTTGAGTACTCGTAATACTACCAGTAGCATAAGTTTTAGTCTTGAGAATGAACTCCTTTTTTCTCTACGGCTTTTCGAAAATGGCTGAAAGCAGGTTTATATTAATTTTCATAGGTCAATATCTGAAAAGGGACTGGATAAAAAAAAGTGTAAATTTTATAAAATGTTCTTAAACTAATAAAAATACCCCACAAAAAAAATATGACTGAGACTCAACTATGTTTTGAGTTATAGAGCTGTGAATTTCAATAAAAACGCTACCTTTTTGCTACACTCGTGCAATGCTAAATTAGCAACCATAGGCTAAGATATTAAAATTATCTTAATTGAAAAATTTAAATGATGGTTAAATCTTTAAATTATTATTCAGAGTTTTAAAATAATTAACTTAGCCTATACTTAAATGAAATACTTGACTTAAAAATGTCCATTGATTAAAAAAATATTAAGTATATGATACAAGTATGTTTGCAACTTGAAAACCATTGTCAAATGTCAACTGAAACATCATTTCTCATGATGCAACAAGTTAATGTGAATTAAGTGCTCACTTAATTTTGTTTATAAATATAATCACAATATATTTATTCATTTATTTATTATTGTTTAATATTAAATTAAGTTAACGATCAATGAATATTCGAGAAAAGTTGAGGGAAAATAGCGGTTTAAAACGTGATGATTCAATTTTCATTTTAGCACAGTATTCATCATTTGTATGTTTTATTAATATCTATGTTTACTTTTTAACCACTTTAAATTAAGATGAGAAATATAAAAACGCCAAAAGTTTATAAATTAATCATAATTTGATTTTTATTTAAACTAGATTATAATACACTAAGCTATATGTTTTGTGTCTCAAAGAGTAAGAAACTGCAAAGCGAGAAACTGGATATCAAACACCAACTGCTAGATTGATTATAACTAACTGGCAGCGGAACACTATTTGTCAATAACTTGGCGATATTAATTACCAATTAACGGTAAATTGGTTAATTGGACTTACAAAACTTCACATCTGATAACTTCTGTTGGAATAATTAAGTTGGGAGTTGGAAGCGGAGAGCCAATCGGTGGATTGCTCCGCCCGACCGAAGATACACAAGAAAATGAACCAAACTGAATCTACTATTAATTGGGTAACAGCTGACGGCTTAGTTAGTTGTAATGTAAAAGTTTTGAAATTATAAAACGATTATTTCAATAAAAACTTAAAAATAAAAAGGTATAGGATTTAAAGATAAAAACCTAAATGAAATTTCATTAATATTACAAACGGATATTGTATGAGGAAATATTTAATGTTGCATACGAGATTGGTATGGTTTAGTGTGACCCTAAAGCTGAACTCAATATGCACAATTTAAACTCTAATATAAATGGGTCTTTTGTAATCTACAGGCATATAAGATCTCATATAACATTTTCAGTCAAATCATCCGTTCAAATACAGCGATCAATGAACGCCTACTGTTAGACAGGAATTATAATACAAAGTATAATACTTCTATATTTCTACTTCTGCAATTTCTATTTAAAGGATACTTTGAATTCAATCTTTAATTCTCCGTATAAACATAAAATTTAAATACAAATAAGTGCATTTACATTCGTCAGTATTACATAACCTGCGCCTGGTTCTTAAGTGAGCAACGAATCGAGGATCGAACTTAGTAATCAAGTCCTACATCGCAAATAGAACGAGAGAACTGAATATTAAAATCCTTCAACTTCTGTTTTTCCAACCTCCTTCCTTCCTATGAATATTTATAAAAAATATATCAATATTAAACAGTCTTCGGAGAACTTTTATTGGGATTTTCAATTCACCAGGAATTAAAATTCTAACTGACAGCAGCGGGAAGTGGACACCAATTTGTCTTACCAAGCCTCTAAAAAATGAAAGTATTAATTTCTGAGATGGGAGTGCGACCTAAGTGGTACTGGATCAAAGAAGTGTAAAATTAGTCAAGACTCAAAGCAGAAAACAAAGTTCAGTCATAACTCGATTTTTTTTTTTTTTATAAAATTTAATTCAATTAATTTAAAATTTAATTTAATAAGAGTTCTATATTAAAAGGTCCCGAAGCAATCTTCTTTTCAGACGCCTAGGAAGACTATCTGAAATATAATTGGAAGAATTTGAGATACTGATGGATTTGAATGGTTATAGAGTTTGGTACCTAGTTTAGGCTAAATCAGCAACATATGTCATATTAAGATAACTATGGATAAGTTTATGACATAATAAGGAACATGGAGGATTTTTTGAAGGATTTCGGATTGTAAAGTATTGAATACGAGACGAATTGGATGGCTCAGTGGAGTCACAGACCACAGCTTCGTATATACCGTATATTTGTAACTTACTCTTAGTCTAGAAAATGTTGGAGAAGTCGAAAACGAAGGAAAAAAAAAGTGAAACTACGTAATACTAACCCTTTCATGCGAATAAATATTGGTTCTTCCGGGAAGTAATGCAGATTTTATTGTTTACAGTATAATACAATTAGGTTGCAGTATGTTGACAGAGTCTGGCACCAAGGACTGCTTCACAAACTCCGTAAATTCCATCCTCCTACATACTTCCTTATTATCCGCTCTTGTCTCAGTAACAGAAACTTTAAAGTTAATCATAACTTTTCCTATTCTTCACTCTATTTCCAATTGCAGGTGTTCCTCAAGAAAGTATCCTAGGTCCTATCCTTTACTCGGTGTATACAGCTGATATCCCGACCCATCTTAGCACTGTCCTCACCACGTATACTGATGACACATGTGTGTTACCAGTAAATAATGATCCCTTCATTGCCTCACAAACACTCCGATCTCATGTTATCAACCTTCAAGAATGGTGTCGAAATTGGTGAATTGAAATAAATCCAAGAAAATCCCACCAAATAACCTTTACCCTTCGTCGTAAACCTACGACATCTTGTCCTACAGTATCCTTTAATAATATCCCACTTATCCCTGCTGAACAGATCCGCTATCTTGGACTCCAACTGAACGAACGTTTAACTTGGAACAACAGGAAACAGCTCGTCGTTTTCGATTTCTTCATTATTTACTAGAGAAAAGTTCAAAACTTCCGATTTAATATAAAAGACTTATTTACATGACGGTTATCAGACCTATTTGGACTCAACTTAACCTTCAAATTCTTCCCTTATCCAATCCTTACAATCCAAAATCCTTTAAAAAATCCTTAATGCTCCTTACTTAGTTACCAATAAACTTATCCATAAAGATCTTAATGTCCCATGTTTTGCTGATTTAACCCAAACCAGATACCCATCGTTTCATAGTAAGCTCCATAACCACACTGATCCTCAGGTCACTCAACTTGCTTCTCACTCCATTCCCGATAATCTACCGAGGCGTCTAAAAAGAAGATGGCCTACAGACCTTCTGGTGTAGAATCCTAGTTGAAGTGCTACTGATGAGTAGTTTATTTCAAGTTTTTACATGTTATTGTTATTGTTATGAACATATTTCCTAGATGGATATATATTGAACAGTTGTAAATTTCAATAAAAAGTTGCAGTATAATATAATATAATCAATTAACAAGAATGGTTAACAATAAATAATTTAAACAAATTTCATCAATTATTAACTGCCTACTAGTTTCTAGTTAGCACAGCTTTAATTATGTATAATTAATTACCTCTGTGTAGACAAACTCAACAATGAAGGAATTGTCGAGACTGTATATTGCTTTATTTGACTATAATATTGACCCCGCAGTGGTGACCCATTTCTTTTCAGTTCCTATCCCATTATTGTTCTTTGTTGTTGTAGTGAGGGTGCCTTTATTGTCGTGCTTTTGATAGAATAAATAATATCGATGGATAATAATATGGCTTTCTAACTCGAAAGACGATCATGATCTATTATTTGAAAAAAAAATCAAACATTGTACAGCTATCTCTCTTATACCTACAGTACTACTTCCGAAAAAGCAAAGGAAATAAATTCAATTAAAATAAAGTCTATATTTAGTTAGTATTTGCTTGTGTGAAAATAATGCGTTTTTTTTTTCTTCTTTGAATTATCTCTCTGTGTAATAAATTGTCAATGTATATATTTAAAAGATTATTCTTTTTGTATCGATAGATGCCAATAATTATTTTTTTCCTCTAAACAAAAATTCACTTACAAATTTACACGCGATTTTCGTACGATTTCATTTTACGAGTTCTATCTTGTTCGGAACAAGATCCAAAAAGCCACAAACATTCAAGCAAAGATTTCTTGAGGAAGAATTCAGCCTCGAAGACAAGTTTCGTGGCAGGAATTGTTCTCTGGATGACGATATTCTGCAAGCTTAGGTAGATGGAAATCCCAGAACTGTTCGAAAACTTGCAAAGAAAATAACAATAAGCAAATGAAACAAAGCTTACCTCATCAAGAAAATTTTAAAGTGGAAAGCAAGTTGGTAGATTAGTGAATACGAGTGGGTATGTAGCTTGCTTTGGAAGAATAGGACAGTAGATCGTTGTGGATAAGTTTATTTTCGAAGCATTGGAATGATTAGTGGAGCTCAAAAGCTCAACTCCGTATGTCCAAATGAAACTAATTACTGCCATGTAAATAAGCCTTCAGTAATTATTAGGGAGGTTTGAACACTTTTCTAGTATATGTTCGAGTATTCGGGAAGGACGAGCAGTTTCTTGTCTTTTAAATCTTGTATGTGATTTTAAATAAGTTGTTTATCCAGATGGAATCCGACGTAACGGATCTGTTCAATGGAGATCAATAACATATTATTAAAGGATACTGTAATACAGGAAGTCGTAGGTTTAGAATTTAAAAACCTCAAGCATAGAAGGAAAAAAAAAAAAGTAATCGTTATGAAGGATTTTGGTCTGATGAAATTAAAAATCTTTTTTTTTTTTTTTTTTTTTTTTTTTTTTTTTTTTTAAATATCATTTGTTTTTACAATTCACAAAATTACATGTTGTACCAAGAAAATAAACCAGACTCCACTTAAAATACAATACTAATAATCAACTTAAATATATGTGATGTAATCATAATTTATAATTGAAAAGCTAAATAACAAATTTATTGATCAAAAGTCGATAGAAATCATTAATGGTTGATAGTAAGGATCCGAAATTCTATTCCTGAAGAGCCAAAATGTATTGAGAGTAATGAAGTGAACTACTTCGATAAATAAAAATGTTTTTGAATCATTTATTTAATAGTTTAATTTTAAGCCATAAAATATACTTTCTCTTCCTCTGTATCTTTCACCCCCTCGCTCACCTAAAACTTGTGGTCCTAGATAAGTTTTTCGATTATAGATTCTACTTTCACCTCCATCTTAGGATCAATTCCTCCAACTTTGACTAGAGGGGCAGTGACCAGATAAGCCGCGACTGAGATATCAGCCCGACCAAAAAACTCCTGCGGATCGTTAAACTGAAACTGACATTTTATGGCCGCTTTTGTGAGTCTTATCAGATTTTTTTTCTTTCTGTAGTCCTCTCCACAAAGCCTGCCATAGAAAATGCTGTGCTTAAGAAATGTTGGGATTCTTATCTTTCTATGTTGTAAATCGATTCTAGTTTTTTTTTTGTTACCGAAACATTGTAAACTGGATAGTAAAACTTCAACTTAAAGAGAAAAATAAAGTAACTTTTAATTTTTTTTATTAAACTCAGTTCTATTCCCAATTCATTATAAGATCATAAGGAGGAAATCCTCCGATACGAAACAACGGAAATAATTATTAACTTTATTTATTTATTGATATTTTCATTTAGTTTTAAGGTGAAACAGACTGGGAGACTAAACGATTATTAAGGCAAAATAAACCACAATGGAGTTGTGCCATAGTTTTCGGTGCAGAATATTCTTATCATACTTGGAACCATAAATAATGGTGATAATTTCCCCCCTTACGCCTACTTAATGATAGCAAACGTCATTTGTGGACGACAGCACTGAAGACTAGGCACTAAGCAGTTCCACACCCTACAGCACCCCCTTTCCCTCCTAACATCAACACTAACGATATACGCAGTTAGAGCCTGCTCTCAGCGTACATCTACCATTTGCGATAATAGATGAACCATCAGCCGTATCAATTATGGTCATACTGATAAAAAAAAAGTGAAGCAAGATAACATACTAAGTATATGTTCACAAACATACAGTGAAGTGCCATGATATAGTTCGACTATCTGTGTGGTATAGCAAGACTATGAATATGGCTGGCCATAAGTCTGATAACCAATTTCTTTTTATACTTTATTCATTTGTTCATATTTTGAAAGAAAAAAACACCTAAGAACAACATAAGAATAAAAATAAAAAGGTATTTTGAACTAGAAAATGAGTAATTGTTTTTTATGGCTTACTTTATATTTTTCGGGGTGCTGTACACGAATCTGAAGTTGTCCAACGAAATTTCCATTGGCAAATTTGAGAAAAATTAAAAAAAAGGAAAAAATCTTTAATTTTTTTCATTATTTTGCTTGTAACTTGCAAAGTAAACATTTAAAGCAAAATACCCTTCTATATTAAAATAAAGAGGAGAAAATGACCTACAATTAATTTCTTTATGTTTTTTATTTATCAGACATAAGGTATCCACAACTTCATATAAAGAGTCCAAAATTTAATCAGCTTTAAGATGATAAAAAGTGATTTTGAATTGGACAAATAGTTTCGGAGGTATTGGTAAGTAAAAAGTAAAAAAGTACGACAAACATATTTTTACGGATAAGAGGGACTGGCCCCAGTTGGCCAAATTCCTTTGTGGATACCTTACGTCTAACAAAAAAAACATAAGGAAATAAATTGTAGGTCATTTTCTCCTCTTTATTTTAATATAAAAGAGTATTTTGCTTAAAATGAATACTTTTCAAGTTACAAGCAAAATAATGAAAAAATTAAAGATTTTGATTTTCTCATATTTGCCGATGGAAATTTTGTTGGACTTCAGATTCGTGTTCAGCATCCTAAAAAAATTAAAGTAAGCCATCAAAATCAATTACCCATAAACTTTCCACTTCAAGCCTCATTTTAAAACCATTTAAAGACTAATTGTCTGGCTGCGTGCTTTGGATTATAACTAAGATAATTTATATATATATATATATATATATATATATATATATATATATATATATATATATATATATATATAATAAGCAAAAATTAAAATGAAAAACTGATCTTCGTATTTATATACAAAATATCCTTATACTCATATATTATTGCATAATTTCGAGAAAAAAAATGATAATGGAGGAAGTTGATGAATAAATGTTTAAAAGATGTTTGAGAGGAAGCATTGAAAAAATTGAAATGGGTAAAGAATTCCCAAAATAATGTTTTTCCATACAAATAAATGGACTGAGATCTGGTATTCAAAAGATGAATGGAAGAACGAAGGGCAAGTCGTGAATGTTCAAAGGTTTTTTTTTTGCTTTAAGGATTGAAATATAAAGGCGCCAAGGAAGTATTGTCGTCGGAAAAATATAAGAAAGTGACGTGAGAGCGCCTAGATATACCAAAAATAAATCTTATAAAGGAAGAGTTCATTTGTGACGAAGTAAGGAGCATCTAGGATTTCACGGAGGATTTTGGATTGGACTGATTGGATAAAAGAATTGGATAGTTTGGTGGAACCCTATAACTCTATATCATAAGTCTACATAGGTCTGATAATGGTCATATAAATGAGTTTTTATAGTGAATCGGGACATTAAAACATTTGCCAAGTAAGACGTTTCACTAAATTATTTTTTTTTTTTTTTTTAATATTGACTAATTTAAATAATATTTCGATAGTAATAATAACAAAAAATTTATTGAAATATATACATAAATAGTGCAAATTCAACGAACCTTAAGAAAAAGATAGAAACTCGTCTAATTATTTTTTTATTTTTTTTTTTTTTTTGATCCTTCAATTCATTTAATTTACAACTAAGGATAGGAATCATAGGATAAGGATAATCTTACTTTAACTCCTAGCTATTTGAAGATCTGTGTCATTTCCTGCTTCAGGGTCCTCTGTTCTATAGGCTGCTTTTACGTAAAATAGTTTTTCAAATTAAGAAGTTGGGAAGTTTTAACTATCGGGAATTGAGTGAGGAAAATTAAAATAATCGCATGTTGAGGATTGGTCAATCTAAGATTTCATTTATTATTACAGAATATACCAGAACATTCTGTTTTTCTAGGAATTATCAAAGATTTTTTTTTTTGATCGAATTATCAAGAGATTCAAATTACCGAATGTGTATATTAAAGAGATTCAACTGATTATAAATGATGAATAGTCCTATAAATCATTTAATAATCACTGACGTGAGTAAACCCTATCAATGAGGTAGGAAGGCACAAATGAATAATTACAATAGTCATTGAATAAATTATAGAGTCATATCGCCGGAACTAAATCCATAATGCATACCCACTAAATGCGGTAAATATAGATGTATTAAAAATTAATGGAAGATGTCATTTATAAGTGTGAAAAACTGTTTTAGGTGTTAAAATTAATCAACCCCTTTCGATAATACCTAATAAGTTCTATATATAGAAAATTTAAAAATGCCAGACTTAAAAGACATGAAACAGCTTGTCGTTTCCAAAATCCTTCGAAAAACCTCAATGATCATTATTATGTCACAAAGAAACTTACTTCTGTAAAGATGGCAAAGATATTTTATAATGTAGAACATTTAACTAAGTGCTACTAGTCTTCCTCAAATTTACTTTATGATATTTTATAAATTTCTATGGTTCAATTTGAAAATATTAATTACTTCGTAGTATATGATACTTCATATTTATAAATAATGAATTGAAAGCTTTGATAGAATTAAATTCGCCACTTAATAAACCTGACATATTTCCATTAATATATAAATGATAAATTACATTATCACGAATTAAGGTTTCAACTAAAATAAAACTGTTGCAGTGAGGGCATTTCACTATTTTAAAAAAAAAAAAAAAAAAAAAAAAAAAAAAAAAAATCCGCCACAGATGAAGGGCGGTTAAAATTATTCTAAACTGATGAAAAAAGATTAAAGAGAAAAAAATTCTGATAATATGGATGAAAATTGGGAAAACTTAAAAGTTAACTTAATAAAACATTTATTAATAAAGAACCCCATTAATAAAACAATCAATATAATTTAGAGTTAATATTTTATTCATAACATATTTTATAAAATGCAGTGGGGAAAAAAAAAGCTAATAGTATATAAATTAAATAAACAGAGAAATTCACTATATTATAGGTCTTATTAAATATTAAATAAAGTTAAAATTGTAAAAAATTAAAATTAAAAAGTAAGTTATCTATTTTTTTTTGTTTATTGGAAGAAATATTGTAATTTATTTTAATAAAAATTGTTTTTCTAGTTGAGGAATGTTTATTATAAACTTAAGAACCTTTTTTTTGACGGGGAGATTATTTATCTATTATGATTACCTAGCAAAAGGAAATTCCATCTGCCAGTAAAAACCCACTGAAAAATCCACATAACCCCTTATCATTCCTTACTTTTTTTGATTATGAGAACAAAATAATCAAGAAATGTCGCCAAAATAAGTTGTTATTTCATTGACTGAAGTCAAGAAAATATATATATCTTTAGGCTTTAACAAAATACTTATAAATATTTACAATATCTATTAATTATAAAAATCTAACATAATTTTCTTATCGTTATTAGAAAGGTAATTAACGCAAAAAAAAAAAATTAAAACCATAAAAAATAAAATAATAACACCGATATCGGGCTTTAAGAGAAACGGATTTTTATTTTTGTTGGTCGATTGTTATTGGGAACTGATTTCAGGTTATGTTCTTTCAAACAACTGAGAGATATCTTAAAAGATTTCAAGATATTCGTTCAAACGAAGGAGTATAAAATTGGTTTGGTCAAAGCGAAAACAATGTCTGATACATAACCAAAAGAAAATTTTAAGAATTAGTTACTTTTTATACGTGGAACAATTTTATACACGGCCTTAGATTTTACATTTAACCTTACAATATGGCGGATAAAAAATGGCCGCCACGCACTTTATAACTTGATTGATTTATACAGGCTAAAAAGTTATCTTGATCTAAGTTGCAATATAAAATCGTAAAATTAAACGGAACTGGCAATTATAACATGGGTTTTATTTTTAATAGAACGACATTTATAATTGGAAAATAGATTTAGGGAGCAGAGTATAACAATATGTTTATCAAGGACAGAGCAAAATCATTAAACAGCTTTCTAGGTCATGAGGTTCGGCCACCGCCTACAGAATAATTAATACGTGACTCAACCTATAATTGAGCTCGCAGCTCTCGTCTGCAAATGAGACCAACGATAGCTTTTAACATGGATGAATTGCGCAATTTAAAGTACCTTTCGTATTTTTTTGACTTAAGTAAAACGAAATAATATATAATAAACAAATAAATTATAGGTTCAGGGAACCCAAAAGATGCAGACACGTCCATTTCCTTCATTCTTCTCCATCAAAAAGCTAATTCGCAAGATCATCCTTGACACAACTCGATTGATTATTTCTTTTTTTTTTTTTTTACATAAATATACCTTTCGGCAGGGGGGGGGGTATATTTTTTTGGTGGACCGTTTTTGGTCTTCAAATATTGACACGCTCTACCTCTGTTGTTACTCGGGTCAAAAATTTGTCGACAGTTTCCCGATCAGAAATGTAATGGGAAATATTTTTTTATTTACACTATTTGTCCCTAGATCCTAGCACTTGGTTTGAATGAAAAAAGTCACGTTTGAAACCGCTATTTTCTCTCAACATTGTTTATTTCGAATAATCATTGATAGCAATCACAATAACAATTGAATGGGTCCGCCGAAAAACGTTCTAAGAGACAAATAAATTTTACATGAAAATTTACATATTTTCTATTACATTGTTGCTAAAAAGCGATAAATATGTGGTACGCAGTGAATTTTGTAAATTGACCGATATGTGGCGAGTGCCATTTAAGAGAGGTTATAACGGTACAGTGTTATATAGAAATAGAAATTGATAATAAAATTGGCAAAATTCAAATTTATTGTTATAAAAAAAGCTATAAATATTTATTCTGACGTGAGGATCCTAGGGATGTTTAATAATCGAACGACAAGTGGTTAGCAACTTTGTAAAATTATTAAACCAATCTGTACCAAATTTTAACTACAAAATCTTCATAGTTCTAGGAATATTTTAAATAGTATAGTTTACTATAGTAATTAACATTCGCAGTGTTAAGTGGCAGACTTTTGTCACACTGTCATTAACTTTAATAGTTAGAAATTAAAATCCAACCAAATGAAATCAATAAAATTATTTTTTCCGCACTAAACATTATTGCCTTATCAAAATATCGATTTCTTATTTTTTTAGTGTAAAAAATGGGGGGCCTAATCTTAGTTTTAGAAGAAGGTTTTAAGAAGACTAAAATTTCACTGATTTCAAATATATTTTGAAGTTTCAGGTTTATTTAATAAATCGTACTATTGGTTGTGTAAAAAAGCACTAATTTTACCTACAAATACAATAGCACAGAATATTAATACTACAGATGAGGTTGTAAGCACTGATAAAGCAGTCCATTATCCGCCAAAGTTTCTTCCTACAAAGTCTCTGTCCATCTAAATTACCAACTAATAGATTAGAACTAATGATTGAATATCCAATAATGCTTTCAAGTAAATTTCAACCAACTAATCATTGCAATAATACCGGGCTAAAAATTACAGCTTTGAGTGAAAATATATAGAAATGTGAGAACATAATTCTCAACTGCATGGTAAGATTTTTACTGTTAAAAAAAAAACTTCTGTTATTATTTAAACCTATCTAAGTTCTTTACTTATAAGAGCGGGCGAAGCCGTGATTGGGGATGCTAGTATCATATAAAATAAATATTCTATTTTTTGATGTTCTGAGAAATCGAGAAAAATGGACTGATCCTCAATAATCTAAATGGACTGCCAAACAGGTACTCCGTATCTCAGGTATTCTCCACAACACTATCCTATTCCTCCAAGTTTCAATGAAAAACTTATAAGAAACTTGAAAGTTTCAGAAAACTTCAAGGTGCTTAAAGTAGTACTTCTACTCCAAATACTTTTCATCAAGGAGCCATTTTAAACTTTTAAACATCTGTTTTTTTTCTGTTTTTTTTTTTGTTTTTTTTAAGAAATTCTCTTTAAAAACTTACTTTTTCAATTTTCAAGACATAAAAATAAGGAGAGAGAAAAAAGAAGTTCAGAGAAGTAGATCTGAAAAAATTTTCATGAACACCCAAGAAGCTTAAATGAAATTTCAGTAAAAATTACTCAGAAATGAGTTATAAATTCGAAACTGGTTTCATAAACATTAGCAAGAAGGAGTTCCAGTTCTCTTTTAAGAGGAATCTCTACTTTGCCAGCTTTCAGTTTATTTTTATAAAAAAAGAAACAGGAACCGATAACATGGACAACGAGAGAAAAAAACTGTATTGAATAAAAAATTAACGGAATAAAATGGAAAACCATAGGATTATTATAACAGCATCCCCCATAAAACAGCTTGGCTCGCTCTCAAAAGTAAAGAACTTAGATATTTTAAACTAATAATTGAAGTTTGTTTATCGATAAAAAAAATCTTGTATTGAAGTATGCAATTTAGCTTTTTTTTTTTTTCAATACCATTCCAGTAATTTTTAACCAGGTTAAAATTGCTCTGATTAGGTATTGAAAGATAATTTAAAAGCATAATCAGGAATAAAATTTTAATGATTAAGTTGGTAATCCAGATGTACAGAAACTATTAACAAACTCTTGGGGATAATGAATTGCATTATCAGTGCTTACAACTAAAGGCCCATGAATCATATATATACAGATAATATAAAAAAACAAAGGACCGAAATTTTTATTGGGCAGAAATAGTTTTATTGTCACCTATCGGTCGAATATTAAACTTCACTCTTTCCCAAATAGTATCCTTTTTAAAAAATAAAAAAATAATCAATAATCAGCAGATTTTAGCATTGCTAAACCTTCCTGGAACTATAAAGATGATGTGGTTAAAATTTGGTACAGATTAGTTCAGTATTTCTCGTGGTTATTTATCACAAACGAAAAATGGCATGTTTTTTTATTATTTTTTTTAATATACGGTGAGTATCTTAGTGTAAAAAAACAAATTGGGTGAAACTAGATCAAAAATGTGGAAAAATGCCTATGATTTCACCTTTCTATTCCAATCCGTTGCAGATATACGATAAATCAAAAACGTTTTTGAGGAAACCACGTTTTTTCCCATAAAAGCTATAATATGTATCTCCATTTTCTTTAAATATTTTTCAAATTTTGACCACATTTTCAGATTTAGCATTAAATATTCTTTAATAGCTGAGTACATGTAGCCTTGAATTTTACAAACTTGGTATCTAAAGAACAGCTTGATCTTCACCTTATTTGGGGAAATCACAATGTCTTATATTACTTCAACGCTCACCGTTTTTCGAAAAACGAAATCTGCAACTGATCTGAATAGAAAGGTGAGGTCTGCGGCATTTTTCTACATTTTTATCTAGTTTCACCCATTTCTTTTTTTACACTAAAAGGTACCCACCCTGTATCACAATATAGATAATTACTAGAAGTAAAATATTTTATTGGATTGGGTTTCCAGAAATAAATGTTCATGTTTTTAAAATAAATGATCAAGAAACATTTTAATCGATCCTCCCAATATACTTTTGCCAATGTGGCTTCTCTGAAGAGAAATTCGAATCCTTAATATTAAATATTGCTGGTTTCTTTTAACTCTTGATCAAAACTTTTTTACATTAAAAAAATGAGTCCTCGTCTTTAAAAAAAACAAAAAAAAAAACGGTAATTGTTAGGCTAGATGTCTGGATCAGTTTTGCCAGGTGTGGAGATTTCCCCCCACTTGTGGGGAATTTCTGGTCTTAGTGGGTTAATTGGGAAATCCAAAGAAATAGGAAACTTTTAAAAAATTTGTGAAAAAACTAAGTGTGATAGGTATTTTGTTTCTACTAAATATTTTATTACGATAGCCAAGGTGACCACTTCAATTATTTCAACAAAGGAAACAACAATTATAAAAGTAGGTATCTATCTAATTATTGTGCCATTTTTATCTCTTATTTTTTACTGGCATAATAACTATTTTATTTTATTTTTAATTTTGCAAGTATTGGAAGTAACTAATTGGAAGAAAAAATTGTTTCTCCCTGACTGGTAAAAACAACAGATCATAGAAAAATCTATATCTAGTACTAGGGTAGTACACAGTACGAAGGTAATAGTTATGAATGTTGTTACTAGTACTAAAGTAAGTAGCAACTATCTCGTCCCTGTTACTTCTGAATATCGGTAACAGGGACGCCGTTCAGTAAGCCCATGCCTGTTACAAAATAACAGGCCCAGTATTTCTGAACCACCACTACACCAAACCTTCCTACTCTTCTCGAATACAGCTTAAAATCCAAAATCCTTCGTAAAATCCTCAATGCTCCTTATTATGCCACATATAAACTTATCTATAAAGATCTTACAAGGGGATGTTTTGACTTGCAAATCACAGATTTGAATGTGGATTTTCGTGTGAGTATTAGGGACCTATAATAGTGCAAAACTAGAGTTATAGCCGCCAATGAGAGTTGGGAGCCGAGAAAAGTAATTAAACATTTATAGATAGCGTAATCTACTGCTTCTGATAAGGAAACTGTGGGTAAAAGACCCAAAACTTAAAAAATGTAGGAAAAACCTGACTTTTCTTCATTCAAACCAATATAGCTCCTAAATAGTAGGTCCTAGCGGGAAACTCACAAAAAATATTTTCCATTAAATTTCTGACCAAGACACTTGGTAAAATTTTCGATTCGAGCAACGCCAACATCGTGAGCCAAGAGCGTGTCAAAATGTTACGTTTTAAATGCGAAAAGGATACTAGATACTTTGAGGGTGAAAAAAGCTATATAGCCCAATCCAAATAACAATAATATAAATTTTTAAAAAATCAATCAAAAGTAGGTAATTTAATTGATTTTAATGTAATACATATTGCTTCGATAATTTATTCTCTGATAAATTTACTTGTTCAAATAAAATGTTTTCGTTTGCATATTCCTTTATTTTATGTTGTATTTTGTCTATTGATATTTTTTTAGAGGAATAGTAATGGATGACTTACATCCTTAATATTGTAATTACTAATAAATTAATATTTGACAAACTTCAATTATGCTAAAGTTTTTTATTTACCTGAGTGCATTATATGATAGACAGGTTAAAATAATAAAGTTGTGTGGAAAAAAATAATATTTCTAAATAATATAAGTTCGGTTCACTTTTTTTTTTTATTTTGACTGGGGAATTCCAGGGTAATAGATTATGGAGAACTGGAAAATTTTGTTGGAAAACACACTCTACTGCAGAAAATATTTTATGCCACCTGGCAATGCAGGACTGTTGAGCCCAGAGATTCAAACAATGTTTCAACGATTTCATAACGACAAAACCTTCCATCATGATGATTTTGCATAAGCTATTTCAACTACCTTGAGGTTAGATTCGCTAACTGTTGTTATCTCGGCAAATTTTCGAACAGTTCCAGGATTTTCATCCACCAAAGTTGGAAGAATACCCTCACCCGAGGAAGAAGTCCTGCCACGAAACTCTTTGTATTCAAGGTTGCTTGTTCAACTGTTGTTGAACTATGTAAAAACTCACGCTGTCATTTCCTACCACTTTATTAATGTTTCTGGATTTTCGGGCACTGCTCCGACCGGTTTGAACTCTTAATACAAAATTATTGTTGGTATAATGCTGTTCGGTGGAAGGGAATAAATAGGTCAGACGAACGCGATCTTGTTGTGAGTTGGAAGTGGACGGAAGACTTAAATTTCAACAGGTTATAGATGTAGAGTGGGCGATGGATATAAATGACTTGGTACAGGAATGTGCCGAGGAAATGTTGTCTACGGGATGGATAGAGTAACTCTAAAAAGGCAAGTAGAGGTGCGAAACATGGAAACGTCTCAGGGTTCCGAAAACAAATCTGACAAAACTGTTCATAACTGGTTGTAATCTGTCTCGGAGAACACATCGAGAGGCCCTATACACCACGCAACCGTAATCAAACTGAGGAAAAATGAATGAGGAAACTAGGATTTTTCGCGTGGATTGAGAAAGGAAATGGCGGGAACTCTTATCTACTGTTGTTTAAAATTTACATTATTATTAATTAATAATGAAATTAAATCAACAATTGTCGTTGTGATTGCAATCAACGATTATTCGAAATAAACAATATTGAGAGAAAATGGTGGTTTCAAAAGTGACTATTTTCATTCAAACCAATATAGCTCCTAAATTTGTCAGGTTCTAGGGACAAATAGTACAAATCAAAAAATATTTTCTATTACACATCCATACAACATATCCATGTCAAAAATATAGACTTGATTTTAATTGACTATGTTTCCTTTGATTGTATGTTATGAAGTGATACTACAGAGATAAGAGCGATAAAAATATAATGTTTGATTTTTCAAATAATCTATCTTTACCGTCTTTCGAGTTAGAAAGTCATATTATTATCTATCGATATTATTTATTTTATTAAAGGCAGGAAAATAAAGGCACCCTCCCTACAACGACAAAGAACAGTAATGGGATAGAAACTGAAAAGAAATGGGTCACCACTGCGGGGTCAATATTGTAGTCAAATAAAGCAATATACAGTTTCAACAATTCCTTCATTGTTGGGTCTGTCTATACAGAGGTAATTAATTATGCATATTTAAAGCGGTGCTAACTAGAAACTAGTAGGTAATTAATAAAATTAACTAAATTAGTTATAACCATTATTCTGCTCTCTCATAAATAAAGAACTTATTTTAACTTATAATGGAATTTCATTTGTTTATCGATAAAAATCTTTTATTGGAGTATGGAATTTAGCATTATTTCTTCAATTATATTTTCACGCGTGCCAGTGATTTTTAACCTGGTTAAAATTGCTTTAATTAGGTGTTTGAAGAGTAAGTAAAAGCATAATTAGACATCCAATTTAGCAGAAATAATTTTATCAATCTGTTTGGACTTTAATTTCTAACCATAAAAATATATGGCGGTTGGGGTAACCTCGTTCCTGGCACTCAAGACTATACATTTTATCTATTATTATAGTAAACGTTATTATTGCTAAAACTAGAACTATGAAGATGTAGTTAAAATTTGGTACAGTTGGGTTAAATAGTTTTACAATTGCAAAACCTGGTGTAGAATGGCCACATATCGGTGGATTTTTAACTGCACAGGGATCCACATGTCGCTCCATATATTTATAGCTTTTTTAATAACGTTTGAATTAAAAATAAGTACATTTTATCATAATTTTCTAGCCCTATATAACTTCGTACGTTTACCGTAACATCTCTCGAATGGTGCTCGCCAACTATTGGTCGAATATCACACTTCACTGCGCACTACATATTTATCGCTTATGGCAATATAGTTGAAAACATTCAAATTTTATTATTGCTAAACCTTCCTTGAAATATCAAGATGATGTGGTTAAAATTTGGTACAGATTGATTCAGTAGTTTTCGTGGTTAGTGAACACAAAGGAAAAATGGCTTGTCCTTTTATATAGGTAATAAAATAGATTTGTTGTAGTACTGTGTTGGTACAATATTTTTTTGTATCGATATCTCGCTTTAAAATATTAACATAATTAATAATCTTTATTCCTTTTAAGAAAATCCTCTAAGAATGACAAAAACTGTATGTCCTAATACTATTTTTTTTTTTTTTCTTTAAGTATTTGGTGTTTAACTGGTCTCAGCTACGTTTAATTTATGTTTTTTTTTTTGGATTAGGTGTCAACCATGAAATGAAAAATTTGTTTGTTTCTAAAATTGAAAAATATTTTTTACATTTTTTTAAAAATAAAAAAGTGTTTTGGCTGGAAATGTATGGCTTGTTTTTGTTTTATTCACCCCTCTAGCTCTGTTGGTGTTGCTCGGATAGAAAATATGACAAGTATCTCTAATATTTTTATTATTTAACATTCGTCCCGAGGACCAACCCGTTAAGAGCCATATTGGTTTGAATAAAAAAAAAGTATTGGTTGAAACACTTTCTTTTGACTTTGTTTATTGCGAATAATCATTGACTGTTAATTTAATGTAATTATTACTTCATTTGATTTGGTTCTATCACTCATGGTTATAACTATCACAACGGTACCGATAAGATAATAGGAATCGAGTTTGGATCATCGATTCTTTTCGCAAGTACAAGTGGAACGGATAATCGACAAATCCCTAATTAGGTTATTAAGGTGCAATAATATACTGCTTATAAGTACAATAGTAAAATTGTATAAGAAAAAAAAAGTTAAGAATAAATTTAAAAATTATTTTTGTTAAATTAATTTTATTTTTTTGATCCTTTGCTTGTTCGCCATATTTTATAAGATACTGAAACATTATAAATAAATTATATCATTGGCAATAGATTATGAAATAAAGTAATTTCCTTTCTAATATGACAGTCATTTTTAAATTTAATAACACACAATAATTAAATCATTGTATTATAAAAGACCGATGCTCTAGTGAAGGGAAAATTGTACGATACGGCAGAGTATCATTGATTACTATGACCTTTTAACACCGCCGCTGGAGGTCATGGAATGACTTGGCTTTTACTACGCAGGTACGCTTTAACATCACTTAACGGTGAGATGAGAAGTAAGCGTAAGTCTATTAAATATTATGAGATTATTTCTTTACTGCTATGTTTATTGCTACATCGGGAGTATTTATATATTACATCAAAAACATAATTACACAATCAACTAATTTTCCTACAGTAAATAATTTAGAAGCCAGTTCTTTCATTCATAGACCTATCAACTGATATAGGCAAATGAATAAAATGCCATGCTTTTTAATTTTAATACATTTTTATTAACTTGACAGGTATATAACGGAATCTTTCATCGTAATTTTCACCAATTTTTCAGCTATCTGATCAACTTTAAAATTTGCACACGTTTCAAGGAGCTATGGCAATACAATAATTGCAGAACATTGTTCTAGTGTTCTCACTTAGTCTAGGTAATTTACCCCCACATTGGGGGTCTGCCTTGCAAAAGGCATATGGGTTCTGAGAATAAGATATCAAAAATGAAACTAAATTAGATAAAGGGAAAATGTTTGGGGTGCAAAAAACCCTAAACTTTTTGAACTTTTTATATATTTTGTGGAAAAAAAAGTATAAAAAAACGCTTTCAATCGAAGAAATTCTTATTTACAAAATTAAATTTTATTAAATTCTGCGTTAAAGACACCCTTCTTTAAGTTTAATTTGATTTAGGCGTTTAGCCACAATCGGTTGTTAAACATCGAAGAATTTTGCCAAGTTTAAAAAGTTAGTTTTGGTCATGTTCTACAGTCTATAACGCAGAAATGTCTAATTAAATCAAAAAATGTTATGTACTAAAAGTTATAGATCATTCATTACATTTTGTGCAAGATAGGATTTTTAAAGTAAAAATTTGCCCATTCCTACTCCAAGATATGTCAAAAAAGCAGAAAGTTGTGGTTGATTGTGGATAAACTGTTAAAAATGCAAACAAATCACGAATAGTACGGGGAAATCGGCTTCAAACCTTGAACTCAAAAAATTAAAAGGTCTCTCTCTTTTTTTTTTTTTTTTTTTTTTTTTTTTTTTTTTTTTTTTTTTTTTTTTTTTTTTTTTGTAATGGGAGGAGGAAAATCTTGCATTAGACGAAGTGGGCCGTGTGATCGTTTACTGTGATCGTTTATTTATTAACAATTTAGTTGAAGGTCAGTAAATTTTATTATTGCTGAACCTTCCTAGAACTATGAAGACAATATGGTTAAATTTTCGTAAAGATTGGTTCAATGGTTTCCGTGGTTAGTGATCATAAATGTACATTTTTATTTTTTTAACATTTCTTATATACATTTATTGAAATTTATAACTGTTCAATATATATACATCAAGTAAATGTATTAACAATGATGACAATAACATTTTAAAACTTGAAAAGAACTAACCATCAGTAGCACTTTATTAAAAATTCTACACTAGAAGGTCTCTAGGCCATCTTCGTTTCAGACGCCTCGGAGGATTATCAGGAATGGAGTCTGAAACCAGTTGAGAAACTAACGGACTTGAGCGGTTATGGAACTTACTATGAAAGGATAGGTATCTGGTTTGGGCTATATCAGTAACATAAGAAACATTAAGATCTTTATGGATAAGTTTATTGGTGACAAAGTAAGAAGCATTGAGGATTTTTCGAAGGATTTCGGATTGTAACGATTGAATACGAGATGGATTGGATTGTTTAGTTGAGCCCCAAAGCTCAACTCCGTAGGTCCAAATAGGTCCAATCACAATGTATATGAGTCTTTTGTAATTAATTAACGTTTGTCTAGTAAATGTTGAAGTACTCTCTAACGACGAGCAGTTTCTTGTCGTTTTAGTCTTGTTTAATAAACAAAATATGGCTCTTCATTTAAAAAAAAGTAGTATGGATTAATTCCAAGCAAGATGAAATTTTCAAGTTCACAAATTTTAAAAAGTCCCGGAATCATATTTGTAATTTTCAATTCAAAATGGCGCAACAAGGCTTTTTAGCAAGCTAAAAAGCCTTGTGCGTGTTTATTCTCATAACTTTGTCAAGACCACATTTCTTAAATCCTGAGTAACTTGAGTACTCACAAAGGATACATGTTTTGAAGAGCCTTAAATAAATTTAAAAAAGAAAACTGATTTTTTATTTATTATTATTTTTTTTTTTAAGATGATCGATTCCTCGGAGAGATATACAACGCTGATGACATCCATAAAGTACAAGGGGAACAAGATTAGGATGAAACGATGCCTCCCCTGGGATGAAGACATCTATAGGTACAACCCTCCCCCCACCCCCCTGAAATAAGTTATGCCAGAGAACGTAGCTCTACTTGAGGGAATCAGGTTTATTCAAGATTAGGGGGCTTACAAGGAAAGTAAATATTTTTAGTGAGGGAAATCCCCGATCCCCCGTCCATGTGATAGAGCACGGTCGCCTTATCAAGGGAATTTTCCCCAGAACAATCCCCGCTCCGTAGACACTGCATTATTTGTTTCAAAGTTTACTTCTGCCTCAACCTAAACAGAGCCAAACCCTACTTTAATATTATTTATATATTATTACACTGACTATATAAAACTATTAATTAATGAACATAATGCACGTTTTGAAGAGGATGCTGAAATATTTTCTTTTTTTCTTTGTATTAGTTATAGTTCCCTCTGAAAAAAAGATGTGTAATTGTTTATCCGATTTAATTGTAAATATAACAAATTGTTTACCTCATTTAATATTAATTATAAATAATAATGGTTAAGTACACCACTTGTTTTAAGTAACCCGTCACATCAATTAAACGATTACCTTCTTGAGGTTCAGTCATAAAATAAAAAAAACAACTATTTTGGTGACGTTTCGAGATTGTTCTCATAATCATGCCAATGTTACTAGTGGATATGAATAGATATCCAATAAATATATATATATATATATATATATATATATATATATCCTTGATCCACTACCTATCCACCTACCAGAAGTAAATGTTGAAAAAAGGAAAAATATTGGGACATGAAAGAAAACAACAAAGAACATAGGAGACATTCAAATATTATAACAAAAAAAAATAAGCGAGAAAAAAAAAAAAAAAAAAGAAATTTATATCTTACAATTATACCCAAATTATAAATATCATAAATTATTGTCATATTATAATTGTGCTTGTAGACAGATTAGTATGCTGTGTATGTATCAACCAAATAAAGTTGACAGCATTATGTGTTTTATATTAATAAAGCATATCTCCCTCTTATTGCATTATTTATTCAAACCCAAGCTATTTTTTCCCCCAAAACTCACATTTTTCTCTTGTAATTTTTACTGGTTCATATTTTATTCATTGTCTACACAAAATGTTTTAAGCCAGCCAAAGGAAACAAGAACAATAATTATTTATTCATTTAGAATTTTATGATTACAAAACAGCTTATTTACAAGTTTAAGGGTATCGTATCTTCGGATTTGGATTTAGAAATATGCGCACATTTCTAAATATTTTTGATCTGGTTTAAAAAAAAAAAATACATTAAATCAGTTACCAATTAGCTACAGCTCCCCCTGGTAAAATCTATAAACTTTTAGAAGGAATAGATTGCTAATAAAATAACTTAAATCTGGTTAGAAGTAGTTTTAGCCAGTTTATGGAGGATACCCAGGCCCTCTGTAAATATGGATGAAGCAGTTCGCATTAGAAAACCAAGACTAAACTTAGTTATAATTTATGACTGGCCTAAAACTTTACCTTAACGCTGAATGACTAATCTGGAAACTGAACCTGGTTTTGTCGAATTAAAAATCTGTTATACAAAATTTGCTGTAAATAATTAAATGTCAAGTATCCTTCCGCATGATAAAGTAGAGGAACACATGACACAAAAACAAAATAAATAAATAATAATAATAATTAGAGATGTGCCGACTAGTCGGGATAGCTGTCTTTGTAGTCGGCAAAAACCGACCAATAATTAGAATTATTGATTATAATTTTAATTATGGATTAATCTTTACAGATTATTATTTATAGAACATTGCCGGTGTAAACCGAATTCTAACGAAAGCAATTATCGGCTTTTAGACTAATTGACTTTTTTTCCAGGCAACTAGTCAGCCCATCTAATAATAATAGATGGTTAAACCCACCCAGAAGACTACATTTCGGTCCCATATAACGGCCCTATATACACCAAAACCATTGTTATCCCATTTTCCTTCACCTAAAGATAAAATAGAAACTATCTAAAAAAATCGGAATATAAGAATTCAATGTGTAACTAAATACACATATAAATAAATATTAAAAGAACATGCAAGAAGCAGAATTACAATCGCACTATAAATTAATGTGAAAATAACAACAGACGGTCAACTATGACTTTTCCCGACTAGTTGGCTAGCAAACAGGCCGATTGGTTGGCGGAATCGATGCTTCCGTAGGAATTTTAGTTACATCAGCAATGATCAAGGCACTTCATTTACTTCCTTATAAGCCGTCTGTACATGAAGCTATAGGTTTTTTTTTAGCTTATATTTTTTCTTCTGTTTTTAAAAAAGAAGGGCCGGTATGTAACGGAATGTTTTTTTAGACAAATAAAAGTCATCAATTTACTTGATTTAGCCTAGTCATAACATATAATTGTATAAAATCACGTTTGTAAACTGCTAAAAATAATTTTTAGCAAAAAAAAACAAAACAAAACCGACTTCAAGATTAAACCTACATACAAACTTGAACTAAAAAATAACAAAGACTTATCGAGGTTATCTATCATTCCACTTTTCTTCATGTAAATAAGAAAATTTAACTCAAAATCGGAGTTAAAATCATTACATATATTTTTTAATAATGGGTATGTGTATGTTGTTTGTTCATACATATAAAATCATTAATACAGAAAATTAAATACCTGGGTACCAATTTATCGTAAAACTTTCAACTGAACTGCGCTTTTTTCGGAGGGTGCCTATAAGTAGACTTACCGCCTTCCACCAGTGGCGATCTTTTCTTTATTCTTTAGGACGGTTGAAAGAGAACTACGCGAAATTCGGAATTCACTAGCAGCAAACGCTAAACTTCTCTCCCCTCTCTCCACTTTGGAAATCAATTTCAACTTCTCGTTAATTGAAAGAATTTTCAATAGCCACTGTAAAACCACTCGAGTGTTTAACTAATAATAAGTGACTGGTGTAACTATGAACTGGAAAGATAAACAATGAAGAAATTCTTTTAATTTGAGTTCGAGTTATAGAGACGATGACTTCTAATACGCAGTTTATTTCATAGAGGTGGTCCTAGAAGTTCTCTCTTTTGAACTCTATTTTCAGTTCGACTTATTTACACAATTGTTCAGGTTTTTTTGTCTGAAATCGTCTCTTTGAGGTGAAATTTAAGTGTAATGTACTTCCGACCGTAGATTTTGTTCGAACCATTTAAGAATTCAGCTTATCGAAGTACGACATATTGAGAGTTGACTGTATATGTAAATTATATTTGTTAATAATTTAGACTTAGTCACCATGGAGGTTTTAGATAATCATAATTATAAACATGTTTAAAATGGAAGGTTATATAACAGTGACTTTTAACTGTTTTTTTTTTTTCTTAAAAAGTGCGGAGTTGATTTCAAAATATATTTTATGGTACCACCTCTGAAGTATGCCCTACCGATCTAAAAAAGATTCATCAAAGTTGATTCAGAATTGACGGAGTAATCGCGTAACAAAATACAAAAAAAAAAAATACAGACGAGTTGAGAACCTCCTCTTTTTTGAAGTCGGTTGAAAAATAACAGTTTAAAGATATTTGTAAAGGAACGATCCGAGGAAGTATTGATGGAGGGAAACTATTTTAATTTGGTATAGTGGTGAGATTCCAGTTAGAGTTGAATTGGTTCTCCGGTCCATAAAAGGTAGCACCAATAAATAAAATAACTGAGAAACCAATAATACGGCTCTTGCGTCACTATGGACAAGATATATATTAGAGGAGAGAACGTACTGAACCATTCGCCAAGTTGTAATATGATATAATATACGTAATAGCAGAAGATAAATATTTAATAATCATAGGGAAAACCAAAAGAATCGTCTATTTACTTGTTTATTTATCTGACTACCCCAACTACCCCTTCTTCCTCTTCCTAGAACATTCCAGTTTACTCTAGAACCAAATAGATTCAAGAAGTCCTTCCGATTTTTGCCGCTAGGACCTACCCTTAAGGAGCAATATTAGTTTGAATGAATAAACTAAAGTTTTGCCCACATTTTTTTGACACGCACTACCTTTGTTGGTGTACATCCGATCGAAAATTCGCCGAAAGGTTCCTGATCAGAAATTTAATGGAGAATATTGTGCGTTATATAACATTTTTCGCTAGTACTACCGTTAAGGAGCTATATTGGTTTGACTGAAGAACGTAAAGTGTTGGGGCTATTTGACTCTCTCTAGCTTTGTTGGTGTTCGGATCGAAAATTTGCCATCAGTTTCTTCATCAAAAGCAACGGAAAAAAATATATATATATACCTCAAGAGAAAACATAATGAAGGCATAGACACTATATGCCAGACAATACGCCGCAGACTAGAGCGAACTACGGCTATATAACTAACGCTGACTGAACAATTAACCTCACCTTAATTAGGGCAGTGTCAGTTGGGTCGGAGCTGGTTTGGCCCCGCGCCATCTCTCGCAATATTTCACTCCTCTTGCCATTGTAGTCTCCTTTTATTAATGTATACTCTTCCCTGTAATCCCCGATTTGATTTGTGAGAGGGTGTATTACTAACAAGATTACTACCGTCGCAAAGTATCATTTACTTTAAGTTTATTTTCTGAAAAAAAGAGATTATGCAAGGACCGTTTAAGGAGCGTAGAAGAAGCATCAAGCCTATCTATAAAGATAAGTAATTGCATAAATGTCGAAATAGTAAAGGTCGAAGTAGTCTATAACGGGGAGCAGTTTCTTGTTTAATGGGTCGGTGATTCTCAGATAACGAGCAATTTCTAAAACAGAAATTATAAAATTTTGAACCTTTACAAAACATAAACAAAAAAAAATTAAGAAGGATTTCTATTATACTGCCTATTATTAGTCTACATTATACTGCTCGTTACAACTCAAATTCTATTATCATAATCGGAATTTAAAATTTAAATTTTTTTACCTTCGTGGAGGTTACATTACTACCTCAGTAGTTATCAAACAGTTTTCTATTCCTTAATAGATTTTTGGAGTAACATGTCATCATCGAAATGGATTTTTTTTTATATATATATCAATTTATTGAAATTTACAACTATACGAATATGTACATCAAGTAAATGAGCTGATAACGATTACAATGACATGTAAAAACTTGAAAAGAACTACTCATCAGTACCACTTTAATAAAATTCTACACTAGAAGATCTCTAGGCCTCGGAGGATTATCGGGAGTGGAGTGGGAAGCAAGTTGAGAAACTAATGAATTTGAGTGGTTATGGAGCTTACTATGAAAGGATAGGTATCTGGTTTGGGCTAACTCAGCAACGTATGGAACATTAAGGTCTTTATGGATAAGTTTATTAGTGACAAAGTAACGGCCATTTAGGATTTTTGGATTATAAGGATTGTATACGAGATGAATTGGATGGTTTAGTAGAGCCCAAAAGCTCAACTCCGTACATCCAAATAGGTCTAATAACAGTCATGTAAATAAGTCTTTTGTAATGAATTGCGTGGTTTGATCGTTTGTCTAGTAAATGTTGAAGTAGTCTGTAACGAAGAGCAGTTTCTTGTCGCTTTAGTCTTTCATCGAAACAATAAATAATAAATAAATAAACAATATCATAAAATTATAAAATAAGTCGGTACAGAAACACAAGCAGTACTGCTTTTTTATTTAATTTATTTTTCCCATGAGTTCACAATCATAACTAAGAGGTCTCTTTGTCACAAATGTTGCAGAGTCCGAAATACCAGCCCATGTGCTGGGAAAAAGTCCCAACAACTCACTCCTGATCACACGCCGTCACCACAGGGTCAAGAAAGAACTAACGAGAATCCTCGATAATGAAGACTTTACCTGCTTAGATGAGGTTTAATGTGTCTATAATAACGGACCCATGAGGTATGCGGACATTGTCGCATTTCCGAACAACGGGCGGAAAGCATTTATCCAAATCTTACTTTAAATCTTGAAAATGATAATCTCGATCAATCAGGTGAAGAAGAAAGCGATAAAATAGAAATATGTGGAAAATGTATCCCTTCCCTTAAATTAATTCCGCGAGATGAATCGGGAATTTTCCGCGAGAGGCTTATGGTTAGGGTCTCGTGTAGTTATATCAAACAAGGGGCTTTTTGATGGACCTGGTTGTGGACGTGAGGGGTATTGTGATGAAGGCCGAAAATTTAATCTTGGACTCACTGGATACTATCTTACATGGAAGTTGCACATTCCAAATATAAGGTTATGACGACCTTCCTGGCTCTAGTGCGCTGTAGAAATTGAAAAATAAAATCCAACCGATGGTTTAGGAATCGCTAGTGTTGCCACTTTTTTAATGCAAATATTTCCATTTCAAAATCTTACCACCATCATTTGATTTCAAACGTTTTTCAAAAGTCCATGGATTTTTTTCAGGGACAAACTTTAAGTTATTTTAGTTACCTGGAATGTTAACTATTTCAAAAACTTTTTTAATTCTAGGCCAACAGTGCCCTCCAATCTAGGGAAATTGGTAATTTCCATTGAATGAAAGATGAAGTAGAAGTGATTTATCTACCAACGTAGAAGGTAAAAACCTAAGATGTGGTATACCCACGGATGTTACTAAACCGGCGTTTGAAAGCAAATAAGGAGAATAAAACATCATTATTTACGTCATTTTTTAATGAGATAATTTTTTTTTTTCTGTAGAAGTGTGATGAAAGAAAAAAAATTGAAACCACAGCTGTAGGCCCAGTACGAATGAGAGACCTGAAAATTGTTCCGATAGGTATCAGCGGCAGGGGAAAATACTATTTCTATTACTTCCACTAGTAATGTTGTGCCTCGAGGTACAAGCCCGCCCCATAGCTCAGACAAGATTCGTTACTCCGGACCAGTGATAGATCAATCAAGTGATTAGCCAAGTACAAGGAGACCCATATCCTCAGGACAACTAGTGGGCATCGATATTCAATTTACCAAGGACATTGCGGACTGATTGTTACATATATACATTAGTAAACTCTCTCTTATCCGGCGTTCTCTTGCAGGTACGCCCCAGCTACAAATATTATAAAACAAAAATACTCTGTATTAAATTTTTGATAGGTAAACTGAGGCCAAAGTTCTAATCCGAGCAACACAAACAGTGGTAGAGCGTGAGAAAAACGTTAGACTAAAAAAGTTTAGAGCCCCAGTCAAAAGACAAGATATACATGTAAAAAAAAAAAAAAAGGCCTTTGAGACATAAACGTCTCCAAAAATAATGATAAAAAAAATTCTATTACACTGTAAAAGGAGAAGTTTCACACCAGTTAAGACATGTTGGTAATAATAAAAAATTAAAATATGTATAAATCTAAGTTAGATGTAAGATGAAAAGAGTGTCTGTAACGCAATTATTGATAGAGGTATGTCAAAAAATATTAATAAAAAGATGAAATATTAATGGAAAACTTACATGTTCCTCTAATGAAGTTTTTATGGACTAATGTTACTGATTAGATGTATAATCCAAATGTTCTTAGCTTACCTGAAAAATAGAAAATAAAAATACATTATTTTTTAGTATATATTTTTTTTTAATAAACAATTGAATGGGTCCGCCAAAAAATGTTCTAAGCGGCAAATATAAACTTTTGAGTAATCAGTGAAAGAAAATAATAATCTGAAGTTTTTGTTAGTTTTGTAGGTTAGATTTTATATTCTCCAATCCTTACAATCCTTCGAAAAATCCTCAATGCACCTTACTTTGTAACCAATAAACTTATCCATAAAAATCTTCCATGTTCCATATGTTGCGGATTTAGCCCAAACCAGATATCTATCCTTTCATAGTAAGCTCCATAACCACTCAAATCCCCTAATTTCTTAACTTGCCTCGGAGGATTATCAGAAATAGTGTGTTCTGATAATCCTCCGAGGCGTCTGAAACGAAGATGGCCTAGAGACCTTCTGGTGTTAATTAATAAAGTGCTACTGATGGTTTGTTCTTTTCAAGTTTTGACATGTTATTGCAATCGTTTTCAAAACATTTACTTGATGTATATATATTGTACAGTTGTAAATTACAATAAATCGTTATTAAAAAAAAAATAAAAGATTTTATATTCACATATGGGTTATATTTACATGTATAATAATATAATGGAGTACTGTATCAGATAAAGACGTACTATTTTAAATTTTATAAACTTCAAAATCGCCACTTCGGGAAATTTGTCGCTTGGAACGTTTTTCTGCGGAGCCATTCAATTGTTCAAGAAGTTATGCAAAAAAGAACAAAATTATAAAGAAGTTTTTCTGGAATGGGTTTTAAAGTAAAATGAATAATAAATAATTTAATTTGTAAAATAATGAAGAACACTGAAGATTTTAAATACAGTTGTGTAAGGCCAGGATACAAGAGTGACAGTTTAATAGACACCGTAGTGAAAATAATACCAGTATAGATCTAATTATACATAGGTGTTATTGCACTACAAAGTAAGAATTTCTCTATTATAAGTTGTGTCTTAAACCTTAGATTGTTTTGAGGAATCTAGCATTAAAATCTATATCTACTGTAAATTAGAATACAGTTTAAATCTCAGAGTAATGTTTTCTTATCTTGTTTTTGTCCCTAGTAAATATGAAATCCAAGATCTTCGATATTTTAAGGGAATTATTTTCATCTCTATCACTTCTCTTAAGATTATCTTGACTTCGCTAGTTTTACAAACGTCTCCCTTTTGAAGTTCTGAATGTCTTCTCGCTCATAAATTATTCAAATAAATAAAAAGGTTAAGAAGAATAATTTTATTCAATAAAAGTAACGACTAAACAGCCAATCAAGTGTAAATACCGAGCTCAAAGAAAATCAGAAATATTCACTTCTCAAACGAAACAACACGACTTCAAAAGGAATCAACAAACTTCTTGTTTATTCAAAAGCAAATGAAATTCTTCGTTCAGATATTTTTAAAAAAAATTATAAGCAGACACTGATGAATAATGTAAACGTTTTTAAAAATTAAATAAATAAAAAGTTGACTTGTATATAAATAATGTATACTTAGGTTTATGATATTTTGTTTGTTCCATCCGTAGAGAAGGGGTAGCATTGTGCTGGCTAAAAATAGTCCATACCAACCTTATTCATTCTTATATAATAACTAAACCATAACGTCAGTATGTACAGCCAGTTACTTTATGTTAGTATGCTTCCTTTCTAACTACCCTAAACACGCTTCCGTAAAAAATCCTTGGATTACAGAAAATCCAAGTCGACCTGTTCTCACAGCTCGTCGTACCCAGTCGCGGGAAGACCTTAATTTCATATTTTTGTTCAGTTTTTTTTTGTTTTGTTTTTTGTCTTTATTTATCTTAATTCACAACTGTCAAATACATTAATGACAAACAGCAAATGAGATGACTGAAAAACAAAAAGAAGGGGTGATCAAAGTTTATATTATTTTTGCAATACCAGTTTTAGACTGCTTATTTTCTTATAATGATTTTTCGTGATTTGAGACGAATCAGTGTCTCGGATAAAAAATTCACCTCTATAAAATCGATTCAAACTTTGATTTTCTATCGAAATCCGTCGTAAAAAATACCATATTCCATTGGGAATTCCAAAGTTGGGGTTGCTGGAGAAGAACTGGAGAAGGTTGGAGAGCAGAGTATAACCTAAAAAGAAACTTTATTTGACACAGTTAAGACCCTGAGAGTTTCGTTTCAAAATTTCAAAAACTGTGGGAAAAAAAGGGGATGGCCATCGAATATTGAACACCATGTATGAATATATGTATATATCGCTGTTTTTGGTAACCGATATATCGTGAATTGATATTCAGAGTTCAAATCGTCGATATGTAATATAGATAATTTTCTTACGATACCTAACCCCAAATAAGAATTACGGATTGAACCTAGAAAAATGAATATTAAAACCTTAAAAATTATTTTTAAATTTGGATTTTTGTGAAAAGCGATTAGATGTTCAACAAAATTAAAAACGTTTTAGTTAATTCGTCTAATAATTTTTTTCTAATTCCCAAAATCGCTGGATATTACGGCTGATATTTGAACGGTCTTCAAAGGATTACAAAAAAAAGAAGTATGGTCTGAGGGATGTTCCCTTCCTTTGAGGATCTTATCAAGGTCCGATGCCTTTCCACCTCAGTGCAGGTGAAACACGTCATTAGCCCCACCTGCCTGCCGTCTTAGGAACCAGATAAGGTCTTATACTTCACAAAACACAGAGATATAATAGGAGGAAATATCATGAGAATATCACTTCTCTAGCTTTAATTTTAGTTCAAATATTATATGTCTTCGTCACAACTGTAGTTCAGCTGCTTCAACTCAAAAAAATAAAGGACTTGGCACTAACAAAAAAATTGTATAATATTCAACCCCGATTATCCGAACTTTTCGCTTATCCGAACCACCTCTGACATCAATTAGTTCGGATAATCGAGGTTCTACTGCATATGATGTGGCAAACCTCGTTTCTTCCACTCAACATTTAATGTTTCAGTATTGTGAATTTTATTATTATAAAACATTCCAAGAACTGCGAAAATAAAAATAAAATTTGGTACAGAAGGATACAGTAGTTTTACCATTGTAAACTGTATTGCGGATGGCGCTCACCAGGTAGATTTTTAAACTTCACTGGGATCCACATGTTGCACCACATATTTAAATATTTTTTAATAATTTAATTTGGGATTTAATAATTCCAAGGAAGTAAGGGAGTTTTTTTTTTTTTTTTTATTTATTTTTTTTTTTTAAATAGAAAAATAAAGCTAAAGTCAACAATTTACTTTACATAGCAAAGATAGTTAATGGTGAAATTTGGAATTCAATCATGCCGAAAAAAGATATCGTGTTTATAGACTTTTATATATATATATATATATATATATATATATAAATATATAAAACAAAAATATCTAGCATGAAATTGCAAATACTTATAGTAATCCAGTCAATAAGTGCTGAAATGAGGGGTGTAGAGTGAATAAAATATGTGATTATTTTTGACATCAAGACTTCGTTAGGAGCTAACGGTGGGGGGAGGGAAGAAGTTCCCACTTTTTGGTTATTCGATTATGATTCGAAAACGGTGGACTCTAAAAAAATATGATACAAATAAAAATTAAAGCTAATTCCCTATACAATTGTTCCTATACATATTTGTAGAACATTCAACTGTTTTCGAAATATACGTTATTGAAATCGATAATTTTCGCAAAAAAAAAATTTTTTACATCTCTTTTTGTCCAAACATTTGCTACTAGTGCCTTCGACGATCGTTTCACAGAAAAAATGTCTGAATCAAAGTTGTAGAGCATTAAATTTACTTTTATTTCATATATACGTTTCTGGAACAAGAAAGCAAATATTTGACTAAAAGTGAGGTAAAGATTTTTAATTTCGAAAATTATCGATTTTGAATAGCGCATATCTCAAAAACCGCTGAAAGTTCGACAAATACGTATATATATATATATATATATATATATATATATATATATATATATATATATATATATATATATATAAGATTTTATAGGAAATTTAATTAGCTATAATTTTTATCCGTAGCATATTTTCCTAGAGTCCACCGTTTTCCAGATAAAATCGAAAAACCTTGGGATCTTCTCCCCTTCCCCCAATGTAAGCTCATCCCCCAGGGGCGAGGTTTTTTGTATGTTTACCATCTAACAACTCCTAACGAAGCTTTCAGGTAAAAAATAATCGTATATTTTATGCACTTTACAATATGTTTTTGACTGGACTATAGCCGTTTCCTTTTCGTCTTCCAATCTTTATAATAAATTTCAATTAAGAACTAACATTTTTTAATTATGACACAAAACTAAAACTGTAATAAAAAAAAAAATAGTAGGTTACGTATGTTGATTATTTAGAAAGGCAGAAGTTATTTTTTGTTAATATCATAATCTTTCTTAAGGTTCGATAGTTGACGACAAAAAAAAATCCTAATTCTAGAATAAATAACGAACTATAAAGTTAATTCAAAAATAAAAATTATGATAATTAAATTTCATGGTTTCATTTCAATCAACTTATTTTTAAGCGTAGAAGTATAAATGAATTAACTGGCCAAATAGTCGGCATTTTTTTCCGACTAGTCCTCGACTACAAATGATGTCAATAGGAGTGCTATTGAAATAACGTTGATCAAAAGATCACCCCGAGCTAACTCCAACACTTGATGCGCAACCATTAAATTGATTTCCCTAGGGCGCTCTAACCGTTAAGTAGCTCCGGCATACCGCGGCAGGGACAAGGCACGCTGAGGCTCATATAAAGTTACAAATTATCGCAGCCCAGAGATTGCCGCTCGTCAGGGTGCAGGGCAGGTAGCTGCTTTGTCTCCGGAGAAATGAACGACAGGGACAATGCCTTTGATACCTTAGAGGCAGAAAAAAAGAATACGACAACAAGGAAGGTGGTGGCGTATTGTCTTGTGCGGCTGCGAGCTGTCCTCCATTGTACCTCTGTCTGTGCGGCTTGTACAACCTCTAGGGTCTTTATCACTGTTACTCTAAGCGACTCAACATGGAAGGCAGTTTAGGATAATATCTACCGTCCTCAGATTATGTCATAGTCAGGGCTGTGAAATATATTTTTAAAAAATACTATAAAACATAAGGAAATATATTGGGTAAAATATGCAATTAATTACCGAACATATGCCAATATCTACATTTATACCACCTTCTTCCTTAGAAACCCGCAGGTTCCTAGTTACCTCTCCCATCTTCCCCTACTTCGACTACTGCTGTGCTGTGTACAGGGGTGTTTCTGAGGATCTCGAGGCCAGACTCAAAAGACTATTTAACTGCTTTATCCGTTTTATTTTCGGGATCTCGAGAAGCGCCTGCTTTTCGCAGTTTTATGCGGCTCATTCCTTCCTACCGTCGCCAGTATTTCCTGGCATTCTTTCTCTTTCAGTCCAATCCCACCATCAACCTTATGTTATATATAATATATAATTAAATATACTTAGTTATATAACATACACATTATATTATAGCGTTATCCCGAGACGTCCCGAATAAATTTTTTTTTTTGGTTTTCCTGTCACACTCCCATCATCTCGTTATTGCGAGATACCCATAATAAACAATTGTTAAGTATTTTTAATTCGTTAATATAAAGTGTGTCCCACGAACAGTTTGAATCTAAAAATGTATTTTCTTCAGTGCATTAGTGACTAAGAGTTGCATTATTTTTGGAATCCATATTTGGCCTTGTTCCAAGTTCCATTCCTTAATCTATTACGGAATTATTCCAAAGGACTTAAACAATTTTCAATAGTGATTTTACAAAATTATTTAATTTCTGCATGTATTTAAAAAAAAAAAAAATGTTTTCCGTTGAACAACGTCTATTTAAACGTATACATACAACATAAGACATCAACTGAAGATTCAGGTAAGTTAATAATTTTACAAAGAATTAGTAATTGAATATTTTTATTTTTGCCATGTTTACTTCTTTTGTACGTTTAAACATTGTTCCGAAAATTAGGAAAAGTTTGTAAACAGTCTTCTGTTTAACTAAATACCGTACAAAATAATTCATCAATTCCACATATAAAAATTAGAGGTGGGCCGACTAATTGGCGACTAGTCTGGAAAGCCGAGTCGGTTAATAGTCCGCCATTTTTATTCATTTATATTTCTACAATTAAAAATAGGTTGATTAAAGAGAAAAATTCTCTTTGTCGATTATAATTTTTATTTTGATTCGTCTTTAGAGCTTGTTACTTCTTCCTGGAATAGGAACTTTTTTTTTGAAACTGAAAAAAATAAAATATAAGTTAAACTAAAACCTGTAACTACACGTATAGGCGGCTATAAAACTATAAACCAACGACCTCGAACATTGCCGATGTCACCCGAACTATTGCGGAAGCCACGATGGGGTTGGCCGACTAGTTAGCAGTAAATAATCGACTCACCTCTCATATCGATAAACTCGATATTAAACTCCTAATCATCATATTGGTTTAAATAATTTAGCTATAAAATAAATATATCTCTAAAGATAAATATATCAATTCAGACATTGATATAAACCTCATTTTTATAAAAGCTATAATCCATAAGAGGAAGGAAATATGAATTGAGGAAAAGCCAAACAGGAGGACTATACAATCTGCTTATATGTTGTCCATTCAGCGTGGGCTCTCACCAAATCCTCTTAGCCTGATGCCAGCCATTATGTTATGAAAATTTCACATTCGCCAGGACATATTTATAAACCGCGACAAAAGTACTATAAACGAACTGAAAGAGCTTCTCTATTGAATTTACATTTATTAATAAATGAAATATTTCAATGTATACGAACATGTATAATAAGAGTTTAAACTCTAGAATAATAAATTAAACAATGAAACATTAAAAGTCCCTCAATATACTATAAAAAAAAAAAAAAAAAAAAAAAAAAAATCCATAATCTTTCAGTAAATTAACGAAGTAAAATACTTAGGAGTGTTTTAATTCTTACAGTTGTGAATACGATTTTAACTGGAACTAGGGGACTCACAGATTTGAATGCCAATTTTTGTGAAGGTAGTAGGGACCAATAATAGTGGAAAACTAGTGTTATAGCCGCCATTAAGCATTAGGAGTCGAGAAAAAAATAAAATATGAAAATCACGTTTTATTTTTTTTCTCAGCTCTCAGTCAATATAGATAAATGATTCTTCCACATAAAGTTGTAGTTTTATATACTATTTGAAATAAAAATACTTTCGTTATGCTGAAAACACGACGGCTTAAGAGTGCTCAAAAACTCGGAAAAATGACAAAATTCCAATGAAATCCGCAATCTGTGGAAAAAAAAATTTTAATGAAAAAATGACCTGAAATGTCGATTTAGCGCATCCAAAACCTCTTATATGTGAAAATTTATAAAAAATTAAAAAAAATACTGATTTTTACCCCTTTCAAGGACGTTAAAATTTTGAGATTTCATCAACTTCTGACGGCCATAACAACTTCTGTGTTCAACCGATTACAATAGTAATAACATCACAACAATCAGCGTGCATTAAGCTTTTTATCGATACACTGCATTGGATTTACTCCAGATTTTAGTAGACAAAAACTGATGAGAATAAAATCTCCAAGATCAACTATAGCTTGAGATATCTCAATAAGGAGAAATCCTGCGACCACCGGATTTAGGCTAAACTATGCAGCCTTAGGGTTTCTAGATGACCTTAAAATGTGGGTTCAATCGGTGGGATGAGACGTATGTTCTATATCCATTCTTCAACTTGGTTATTCAGTTTATTAGGTTTTCTATTTTTTAGTGTTTTTTATTTGGCAGATACCATTATATATATATATATATATATATATATATATATATATATATATATATATATATATATATATATATATATTATTTCTATTTATGTGCATATATAAAGGTTATAAAATACTAATTACTTAAATGTACAGCAGGCACAAAATTATATTTAAACAAAAAAGAATTGAAAAAGGAAATTTTTTTTCAGGTTTCAAAAAAATCAATTTAGTTAAGCAAATGGGTTTTAATTCTTCGGCTATTCAACATTTAAACACAATACAAGTTAACTTCCGAAACAAACGTTGGATTTAAGATTTTCTTCTGCGTTTGTACCTTTCCCTGTACGTATTTTTTTCCCTTAATATAACGAAAGCGGCCATGTTTCGGACCCACAGAAAACGGTAGGTAGTATAATTGCCTTATTTATCCGATTTTTTTAATTCCGTGCTATACGCTTTTTAATTTTTACTAAACTTCATAAACAATATAATTAGATACAGGAGCAGTTTCTATTCACTGAGGGGAAACTATTTCGCTAGTATTCAATGGAGCTATTCCCGTTGATAAATATTTAATTCTAGTTTACTGGGTCACATCCACCCGGCAGGCATTTAATAATGCAAGTACCCTCCGAGCAAAGGTCCTTTAACTTGGGATAGTATTCTGGTGAACCAACTAACGTGGGGCTGTTATAAAAGTTTAAAGCAACAGGAAACGACAAAGATTAAGACATATTAAACATGTATATTGTTGGATTTATGTTACAGTCGGAAATAATTAAATTAAATTCCTATATTTCCGAGAGTGGAAAGAAATATTTCATGGTTCTTCTATTATAACTACGATCCAGAATGTTTAAGGTGGTATCTAGAATGGTGTCTATAATTTCGGCCTCTGGAAAAACCTATTTACTAACGAGTTTGGTTCTTAGTGATACTCTTAAGTCACATAGGAACTACTAAGTTAATCACTTCATCTAGAAGTATAGTTTCGTTCTAATATATATATATATAATGTACAGTAGGACCTCATTATCCGGGTTCAACTAACCGGAGTTCCGATGGGATTTTTTTTTTTAATAAGGTAAATTTTATTGGAGAAGATGATCCGGGATGCAGTCAAAGAGGAACATCACGTCAAAGTGGAAACGCTGTAATGCCTGCCAACGTTTTGACCTGCCTTGCAGGTCTTCTTCAGGGCTAGAATGAAAAAAATACTTGATGTGACAAAAATAAAAGACTGATAAACAGATGACAAATGGAATACAGAATGAAATGGATAAAAAATAATATAAAAAAAAACCGCTATAGAAAAGAACAGATACGTAAATCAGTGATAATACAAAGCAGCAAGGTAAGGATAAGGACAAGATAAGAATAAAAGGGAAAAAAATAAAAAATAAAATCTTCTGTTTTAAAAGGATTTTTCTTGGCTATTCGAAGTTTCCTTCAACCACAAATAAAATAAAAAGTAATGTAAGGGTAGTGGTTAAAAGGATAATAAATGAACTATGGCTGCATCCCTGATCATCTTCTTTTCCATTCATCATGACAGTCAACTATACTTCAATCATTATGGATTGTTTACATTTATTATTTATAAAAAATATTCATTTTAATAACTTAATACGCAAGAGTACTTCTAAAGATTACATAATCGTTAGTTACGTAATGATCTTAGAAAATAAAGAAATAAAATTATGAGTGGAAAAAATCGTATGAATGAGCCGTTTTCTGTAATCATTTAATTATGAAATTCATGTTCTTAAAACGGTAATGTTTTCAAGTATTTCTAGAAAACTTCAACTGGCCTTTTGCCTACAAATTTAACCAGTTGTTTTTTTAGTCTACCCTTAAATACGAGCAAACGAAATGACGAAAAACACTTAACCATTATAAACCATGTGGGAAAAGGTGAAAGTGGTAACACGGTGGGAATTGATGAGCAAACTTTCGTGATATTTTGAAGAAGAGAAATGACATTTCCGACTATCGTGCTCACAGAAAACAATGAAGAACTCTACATTAAAATACGTTGAAGTTTTGAACAGGAGACCGCTAAATATAGCAGCATTATCTTACTAACGACAATGAGAATTGATATAACAAAATAAAGGTTCGATAAAAAATAAACTAAAAGTACTAATTTTTCTTCTAAATGAAATTTCAACACATATGTTAAATCATGCATTTATACATTCATTCTTATTAATTTTGTATATTATAGGTTAATCTATACAATTATATAAAAGGACAAGCTATTTTTCGTTTGTGATCACTAAACGCAAAATCTACAGCTCCAATCAGTACCAAATTTTAAATATTCAATCTTTATAGTTCAAGGAAGATTTAGCAGTAATAAAATTAATAGATTTTCAATCAGCCTGTTGTTAAAAATACGATAAATATGAGTTGCGCATTGACGTTGGAAAATTGAGCTATAGGTGGCGAGCGCCATTCAAGAGAGGTTACAAAGATAAGGTTTTATATAGAGCTAGAAATTGATAATGAAATTTGCTAAATTCGATTAAATTGTTATAAAAAAGCGGTTTTTGCGCGAATAAAATGTTATAAAAAGGCGCTATTGAACGATAATAGCGGTAATCTGCAACAGAGTTTGCAATGGTAAAACTATTGAATCCATCTCTACTAAATTTTTACTTAATCATTTTCATAGCTATAGGAAGGTTTAGAAATAATCAAAATTTAAATGTACGATGTTGAGCGGCAGAAACGAGGTCTGCGTCACTGTCAGGTTCTTTTACGGTTAGAAATTAAAGTCCAACCAGATGATATCAATAAATTTATTTCTCTCAAATAATAATTATTACCAAATAAAAATGTCGATTCATTCCTCTTTGATATGGTTTGTAAAAATATAAATCATCGGCCTTTAGTTGTTAGAACTGATATTGCGATGGACTTAATAATCCGCAGAGTTTATTAATAGACTCTGTCCTGAATTACCAACTCATACATTAAAATTGAAAATTCAATGTCCGATTATGCTTTTACGTACATTTCAACCACCAAATATGTACAATTTAAAAATCACCAAGCTAAAAATTACTGTTATGCTGAAAGTACCTTTAATAACCATAACCATGCTCAATTGCATACTTCAATACAAGATTTTTACCGATAAACAAATAACACTTATTAGTATTAATAGTTAAAATTATCTATGTTGTTTAATTATAAGAACGGGCGAAGCCGCGACTGGGGATGCTAGTAAATGTATAAATACTTGTGTTAGTAATAAGAGTGATTTTCTGTTTGTTTGTTTTTTCGTTTTGTTTTTTAATTAACTACCTCTTAAGATTTTTTTAGACAAAAATTGACATCAGATTCTAATTCAGCACCCTCAAAAACATTAAAAAACGCTTATTCAATAAAATCAAAAAATATCATTTTTTCACCCTCTTCCAGGAAAATGAAACTTTTAAACCGATTATTGGTTGCATACCTTTGAATCGCCATTACTTCGTCACAAAATTCACTGGTTGGTATCGCTGGAAAAAGGAGAGTCTCAGCTTTCTTTTGATAAATATAAATGTAAAATTCGACCATCGAAAACAAAAACCTATTTAAAAAAATGGAAAATCCGAAAAACATTTTGATTTTTAACTTGGGTTTGAAACCAGATAGGATGATGAAACCAAATACATTTCAAGCGTATTACCATCCTATATTTTTAGTAAAAAAATAAAAGTTGATACGCTTAACCATCTAAACGTAATTCATGTTTTTATCAATTTAAACAAAAGTTGCCTACCATTTGGTCAGGCAAATTTTGAGGCTTACAAATTTTTATTTTTCTATTTGGATGAAATTTTGTATTTTAGGGTTCTTTTGAATGCTGAATTCGAATCCGATGTCGGTTCTTGAGAGAAAATTCCGTGATCCCCTATCTATACCCATCATTACCCCGAATAACAGGATTTCTACTGTATATAACAATAATAATTATACAAAAACTTCAGCTTTATTTAAGTCAATATCGTAACTCCTAACATATAACAAAGATGGTCAATATTAACATTTAACAATAAACACTTTGGCCAATCAGAATACAGGGGAAGAGAGGACAACTAAAGGTCATTAGCCAATCAGGATAGTGGACAAGTTGGGCCCATCAATCATTGGTTAGGACTTGGCAACTGCTCAACTTAGCAGCTAGCTTCCGATCCCTAGTGATTAATACCACCACCAATGGCACTCCACTAATCACCCAGGCTACTAACAAAGGCCAATATTATAGCAGCTCGAGATAGAAAGCTGTCATGTATAACCACGATGAGCAAATTAAAATTATAGATTCCTAATGAATTAAAATTATAAACAATAACAATACTAAGGAGATACAATGGAGAGCTGAGGTATATCCATATTGAGATCAATTCAAGTAATAACTGCCTTAACGATCATTAATTTTAAAAAATCTGGTTATTCCTTTTTTCTAATTATTATTATTATTATTATTATTAGCATTCCCCATTCCCCCGCGATCAGAAGAAAAGAACTTTAATAATTAATAATTAATAATAAAGAACAAGTTATGTTGACAAGACTATGAATTAGCCACTCAAAACTAGCCCAAAGCTACTTACTGGAAGCTAAGCCACTCCCAAAATGCAGCAAATGTCAGGTGTAAGATAAAAAACATTCTTCTGGCATAAAAAAACAAAAAAAAAACAGAAGCAGAGTCTTGCGATGGCCTTAAAAATCAAAACTTTTCAACCTTGTCAAAAAATAGCATGCTTCCACAATTGACTATTTAAAGGAAACTCATCTTTACAAAAATTTGTAGTTTTCAACATATGAATAATGCCTCTAACCAATTGTAGTTGTGTAAGGTACCAGAAAATGCATAAGTAAATAAAATTTACCCATATAATAGTTTTCATATAGTTTTATCTCAAAGCGAACCTTGGATAAAAAAAAATTCCCAGGCTTTTGAGAGCTTATAATATAATAATAATAGAACAAAAGAAATATAAGTAATTCATTTTATCTCTCGAAATTCTGCATACAATGTAATAATTTTTGTTTATCACATAAATAGGAAATAATTGGTCGAATGATGACCATCAAGCAAGTTACTAAAAAGAAGTTCGTCAGTCCTAATTTAGGAAGCATTGGTTCCCAGAAAGTTGGAAGTGAAAAAACAAAACAAAAAAAAACGAGAATAATTCTTTTAAAAAATACCACGCTCATTCATAAAAAATTAATACCGGGGTTTAATTAGTTTTCTTGTCGCTTGTTTTATTACAGGCTGAAATAAAGTTAATTCCGGCATCGTTAGTCCATCCTTCCCCCCTCCCACTCCTTCCTAAGTAATTCTCATCCCGGGGCTAAACCTCTTAAAATGGCCGAAGATAAAGCATCACTGTTTATCCCCTAACACGGTCCAATTACCAGAATTGTAATTAATAACCTAACAAAAATAAACTTTAATAGGTAAATTAGTTATTCTGTTACCATAAGGATGCAAAGTGTCGTTTCGCTATGTTAAACTGTTACTAGGTAGCAACCCATTTTCCATACATTCTTCCCAACATGTAATCAATCCTACAACTGAATAATCAAGGCTCTCTGAAGAAATAAAGTGGGAAAATGCTTTTTTGTAAACCGTTTTCAGATATTTTACCTTTTAGGGGAAGATACTACCAATAAGATACCAAACCAAAACGACAAGAAACTGCTCGACGTTTTCAACTTTCAACATTTACTAGACAACCGTTCAAAGGTTCCAGTTGATTACAAAAGACTCACATACATGACTGTGATTAGACCTATTTGGACGTACAGAGTTGAGCTTTGGGGCTCAACTAAACCATCCGATTCATCTCGAATTCAATCCTTACAATCCAAAATCCTTCGAAAAATCCTCAATGCTCCTTACTTTGTCACCAATAAACTTATCCATAAAGATCTTAATGTTCAATATGTTGCTGAGTTAGCCCACACCAGATACCTATCCTTTCATAGTGAGCTCCATAACCCCTCAAATCAGTTAGTTTCTCAAATTGCTTCCCACTCCATTACTGAAAACCTCCAAGGCGTCTGAAACGAAGATGGCCTAGAGACCTTCTGGTGTAGAATTTTTAATAAAGTGCTACTGATGAGTAGTTCCTTTCAAGTTTTAACATGTTATTGCAATAGTTGTTAATACATTTACTTGATGTATATATATTGTGCAGTTATAAATTTCAATAAATTTATATAAAAAATGTAAAAAAAAAAATAAAAATGTTAGTTTATGATCACTAACCACGGGAACTACTGATCCAATCTTTACGAAATTTTAACCATATCGTCTTCATAGTTCAAGGAAGTTACAGCAAAAATAAAATTTACCGATCTTCAGTGAAATTGTTAATAAAAAAAAACGATAAATATTTGGATCACAGTAAAATTTGAAAATCGATCGATATGTGACGAGCGCTGTTCTGTAATAGTTACAATAGTACCATTTTATCTAGAGCTTGAAATTGATAATAAAAATTAACTTATGTTAAATTAAGGTCTTAATGTAAAATAGATAAATAAGTGCGACATATGGATCAGTGAAGTTTGAAAATCGATTAACTATACAGTAAATAATTAAATAAGTAACTAAATAATATTTACATAGTTCCCTAATTACCAATTTATACATTAGTAAAAATTATTATATATACGGAGTTGAGCTTTAGTGCTCCACTAAACCAATTTAGCTCTTACCAAATCCTTAAAATTCAAAATCCTTCGAAAAGTTCACAATGCTCCTTAATTTCCCACTGAACTCAACCATAAAGATCTTGATGTTCCAAATGTTGCCCGTTTAGCCCAGAGCCCATACCTATACTCTCATAGTAAACCATAACCACTCAAATATCCTTAGCCTCACAACTTGCTCCCCACTCCATTCCCTATAACCCCCCGAGACGTCTGAAAAGAAGATGCCCTGGAGACCTTCTAGTATAAAACTTTTGTTTTTAATTTCAACTGATGAGGAGTTCTTTACGAGTTATTTACAAGCCATTGTAATTGTAACAACACATTTGCTTGATGTATAAATTGTTTACAGTTGTAAATGAAAAAAAAAGTAAGTTGTCTAAATTACTCAAAAACTGAAAATCTGTTGTTGATAGTTCTGAAGAAAAATATGGGAAGGATTTCTTTACACAGCTCGTTTAGCTTCTTAACTGCCTGTCTTGAAACATTAAGGCGTTGCAACGCCTGAGAACAACGCGTTGTCGTGTAAGAGTATGGGACCCTTCCGATTAAATAATTCATGTTGTTTTTTTGATAACCTTTGATGTATTATGTCAATATCACAGCTGTGAATGTGAGGGTTTCACCTCTGGTAAAAAGGAGAAATGAATAATTCCTGCCATTGATCTGCAAACAGAAACTAATATTGTTTTGGCATGTGTCATGTCGCATGTTGTTACACCTTTCCCAGAACGCCGTCTTATTTCTTGATGCTCTGGCTGCCGAGTGTCCGAGTTTAACCTCCCCCTCCCAAGATAAATTACTCTAAAATCGCACGTATCCATATTATATTTAACAATGAGTGATCAATTGGGGTGATAGTAAATATTATCAAAACAGAGAGAGGATTAAGAACTGCTCATGGTGTTAAAAAATATAAGTCCACTTTTCCCACATGGAATTTATGAAAAATTCGGAACCAAATTATATAAAACAACCCAAAATTAAAAAAAATAAAATAAATTAGCATAAGAAAACGTGAATTTCGATGATAATAATTATTTTAAAAAAACCATGATAAGATTTCATATAACCTTGAATTTAGGCAATAAATAATAATCCAATAAGTTTCAATAAACTCATGTAGAAAAACTAAAATAAAGAAAATACTAGATTGTTGACGAAGAACAGTCCATCTCAAAAATACATTTTCGTTTGTTATTACTAAAGACCGGATTTTTGTGCAGTAAAAAATCAAAAAATGTGCAGTAAAAAACTCAAAACATGCAAAATCGTGCAGTAAAAAACTCAAAATATGCAAAATCGCGCAGTAAAAACTCAAAACGTGAATTTAAAAACTTGATACATGCAGCAATCCATTTATTTACACAAATATGCAAAACTTAACCAGCCTTGAATAAACTTAAGGACATTACAACAAACGTTTCGTTTTAGTGTTAATTCAATCTAAAATACTTTAAAATTTGGGGGAAAAAATTGTTAATTAAAAGAAATATAAAATATCTTTATTAAAATTTCCTTTTACGTGGAAACAGAATATAATTAAATGTTTTTGAAAAATAAATTAGTTTTTAAAAGTTTCGTGAAAATGTACGGCATTATAAATTTCAAAATATTTCTCAGTAAAATATGCCACCTGTCACTTAATAAAATGTTCTTTAGCAAAGAAAAGGAACGTTCTATATCTATGGACGTAATAGGACAATTTTTGTAGTATGCGATTGTGGATGGATCCAGATTATCAGCTTCAATTTCCTTTCCGTTGATACAATAATTTAATTTTTTTTTAACGAATGTAGCCGTAGTTTATCTCAAGAATTTACTCGAATTTTGAAAACAAACATCTTCCCTTTTCATTTTCAATTCGTTTAAGGCTTTCTTCGAGAGTTTCAAACAAATATCAGCTCCGGATATTCATTTGTCCATTGTTTCAATTTCGTAAAAACTCTCGCGAACGTTTTTGGCATTTTCAAAGTTGATAGTTTAAAATCTTGTCAACAACTAGCCCTTTGTGCTAAATCAGAAGTGGGGAATGGAATAGGAAGCGGGGAGTAAAATTTTCTGAGGAAACGTCTTAGTTCTGGGAAGTATGTCGATCCTCAATGCTTGCCTAAATCCTCAAAGCTCCTGATTCTATACGACCATTTAAAAGTAGTAGGTCAAATACATAAATACATTTAATTTAAGTGAATTTTTACTTTCAATTTAAAACTAATTTACCTATTTAATATAAATAATTGTTATAAATGTTGCCTAATAATCGTAAGTAAATAAATGTATGGTTAAGTAAATAAAATTAGATGAATTTGGTTCAATTGTGCAATTTCGTGCAGTAAAACCCGAATTCGTGCAATTAAGCTGAAAAAGTCAAATTTGTGCAATTTCGTGCAAAATAAAATTTAAGCATAAGAATCCTTAGGTTGTAAATGAGATTACTACTTGGGTTAGAGAGCGCTAAATCAAAGCGAACTAAATGTGCAATAACACAGAAATCCGGTCTCTAGTTATTACGATTCTACCTTCACTAAAAAAGGATTTTATATGAGGTGATGATATAACTTTCATATGAGAGATTATTAAAAGATCCTGAGACCAACTTATTTTGAGACACCTAGGAGTATTATCAGAAACGTAATGAGCAGTTAGGCAAGAAAAAAGTGGATTTTGGTATGTACATAGTTTATTATAATAGGAAATGTATCTGGTTTGGGCCAAGCCATCAACATGGGGCGTTAAGAACAATGTCGATTAGTTCATTTGTGATGAACTAATCCAATAAATATAAAGGAGTATTAACAACTGGATGAAAGAGTACGGGTTGGAGAGAGGGGATAAATTGAAGAATTAAAAAAACAAAAGCAATGACAAGCAGCCGTCAGTTAATTAGCAGATATGCTTATCTTATGTAGTTGCGGAAAGAAACTGACATATTCACGCTAATGTTTCTGTTTAAATGATTTGCCGTTACGAAAAATCAGTATCCTAAAATAACTTGTGAATGGACTCCATTGATTAACAGAAGACAAGAGGAAATTGGAGAAAAAGAAAACGGTGGAGATAAGAGAACACAATAGGCAGAGAAGATTGGTTCCTTAAGAAAGAGATCTTGAAGATGTAAAATAAGAAGTAACATGGACGAGCGGGTCTTTTGTAAAGTAAGTCCAAAAGGGAGGAGGAGTGGGGGGAAGGGGGGTTCGAAGGAGAACTCTTCCACGTCACAGGAATGAAACACGGCCATCGAGATTCAAGTCACGTATTGAATCTTGTTCAATAGGCTCCGTTGGGAGAAGGATTTTAAATGTTGCTTAAGCAGTTTCCGGTTCTGTTTATAGAAAGAACAAGGAAACTGCAGAATTGGGCCTACGACTTCCAACGAAAATGGGTAATATAACATGTGAGAGTTTAGAAATCTCAAAAAAACAAAGGAGTAATAGTATCCTTTGGTGAATCGGCCCCGATTATCTACTGCAACGTTTCCTCAATTTAATTATTTTTAATTATTATTATTATTATTTTTATTTATTTTTATTTAATTGTTTTATATTTTTCTTATGCTTCTTTTGGAAGAATAAACTAAGTCTCATAAAGTGATGTGCCGGTACCAAAATATCTTGATTCCCGAAAATGGTATCAGAAGCAACTAATCGATACTCAGTTGTTTAAGGTACCTTTGTTTAAAAATAAACTGATATAACAGCATTCAAAATAATCCATATGAGAAATAAGAAAGCTTATCAAATCAATTGACCAATAATTATAAATAAAAAGAATTACGGTAGACCCTCAATAATCCGACTCCTACCTGTCCGAGTCTCTGGGTTATCCGACCCTCTCGCGGATGGAGTGCGGGTAATGGAGGAACAATATTATGCGCAAACCTTAACAGCCCACTAAAATTGTACATTTTGGTATGTAAAAGGTTTGGTAGTTTCAATTGTTTTATATGATGTCAGTGTTGTGGTTGTGTACGAAAATCCAAACCTGGATTTCGTACACATCGGATCTCGTCACCGCTCTCAAATCGGTAGCGTCAAATAATTCGAACAAAATATCTGCTACACAGTTGGTTTTAAAGAAACGCTTCTCATATTCAAAATCAAAATCAGACTAGACTAAATTTACGATATACAATTAAATATACAATTTGAGCAGCTGTTTACCTTTAAAGGGGCCTAAGATAATGTCTTTCAAAAGTTCGAAATTATCTCAAAAAGTGGGATTAATTGTGTTTTATTTACGGTTTTTGCTCTATAGTTCTTAACAACGATGTTGAGAGAGGTGATATCCCAAGAGTGGCAGACATTGTGGGATCACAGCCCTACAAATAAATTTAAGATAATTAAGCAGGTCGTAAAACAATAGAGGAGTTTCTGCCGTACTAAGCGCAGAGAAGTAATCCTAACGCGATTAAGAATTGGCGATACACACCTTCACCTTATAACCAGAGAGGCTTCTCCCAAATGTGAAATGTATGGCAACGGTTTTTCAGTATCCCATATGTCTAATGAGTGCCCCTACTACACCAAAAGGTTGACTGAAACCACAGTCTGATACTTAAATTAGCATAGAAGAATGTTTAATATAATAATTGCGATGATGGAATAAATGATAAAGAGCAAGAACTTGGTTTCTCACAATATTGGTTTCTCAATATTGTAGTATATCGAAATTCTGCAGTTCCAATACTCAGTCAATAACAATCTTGGAACAGCCATATCTAATTAAATAACCAATTTCCAGAAATTCCATCTTAATACTCGAACAGCTGTAATGATATAACTGCTGATAATAAAGCCTAAATAAATTAATTAGATATTTGATTAGACTTTATAGACTTCGTGGTTCCTTCTACCAAAGTACCCGTTACCTTTTAGTTTCCTCTCTTATTTTTCCTCGGATCCATTACGGTATAGAGGGGCACATGTTTCGTGCCGGTATTCTGAGCTGGGGTGGCTTTTTCCTTATTTCCGAAGGCAATACTTCCCGTTACAATCTCTAAAAACCAACGAGAAAAGTACCACTGCAAGCTTCCATCAACACAAAACTCTGCTCCCACTGAAACTACCTCTGCTCTACCCTGAAATAACTACCTCCCATCTTCACTGAATCTAAGGTTTACATTAACGGCCCCTTTTGTAATAAAAAAATCATAGATATTTTGAAATATTTATTTTGTTAAGTAAGTTTTTCTAAAATTATCATTATTTATTTTTATTTATTTATTTTTTGTTACATTGTCTGAATCGCAGTAAACTTACATTTTATGTTTTGTAGGCATTAAATGCTATTTACTGTTTATTTACTAATCCGACCCCTTAAGACCAAGGGGTAGGCCGGATCGTCGACTAACCGGAGATATCTATGATGTCATGTTTTACAAAGTTAAAAGTATATTATAATTATAATAAAAGTTATATAATAATATTTTAAATAAGTAAAGGAAGTATCTACACTAATAGACTAATATATTAGCCATAGATATATTTTAGCCAGCTATTTATTTAGAAGCAATAACAGTATATTGTGTTTCATTTATAGGAAAACCAAACCATGTTTAAAATCGTTTATAATGAAGTGTGCCCTCAACATCGTTATTTATTTATTTCAGAGTCATCAACGCTCGTTCGATTTTAATAGAAACTAAAGTTCAAGATTTATCTAAGTTATATGGAATAGTTTTTCTCTGTAAAGGAGGTCTATCATTTAGGCTATCATAATAGATTTCATTTTTACTATTACATTACTTGAAGTCAAAGGTCTATGTCAAAAAGCCTACAACCTGTTCATTACATGAGGAAATTTAAAGAAAAAACTAGATCAACGAAATTCAGCAAAATAAAATAACCATATCATATGTACTTTGTGATCCAAAAAAAGAATGACTATATAAAACCTGAAAACTTTTTTATTTAATTCAAATCTTACGTTGATTTTGGGACACCCTTTAGACACACTCCAGGCTTCAAAGACCCTCAAAAGCATCCCTAAAAAAGTAACTAAACATTTAATGTTACTTATTAAAACCCACCTGGACCTTTGCATCCCAAATTTATGGACCTGCCAAAAAAAAACAAAAAAAAAACGCGTATTCAAAATATACAAACATTTCAATCTAAATTCCTAACACTGAGGGAACAGACTTCCTTCGTTAAATGTTAAACTAGACGCTACATACTTACGTATGTCAAAACTTAAGAGCTATATTCATAAACTTTACAGACATTTTCCAGATGTAATTCAACGGAGGAAGAAAAGGAGCTGTATGAGGGATTCTGAATAAAATTGTAACAAAAAAAAAATTTACATTGTGTTTGACATTCATCGAGTCTTTCTTAAAACCTCATACCTGACCGACGTAGGTGGTATTGAGATTGACACGGATAAAACAAATCCCCGGTTAATAGAGACTCCAGAAAGTACTATTTACATAAAAAAGAATACTTAGTACAAATGAAGTATTACATATATCTATTTAATAAGAAAATTATACTTATTATGTATGCAATAATATTATACTTAATTGACATTCGTACATATTTAAATCAACATGTCGGCTGGAAAAAAATTATTAATTTTCTGTCAAGTACCGACATTCTATCTTCCACTGCAGGATCTCTCCATATTCATAACACTTCAAATCTAACGATGTACAATATACCCTTATTCATTACAAATTTATTAATGGCGATTCGTTCCTATTTCATCTTTCCCGTAATATAATCTATAAAACCTATATTTAACTTTGTAAATATAAAAATATTATTTAATAATTATATAAATAAAAATTTAAATAGCAACATGATTGGCTAAGCCTATACAATGGTTGGATAAGGTTGATAGAGAACCAAGCTAGGTCACGGTAGCACGCCACGACCAGGTACCAACCCCTCCCCACCCCCCAGCTGACATCTATTTAGTAAATCCATAATAGGTGTTAATTACATAATACAATAGTCATATCTCTATCACGCAATACATAAAATATTCATAGCAAATTTGAAGAAGTGCAGATGTAACTACGCAACTCAAAGAGCGGCATGATTAAAATTCATAATAATTTTCAACATAACGTAATATTGATGATTGAAAAAATAATACCTCATAATTAGTTATGTGGTTTATTTTTGAACTAAGGAAGTTTATCTACAATACAACGGCAATTTCAACAGGGTCAATTTACGACTCGCCGGTTAAGAAACTTAAGTCTGGGTGGAGATCGGATATTCCTGAAGGAGAAAATGGCAGATTCCAACCGCAAAAAATAATAACGATACATCAATATATCGATATTTTAGGAGTCCCACATATTTCGATATTCAGAAGTAAAAATTGATTTCAGTGATTTTATAGGGATACCATACAGCTGGTCGACTTCTGCAATTCATCTACTTTTAAATAACCAAATAAAAAGTTCATCGATTAATTAATATACAGATTAATCTAATTTTATGAATTCTTATTAAGTTAGAAATGTAAAATAGAAAATTAAAAATTAAAATTTATTAGTGGAAGGAAATTGACGAACAGACTAAGGGTGCGTGTAAAAAAATAAGGGCTGCGGATTTATGATTTTTGTTGCAAAATGTAAAGAATTCGACTTTTAAAAAATTTTAACAGCCCTTCAATTAGTATTTTTTTTTAAATTGCCTGAACTGAACAAAAAATAAAAAGACTCTTGGGATGTTCTGTAAAGGGTCGGTTGAAGGCGAACAATGCCAAAGGGGCGGTACCTGAGCTGTGATAGCATCGTTACTGATAGCTATCTTTCACAGTGTCAAGTTCTGAGAGCTGTCTAGCAGGTTATATTAAACATATATGTATATATTTTGTATTTGAAACTTTTATGTTTTTTTCAATAATACGGAAACCGTTACTTTGAGCACTTTTTCTGTTCTATACATAACTAAGGCAAATAAAATTTGCAACAAATTTAGTTTTAGGATTGATGAATTAAATGCCACTTCTATTGAGATTATTTTATTTGAAAACTAGTTTCGAATGCTAAACATTCATCTTCAGTTCTAAAACATACAATAAAATTTTCAACACATCAGTACTATGTTACATAGATTAAATATACTAAGGTTTTTAAAAAGATAAGACAAGAAATCAAGCATAGGCACACACCTTCGAGGTAACTAAAACACTGAATTTGTGAGAAGTAAAAGGGGGGGCAGGTAGGTTAAGTTTTAGATTTACAACGGGGTTTCCCTTATGACTCATTGGGTTTTTTCGTTCCTATGGGAAATAAATTTAAAATGGAAATAAAATTATTGTATGTTTTAGAACTGAAGATGAATGTTTAGCATTCGAAACTAGTTTTCAAATAAAATAATCTCAATAGAAGTGGCACTTAATTCATCAATCCTAATTGTATTGATCCTTCTATATCATCATGCGTACCTCAAGTAAATTTAGTTTTATTCATTTTTTTTTGCTCAGATCAATAGTTTTAGAGTTGTGGGGGAGGAAAAAATTGAAAAGATTGACTAACTTGCGGTAAGTCACACTGCTCCGCGAAAACACATCGATACTCTGAGAACCTCGGACTGTTGTGAAATCCTCGTTTTTTAATATAACTCCAAAAAAATTTGTCCGATCCCAAATTTGATTTTTCCATCTCAAAGCTGGTTAAATTAGGTCTTGTATATAAACTTTAGATTAAATCCAACGAAATACCCACGCCAGCCCAATGAACATATCAAAATTATCATATTTTGCCAAAATATACATATTTAGCGTGCTGGCATCGGTATATCACGGAATTTTATCAGAATTTTGTATGTAGTTAAAATTTCACAAATAGTTTTGGAATTATATTATAACGTGTTTTTGTGAAGAAGTGCGTCTTACCGCAAATTAGCCAATCTTTGGTGGCGAAACACTCAAAAATTATTGATCCATGATAGAACCAAATTTGTAGCAAATTACATCTGCTTTAATAATGTAAAGGACACAAAATGTGTAAAAAGTAACATATTTCCAAACCTTCTTACCAAACTTGTTATTTTCCATTTCCTAAAAAGAATGTTGAACCTTGAAATTCTTGTTAGCCATTTGACGAATGAGTTCTAAAACTGTCTTGAATGGGAGCAGGCTAAATTGACAGGGCGGTCAACCGATCGTCGGATAGTAATAGATCTATACCCAGTCGTTTCTTTTTTTTTTTTTTCTCTTTATTTGTTTAATCCACACCTGTCACTTAACATGTGACAAGCAGATGTGATAAATTGTTGTATAAAAGATAATTGGCATGTCAGGCATGAGGGAGGACAGCACCCAGCGGTACTTACTCCTAACATGAACATGATATTTAATTCGTTTTAACGGAGTAGATCCCTCAACCAACTCCTTTTTAGTCTCCTTTGGGTATTATCTGGCAAGCTTATGGAGGCCATACTTTGTATTAAATAATTGATATGTCCGTGAAGTTTGTCGTGAAGTCTTTTATATAAAGTCTGGATGTGATCTTGTACCATGGGTATGTGTAAGTCTGTGTGTAAAGTTTTGTTATTGACATACCAGGGTGATTGTGTAATGAGTCTTAAAGTTTTGGACTGGAAAGTCTGTATTTTTTGGATGTGTGTTTTTTTAGCAGTTCCGTAAATTTGTGAGGCGTACGTCCATAGAGGTTTTAATAAGTAAGTATATGTATTTAGTCTTTGCGTAATTTTCAATTTAGATCGTTTATGTAGAATTGGATATAATAGTCTCAGTCTTTTGTTAAGGCTTAGGCGTTTCTGTTTCACATGTGGGCCCCATGTCATCCTTCTGTCGAACATTAGTCCTAGGTATTGAACAGTGTCAGTCTGTTTAATTGGAACATTGTTGATGTAAACTTGGGGCAGGTGTTATGTCGAAGTGCAAAAGTTATGTGCTGTGATTTGTCGTTATTTAGTTTAATTTTCCATTTGTTGAACCAGTCTTGTAACTGTTGTAAATAGTGTTGGAGAGTCAGTGAAGCCTGATTTATGTCTGAGTGTCTAGTCAGAATTGCAGTATCATCTGCGTATGTTGCTATTATAGTGTTAGGGTAAGTGGGTATGTCGTGTGTGTAAACAATGTATAGCAGAGGTGCAAGAATCGATCCCTGCGGTACTCCAGCCCTAATTGATCGAACAGAAGAGATATACGAACCTTGTCGAACAGAGAAAAATCTGTCAGAAAGGAAAGAGAGAAGGATAAGATAGTAAGTGGAAGGAAGGAATGATTTAAGTTTAAATAGTAGTCCATTGTGCCAAACTCTGTCGAATGCTTGAGCTACATCCAGGAATACCCCAGTAGCATATAATTTTTTCTCCAATGCAACTGAAATGTAGTCTGTGACTCTGTGAAGCTGGTGTATAGTTGAGTGTTGTGAACGAAATCCAAACTAGTGTTCAGGTAGTATGTCTTTGTTCGTTAGTATTTCTAGAATTCGTCTATACAGTAATTTTTCAAAAATTTTTGAGCAAATTGGAAGTAAACTGATGGATCTCTACGAAGAAGGAGAGTTGGGGTCTTTATTTGGTTTTTGTATCATTAATACGTGTGAATATTTCCATTGCAATGGGAATTTAGTTGTCCTTAGTATTGCATTAAAGAGTGTTGTAAGAAAGACTGTAGCTTTTCTGGGCATATGCTGGAGTAGCTCAGCAGTAATCAAGTCATGTCCCGGGGCTTTTTTTTTTTGGTAATTTTTGAATTTCTAGAATTACTTCAGATGGCTTAAAGGCTGGTGGAGGCAACGTTAGTAGTAAGGGGTTGTCAAGGGTATCTTGTACGTTAATTTCGTGTTCATTGTCAGTGAGGTCTGTATGAGGTATGAAAACAGTCGATAGATGATCAGCGAAGAGTTCAGACATTTCGCTTTCCAACTCGGCCCGAGTGCCATCTTCTTTTCGGAGTGGTGCTGACACCTCACGATGCTTTAAAGGCTTTTTTGTATGCCTCCATAAGCTTCCATCGTCAGTATTGAGATTTGTTAAGAATGTATCATAGTTAGTCTGTTTGAATTTTTGGATTTGTCGTTTTAATTCGTTATTTATTTGGTTGTATGTATGTTTGTCCGATGGTAGTCTGTTAGTACGCCATACCTTACGAGCTCTTCTCTTGATTCTGATCAAATCCCTTATATACTGTGGATAGTTTGGCTGGTAACTTTTCTTGGTTTTGGGAACTGATGAGGACCACGCAGATTCCTGAATGCATTTTGTGAAAACGTCAACAGCGTCCTCTATTTCTTTTCCTGTTTTCAATGAAATTGGAACTGAGAGTTTTTTTATTTAAAATTGTTTCGTAGCAGTCCCAATTAATGTTTCCTTGGATGAGTGGGGGGCGTTCTTCTTTCATACATGGCTCTTCAAACCAGATCAGTTGAATAAGGGAATGATCAGAACAGAGGTCAGAACTAGTTCTAACTGTGTAAGGTACGGACTGTAGTCCTTTAGTGATAAAGAAGTCTAGTAAGTCTAGTGTCTTACGTCTCGATGTAGGCCAGTACGTCGGAGAATTTGGAGTTATAGTGTTTAAAGAAAGCTTATGGAGAGCAGAATGAAGGTTTCTACCTCTTGGAGTAGTTAACCGTGACCCCCATAGTTGATTTTTTGCATTATAGTCACCTCCTGCTATGAAACATCTTCCAAGCTTTTTAAAAAAGCTACAAAACATGTCAGAGGTCAGCGCATACCGAGGAGGACAGTACACCGCTGCTAATGTTAGTGTTATTTGTGCTGTGTAAAGAGTTATGGCTGTTGCTTGGATGTCTGGTGTAATTGGAATATGTTTAGAGTGGTGTTTGAGACATGTTTTGATGATGATGGCAGTCCCACCGTGCGAAGTATTGTCTGGGTGATCGGTCCTGTAGATGGTATAGTCCGGTATGCTTATTTTATGACGTGAAGTGAGGTGGGTTTCTGTAATAAAAGCGATGTCGGTACGTTTCTCGTGTAAGTAAATGTCAAGTTCTGTTTTATGTTGAAGAAGTCCGTTCGTATTCCAAAGAAGGATGGACAAGGAACCCACAGTTAAATAATTAGGGTCCATAAGCTGGGTTGAAGGCTTGTCTGATTTGTGTAAGTTGTTGGAGGGAACCAAAAAGGGGTTCGATGAGGTTATCTAAACCATTTAACAAATTCAATATTTGGGGAGGATAATTATCAGCTGGGGCTACCGGCTGAGAAATGTTCTGCCTCATACCTGACATGAACGCATTCTGTTGCTGTCTTCCTTCAGGAGCTGGACAAGTGTGTGGAGGTCCTTGCTGCTGCATTCTTGAAACTAGTTGAGTGGGCTGAGGTTGCTGTGGGTCCTGCTGCATTCTTGGAACTAGTTGAGTGAGCTGAGGTTGCTGTGAGTGCTGCTGCAATGGAGGAGAGTCTTGTGGCCCAATTGAGATAGAGGTAGATTGAGAGGGTGCAGACCTTCGATTATGGAGAACTCGTGAATTTCTCATGTTTCTTAACTCCTTCAAGATTTGACATCCTCTGTAGTTCGTAGGATGTGCGCCCTGGCAATTTGCACATGTAGCTGGGGTATCACGCGTTTTCTGGCATGAGGAACTTGCGTGTGTTTGGCCGCATCTTACACATATGGGTGTGTAATTGCAGTAGGTCTTAGTATGACCGTACTGTTGGCACCGATTGCATTGAGGTATCATCCTCTTCTTTCGTGGCTCTTCAATTATTACTCGAGTGTAGAAAATGCTTTTAATTTGGTAGATATTATCATTGTATGTTTCTTTGGTAATATTAACGAAAAACATTGGTAAAGGTAGTTTTAACCTTGATATCACATTAGTAATATTAGTTGTCTCATAACCTTTACTTTTTAAGGCATCAATGATAATTGATTTTGGGGTTAAATGATGTAGGTTTTTTATTACTACTCTTGGACATCTATCTTGGGGTAGCTGGAACGTGTGAAATTCGGCATTTTGTGTTCTAAGTGAATTCACAGTCGTTTCTATATATTATTTTATTATTTGTCGTTCCTGTATAAAAATAGATTTCCAAATAGGAATTTAAAATTGGAATCATTTGACATCCATGGAGGTTACATTTTCCACTTCAGTAGTAACCAAACATTTTTTTCTTTTTTAATATATTTTTCGAGTAACTTATCATCATGAAAATGGAATATTGATTACTAAACACACTAATAAAGCTATAAAATAATTAATTTAATTAGTTAAATCTCCGTGGAAAGAAAAAAAACAACACGGAAGTCACACCACTTCTATCATAGAAGTTGCAAATTTCATGTGAAAATACATTGTTTCAGAAACGTTTAAAGAAAAAATGTTAATTTTACACAAGCTACACAAGGTTTTGTCTCCCTAACAAATGGTTATAACAGGGAGAAAATCTAATGATATACATAAACGGAATTTACTTACATGGAAGTTACTCATTCCAAATCAAAAAATGTTTTTGATGACTCCAATGTGCTGTAGGAATGGGAAACTGAAATGCGACCCCCCACCCGTACAATTATTTGGAGAGGCTTATGATGTAAAGAGTCTACCAAGAATAATAGAGAGTGAAGAATAGAGGGTAATGAGAAAATGATAATAATTAATACAAAAAAATAAAATAAAATAAAATTATATCAGGTCCCTATCAAGTGCTTTTTAGTCTTCGTCGAGTATTGTGGGTAATGTCAGTCGTAAACATGGCTGAATGACACTTGGTGTGTCATATGATCTTGTCACGGAAGAGTCAGCAGAATTTGTTTATGAATGAATAGATTGTCGAAATGTCGAGGTTTTGGAGTAATATGTTATTTCTGACTGATGCAAGAAGGGTATAATATGCATCCTACCTGTAAAATCATATGCAAAACATTTGACGAAATAGGCACTGTTAAGAGTATACGGACAAGTATCTCCGACTTGCCCTATAAACTTGTCTCCCTTCAGCCTAATGAGAAAAACAAGTGGCAGGTATTATGAGAAAGGATTATTGACACCTAGACCCTAGAAAGGTTGAGGGTAGAAAATTTATTTTTTGTGCTTACTCAAGCGTTTGGGGTCAGCAAACCCTCTGGGGCAAGGAGCCTAACCTATATTAAGTGGATACCTGACCTTTCATTAGGGTCGGGGAAAAACCTGACGGTCGAGTGTCAATGACTTCTTATTCTTTTTCAGTTCAATATTCATTAAATTTTATTTATTGTAAATATGTCATACAGAAGAGTAGTGCATTGCCGAAAAAAAATAATGAATAGCAATTAGAGATTATTAGACTTCAATTGAGGAGTGGAATTCCAAAACGAAGTTAGTCCAATTTTCAGATTTTTTTTTTTTTTTTTTTTTTTTTTTTTTTTTTTTTTTTTTTTTTTTTTTTTTTTTTTTTTTTTTTTGTGTCATCAGCAGCGTTGATAACAAACTAGATGTCAACGGTGGGAATAACCAGACATAAGGGATGCAAGTTGCATCTTTTGTGATGAAAAGTTCTCGGAAGATACTTGGGAACAGGTGTGGATAAAATGTGCCATCTGTAGGAACGTAGGTTGTTCAGAGGCTGAAAGAGTGTTATGATTGCGATTTCTGTAAATATATTTTTTCCTGTAATAAATAAATTTTCTACCCTTTGTATTGTTTCATCCTCTTTTAAGATAGATTAATGTGCTATAGCTGTAATTAAAGACAAAAGCATAGAATTTTTCAAGTTGAAAATTACTTTAAATAAAAAACAAACGAGGGTGCCAATATTTATACCGTTTCCTCTGTTAATTTTATAAGCTACATAAAATACTTATGTATATAATTAAGTCTAACTAAACGTAATTAGAAAGAGGAATATCATTTTCCAAGTCAATAAACATTGAAATCAGATAAACTGACGTCAAGATAAAGAACTAAAAATAAAACGTAAATGCATTCCGAAACATTTTCACCTCGAAACAGCTAAAAAAAAGTAGTTTATTTTAAAGTTTTCAATGAAAATTACAGAATTAGAACATTAGAGCATACCCACGGTACAAGATCACATCCAGGCTTCATACAAAAGACTTGACGACAAACTCTACGGATATATCAACGACTTAATCGTAACTATGGCCAGCCGAAGAAGATTAAAAAGGAGCTGGTTGAGGGATCTCCGTTAAAATTAATTAAATATCATGTTTCATGTTAACAGTAAGTTGGTGCTGGGTTCTGACCTCCCTCATGGTCTGACATGCCAATTATCTTGTATACATCTGCTTGTGACAGGTGTGGATTTAAAAAACTAAAGAGAGAAAAACAAAACAAAAGTTTTCAATGCTAATTTAAAAATAAAGGTTTTTTTGAAATGTTGAATCAAAATATGAAATGTTTGTTATAGAACATGTACAAGGATTATTTATTCAATTTTCTAAACATTTTTTTTTTGTATTTAAATGTTTTTGAAGTGTTTACATGTTTCACTTGATCAACACAACCCTACAAGTATATTATTTTCCGAACTATAAAAAATATAAAAATAAGTCATAAAATTAGAATTTCCCCACATCTTTTTTCCTCAGCTCCTGGGATAATTTGGATCAAATAAAAGTGATGGATCGATCGCCCCCCGCCCCCCCCGAAAATCATGTTGTCAGTTTATTTATTTTATTACCTGATTTTCAAAGGGAATACAAATGGACGGAACAATAACTCCATTCGCTACAAAGGATACTATTTACATGATACATTCAAGTTTAATTAACCGGTAAAATTATTTCAATTGCAATGCAAATATTAATCTGCATTTAAATAAACAGTTTTGAATACATATGAATTCCAGGCCATTATTGGACTTTTCAATTATGCAGACAAGGATCAATGTAAACACACCTCCTGGTTCTAGATGAAGAAAATCACCAGTAGTAATTAGCAGAAATCTACATATAAAGCAGTATAACAAGCATGAAATATTGAGTAAAAAACCGTTAAGTATTAAATTAAATAGAACAAAAATATAATAATACAAATATATATAGATTATAAATAAAGTCTGTATGAAAAACGATATTAAAAAACACTAATTTATACTTAAATTTTAATTAATTTTACACTCAAAACTTTTGCTTATTTTTATACATTTTTTATTTATTTATTTTTATTACTTTATTCTATTTTTTTGTTATTATTATTTTTTTTTTGTCAGTTTTTCTACAGTTTAAAAAATGTATTCAAAGTTTTACTTTATCATACTGAATCGAAATTGTAGTGCGAATTGTTTTATTACCAAAGCACGAATTATACAAATATGTTAGAAAATTGTAAATTGTTAAATTCCGTAAAATAAAGGTCTTTTATATATATCCATATATAAACAACATATTTTTTTAATATAAACCATAATGACGTAATAAATAAATGCAAAGGTTCGGCCATATCTATGATAGCTATCTACAGGGCTAAAAAAAAATGAAACAGTCGAAAACAAAATCAGAAGAGCAAAGGAAAAAAAATAAATGTATAAATAGATAAAATAAGAATTAAATTAAAATTTAAATTAGATAAAAATATAATAAGTTTTATAAACAATTTTAAAATATGATATAATGAAAATAAGAATATTATCTAAAAAAAATTCATATCGCACTGACAGAAAAAAAAAAAAAAAAAAAAAAAAAAAAAAAAAAGATGTAGGAAAATGATACAATGATAAGTAAAATAAGTAAGTTAACAAGATTATAAAAACTTGATTGTATGTAAAAAGAGGTTTAGACAAAAAATAAAATTGAAGATGTAAAATAAGTTAGATAAAAGTGATAAGCAGAGCCACTAGTATCGGATAAGTCTCCAAAATTAAAAAAATAAATAATAATAATAAATTGAAGGAGAGTAAATAGTAAATAAAAAGTTATAAATAAGTAAAAAAAATGGGAAAATAAATGAAGCAGTATAATGTTGTAGTGAAAATCATACCAGACGCAAAATTATAATAATATACACTATAATGTAGAATTAAAATGCGAAACGTTTAGTTAAGTGCTACCAATGAGTAGTTTTTTATAAGTTAGTGTTATCATTTTCACAAATCGCATTGATGTGTATTATATATACAGTTCTAGAAATCAATAAATAGTTCTTTTTTAAGTATTTTATACTATTTCATGCCATGAAATATTTCTTAATATTGCTGGTTAGAGTGCATTAAGACGTTAACCCATTAACTGCCACCTTTTCTTTTTGTTAGTTTAACATTTTATTTTTTTTTTAACAATGCTACCAACTATTAATTACAAAAATACCCGCAATACAAAAATACTCCTAATACTTTATGCGTAATTGTATACCTTGTTTAATTATAAGTTATTTATTTATTACCATAGGAAATACACAAGAAATCAATACACAACCATCTCTCGCCCTTGAGTGAGGAAGAACGGAATAATTATCCAACGAAAAAAAATTTTGTGAACAAAAGAGAAAAAAAAACGTTGCTTTATGGTAAGAATAAGATAAACCAAATTCCCACTTCTTTTAGATTTTTCTTAGATTTTTTTTTTAATTTGACTCCAATAATGTCAATTTATATATTTGGACATTTGTAATATCAAATACGGGTTCACGAATGAAGAATATTCTCTATGAATTAAACAATAAAAGAAATATTTAACCATTATATTTTAGTTATGTACATTTTTAAATACCTCAACTTCTCAGAAGCACAGCTAATACTTATAAAGATAGGACTAACAACGTCCGAGTTGGGACTTTGGTGTTAAAAATAAGTAAACCTTTAATAAAAAATAGCCTCTTCTCGAGAGTGGGCTTGAGTATTCATGTCCAAGAAGTAATGGAATATTAAAACCTATCTCTTCGTGTCCGGAAGGTCAGCTCCTTATAACTTGGCCCAACGCGAATAAAATTTATCCTAAACGAAAAACTTCCTTAAAGATACCCAAAATTTCCACGATATACAAATATGAAAGATGCCTTTGGAATTAGAAAAGTTTGTTGTGAACATATTTACTAAGAATCTAAGAGGCATGTTAATATATAATATAACAAGCATCCCCCGTCGCGGCTTCCTACGCTTCCATAAGTAAAGAACTTAGATAATTTTAACTGATTGAGATTTAATTCTTTATGAATAAAAATCTTGTTTTGAAGTATGCAATTGAAAATTATTTTGTCAATTGCATTTTCACGCAAAACTGAAACCTGTAGCCTACCACTATTGATTAGGTGGTTGCAGATCACGTAAAAGCACAATTGAACAATTAATTTTCAATTGTTGGTGGATGATTTGGTAATCCAGATGGACAGAGACTATTAAGAAATGCTTGCGGAAAATGGACTGCATTATCAGTGCTAACAACTAAAGGCACATGAATCCTATTTTACATACATTACCAAAAGGTAAGGTTTCGATATTTTGATTAGGCAATAATTTTTATTGCGACAGAAATAATTTTATCGATTTCATATGTTTTTTTTTTTCCAATTATTGATATTGACAACTGTACAAAATAATATACATCAAGTAAATGTGTTGACAGTGAATGCAATGGCCTGTAAATAACTTGTGAATTACAACTCAATAGTAGCACTTCAATAAAAATCTATACTAAAAGGTCTCGAGGCCTTCTTTTCAGACGCCTAGGAGGATTTATGGGAATAGAGTGGGAAGCAAGTTGGGTGACTAGTGGATTGGAGTGGTCATAGGGCTTGCTATGGAAGGATAGGTATCTGGTTCAGGCTAAATCAGCAACATAAGGAACATTAAGATCTTTATGGATAAGTTTATTGGTCACAAAGTAAGGTGTATTGAGAATTTTTCAAAGGATTGGATACGAGATGAATTGGATGGTTTAGTATAGCCCCAAAGCTCAACTCCGTATATCTAAATAGGTCTAACCGGAGTCATGTAAATAAATCTTTTGCAATGAATTGGGAGCTTTGATTGTTTGTCTAGTAAATGTTGAAGTAGTCTGTAACTTTTATATGGTTGATATTTAATTTCTGACAATGTTACAAACCTTGTTTCTGTCACTTATCATTGCACATTTAAATTATTATTATAGAAAACTTTTCTATTGTAAACCTTCCTAAAACTATTAAAACCATTATGATTTCAACAGTTTTTAGAATTGTAAACTCTGTTACTGAATGGCCCAGCAACATATAGGTCGATTTTAAAACTTCACTGGAATCCACGTGTTGTACCACATATTTATAGCTTTTTTAATAGCAATTTAATTAAAAATCGGTAAATTTTATTATTGCTTTACCTTCTTTGAACTATGAGGATGATGTAGATAAAATTTGGTACAGACTGGTTGAGTAATTTCCGCGGTTAATGATCACAAACGAAAAATGGATTGCCCTTTTATAATATATGATAGTATTTTACTCTTTTATACTATATGATAGTATAGATAAATTACAGCCGACTGATTTTCGCCATTTTAAAATTGATGAATATGTTTTGCTTTTAAAAAAAAACACTCTTCCCACAAAATCCTTTTTACGAGACACTAAAGAAAGACATAGATAGCATTAACCTTTGGGCAGTGGAGAATAAATTAAGTCTAAATCCAGAAAAAACAAAGGCTATTCTCATTGGGTCAAAACCTCACCTAAAAGCTCTTCCCTACTATCCACTGCTTTTCTTAAAAAACCGTCCAATTCATTTCCAAAATTCCATTAAAAATCTGGGAATAACTTTCGATAAACATCTTGCATGGAATAGCCATATCTCTCAAATCACGAGAAAATCTATTTTTATTCTTAAGCAACTTTCACATTACCGTGATTCATTACCATTAAGTACTCGAAAACTTTTAGTATCATCACTTATTTTTCCTAACTTTGACTATGGATGCGTAGTATATGGAGGACTGTCTGATGAGCTCGAGATGAGATGTAAAAGAGTAATGAACTGTTTTATTAGATTTATTTTCGGGATCTCCAGACGTTCTCACATATCTCACAGGTATTCTGAAATTGGGTGGCTGTACCCCGGTTTTCGACGTCAATACTTCCTGGGTGCTCTCATATTTCAAACCTTGAAAACCAAAAAAAAACCCACCTATATCCATGACCTCCTTACTCTGCGCTCCTCCATTCACCTCTTAAATACTAGAACCCAACCCAACAACCTATACACTCCGGCGCATCGAACTGCATCCTTCGAGAAATCCTTTATTATCCGTGCTTCCTCGTTATGGAATTCATTGCCCATCACAATTCGAAAAATATCCACTCTTACTTCCTTTAAACATCATTTATTCCTTTACCTCCTGGATCTTCAATCTTCCGAGCTAATGTAAAACGTGAACATTTATGTAATATACATTATAATAGTATACATAAGATGTATCATTTTACAAGATGTCACAGTTATCTTGTAACATATAATTTAATTCTTTATCAATTTTTATTATTATGTATTGTTATTATTTATTATAATTAATTATCAAAGCCAGATGATTGTCCTATGTACTGTAATCATATGTTATTCTTAGGGGACAAGTAGTCCCAGAATAAAGTTCATTCTCTTCTTCTTCTTCTTCTTAAAGGATACTAGTTTCAGATTTACCGGAACCTGACGATTTTTGACGGCCGAGGGATATTCTTATCCCCCTTTTTGACAAAATAATTCTCGTCCTATTGAAAATTATTCATTTTAATAATGTAATAATATTAATTATAATATTTAATTATTTTTTAATATTAGTTATAATATTAATAATAATTTTCGTCTTATTGATTAAATTGTTTCGTTTTTTTTTTATAAGGACACCTTCTTATCGTTCAATCCTTTTTACACGGCACTGAAGGATGCTCGTTTCAGATAATAATAACACCATTTTATTAAAGATTATTTTTTTATTCGAAGGAGATTTCATTTACCCTAAAATAAAGATAATTTTGAAATAAATATGTTTCTTGGCTAAGAATCTATACTTTTTTGTAGTGTAGTAGATTTTTCACCCTCAAACATGTAACATTTTGACATGCTCCTAGTTCTGTTGGTGTTGCTCGGATCGAAAATTTGCTGATATTCCTTATCAGAAATTTAATGGAGCATATTTTTTGTTCGATAACATTTATCACTATGACCCACCGTTCAAGAGCTATATTGGTCTAAATGAAAAAAGCCAAGTTTGAAACAGCTGTTTTCTCTCAACTTTGTAATATTTATACTATGTTTTAAATATATTATGCTAAATACGTATAACAATGGAACAAAGGAGGAATGAAGTGATTAGCCTGAGCCATAAGATTTTTATTCATTTTCGGAATATTACTTCGAAAAGTTTTAAATCGAGAGTTCAAAAAGTTTGCTCGGGAGTGGAATATGAAAAGTAATTGCGGAAGTAATCCTTTGTTATTACAGAGGGAGGGAATTACAAGGGATATTCTGCTTGTACGGAGGGTTAAGCAATTTATGAGGTATTTGTATTTGCTATGAAAATAAAAGAAAATTCAAACAAGCCTTGCGGAAAATTAGCAAGAGCAGGGTGCTTTCTGATAGCAAACTAAATATTCAGCATTAAAGAAACAAGGAATATTCCAAATTTACATCGTTTTTCTTTCAAGAAATTAATATTCAAATTAAAAAATATAAAAATTACCTAAATTTTTCATTTCAAAAATGTCCTTTAATGATATTCCACTAATCCCTGTTGAACAGATCCGCTTCCTAGGATTCTACTTGGACAAACGTCTTACTTGGAATCCACAAACAAGACTAAAACGACAAGAAACTACCCGTCGTTACAGACTACTTCAATATTTACTAGACAAACGTTCAAAGCTCCCAATTAATTACAAAAGACTCATTTACATGACAGTGATTATACCTATTTGGACGTACGGAGTTGAGCTTTGGGGCTCTTCTAAACCATCCAATTCATCTCGTATTCAATCCTTACAATCCAAAATCAAAAAATTGTGACCAATAAACTTGGACTTGTGAAATGCTACTAGTGAGTAGTTCTTCACAACTTATTCACTGCCAACACATTTACTTGATGTATATTATTTTGTACAGTTGCAAAAATCAATAAATGAAAAAAAAAAAAAAAAAAAAAATCAAAATTGTCAATAAAATATTATTATATTATTTTAAAAAAAAATTGTATATATATATATATATATATATATATATATATATATATATATATATATATGTGTGTGTGTGTGTGTATACATTTGATACTGGTCCGATTGGTTTAAATACGAAGAGATACTCCCTTGATGGCATTTTCTATCCCTAAGATAAATCTTGGCATCTCCTGCATGTTCTCACACTGAATTTTTTAATACAAGATCCTTAACTGATTTATATATTCTTCAAATAAAAGATTTCCTTTTCAGTGTAAATAAATAATACCTATAATAAATAAATTATATCTATATTGTTGGCTGCTCCTAACCCAGCCTATATCACTAAGTATGGAGTACTGGATGATTGACCGCTATGACGAGGCCTTTTGTGCCATATTAATGGATTTCTAGTTTTTGCCTATCTAAAAATTGAATTGAGGGTTTTCAGTGTTTTTGACAGGTGTTAGTACAGAAGTGATTATTTTTTTATTTATTTCTAAGTTAATACTAATATTATAAGCAGCTATTAAACGAATAATAATAAATGCATATTTGTTAGCTACAGTCCTACAATTTAGGATATGAATAAAACTTTTTTATAAGTAAAAATTCCTTCTTGTTTACATATATGAAGCTAATTTTCATTAATCGCAATTTTTGCGAATTATGAGCTTTTGTTGTGATTCACATTTTCCATGTACATATTTTTGTATTTTTTTGTTCTCATTTATTGAAATTTATAACTGTATAAATATATATATCCAGTAAATATGTTGTTAATGATTAAAATTAAATGTCAAAACTTGAAAAAACTACTCATCAGTAGCACTTCAATAACTATTTACACTAGAAGGTCTCTAGGCCATCTTCTTTTCAGACGCCTCGGAGGGTTATCGGGAATAGAATGGGAAGCAAGTTGAGAGACTAGTGGATTTGAATGGTTATGGAGTTTACTATGCAAGGATAGGTATCTGGTTTGGGCTTAATCAGCGACATTAAAATCTTTATGGATAAGTTTATTTGTAACAAAGTAAGGAGCATTAGATTTTTCGAAGGATTTTGGATTGTAAGGAATGGATACGGGAAGAAATGGGTTTAGTTGAGCTCTAAAGCTCAACTCCATATGTCCAAATAGGTCTGATAATTGTAATGTAAATGAGTCTTTTATAGTAAATCGGAAGGTTAGGACGTTTGTCTGGTAAATGTTAAAGAAGTCAAAAACGACGTGCAGTTTCCTGTCGTTTTAGTATTGTATGCGGATTCCAAGTTTGTCCAGTTGTAGTCCTAGATAGCGGATCTGTGGGATATTATTAAAGAATACTGTAGGACATGAAGTTGTAGGTTTACGACGAAGGGTGAAGGTTATATGATGGGTTTTGCTTGGATTTACTTCAATTTTCCAATTTCGACACCATTCTTGAAGGTTGATGATATGAGATTGGAGTGTTAGTGAGGCAATGAAGGGATGTTTATTTACAGAAAGCACATATGTGTCATCAGCATACGTGGTGAGGACGGTGCTAGGATGGGTCGGAATATCAGCTGCATACACCAAGTAGAGGATGGGACCTAGAATACTACCTTGAGGAACACCGGCAGTTTGGACAGAGAGGGAAGAAAAGGAATAGCTGAGATTAACTATGAAGTTTCTATCATTGAGAAAGGAAAAGATAATAAGGAAGTATGTAGAAAGAAGGAATTTATGGAGATTGTAAAGCAGTTCCTGATTTTTGGATTTTAAACAGATGTTAGTAGTTTTGTTTTTCTTAGCAGTACCTTATTTCACACTTTTTTTTGCGCATTTGAACTCGGACTTCAAGTAGCAGAACTTTCTTCGGGATATGTTTGTTGAACAAATTGAATTGAATAACAACGTATTCTCCAAGAGGAGCTGAAGATACTCTGTTTTTATGATTTCCCAACAATGGAACACAGTTATAATAAATATAACATATTTAGAGGTGACATCAGACGCTAGCCAGAATTTTACATCAAAATTATCTGGCTTGTTTGGCATATCGTTTAAAATATCTGAAAACCTTTATTGAAAATATATGCTCATCGATAGTCACATGCACGGCCGAAGAAACAGAAATTAAATTTTCTGCCTTAATTTACTAATGCAATAACAATTGAAGTATTTCATTAAAGAAATAGGTACTGTGTTTCGGAATATATAAACAAAATATAATATCTATGAAACTTAATTCGAACTCACACATATATATATTAATTTGTAACTAAGTCGAGTCTCAATAAAGAATCATATCCATTGATAAGCTATCTGTATTTATGGGTAATTAAAGTTACTATCATTATTAAAGGTCAAATAACCCATTGCCGGTAGACGAGCTACATTACAAATATTTCTCAAAAAAAAAAAGTAATTAATTGTGTGAATGGATCCATTAAGCCCTCCATATCACTTGCTGCCCACATTAAGGCATTGTAATACATTATTTTAAAAAAATAATAACGCAATCCAAATAAAAGTAGTTAAGTAAAAAAGCAAATTATGTCATTCCAAAGAACTTCAGGCAAAAAGTCCAAAAGCGTCCGGTCATGTTAAGTTTAGTGTTAAATATATTTTATAAATACATACGAAGTATCCACAGCCACATAAATTGCGAAATAAGAGAAACCGTTAATAAGGTTACGATGATGTCGATAAAGGCTTCAGAGCGATTTATATCGACAGAATGGAACTTCTAAATCCAATAAAATGGAGTCAGCCCAAGGGGGATTTCCTCGGATTTAGAGATATTGTAATTTTTCCCAGACCTACAATCCAGTCAGGCCATCTTTCAACGGGGGTAGGGGGATATCTGCATTAAAACCCTTTCCAATCCTTATCGCTCTGGATTCTTTTTGTTTTGTCTGGAGCTTTATCAATATTGGAATCCAGTTAATCCGATTTCAGAGTGTGATTTCAACTTCACCTTCTTAGAGCTTCATGATTAGCATATGTTATGTTGTTACCTCTCTGTCTAGAATGGGTTAGTAACCTCCAGGTTCTTGCCCTAGTTGGAGTGTATAAGAACGTAAAGCCACGACAAACAAAAAAAAGTAGAAGAAAGGACTGTTAAAACAGGAAGACAAATTAATTAATAGAACATTTCAGTTGACACAAAACAAGACAAATATTTCTCTTAAATGTTCTAAAAACTCCATTTCCTTTAACAGTTCATCAAAGACTTTTCTTCTTTTTTTTAATGATAAATAAACATTTATTAATAATATTTTACAAATATTACCAAAATGCTTACACATTATTTACACGCACACACATATATTATAAACACATATAATATATTTACGCGTGAAAGATATTCCCTTATGCGTGTTACAGAAGCTTAGATTATTTATTTATTGATCAATACAATTAGGCCTAAAACATAGAAAACTTTCAACACATCAGTACTATGTTACATGGATTATATACACTAAAGTTGTCAAAAATATAAGACAAGAAATCAAACATTAGTACTCACCTATCCTCTTCCCCTTTTCAAGATGGATATATTTCAGTTATCTCTTAGATCTTCTGAGGAGAGTAGTAATGTTTGATTTCTTGTCTTACATTTTTGAAAACTTTAGTGTATATAATCCATGTATCATATTACTGATGTGTTGAAAATTTTTTTTGTATTAGAACTGAAGATGAATGTTTAGCATTCGAAACTAGTATTCTAATAAAAGAATCCCAATATAAGTAGCAATTAATTCATCAATCCTAATTGAATTTATTTATTTTTTATTAGGCCAATTTAAAATTATTTAAAGTAGGATAATTTATAGGGGGAAAAAACCTACACTATGAAAAATGAAGAAAAAAAAATATTAAAATATGAATAAACAAACTAAAATGAATACATAAATTAGAATAAACAATATAAATATTTAGTTAAAATAAAATATAATCATAATAAATTTGTACATAAATCGATATAAAAGTTCACGTTATGCCCATTAATATGTCGCACATGTATTTCAAAAGTGACAAAACAAAAACCTGAGTTAAAAAAATGTAAATTTCTCACAGCCACTGAGTATGTATGTATCAGGTGGGATTTGAAGCTAAGTCAATAGTTTTTTTTTTGACATTTCATATAAGACTGTTGAACTTAAACACGATGATAAATCAAAAATACAGATTTTTGAGTAGTGAGGATAAGTTTAAGACGTTTGTGGATGTATCTTTTTGGAGATGTCTTGTCGTAATCTCTTATTTTCTGAATGATGGGGTTCATGGAAATTGATGTAAGGGAAAATAAGTAAAAGGGAATTTTTGTGTATTTAAGTTAGTGCGCTGTTTAATTGAAAGTAGGTTTAAGTCAGATAACTTATTTCAGATTCTAGTGTACATTGGGTAAAGTAGTAGCACATTCAGAAGGTGAGATGGAATAATATTCATTTCGTACTAACTCTGTATTAGAAGAAAAAAAAATCAGGAAATTTTAAAAATTTACAAAATATGTATACAAGAGCGAAATAAGTAATTATTGGAGTATAACAGTCTTGTACAATATTCATTTGTTTTTTACACATACTTTAGAATGTTTATTGTAATATGGGTTCGTTTTACTAATGATACTTTCAGCTCTATGGCGAAATAACAATGTCGAGAAAATGAGAGAGATTTGTCTAATTCTAAACCACAAAATGTGCCCAACGGATCATGGTTCCATTACAATTATGTTCTGAGTTCTGAGTGAACATAATGGCCTGTATTCAAAGCGCCGTTAATTTACTTAGTATTGATGATGATTGATTTTTTAAAAGCCTGGTCACCTTACCAATGTAAACAACTGTGGCTTGAGGAGTAGTATAAAAGAATCAATATTTAAGGAAATGTCCTTTAAGGAGAGTAATCCGCTGAAGAGAGTTTTCTATAATGCAGAATGCTTTTTTCTTTTCTTTTTTTTAACTCATATACCTCAGATGAACTCAAAGCGACCGTAGAAGACAAGAGAGGCGAGTTGATACCTGAGTGAGGCGAGCTGACACCAACTGACAGCTTTAGAACTGGTTAAAACCGGTTTTGCTCCTCTCGGCTGTCAGTTGTCAATGAGGCGCCTTCTCCTCGCACCTATCGATGCTTGTGGTGGTATAATCGATCTTGTTCCTCGTCAAAGAATCGATATTTCAACAAGAGTAAAATAAAAGTTCTACATCAGCTATTGTTGACTGATTTTCTACATTTAAAAAAGATGTTCTTAGTTTTGTTTTTCTTTGCAATACCTAATATAAGAATATTTACTAGCATTTCAATTCAGAAGTTTCCGAGAGATCTTAAGGATCGAGTTACTTTTGAAAACTTTATGCAAAATGTCCAAAAAGGGTCTATCTGGCCCGTCATGGTAGGTTTAGTGTAAAAACAATGTCTTTAGAAAAAATCAGTGCATTCTCCCATTTTCAGTAATTAGTGAAAAGTTTAAGTAGCATTTAAGACTCTAAAGTAATAATTAAAACCTTTTTAATATTTATCATTTTAAGCAAAATGTTTTAAAATGATTTTTTTTTTTTTTTAAATAGTCTCTCTGAATTTTAATTGTAAAGTTATCTATTGAATGTTATAGATAATTATATATTCGTTGTACTATTTTATTTTTCGAATCCTTATATATTTTTAAAAATATTCTTTTTGCTTATTTAGCATTCGTATAAATATTATTTTATTATAGCAATCGAGCTACCAGTATCGAGAACCGAGGTTCGATTTTTAGTTCCTATATATCAATGGTTCATTTGTATTTAAATCGTTAGTTTCAGATTTTTTTTTTTTTCATTTTCATGGTTACTATCTCCTTTTGGTTGCTAAGTGTCCAAAAAAAAAACATGGTCAGATGCCAGAATGCACCTCCACCGAAAACTGTCTGACAGGGAGCATGCTGATTAGTTCTGCTTCGGTGGGTTACTGGTGCCTGTCTGGGGGCGTCCGCAGTCTTTTGTACTCAAACTATATATATATATATATATATATATATATATATATATATATATATATATATATATATCACTCACATACAATAAAAGTAATGCTATTAATTCTATTATCCAGTCAAATATTCTAAAGGCCCATAATTCATATTTCTACAAACAATATCAAAAAGCAAAGCATATGAAACAGTGTGCCAAACCTCGTTTCTGCAACTCAATACTGCACATCTAAAATTTTATTATTGTAAATGGTATTATTGCTGAACCTTCTTAGAACTATGATAATGACGAACTTATGAACTACAATGATAAATTTGGTACAGATGGATTCAGAAGCGTAACCATTGTAAACTGTATTTATTGCTAAATGGTGCCAACCAAACATCACAGGGATCTTTTTTAATAATTTAATTGAATATACCTAAGTAAATTTCATTATCGATTCCAAGCTCCGTATAAGGCCGTACCTTTGTAACCTCTCACGTAAATGGCGCTCGCTACATAACGGTCAATTTCTAAACTTCACCGTTACCACAAATTATCGCTTTTTTTAAATAACAAATTAACTGAAAATCAGTAAATGTTTATCACAGCTAAACGTTCCTGGAACCATAAAGATGATGCGGTTAAAATTTGGTACAGATTGATTGTGTAGTTTTCGTGGTTAGTGGTCACAAACGAAAAATGGCTTGTCCTTTTAATTTGAAGTAAATATATCACAAATGACCTTTACGGAAAAGTGACACAAGCATAGTGAATATCGAGGTTTACTTCACGTTCGGAAATGATGTGGAATAAGAAATAATTATTTTGTTTGTTTTTTTTTCAAATATTATTAATAAAAAAATATAAGATACTTTTTAATTTAAAATTTTTTTTCCTCAATTTACAACTTAGGTTTCACTCCATTTGAATCACGGTTTAGCTTTAATGTTAGACTCAATTTCCCAGGAATATTTCTTAAATCCGGTTCTCCGTAGTCCATTTACAACAACATATATACCTGGTTGGTGTTAATTAATTACAATTAATTCCACGAAGGAACAGGTAAATTAATGAACTAAAGTACAGAGAGGCCGACCTGGATTCTGTTCCCCGAACTGATCCTGCATCAACCTGATTACCTGCCGAGGTCACTATTCATCAAATATTAAGCCTGGCTCAAAGAGGCTTTGATGGCCGCCTTTGATTACTTTATCGAGAATTATAAACAAAAAAGTTTTTTTTTTATTATTATTAATATTTTATTAATAAATGAATGAGGGAGAAAGGGGAGCTTCCAGGTGAGGAGCGGAAAAAACATTTTTCATTTTCATATACTGGTACAAATAACGAAAAATTGATTATCGATTCTCTAAACATAAAGTTATATCTTACAAAAAATAATACATGAGATATCATTTATCACTTGAAAAATTGCAAATAGTACCATAACCTTTTCTTTTTTTTTTTTTTTTTTTTTTTTTTTTTTTTTTTATTTAGGTCTTTTGGCTGGGGATCTATATTTTCTTGGTTTAACGCTCTAGCTCAGTCGGTATTGACAGCATCCAAAAATTCACCACGAGTTTCCTTATAAGAAATTTATGGAAAATACTTTATGTAACATAACTTTTGTCGCCATGACCTACGGTTTAAGAACTATATTTTTTTAAGTGTTGAGGCTTTTTTAATGGCCTTGATAGAATATTTGACGACAGATTCTTTATCAGAAGCAGTAAATATATAAGCAGTATATTATAGATAAGCATATCTATGATCTATTGTTTTTCCCAATCGGGTATAAATTGAGCTTTTTTAATGACTTTGTAATCTCTTATCAGTTAGGAAGCCACAAATGAGAGAAAATCAAGAGAAAAATAATATTAAAGTTGAAGTTTTTGTCCTTTATTGCAGTTTATTCGGATGCTGAGACACAAAATTTTCATGAATGAACTTAAAACTATAATCCAAATATAACTGGATTTGCTGTTAATACGAGTACATCAGCATTTTTATTAAATATAAATTTAAAAAAAAAATACAAGAAATATTTATTAGAATATCTTAATAAATAATTTTTTTTAAAATCTTAACAATTTTTTATAAAACTAATTATAAGGTATCCTAGTATTAATTCTACATCCAATATTCCTTGTATGATTTTTAATTTCAATCATAGGAGGGAAAAAATAAATTATCTCAATGAATTGCTTTATTGAAGGAGATTTAATATATAACCGTCTGTTACATCTCGTAACAATTATTATTGTGACTCATTAACAAAAAAAATTCTCATTAATAACAACCCATAGTGGTTCTTTTATAGAGTTTGTGTTTGCACGTAATATCAACCTCACCAGTAAGAACTACATTACCTACTTTACTTACTATAAACTTATATTATCTATAACCGGAAAATGATTGTATGAATTGATTCGAGTGAATGTAAATGTATACCTATCCGAAAAACACATACCATGTTTCCTCGCTTTGATCCTTGATCTAAACTGCGATAATTTAAGTATTTAATTTTTTAAAAAAGCATAACTCCTCTAAATCTTTTATTCATTACATGTTTCGCAGCTTATTTGCTCCATCTTCAAGTTCTACAATCATATTACATTCCATTTACAATTCTATACTATTGCTTTTATTAATAGTTCAATAGATAACTTATTAATAATAACTGAAAATAAAAATGAAATGGATATACTTTACAATAATTTCAACAAAATGAATAAAAAAATTAAGTTTACAAAAAAAGAAATGTCTAATAACAAAATAAAATACCTAAATTTATTAATAACAAAGAATAAAAACGCTATAAATACTAAATGGATAAAAAAGGAAACATCAAGCAATAGAATATTGAATTTTTTCAGTAACCACCCCATATATCAAAAACTAAACACAATAGATAATTATATCAATACAGCAATAAAACTAACAGATCATATATGAAATAAAACAAGAAATTATAGACAACCTAAGAGATAATATGGTCCCGTATAAAATAATAAATAAAATTTGGTATAAAAATATAAATAATACAAAAATAACAGATAAAACCATTAGTAAAAATAATAAAAACACAGACAAAAAAGGTAAAATTAAAACAGGAAATAACAACAAAAAAAAGTATCAACACAGATAATATAAGCTGTAAAAGAGTTGAGTTAAATGAGCAATTCAAAATCACGGAAAAGTAGATTAAAAAAGATTTGATTTATAAAATAAACTGTAAAGACTATGCATTACATAGGATAAAACGGAACAGAATTTAATTAAAAGAGTGAACCAGCATAGATATGACTGTAAAAGAACAAATAAAGAAGTGAAAAATAATAACACTGCACTGTCCGAACATACAAAAAAATTCAAACATGAATTTGACTTCGAAAATACTAACAAGGGGACGTTTGGAGTTGTAACTCACAGATTTGAATGCCGATTTGTGTGTGCGTAGTAGGGACAAAACTAGAGTTATAGCCGCCAATGAGCATTAGGAGCCCAGAAAAAAAAATAAAATATGAAAATCACGTTTAATTTTTTTTCTCAACTCTCAGTCAAGATGGAGAAATGATTTGTTCACGTTTAATTGCAGTTTTGTATGCTATTTGATATAAAAATACTTCCGTTGTGCTCAAGACACCACCCGGCAAAATTCCAACTGGAATGACAAAATTCCAAGGAAATCAAGATAGACTAACCTCTATCTATATAAAGAAAACAATTGACTAGGCTGTTAACTATAAAACATATACACATAAAATAGATACAAGTTATACAAAATTAATAGACAGATTACAAATATAAATAGTTTATACATAAATAAAAATCATAATTAATTAAAAATAATAAAAATGTAAATATTAATAACAATACAGCTAATAGAATGAAAATGGACGTGGTAAATAAGAACCAAATTAAAAGGTAATAATGTATAATTAATAAATAAACAAAACAATCATAGAACATTGGCCAGTAGAGCGTCAGTGTGAGGATATGTGACCATGTGAGAACATCACAGTGTAAGATAAAAATTCAAATATTGTTTCAAATAGTAAAAGCAATAGTATAGAATTGTAAATGGAATGGAATATGATTGTAGAACCAATCATATGACAATGGAGCAAATAAGCTCCGAAACAGGTAGTAATGAATACAAGATTTAGAGGAGTTATGCTTTTTAAAAAATGAAATACTTAAATTATCGCAGTTTGAGGAAACATGGTATGTGTTTTTCGGATAGGTATACATTTACATTTACAGAATCAATTCATACAATCATTTTCCGGTTAGAGATAATATAAGTTTATAGTAAGTAAAGCAGGTAATGTAGTTCTTACTGGTGAGGTTGATATTACGTGCAAACACAAACTCTATAAAAGTACCACTATGGGCTGTTATTAATGAGAATTTTTGTTGTTAATGTCACAATAATAATTGTTACGAGAGGTAACAGACGGTTATACTCTTGAATCCCAGTTAGTACCCGTAAAAACATGTACCATGTCAAAATTATATAAAACAGTTCATACGAATCCATGGAATTTATTAACAAACAATATTATTCCAAATTCTGCTAATTGAAACGAAATAAATATATCTCTGGATAGATGAGGAAACAGACATTTGAATGAAACACGTTTATTGATCTAACCATAGATGCTCCCACCCTCTGCAGTAGTTATTCAGAATAAGTTTAAATAATTTAATAATTTCATATTAATCAATGTAAATAATTTGAAATCCACTTCAAATTGTATATGTCTTCATGCTATATATCATGGGAGCTTTGCTATAATATGATGAAAAAAAAAAAAGACCAAATATTTTCTTCAACGTTTCATGACTAATCCATATTTTAAAACCCTGGAATAATTGTAGTTAGTATTGGATTTTCTGTTTCAACACCGATTTCTATCGATATCCCAAAACTAAAATTTCAGGCTCTGTCGATTCGGGCGAATTGATAAAATATAAGTTTTCCGAACGACCATTGGGAAAAACCACAATAGTTCACCTTTCGTCCATTTTTAACAGATGCTGCCATCTTTTAATTTTATACATTAAAAACAGAAAGAAAACTAGCCCATTAAAAATTTTAAAAATGATTAGAGTGAAAATAGCTGCTGTATATAAAAATAGTCCTGCACATTGGGAAATTTCATGAAATCTATAGAGACTAGATGTCTCAAAGAGGGTTGGTTCTTGACGCGGTCAGCACCCAAGAAGGAGTTAACAGTCTAGTTTCCAGCTATTTGACCTAAAGCACCTCTTTTTTTTTATTATCATATCTTGCTATATTTAAAATATTAACAAACAGAAAAGCAATTTACTGTCACTGAGAGCACTGGACTAAAGCTATTTTTCAGGTCAGAGATTAGAAGTTTGATAATTTGTTGTTTCTGGGGCTTTAAGAAATATTTTTATGGTTTTGAAATTCAATATAGTATTTTACAATTATCTGGGTTATAAGAACTATCTTACATTTACTAGACAAGTGCTCACAGCTCCCAATAAGCTACAAACGACTTATTTACATGACAGTAATTAGACCCATATAGACATAAGGAATTGAGCTTTGGGCTCCACTAAACCTTCCAATTCTTCTCGTATCCAATCCTTACAATCCAAAATCCTTCGTAAAACCCTCAATGCTTCACAAACAAACTAATCCATGAAGAACTTAATGTTCCACATGCTGCTAATTTGGCACAAACCAGATATCTATCCTTTCTTAGTAAACTCTATACCACTCGAATCCACTAGTCTTCCCACTTGCCTCACATTCAATTCCCGATAATCCTCCGAGGCGTCAGAAAAGAAAAGAGACCTCCTAAAATAGAACTATTCATTGAAGTGGTACCAGTAAATAGTTCTTTACATGTTATTGAGATGCCAACGTAATCATTTACTCGTTGTATATAATGTATACAGTAAATATCAATAAATAGTTCCTTAAAAAATCATAGAAAATAGATCAAAGTGATTGTAAATATTAAACTTTATTTTTCTCAAAACGGACTAGATTAATAAAACTTTAATTAAAAACATTAATGAATTATCAACAAGTCAATAAATTATTGGCAAATTATTATTTAAGATGTTAAATGTTTTATAACAGCATACATATTTTATATTTGATTTACGACTAGAAAAAATAATATAATTGCTCATGTATAGATTTCATATTTTAGTGTATTTTAATGATTATCAAAATTAACAATAATAAAATAAAAAAGAATTTAAGAGTGACTAATACAATGAAGACCAGCTGACATTATCAGAAAATACTCATACGGGAGTGCAAATAAATATACTGGTTTAGGTAAACGAGCATCTGGTAGCAGGTAGAGATGACAAGTAAAAAATACCAGTCTAGGGTAGTACACAGTACTAAGGTGTTATGTACGAATGTTGTTACTAGTACTAAAGTAAGTAGCAACTATCTCGTCCCTGTTACTTCTGAATATCGATAACAGGGACTGCGTTCAGTCAGCCCATACCTGTTACAATACAATAGGTCCAGTATTTCTGAACCACTAAAAGCCAAATATCCCTGGAAGCATAACACTTAGTACCCAGCGACTAGCTATAACGATAATTTTTTTAATTTATGTTTTTATATATATATTTAGCTAGATTAAGGAGTTTTAAAGAATTTCAGAATGAAATAAATATATTATACTTCGCATAAGGATTGAGAAGATAGAAATATTTATACTAAATACGTTGAACGGAAAACAGGAGATGAAATCCATTGGAGGGCAGTTTCTCTTATGTTGTTGCCTTACTTTATCGGTAAAGTAAAATATGTGCTTGATTCGCCATAAACTAGGAGGGGATCTTTGAAGATTTATGCCCCTATAAATAAGGCTTCCGACGTGTCCCCAGATATGAAAACGATTTACAAACCCCGTCCCATATATTAGATCATGGGACCAAAGATTTTGCTGTCGAAATTCTGGATTCCTATTTCAGGAGTGTATATATATTTCATAATATAGAAAACTACATCCCCCGACGCGCCTCTCATAAGTGAAGAACTTAGATAATTTTAACTAACAAATAAAGTTTTATTTTTGTATCTATAAAAATATTGTATTGAAGTATACAATTGAGCATTGTTTCTTTAATGAAATTTTACCTTCTACCAGTAATTTTTAATCGAATTCAAATCGCACTGTTAAGGTTTGAAGATTACGTAAAAGCATATTTAAATGAACATTCAACGTTCAATTTATTTGTACCTATGGGTTGGTAATCCAAATGGAAAAAAAATTGCAGATAATGGATTGTATTATTAATGCTTACAACAAAATACCCATACAACATATTTTTCCGCACAATATCTACATTTTGGTTTGGTGTTAATTTTTATTCGGCGGAAATAATTGCATTGATTTCATCTGGTTCGAATTTAATTTATAACCATAAAAGTATATGGCAAAGGGGTAAACCTCCTTTCTGTCCCTAAACATTGTACACTTAGATTTTTATTATTGCTAAACCTTCCTAGAACAATGAAAATGATGTAGTTAAAATTTAGTACAGAGGGGTTAAATAGTTTCACCATTGTAAATTCTGTAGCAGAATAGTGCTGTTATGCTTTCGGTTGATTTTCAAACTTCACTGAGACTTTCAAACTTTATGGTTATCCACATATTATCACTTTTTAATAACGAAGTAGTTGAAAATCAATAGATTTTATTATTGCTAAACCTTCCTATAAAGATGATGTGGTTAAAATTTGGTAGAAATTGATGGAGTAGTTTTCGTAGTTAGTGATTAAAAACAAAAAATGATTAGACCTTTTATATAATAGCATAGATAAAAAGCAAACAGAAATAAACGTTTTAACAGTATACTTAATTTAATGATTTTATTTTTTATTTTTATTTATTGTTTAAGTTTTTACTTATTGTCTTTACCTTTAAATTTTTACTTATTTAAAAACATTAAAGAGATATAATGGCATTGACACAATGGAATAAAATATAAGGAGTAATTTGAGCAGCGGCGTTAAACGACTTTATTAGTCCAGTATATGAAGGCCTGAAATAGGGTGTAGATTGAGTTTTCTGTAATCCAAGGTTTTTCTTCGAAAACATTTTCAGGTCTGGGAACAGGAAGAGGGGAGGGCGCGAAAAGTCCCTTTTTCTGGTTTTGCGTTTATATCTCGAAAACTGTGCGTCATATGCTAAACATGACTATTTACTAAATTAATGTTGATTAAATTCTCTACAACTATTATTATATACACATTTTCCATATTCTGTACCATTTCCGAGATTTACGCTTAGAAAGTGTGAAAATTTTCGAAAAAATAAATTTCACTTCACGTTTTCTGTTAAACTTCCCTTCATATCTTCTAAAACGTCCATCCTACGACAAAAGTCTTCATAAATGATATTTTATAAAATTAAAGTTTCTTCAAAATACACATATATATGTGCTAATTTATCTTGAACTTGTCAAAAGTAGCATACATTTTAACTTTTCTTGGTAAAACATGTTAAACGTCCTTAACATTTGCCAAGCCTATATCTTGTAAGCGGTACAGAATATGAAACATTTGAATAGAACAAAAGTTGTAGACAATTCAATTAAATTTAATTTATTCAATGGTCATATTTTGCATACGACTCACCGTTTTCGAGATATGAACGCAAAACAAAAAGAGGGACCTTTCGCGCCCTGAACATATTTCTGAAGAAAATTTTGGATTACAGAAAATGCACTCTATAATTCTTTAATGACTGGATTATATTACGAGTCTCGACAAAAGATTTTTCACTTCGTAATAACGTCAATAAGTTTCGAGAGACATAACTTATAAAGAACCTCAATGAATATTGTACTTTGGAGGATCCCTAGGCCACCTTCTTTTCATACGCCTTTGAGGATTATCGGAAATCGAGTGGGAAGTAGGTTGGAAGATTAGAGGATTCGAGAGGTTACCTTGTCATAGAAAGATGACTATATAATTTGGACCAAAACGGTATTAAATTTGACATTTATATCGTTACGGTTGTTTATTTGTGACATAACAAGCACTATTTAAGAATTATATTGGATTGCAAGGAATTGATTCGAGAAAAAGGGTTTAGTGGGGCCCCAAAGCTCAACACCGTAGGTCCAAAATGGTTCTAATTACTGTCATGCAAATAAGTCTTTTGGAATTAATTGGGAGCTTTGAAAGCTTGTTTAGTAAATGTTGGAGTAGTCGAAACCGACGAGCTGTTTCTTGTCGTTTGTCTCTTATGTGGATTCCAAGTAAGACGTTTGTTCAGATAGGGTCCTAGGTAGCGGATCTTTTCAATAGCAAGTAATGGAATATCATTAAAGGATGCTGTAGGAGGTTAAAGACGAAGGGTAAAAGAATATTTGATAAGATTTGTTTGGAATATTGGATAAGATTTATTTTAATAAATAAAGTTTTGTAATATGAGATCGAACTAGCTAAAATGGGATGAAAGGGTCATGATTTACTAATAACATCAGCGAACATGGAGAGGACAGTGCTAGGATGAGTCGTGATAGTATGAACCTGATCTTGAAAGTGCATTATTAGAATATTCAAGATTAAATACCCAGGAGTTACATTATTTATAACTAGGTATAATTTTTAAAGCTTTCGTCAAAAAAAATATAAATTAAAAAAATCTTTACCAAAAACTGCAAAACTGTATCTGCCACATACCTGAAACAAAAAATAAAGTCTTAAAAATGGGATAATTTAATAGCTTTTAAATAATAATTATAATGATTAGATCATTAACAACAATTACAAGTCTGTTGCGTAAATAAGTAATGCAAAACTGTAATAAACCATTTTGATATTAACTTTCGTAACCTTTTTTTTTTTTTTTTTTAATACTGATTGAGTTACTTAAAAAATTATTCAGATTGTTTAATTTTTTTTGTTAACATTATACGTTTACAAAGATTCTTGAGGTTCAATCAATAAAATAAAAACTATATTTTGGTGACGTTCCGAAACTACATTGTTCTCATAACCATGCCCTACAGTGAACCATACCATACAAAAGTATGGAGGAATATGAAAACATGGTTCCAACTCTGATGTTTTATATAAATATTTATATTAAGGACGTCTGATTTATCGATTACTGCGAGATTTTTTGGTAATAACCATATTGACTTAATTTATTTATTGACTGAACCTCAAGAACCATAATAACGTAATAAACGCATGTATATATATATATATATATGCACAGGATGGACGAACAAAGATTGAACAGACAAATTTTTAGCAAAATTATGGGATACAAATTTAACCAGGGCTATACATTCCAAATTAAATCTGAAGCACAAAGACTCGGGATTACACGAGAGATGTGCGAGGATGGAGCCGAATTAAAAAAGTTCCTAAAAAACGCGGTTCTTGTGGTGGACAAGAAGAAATTTCCGGTCTAAGAGATGGACAGAAGAAAGGAGAAAAAAGTTTAGTGAAATACTCAAGCAAAAGTGGGCAAAAAGAAAATAACTAAAAAATAAATAAAGAACCTGCATTGTAGTCGCGTAGTCCTTAAGGGCTGTTTCGCGTCATAAAAAAAAAAAAAAAAAAAAAAAAAAAAAAAAAAAAAAAAAAAAAAAAAAAATATATATATATATATATATATATACACATATATCGATGTCTAAAGTGAAATTGATGGGCGAAATATCAGAACAATTTGAAATCCAAACTGGAGTTAGACAGATGGATGGACTATCCCCGATTCTCTTTATTGTTGTCCTAGAGAAAATAAACAGAGAATTGAAATGTCATGTAAAAGGCATCCAAATTGGCATCAAACAGGAGAATCGGATTAGAGTTAAATGCCTTGCTTTTGCAGACGGTATCCCGATTATCTCGGACAACAGAACTGAAGCGATTCAAGCTGTAGAAAAGCTACGTGTGATTGCGCATAAAATTGGACTGCACATTTCATACGGAAAAAACACAATACATGGGCAATAAAAAATACAATAAAGACGACCAGAAAATAAATCATCTTTGATCACAAAATACGGTAAAATCATACAAGTCCGGCACTTTAAATACCTTGGCGAACCCATATGATCTTCTGGTTTAACAGTATATGGAGGCCTACAGATTAGCATGGAATCATTACAACAAGAAGTGCATCTCGATTAACTAACACCGACTAAGCCACTATCAAACAGTGGTTCTTCCGGAAGCCACCTATGCAACAGAAACAATGGTCATAGATGGGCACTACAAAATTAATGAAATAGAAAAACAAGAAAGAAAAATTCTTAGGAAAATATACGGAGCAAACAATAAAAATGGACTTTAGATGAAGATACCTCAAAACGAACTTTAGACCAGCATAATAACAGATGTAATCAGAAAACGCCGAGCAAAATTTTACACGCACATCTATACAATGGAAAGCTCCAGATTGGCAAAGAAATTATTCAACGTTATAACAACAAGCAAATGGTTAAAGGAGACGCAGAGGGACCAGCAGCTGATCAATAAAGAAAATTTCGAAGATCATAATGAATGTCGGACTAAAATCAACAATGTGACATTTGAACAAAGACATCACTACAACCAGGAAAAAAAGTGGACGGAGGAGCGGAAGAAGAAGCATTCCAAAAGAATGAAGAAACTCTGAGAGGAAAGATAGAGGAATGATTTGGTTTCAAGTTCAATCGCTCTCCTCAACGGGAATATTCGCTATAATAATAATATATAATTATTATCCAATATATTATATATATGAGAATTAACCATACAATATGTTTTATACATTTTTCTAACATTTTATGAGGGTCTCTCTTAACAAGGTCCTGGCTGATCAGAGAGTTCTTTCAGGGTTTTTTATATTAAAGAATTCGCGCTAGCCCAGATACTTTCAGGTTTAGGATGAATAAAAACCTTCACGATGCATAATCCTAACCACACAATCCCTCCACTATATAAAAAGCGCGGTCCATCTTTACGAGTCGTTTGTTTTCCTTGTTCTTCCCTTACAGATGATTAATGTAGCAGTAAGCCAGAGATAACAGATGTTCCCAATAACTTGATGGGATAGACAAAATATGGTTGGCTCCGGATTTATCGCTCTGGTTATGAGAGCTAAAATAGCAACGCCGGCTCCAGGATCCAGCTTATTATTTTCAGTGACGCCTTGGCAAAGTTCCATGAACTGGAGGGGCAGAAGAGCCAATCAAAGCTCTTAAAAATTCTAAACCGTAATATATTTTGACCATTTCCTAATATTGCTATGGTTAATGCTAATGAAAAATGTATTTATCTAAAAAATATTATAACCTGCCTAACTCAAAAGAAATAAGTAAATTGATTGGAACTGAATCCATAATATGTATGATAAAAATCAGCAAATAACCTATAATACATTTTTTTTTTCTAGATAGATATTTATTGAAATTTACAACTGTAGATATAAAAATGTATAACATCAAGTAAATATGATGATAACGATAAAAATGACACGTCACTAGTGTTTAAAGCAACTACCCATTGGTAACACTTATAAAAATTCTATATAATGAATTACTTACTATATTACTATATTTCAGGCACCTCTCAGGGTTATCTGGAATGCAAGCTGTGATACTAATGGATTTGAATGGTTGTGGAGTTTGCTAAGAAAGAATAGAAATCTGGTTTGAGCTAAGTCAGAAACGTACGGTATATAAGATCTTGGTAGATAAGTTTGCTTGTGACAAAGTAAGGAGCATTTAGGATTTTTCTAATTAAGTAAGGATTGGATACGAAATGAATTGGATGGTTTAGTAGAGCCCCAAAGCTCAACTCCGTATGTCCAAATTGGTCTAATTACTTATTTAAATGAGTATTTTGTAATTAATTGGAAGGTTTGAACATTTGTCAAGTAAATGTTGGAGAGGCCGAAAACGACGGGAAGTTTCTTGTCGTTTTAGTCTTGTATATGGATTCCAAGTACGACGTTTGTCCAAATGGAGTCCTAGGTAGCTGATCTGTTCAATGGGAATTAGTGGAACATCATTAAAAGATACTGTAGGACAGGAAGTCGTAGGTTTACGACGAAGGGTAAAGGTAATCTGGTGAATTTTGTTTGGATTTATTTTGATTCTCCATTTTTGACACCATTCTTGAATGTTTGCATCTGTTTATAAGAGTCAATAAGAAAAACTAGTTATGAATAAAAACATTAGAATAAAAAAAGAAGAGATTTTGACATAACAACTGTTTTCCTCTAGTAATTATTATTTTCCTTTTTTATTTATCATTAGCATATTATTCACTAGTGACAAAGCCGAGAGAGTAGCAATGAGATTTCTTTGGATCTGGCTTCCCCCAATAAGAGGGGAACAAGACTTGGTTCGAGAATGAATACATTGTTTTAGAGCTAACTTGTAATTTTTATTATTTTTTTTTAAACTTATATTTTATTCAACTAATGGTAAAACGTCTTTAGACCCTAGTAAATTTTTGTCAATCTGATCTCGAAAAATTTTTATTCATAATAGATGTAGATTCGTTCCCCCCCCCCCCCCCCCCAATTGTAAAGTATGTTTTAAAGACATTTCTTTCATTTCAGTTCAGTCTTGATATGACATTCCATACATAATTATCTTTACATCTAAAAAAAATTACTAGACAAGCAAAAATAAAAAAAGTCTCTGAGAATGAGACGCCTAAAACATTGTAATCACATGATTTCCATGGATGGGAATATTTGTTTTCCAATAATTCATATATTAATGAGAATCGGTATTTGAAATTATTTTAATTAATATTAACGTTATTATTATTATTATTATAGTTCTCATAACGCGTTCCAGTTAAATACATACAGACTCTCCATCTTCGCCGTCAGAATCATCGACTAGAAAATTGGAAATATGACTGCCATCAAAATTGAAAGAGGGTATCCATTAATACAATCAACTCCTATATTCAACAAAAGGTAGGATTTGATTTCCGAAAACTGACGCTTTAATTGTCTGAAACTGGTTCGTCGGAAATTACAAGTGACATTGAAGGGAACCCATTTCGAAAAGTCGAAATTATTTTGTATTATTCCACCGAAAATTTCCAGGTTATTATGAAGAGTTCATTCAAAGTTAGATTATTTTTTATTTTGTTAATTAAATTAAGAAATTAAAAGTCTACATGTAACTATATTACATTGATGTACAATTAGTAAACGAAAAAAAGACGCAATACATTAACTTCATATTTGGGTCTCCTGGAAGATTCTGTTGAATTTGGCCCTCAAAAACATTTTGAGCATAGTTTTGTTAATTTTAATTTTAACTTAAGTTTGTTTATTTTAGTTTATGTATGTACACTTTTATTTCTAATTTGCTATTTCTTCATTATTATTCTATACGTTTTTTTTTTTAAATTTTCTTACTGTAAATACCTTCAAATAGGTAGGTAAAATTAATAAGTAATTCATGCTTCTGTAACATGCATAGGGGAACGGCTTTCACATGTGAATATATGTGTATAATAGCCTTTTGGCAATATTTGTAAAATATTATTAATAAACGTTTATAAAATATATATATATACGTAAAAAAAAATTTGAGCAAAAAAAATTTTTTTTTTAAGATAAAATCGGTTTTACAGTCATTGAGTAAAACATGAAATAACTAAACCCACTGCTTCCGCCATTATGTAACAAACAAACGAAATTCACAAATGAAAAAAAAAAAGTATTATAAAAGAAAATCTCCTAATAAAAACATCTGACATCTAAAACTACCAAATACCAATTCAACTATATATGTGTGTGTATATATATATATATATATATATTATATGTGTATAAAAATTATATATATATATATATATATATATATATATATAATTTTTAATGTAGGTCTCACTTGATTAATTCTAATAAAGAGATGCGGTCAGTATCGGGAATTTGGGAAAGGCCAACATTTTTCAAAACAAATTGAAGGATCAGGTACCTTCTTTTTCGGAGGGTTAGTCGGCTCCAGGCTGGTACATTTTAGAATCTATCAATGGTTGAAGATACATTTTCTGCTGCTGTCGGGATCGAACTCAATAAATTAAGATAGATGTCGAACATTTTTTTTAAAAGATTAATGGTTTCCACAAGTATTTGAAGAAATTACAAAAAAAAAAGAAGAAAGAAAAGAAGGTACGATAGAATATTCAATATAAACGCTAAGAGAGAAAATAACAGAAAAATAGAAAGAAAAAAAATATGGCTGGAGATCTAGCGATGAAACTGAGCTTTTTCCTATCGTGAATAATGGACGTAATTTTCCCTCCGTGGAGCCATTCATCACTTTCATTATATGATGGAAGATGCAATCCACCATTTATCTTGCTTGCACTCAGCTGCGCACCAAACATTTATATCAACGAGAATCATTGTCGCTAACGTTATTCCACTTATTCACTGTCCATAACTCAAAAATTAAAAATGCGTATTAGGGTGTAAAATCTACCACAATTTTCTTTTCGGACCCGGTAGCGTATAATTTTACTGATGACCTTTATATGTTGGTAGAGAAAATGGTAAAATATTCCAAGAGCTGGGTCACATTTAGAGCACGGATTTGACCCAACTTGCTTTATAGCTCAGAATTGTCGTTATTTACTATATATACGATAGTTGTTCATAGAATGGCTTGTCTGCCTGGCATGCGCAGCTGGGATGGGTACTGCGCATGGTAAAAGTAAGGTAAACTATTTGTGATAAAAAATATAATTGACCCGGCATCAAATAACACCAATCGTAATCTATTATCAACAATGAGTGTAATATATCAATCGCAGGCCATATTTGGGGTGGTCTGGTTCAGTGTCCCACCAGTCAACTGGCCTGTGGGTGATATATTACGCTTATTATTGATAGTAGAATACAATTTGTGTTATTTTTTGCTGGGTAAATTGTACTTTTTATTACAAATATTTTACCTTACTTTTTCCATGCGCAGTACATGGTCCACCTGCACATGTAAGACAGATTAGCCATTCTCTATCCAACTATCGTAAAGGATACTTTTGAGCTTTAAAGTAAGTTGGGTTTACAAGCAGAAATCTGTGCTCTAAATGCGTTGCCCCCCGACTAAAAGTTTGCGAACAGAGCTCCACACCTTGATTCTGTTCAAATACCACTCATCGGATCGATTTACACCTATCAATATTTTCTATCATTGTAATACCTTTAGCTGGTAATGGAGAGGATACGTTTTTCTCCTTCGAATACGACCGCCTTACCCCTTTGAAAAATATAATCTTATGTAAAAACTATATTTTTTAATGAACAAGTGGTTTCAAGCTGAAGAAATTAAGCATACGTGCTGAATACACAATACAAGCAATCGATTCATTTTTAGGATTATCATTCTATTTACTTGATGTATTTTATTTTATACTAGGATCCCCAGTCGCGGCTTCGCCCGCTCTTACAAGTAAAGAACTTAATAGGTTTATCTAAAAATTGAAGTTTTATTTTTTAACGACAAAAATCTTGAAATGACTCATGAATTTGAGAATTATTTTCTCACAACATTTTGAGATATTTTCACGCAAAGTTGTAACATTTAACCCGGTTCTATACGAATGATTAGGTGGTTGAAATTTACATACAAGTATAATTCAATATTCAATTATTAATAATTAGCAAAAACTAAAAAAAATAACATAAAATAACTAAAACTAAAATAAGAAATAGATATTTTGATAAGGTAATAATGTTTAGTGCTCAAAAATAATTTTTTCGATTTCATTTGATTGGATTTTAATTGCTAACTACAAAATTTAATGCCAGTGTGGCAAACCTCCGCCAATTAACACTGTACATTTAAAGTGTTATTATAGTAAATTATACTATTTTGAACCTTTTAAGAACTATGAAGATAATATAGTTAAAATTTGGTAAAGATGGGTTTAATAGTTTTACCATCAACTTTGTTCGATTATTAAACATCCTTTGGATCCACATGTCTGACTAGTTTTTTTTTTTTTTTGTTTTTTTTGTCTATATAACACTGTACCTTTATAACCTCTCATAAATGGCACTCGCCACCTATCGGTCAATTTTCATACTTTACTTCGCACCACACATTTATCGCTTTTTAGCTACAATTTAATAGAAAATGTCTACATTTATTATTGCTAAACCTTCCTTGAACTATGAAGATCGTGTAGTTAAATTTAGGTAAATATTGGTTCAGTAGTTATCAAGGTTAGTGATGACAAACGTAAAATAGCTTGTTATTTTATATAATAGTATAAATTGTATACAATAGTAAATTTCAATAAATAGCTAAAAATTAATAAATATAGGGATAATTAAAGTAATTATATACGCTTTATTTCCATGAGAATCGAAGGATTACAATGGAGAATAAACAATCAACTACTTCATAATTTTTACGTTTAAAAGGTATAAAAAGGCTAACGAAGTAACTACTTATTGCGATCGTTTTCATTCTACTTATATTTCATTTAAATATTGAATGCTCGATTAATGAAAGATTTTTCTTAAAATCGCATGAACTAGTAAACAAACCCATTCACGCCGAGAGCAACGCTAAACATTACTGCAGTACCCCAAGAGAACTGGTACTAATTTCTATGTTAATCGTTCTTGAGCGGCGAAGGCTGCAGCGTAAGAACTAGGCTACAATTAGAATCAGACAGCTGTCAGTCTGCGAAAAAATAAAATAAAAAAGTTGGGAGCAGAGATCATTGAGCGGTGCCAGGGAGGAAACAGGTTTGGTAACCAGGTGGACAGCTTCTGAGATCATCTGTATATGGGGGTATGGGGTATATCGTCTTTGAACATTATCTTCCAGCCCTACAGAACCTTACAATACTACAAGACCAAAATAAGAGAAAATAATAGAAAAAAAGAAAATTTCTTCCTGGCTGGGAAAAACTACCATGGATATGTCTATCTACAATCTACTGCCTTTATAACTAAGACTTCTGATAAGGAAACTGTCGTCAAATTTTAGATCCGAGCAACAACAACACAAGTAGAGCGTGTCAAAATGTTACATTTTTGAGGGAGAAAAGAACGTCACACCAAAAAACCATAGACCCCCCAGCCAAAAGACATATCCGTGTCAAAATGCCAATTGATTTTTTTTCATTTTTTCGTCTAAAAGTCAATAATTTCTAGGTGCTTACGTCCCTATATACTTTATCCAGGCCATATGAAACGGTTATTAAAAATAATAATTAAATAAAATGAGGCAGTATTTATTTAAAAAAATTAAACTTACATAATTTTAAATTAATATTATTTATTAAAGTTTTGCGCTAGAGGGAACATAACAGTCAAGAATTTATTTACAATCACATTGGCCTATACCTCATCGAATACAAGACGTAATATACCCATATTACTAATATTGGTAATATTTTTAAAGACCAATGTCTTGGTAATATTTTTAAATTTTGTCTGATCTAGAGCGTGTCAAAATGTTACATTTTTGAGGGTGAAAAAAGAACTTTACACACTATGTTGTCAGGAAGACTCCTTACGATACAAAAATAAACTATTGAACCCCAGCCAAAAGACCCATTAAATTATCTTATAGATGAGTTTTTTGTAGTGCATCGGGAGATTAGAATGTAACCTTGTTGAAGAATTACAAAATAAGCCGAAATGTCGGCACAATAAACTAATTTGTTTTAATTCTGTACCTAAATGACAACTCTAACCATATTTTCAATTATTTAATAATAATCGGATATGGGAAATATTTAGTTATAACTAGCAGCTACTAATTACAAGTACTTTATAATCCACTCAATAAGTGGTGAAATGAAGGGTGTTGAGTGCATGAAATATGCGATAATGTTTGACGTCAGGACTTCATTAGGAGTAGTTAGAAGGTAAACATAATAACTTCTGGAACTCTCTCCCTCCCATCATTCGCCATTCCTCCACTCATCGTTTACTTGTTTGATATTCAATCTAATATAGTCATATTGATGAAGAAAATATTTTTTTAAATGAAATATGAATATTCAGAATATAATATTGATTTTTAACAGAATTATTTTTGTACTATTGCACAAAATTTGAATAATTGATTTGGCATAACTTATAGTATTTTACAAGATACATTAAATCTCCGGGTAATATATAGTTTTTAGCTTTGTAAACTGTATTTTTTTATTTAAATTCTTAACTGTAAGATATAATTTGTTTTTTGGGTGATATTTTATAACATTTAATATTACTTTTATATTGTAATTTATTTTTCTTTTAAATTTTTTAATTTAATTTTAATTGTATTTTTCTGTTTTGTATTGTGTCCTATATACGGCAGTTAGGTCACCATTTTATTGATCATTATAATTATTCTTAAGGGGCAATGGGACCAGAATAAAATTTATTTTCATTTCATTATCAAACATTAAAAGATCCCGCCTCTGGGGGGTGGGCATACGCTAAGGGGGAGGGCAGGTAACTTTTTTGGGTTTTTCGATTAGTATCCTCTACAAAAATATGTTTTTTACAAAAATTAATGCCAATTAAATTTCCTATAAAATTGATTATATACACATTTGTCAAACTAAAATCGGTTTTCGAGATATGCGTTATTTTTTTAACCTTACTTTTTGTCAAACATTTGCTTCTAGAATCTCCCATGACCGTTTCTCAGAAACATTGGCAATAGACTAAGTTGTAGAGCATTAAATATACTTTCATAAATACGTTTGCTACTTTATTTTAAGCTGGATTAAAAGTTCAACTTTTCCTTATAGCTAGCTATAACTTTTATTTAGGTTATTACAAATTACTCTACTCTGATAATAGTAAACCTATCTAAATACATCATTATGAATAATTTTATTATTCAGGATACAAATCAGAATATATAACAATTCATGAAGTTTTATATCGCGTTTTGATTCTCCTGCTTATAATCACCTACTTGGTATGTACCATGAATAAAGTACTAAGTCAGGCAATTAACTAAAAAGCTTATTGGCACCACCTACACTAAAGTTGAAACAAGTTGGAAAATAAAAATAACTATATTTGGAAAATAGATGGGAAAAGTCTGGGAGAGAAAAGGATTTCCCTGGTACGAATATTAATATATGTTTCCCGATATGAGATTGCAGAGCTTGCCTAGGCACGCTATCAGGCCAAGATCGATAACAAAGACTAGCTTGGACCCCAACCGGGCAACGTTCACTTCACCTTATTCCTTCTTTATATTCAAATTATAAACCAATATTTATATCCATATATACCGAATTCTACATCAAATGGACATTAAGATTATTTATCTTATATTAGTCCTTTGAAAAGGATTTAACTGGGGAAGAAATGTGTACAATAATTGGTTGTTTCATGAGAAAAAAATGCAGCAGTATTTCGGGAAGAACAAAAACTGTTACATCAGAACTATGTAAAAATTGTAATATGTGAAAACTTCAGCAAATTATTTTTATTACAAAATCTGAAAAATATAACCTAAATTTAAAAATTGTTAACAATATTTCACTTATTACCGTCGAACAAAACGCTACCTAGGAGTCCATTTGGACAAACGACTTTTACTAGGAATTTCAGTAAAAGATCACATATTCCATAATTCATTGTTTCCTTGCATGAAATAACATATCATAAAGTCGGAGGGAAAAAAAAAAAATAATAAAAAATATTACTCGGAATCCGCATACGCTAGTTAAATTTGCTATTAGATTCTATCAAATTTTGATAAAATTCCGTGTAATACCCTTGCCAGCCCTCCAACAACTGCGAACTGTTATAAAATTCTAGTTTTTTTTTTTTTTTTTTTTTTTTTGGTATATTATCTCTATAACTCCTAAACAATTTGTCCGATCCCAAATTTCTTCAATTCATTTTAAAGCTACTTAAATTATCTATCAGGTCCTATCTATGATTTTTAATCATATTCCGTTTAATACCCATGCTAGCACACTAAATGAGTATGTTTTGGCAAAACATGACATTTTTGATGTGTTAAGTGGGTTGGCGTGTGTGTTTCACGGACTTTAATCAAAATTTTATAAATAGAATATAATAGAACATTTAACCAGCTATGAGATGGAAAAAAGAAATTCGGAATCGAAAAAATATTTTTAGAGTTATAACGAGAAATGTTCCGAAAAAATAAGGATTTCACAACAGTACGCGGAATTCAGCGATGTGAAATGGATATTTACCATTATATATGGTATCTGATAATAAATTTAACCAGCTTTAAGATGAAAAAAAGAAATTCGAGATTAGACAAATAGTTTCGGAGTTATAGCCAAAAGAGTACCGACAAACTTGTTTTTGAGGAAAAGTGCGACTTACAACACTTAGCCAAATTTTTCTTCCTTCACAGTTCTAAAACTATTGATCTGACCAAAAAATGGATACGACCAAATTTATTGCAAATTTGCTTAGCTTTAATAATGTATATAACACAAAATGTGCTAAATTAACGGTTTCCGAGTTATTGTATCAAAGTCCTAAATACATACAATTTTCAACACTTCACCACTCCCCTACCCAAACCTGAAGATATTACTTATACATGAATTATGTCCCCTATTCGGCCATTTTTGGTCTTCATTACCTGGACTATACTCCAGCATCTATTAGACAAGCTTTTAAACTCTCCACTATGTTCTTGTATTATTGTTACCTATTTTATTATCATACACATAGTAACATATTTATGGAAATTCTCAAAAGTATAAAACTGATTACGTTTAGTTAATTTTAAGAACTTTGAATCCAATGACGGCTATTACTTACAAAAATTAATCATTTTTAGTAAAAATTCAAAATTAGAAGGTCCGAGGGCTTTCTTCTTTCCCTATGCCTCGGATGGTTCATGACCATCAGAAACACGAAAGAGTATCACATGAAAATATTAATGTTATTGACAATGGTTACTACAGAATATAAACTGACTGCCTTAGCAGACACACAAGTCTTACGACACTTATCAAATCAATTTGCAATCCCTTATCTTATCTTCTGATTCAAGAGGTATTGCGGAAGATAGCGAATGAATCTCTTCTTACAGCTACGAAATCGCTGTACTAGGAAATGTGCAACAGGAAATATATTAGAATTTTTTTTTTTTTTAAATAAAACTTTTCTTTTTTTTTATTACGTATTAGAGATCAATTTTTCCTCCTCGTAATCTCATTATTTAATATTATTTTATAATTATTTTTTCTTACGTACGTTTTTCTATATTTATTTACGTACATGGAGACGTAGATTACTAACATATTTTTTTTTAATTTAGCTACTTATAACTGACTAAATAACTAAATAAAATAAAAACACATCTAGTAAAGGTGAAGATAATGCTCATAATGAAATGCCAATTACTAGTAAATTACCCATTGGTAGCACTACCCATAGATAACCCCCGACGTGCCTGAAAAGAAGATGGCCTCGGGACCTTTTAATATAGTACTTAATTATATAGAACCTTTATAAGTGCTACCAATGAGTGTATCCTATTTACTTCTATTATCGTCATATATTTTTATATAGTATACAGTTATAAATGTCAATAAATAACTATAAAAAAAAAAAGAATATGTTTGTTTGAGACAAAGGAATATAAATAGGTCTAATTACTATCATATAAATGAGTCTTATGTAATTAATCGGGAAATATGAACTTTTGTCAAGATTAAAGAAGTCGAAAACGAACAGCAGTTTCTTGCCGTTTAAGTATTTTATTTGGAATCTAAGCGAGTCATTTATCAAGATGGACTAATAACAGAATTTTAAAAAAACACACATTATGTAACAAAATTTATGTTTTCGGCAAATTTGCTAGTTCAACATATTACAAAATATCGACTCTCTTTTAAACTACCTTACATAAGAAAATTATTGCTGCGGACGGTTACATAATTAATCTGTATACAAAAGCAAATTAATCCCACAAGATGGGTACGATTACTACTCGAACAATCGTACTTATCAGATAAAATTTATTGAAGTGGCCTGTGAACACGGAGGAAGGCTGAGATAACAATCCTATAGTGAAGGCGGGGAGGTAACAGTGTTTATAAACAAGAGAAGGGGCAGGCCCTTAGTACAAGTGGCAATAAACAAGGCCAGACAGAAAGAAAACAAACCGACCAAGAGAAGGAAGGGCTGGGTTGGAGGCTGCAGGATAATCTGGGGCTCAGGGTAATAACATGCCTTATGCGGGCAGCAATAGCATCAGTTCGTGGCGCGACAAACTTCAAAGAGGCAAAAGATTTTGTTGTTAGATAGCGCATTTGGTCTTAGTTTATAAGAGTACCACTTGAGGTACTCATGATGGTAAAGAGGGATCAATACAATTACGATTGAATTATTTTCCATCTGTTGGAAGTTTTACAGGGAACATCTTTTTTTACCGGAACTATTTTATAGAGTGTAACCATCCGTTACCTCTTGTAACTTGTAAATTATTATTGTTACTCGTTAATAACAAACATTAATATAAATATTTATTAATATCAATTAAATTAATTAATAATTATTACATTCCCGTTTCAAGGTCACACTAGAGTCTAGAGTGTTTCAATAATAACAAATATTAATATTACACTTATTATTAATTATAATAATATTAATATTATTATTATTAATTTTATTCTAGTGGGGATCGTTAATAACAAAAATTCCAGCACAACAAGTAGTGGTTCTTGAATAGAATTGATGTTTGCAGGCAATATCAACCTCACCAGTAAGAACAACATTACCTACTTTACTTATCATACTTTTTTTTCTATACATCACTTTATTGAAATTTACAACAGTACAGATATATACATCAAGTAAATGAGCTGATAACTATTACAATAGCATGTTTAAACTTGAAAAGAACTACTCATCAGTAGCACTTCAATAAAAATTCTACACTAGAAGGTCTCTTGGACATCTTCTTTTCAGACGCCTCGGAGGATTATCGGGAATGGAATGGGAAGCAAGTTGAGAAACTAATGGATTTGAGTGGTTATGTAGCTTACTATGAAAGGATAGGTACTTGTTTGGGCTAATTCAGCAACACATGGAACATTAAGGTCTTTATGGATAGGTTTATTGGTGACATAAAAGAGCATTAAGGATTTTTCGAAGGATTTTGGATACGAGATGAATTGGATGATTTAGTAGAGCCCCAAAGCTCAACTCCGTACGTCCAAATAGGTCTAATAACAGCAAAAATAAGACTTTTCTAATGAATTGGGAGCTTTGATAGTTTGTCCAGTAAATGTTGAAGTAGTCTTTAACGACGAGCAGTTTCTTGTCGTTTTAGTCTTTTATGTGGATTCCAAGTAAGACGTTTGTTCATGTAGAGTACTAGGTAGTGGATTTTTACTTATCTTAAACCTATATTAGCTATAACCGAAAAATGATTGTATACACTGGTCCTTCCCGAATTTAAATATATACGAATAAATATATATTAAATATATAATATAAATATTTCCGAAAAGCATGTACGATGTTTCTTTCCTTTGAACCGTTATATAAACTGAGATAATTTTATACTAAAGACAAATCAAACATCTTGATGCTCACCTTAGGATCCAAAATGAAAAGGACTTCTGACAGATAGACCTAGAGCGAACTGAATGCAAGGGTCAGGCGGAGATGGATTTCGTTAAATGGTCATATAAATACTTTCAATTTTCAATAGTCCAATTTTAAATTTGTTCCCAGGGGGGACAGAAAAAAAGCAACCAGTCGTAGAGTAAACCTAAAATGAATGAAACAATTGCATGAAAAAACTTCAGTGGTAAGTAGTGCCTCAGGCGTAAGGTGCAGGTAAATATACAACGCTATACTTTTTATTTTTAATTTTTTTAAGAGGAAACATCTAAAATGAATAGTAATTAATAGTAAAAATTATTTATATAAAGTTTACTAAACAAAATCGTTTGAATTACAAGTTTTGAAGAAGCGACATAAAAAATTAAAATTTACTGTAGTAACTTAACTTCCCGTCAAAAGTATTGCAACACCCATAATTCTCGAGATTTTCCTGGTTTTTACCTTAATCTATACTTGGTTTATATTCATATTAATATCATTTATTAAACGTGAGACATTAAGTATTAGGAACATCAATGCTTTTCCCATTTTAATAACAAACAATGGAATTTTAGATTATTTTTTTTTTTTCAAATTTCATTCAGTCCATGTTTATCATTCGTTACGTTATTTACAAGTATGCCAAGACTAGTGGAAGCAGTCATTAAAGCCAGAGGGGGCAATATGTCTTATTAAATATAAAATAAAAATGTTAAAAGTTAAAATTGTAAAAAATGAAAATTTTAAAAAGTAAATTTTCCAACTTTTTTGTTTATTGGAAGAAATATTGTAATTTATTTGAGTAAAAATTGTCTATGTCTAGTTTAGCAATGTTTATAATAGACTTCAGAACCTTCCTTTATTATGAAAAAAAATACGTTTTTATAAAATTCAAACATTTCAAAGTGTTGCGATACTTTTGACGGGGAGTTGATATCATACATTGAAAACTATTGTACGCATGTTTCATGTGTTTTCAAATCATGATATCATCAGTTTTAATAAATATTTTTTCTATAAACTCTTGACTAATTTATTACAATGGCCACTAGACTTATCACAAGGACTGCACAAAAGAGCTGCAAGTTCAGGTAGCCTCTATAGCTCGATTTTCTTATATTTTTTTTGTTTTAAAACATTTTTTTTTTTTTTTTGTAAGGGCTTAACGTCCTCATGTTTTCGAACTGGGGCAGGACGAGTTATACTACACGTTACCGACCTGATAAGCCCAAAGAGGCAACGTGAAAATTCATTCCGCGCGGATAAGCCACAAAACAAATGTTAACCTGGCCAGGAGGGATTCGAAACCACGGCCTCTAGCGGGAGCTCTGTACTGTATGACCCTTGCCACAACGCTACCGGTCATCGGGTATCGGAATTTTTCTGTTATAACTTTATATATTTTTTTCGCACCTTCTTACAATAACGACCATCGGCAAGTGTGTCGGGATATAAAAAGAAAAACTAGTAACCATTGCTAATAACTTTTGACTATTAAATATTGAAAAAGTATTACATAACTTTCTGAAGCTTTTATCAAATTGAAAAAACTTCTTATAACTTCAATATTTTAAAGTAGTCATTTTAAAAGCCGTAGAACAAGTTTTAAGTGTCTAAACCAATCAGAATTTCTCCATAGCACAAGTGTTTAGAAACAGCCTATGTTAAACTATCCTGGGGTATCAAGATGTGATTCACTTTACGTATAACAGTAACATAAAATAATTCAAAAAATTAAAAATTCGAAAAATTGGCTTTCAATTTTATTCGCTAATATCTTTAAAACATTAATAAAATCTTTTTTTCGGATAACTTCACAAAATCAAGCTGTATTTTTTAGAATCTATTAACAAGACTTAGTGATAGTAGTGATGACGTAGTTAGTGACCACAAACCAAAATAGCTTGTCCTTTTGTACATCATAGATTATTTTCGATAAATGTTAAATTTAAACTAAAACTTACAAGGGGACATTTTGACTTTTAACTCACAGATTTGAATGCCGATTTTAGTGTGGGTAGTAGGGACCTATAATAGTGCAAAACTAGAGGTATAGCAAATATATATATATATATGAAAATCCCGTTCTATTTTTTTTTTTCTCAGATCTCAGTCAAGATAGAGAAATGATTATTTTACACTAATTGTAGTTAGGAATGGTATTTTAAATAAAAATACTTTCCTTATTCTCAAGACAAGACCCGGCTTTAGGTCGCTCAAAAACCCCCTAAAAGTGACAAAATTCCAATGAAATCCGCTGTAAATCAGTAAAACAAAAAATTTCATGAAAAACTGACCTAAAATCTAGATTTAACGCACTAAAATACCCTTATATGTGAAATTTTATCAAAATAAAAAAATATTGATTTTTTTTTACTCCCTACGAAGGCGTTAAAAATTTAAAGTTGAGATTTCCTCAACAACTTCTAACGGCTGTGTTCAACCAATTACAATAGTAATAGCATCACAAGAATCATCGTATATTCTGCTTTTTATCTATGCATATAGCATAGGTGCACATATATGGGTACTTTGGTGCGTTAAATAGAGATTTGAGGTCAGTTTTTCACGAAAAAATATTTCTAACTACTATGGAATTCATTAGAATTTTGTCATTTTTTGGGAGTTTTTGAGCGACCTGAAGGCAGGTCTTGTCTTGAGCATAACGAATGTATTTTTATTTCAAATAGCAAACAAAACTACAATTAAAGTGAAAGAATCATTTCTCTATCTTGACAGAGAGCTGAGAAAAAAAATAAAACGTGATTTTCACATTTTATTTTTTTTTCTAGGCTCCCAATGCTCATTGGCGGCTATAACTTTTGCGACTGAGTTTTGTACTATTATAGGTCCCTACTACCCACACAAAAATCAGCATTCAAATCTGTGAGTTACAAGTCAAAACGTCCCCTTGCTAGTAAGATGATTACATTCTATTTATTAATTTGTAATCTTCTTAATATATATAAATTACGTGTCGCCGCCTAGGGGCCGGCTAACACCTAAACTACTGAACCGATTTTAATCAAATTTGCACACCGTGTGCAGTTTGATCCAACAAAAAAGATAGGATACCTTATATCTTAATTTATAGTCGCAATATTATTTGTATATTATCTGTAAGTCACAATTATCTGTTAGCTTTATACGATTCTAACATATGGCGGTATAAGGTTATACTATTATATAAAAGGACAAGCAATGTTTCGTTTGTGTTCACTAACCGCCAAAAACTACTGAACCAATCTCTACCAAATTTTGACTACATCATCTTTATCGGATGGTTTAGCAATAGTAAAATCTAATGATTTTCAACTAATTCTTTATTGAAAAATGAATAATAAGTGGATAACAGTGAAGTTCAAAAATGGCGGCAATTGCAATCTACATGAAAGGTTAAAAGGTACAGTGTTACATAGAGGTGAACATTGATAATAAAATTTACTTATTTCCAATTAAATTGTTATAAAAACAGCTATATGGAGTGAAATATACCAAATTTTAACTACATCATGTTCATAGTTCTAGGTTTAGCAACAATGAAAATTTAAATGTACAATGTTGAGTGTTAGAAACGGGTTTTGCCACACTACCACATACTTTTATGGTTAGAAATTAAAATCCAACCAGATCAAATCAAATAAAATTATTTCTGTCGAATGAAAATTATTAAAAATCAAAATGCCGATTCTCAGCTGTTTAATATTGTGTGTAAAAATATGAATTTTGAACCTTTAGTTGTAAGCACTGATAATGCAGTTTCTTATACCGCAGTTTCTTAATAGTCTCTGTCCATCTGGATTACCAACTCATATATTAAAATTGAAAATTGGATGTCTAATTATGCTTTATGTTATCTTCAAATACCTAATCAATCTAAATTTAACCAAGTTAATAATGGCTGCTATGCGTGAAAATATTATCAAAAATATAATTTTCAATTGTTCACTTTAATACAAGATTTTTATCGATAAACAAAAAATCAATTATTAGTTAAAATTCCTCGACGGGGGATGATGAAGTTATATATAAAAGGACAAGCCATTTCCGTTCGTGATCACTAACCGCGAAAACTATAGAACTATTCTGTACCAAATATAACTACATCATCTTCACAGTTCAAGGAAGGTTTAGCAATAATAAAATTTACATATTTTCTCTTAAATTACTGTCTATAAAGCGATAAATATGTAGTGGGTAGTAAAGCGAGCGCCATTCAAGAGAGGTTACAATGATCCAGTGTTAATTATAGCTAGAAATTGATAATAAAACAATAGAGTTAACAATGGTAAACTGAACCTATCTGTACCGACATCTAAATAAATAATTTTTATAATTCTAGGAAGGTTTTGCAATGGTAAAATTTAGAATAACTAAAATTTAAATGTACAATTTTGAGAGGCAGGACCGAGGTTTGCCACACTGTCATATACTTTTATAGTTCGAAATCAACATCCAACCAGATCAAATCAATAAAGTTTTTCCTGCCGAATACAAATTATTACTTGCTTTTTTATATCGTGTGTAAAAATATGATTCAAGGGCCTTTTTTCGTAAGCACTGATAATGCAGTTTATTTTCCGCAAGAGTTTCTTAATAGTCTTTATCCATCTTGATTACCAATTCATACATTAAAGTTAAAAATTTTATGCCTAATGGTGCTTATATGTAATCTTCAACCACCTAATCAGTGCAATTATAACTAGATTAATAATTACTGCTAAAAAATCATTGAAGAAATAATTCTCAACCACATGCTAAAATACAAGAATCTTATCGATAAACAAATAAAACTTTAATTTTTAGTTGAAATTATCTTTAGTTATGAGGGCGGGCGAAGCCGCGACGGGAATGCTAGTTGTATGTAATTATTAAAATACGGCGTTCTATAATAAAACAAAACACACGCTAAAGGCGCTTCTATAGCGTGAGTAGCGAACATTAACATCTTCATATGACGCTGCACCTAGTGTCAGCTAGCAATCCATACCAAGTGCTCTATCTATATTTAGAGTTGTTTACTCCCTGTTCGGTGGACACCAGGACCTATCGAGTCGAGTAAGGACAGACTTTCACTCTCTTGGAGGGGCTTTAGAATAACAATCAGTGGAACAGGAAACAGGCCGTATATGTTGTTGTTGCGTCTTTGATTCAATGAGATACAGTCTCGATTCACAGAGGCCCAAAAACTTCATTTGAAATACCAGCAAAATTGAGTAAATATTTAAATTTTTAATTACGTTACTTCTTTTGTTTTTTGTTTTTCATTTTAACCTAAGCTATCTGAACTATTGGCTTACATTTATTTGTTTGTTTTCCCTGAGACATTCTTCCATTGTGCAGTCAGGGATTTACTTCTAAAACTTGTTATAAAATCTCAAAGTAGTAATGTTGACATATATTTTTCTCTTGCAGTTCTATATGTGTTAATAGGTATGATTACAAGTCTGTGGCTGAGTTTTTTGAAATAAATAGGCATCTAAGTGATCTTACATTGAAATATGCAACTCAGCATTATTTCTTCAGTGATATCTTCATGCATAGCAGTAATTTTTAACCTGTTACCACTGAACAGATCAGGTGGTTGAGGTTCACGTAAAAACTTGATTTGACATCCAATTTTCAATTTTAAAGTATGATTTTAATTTATAACTATCAAAGTATATGGCATTGTGGCAAACCTTTCTGCCACTCGACTTCGTTCATTAAATTTTTTTTACTGTAAATTTTATTATTGCTAAGCCTTTCAAAAACTATGTAGTAGTTAAAATTTAGCTGTCGCATCAACCCCATATTTAAATCTCTGTTGATAATTTACTTGATTATATGTAAATTTTATCATTTATAACACAGTACCTTTGTAACCTCACATGTAAATGGCGCTCGCCACCTATACGTCAATTTTTAAACTTAACTATTATCTCTCTTTTAATAACATATTAATGGAAAATCAGCATATTTTATTATTACTAAACCTTCCTGGAACTATAAGGATGATGTGTATTAAATTTGGTATAGATTGGTTCACTAGTTTTCGCGATTAGTGATTACAAAAAAGAAAAAGGCTTGTCCTTTTATATAATAGTACATATTAATTTTATTTTGAATATTATTTCAGAAAATTTGTTTGTTTATCGAACGGATATGTTAGCCTTAAGCGGCCCTCACACTATCAATATTATTGACGCAATATATGATGGAAAAAAAAATTTAAATAAAAGGTAGCCATAACACCAGATAATAAGTATTGATCAATAAAGTATAAGCTGCTATAATGCAGTTAGGGAGAATAGACCTACCAGTTCTAATCGCATCTGTTTTGGACATCAGGAAGAAGAAAATGAGGCGAAAAACAATGTTGAGAAACATCTGGTTAAATAGACGTAGAGTTATGGATATGGAGAATTTTTTCCCGAACTCAATAGTGAGACAGATAACTACAAAAAATAAATAAATAAAATTTTTAAAAAAACTCATAACAGCAAAAAAAATTGATACATCCTATACGGGGTCTTGAGATTGACTAATATTTATAGCAGAATATAGTAATCTACCCCTCACACGTGTCAATATATTGAAGAAGAGCCTTATAATAACAATCGAACAGATTCAATATTATTGTTTCAATTTACTCCTCACACTTTCAATATATTAATCAATACCGAGATTAGCACAATAATATTGACCGTCTAAGGTAGGGTTATCAACAACCTATTCCACAGGAAGCTATTTTGATTATATTTGCCTTTTTCAAGCACCTACTTATCAGAAAAAGCATTCTCAACACTTTTGGCAATAAAAACATAGTATTGGAACAAACTTTATGTTGCTAGTGACTTGTTGTTGCTCATACTCAAACGCAACCAAGAATAGTCATATTTAGAAAATGCAAGCTCATCTCACTAACTTATTTTTTCTCTTACCAGTACTTCAACAATTTAATGTTTCCAGAGAGAGGGCTATCGTTTCAAGAGAAGTGGTACAAAAACGTTTGGGAACTCCAGGTCTAGATGATATTCAAGGAATAAGCTAAGTATAATTACAAGACAGGAAGTCGTAGGTTTGCAACCAAGGCCGATAATGATGAAATTACAACGGTAATTTCTCAATTAATTTGAATTAACTCTACACTCACGAGATAATGTTAACAGTTTGTTTACTGTACTGTTCCTGCCTGTTGGAAAAGTTGTCAATAAGCCAACATTAGAATGTAATAGGTCATATTATTTACACTACAAGATATACTCGACATTCACTAATATAATAATCGGGATGATTTTTTGGAAGCTTGTAATGACAATAATTACATGTTATATGAAGTTTAGAGTATTTATATTAAATATTATTCAACTGCAAAATGAACCCACTTCCCATACTATGACACGGATGTTGAATGATACTCCCACCACGTGCGTGGGGTTGAAGGCCGTGACGTAGACGAGAAATAGACGTCGCATACATAAGTACATGCTGACATGACATATCACGAAACAGAATTTTGTTAATGTTATAGACTAATGTATACTTATAATTTTTTTTCTTTAACTGTTTCGGACACAATATTATTGTCCAATAGATATAAAATTAAAAAAAAAAAGTTTTTATTTTTTTATGTTCCGTTTTGTTTGGATTAGGTTTTGACATAACACTTTTGTAATTTTAGCCCAAAAAATTACACATTTGCATCAAAGCACATTTTGTATTTAATATCATAGAAAGACTAAAACGACAAGAAACTGCACGTCGTTACAGACTACTTCAACATTTACTAGACAAAACGTTCAAAGCCCCCAATTAATTACAAAAGACTTAAATACATGACCGTGATTTGGACGTACGGAGTTGAGTTTTGGGCCTCCACTAAACCATCCAATTCATCTCGTATGCAATCCTTAAAATCCGAAATCCTTCAAAAAATCCTCAATGCTCCTTACTTTGTCACCAATAAACCTATCCATAAAGTTCTTAATGTTGCCGATTTAGCTCACACCAGATACCTATCCTATTATAGTAAGCTATATAACCACTCAAATCCATTAGTTTCCCAACTTGCTTCCCATTTCATTCCCGATAATCCTCCGAGGCGTCTGAAAAGAAGATGTCCTAGAGACCTTCTAGTGTAGAATTTTTAATAAAGTGCTACTGATGAGTAGTTCTATTCAAGTTTTAATATAATATTATAATCGTTGTCAATAGATATACTTGATGTATATATTTTGAAAAGTTGTAAATTTCAATAAATTTATATATATAAAAAAAATGTCATAGAAGGTGCTAAAATGCAGCGTAATTGGCAATTTTACCAACGATATTTTTTCTATATTAATAATAAATACATTCTATATATTTTTTTTTTTCGCTTACCAATGACTCTTTTATTTTGTATTAGGAGAAACAGGGTCAAAAGGAGCTCAATCATTAGTGAGCTAGTGTTATTTAAAAAACGAGAGTGGAGCTCTTAAATATTCCTACTCTCCCAATATCAAACCAAGCGTAACGCACAAGTGTTCCCCAAAAACGTGTTCCATGTTAAAATATATATGTATTTATTTATTTATTTATTTATTTATTTAACAAAAACTATTTTAATAATTACGTAATTAAGTATCACAAAACTACCGCCAACGTCAGCGACATCGCGATCGGTCAACTATTCTCAATACCGATAATTTCCTTAACAATCTGTGGAATTGACAAATCCCTACAAAAAAACAAAGATTATTTTTAAAAAAAAGTCTATACTTCCCCGTCTTCTTAAAACTACCTCATTATTAATATCAGGTTCGATGTTCATGTAAAATAAATTTAGAACTAGAATAAGAGAAAAATAGAACTTCGATCTAATGAAATATTTTGGATTTGATGAATAGCAAATATGAAAAAACAGATAATTTCCTATTAGTGAATAGATATAAGTTTTCACTTTATTAGGTATCAATTATATAAAATTAATGCTCTAGGATACACTACCCGAGGTCATTATTCAATTTAGTTAGAGAGACACCTCCTGCGGCCACTAATGAAAGCCGTCCCCTAATCCTGGCCCGGGACGCTCCGGTAATGAGAAATTCCATAAGTGTCGGAGGAGAACATATATCTTTCCCAAGTATACACTTGCCCTTCCCGCCGAGGGCTCCGGAATAAAGTCCTCTCTCGCATTTTTGGGGCACTTAAAACTTCTCGAGGTGCTTTTTATGGCTTACGGCTCTGTAAGGACAACTTCACCTCAAGTATGCACGCTGGAATGACAGTCCGGCCGTTTGATGAAATTGTTTGAATTCATCTTTTAAATTGTTCAACATTCCTACTTTAATAGGGAATGTGGTATTTTAATTTTTTTTTTTTTTTTTACTTTTTTAAATTAAGAAGAAAGTCAATGTTTGTTTTTAAAACTACAAAAAACCCCTCTAATCCGGACACCCTATAGTCACGTGAATGCCCACACAATTAAAAATAATAGGTAATTACAATTAGCATTGAATAATTGCAATTATTTGTAAACAGTTCTAAACTTTAGATCGTCAAATAAAAAATAAATAAATAAAACGGTTTTTCTTCCTAATATTTAATATTTATTATTTATTCAAGTATTTTTTTAATAGTCGTTATTTTGTTTAATTCTAACTTATATTTGGGCTGAGGCCCAAATTCATGGACTGTAGCTCCCGATATATATATATAGAATAATAAATAATAAATAAAGGCTTAGCGAACCCGAAGGTTCGATGCCGACACCACCAACCGTTGACCACACACCTCTCTCCAACCCACTCCCCCAAAACCCAAATCTCCCAGGTCGGCCTTGACAAAATTACTGGAAGATATAAAAGAATAGAATCATTTATATTTATTCATAACCATTAGTTTGCTCAATATATTTTCTGGCACCTCTATAAATTGTTTTTATATTTTTGAGTTAATATTGTAGATACATGTAGATTAGTTCATTGTTTTCATAAATTTAATATCATAGCACAAATTGATTATTCTATGGAACTCGCTTTCCTGAAAATAAGTATATTTTTCAAGTTCAATATTAAAAAAAAAAAAAATAATAATAAAAAACTAATATTTTATTTACTACGATGCTACCAGTAAAACAATCTAGCAAAATGATGTATTATTCCTATGGTAGAAAGTTCTTTTAAAAACAAGACGATTACATGGCGAATATATCCTAAAATTAAAAAAATAAAATTAATTGTATAAAAATAAAAATACAATTGTTTGTAAAAAAAAAAAAAAAAAAAAAAATGGAAGTAATTCACTTTTATAGATTTTACTTTTAAGGGCTAAACTTTTGGTAAGTTGTGAGAACAATACGTAATTATATGTAACAATACGGCAACAGCGATATGGCAAACACTTCATAATATTACTAAGGGGCTAGTTTACAAACATTTTTTAATAAAAGCAATTTTTCAGAAATGAATCTTTGGAATTCATATCTTTATTTACACCTGTCAATTACAATTAGACAACCAGTGAATTTGTTGTGAGACAAAAAATGGCGTGAAAGGCATGAGGGGGAGCAAAACCCAGCGGCACCTTCAGACCTAATTTTTATTTTAATCTAGGAGGTCTTTCATCTAGCTCCTTTTAGCCGTCTATGGGTGTTGTCGGGAATATTCATTGTGGCCCAGAAATCAATATTAAATTTTAAATGTCGATATTAGACCGTATAATGTTTTAAAAAATATCATTTTTTTTTTTCTTTGATTTATTGATACTTACAACTGAATACAATATATACCATTAAGAACATGTGTGGAAATATGATTACAGTAACATGTAAAGTAAATACTCATTACTAGGATTTCAATTAAATCAACATCATAAGGTATATGCCATCTTCTTTTCAGTCGCCTCGGGGCGTTATTGGGTATCGATTTAAGTTAGGAGACCAGTGAGTTCGAATTGGTATGGAGATCATCATGAAAGAAAGATAAGCCTCATATAGAACATTTAGATCATTATCGATAGATTTATTTGCGACATAATAAGGTGCATTGAGGATTTTCGAGTACACAGATTAGACTCGAGAAGGATGGGAAGGTCAGAAATGTTTGAACTTCCGATCTATGTAACTTCTTTTGATTTTTGTTATAAAAAGGTCTGATGGTATCGTTACATAGCAACCATTACCCATTACTAACAGTGAGAATAGAGGCCAGAAGCCAGGTATATGATGAGCTACGTGACTCTAAGAGGACTACAGTTATTACCCAGAGGTCCCCTGAGTCCAGCTGTTCGTGACTACACCTTCACGGTCCGAAAGCATGTTCAGCTGTCAGGGCAGTCCTTAGTATTCACATTGATATATATGCACCATAAATTATATTTTATATAAACTTGTTTAGAACTACTTAAAAACTTATACGATCTTTAATTACAGTTATTTTTAAACACCAAACAAAAATAAATAATTATAAATTGATTATTTGCCACTTAATTAGTAAACTGGTTCGAATGTTAAAAATTAATTAACAGTTCTAAAAATATACAACCATTCGGATCAGTAATTATATATATATACAGAATAGCATTCTCCGTCGAGGCTTCGCCCGCTTTCATGAATAAAGAACTTTTAAGGGGACGTTTGGAGTTGTAACTCACAGATTTGAATGCCGATTTTTTTGTAGGTAGTAGGGACCTATAATAGTGCGAAACTAGATTTATAGCCGCTAATAAGCATTGGGAGCCGAGAAAAAAAAATTGAAAAATCACGTTTTATTTTTTCTCAGCTCTCAGTCAAGATAGAGAAATGATTATTCCACGTTAAATTGTATTTTTGTATGCTATTTGAAATAAAAATACATTCGTTATGCTCAAGACACGACCCAGCTTTAGGGTACTCAAAAACACGAAAAAAATGACGAAATTCTAATGAATTCCGTAGTAATTAGAAATTTTTTTTCGTGAAAAACTGACCTCAAATCTCTATTTAACGCACCAAAATACCCTTATATGTGCACCAATGCTATATGTATAGATAAAAAGCAGAATATACGATGATTCTTGTGATGCTATTACTATTGTAATTGGTTGAACACAGCCGTTAGAAGTTGTTGAGGAAATCTCAACTTTAAATTTTTAACGCCCTTGCAGGGAGTAAAAACAATCAATATTTTTTTATTTTAATAAAATTTAATTAATTTGTAAAATTTAAATTCCAATGAAATCCGCTGTAAATCTGTGGATTTTTTTTTCATAAAAAACTGACCACAAATCTCGATTTAGCGCACCAAAAAACCCGTATATGTGGAATTTTATCTTCTTCTTCTTCTTCTTCTTTTGCATTTCCCCTTGTGTGCCTTTCAGCGTCGGGGTGCGTTCAGCCAGGAATGCCATTCTTCTCTGTTCCTTGCTAGGTTCCTTGTCTGGCGGATATCTTTGCCTCTCTTTCGGCACAGCCTGTCCATGTATTCGAGGTATGGTAATCTTGGGCGGCCTCGAGGTCTTCTTCCCTCCGGGGCATAATCCATCGTCTTTAGTGGATCTCTGTGGTCTTCCATCCGTACCACATGTCCGAACCACTTCAGCTGCCTGGTCTCAATGGCTTCCATGACTGGGGCGATCTCCAATTCTTCCCTAATCCTCTCGTTTCGGATTCGGTCCCTCCTAGTCCTCCCAACAATCCTACGAAGAAATCTCATCTCTGCCGCTGTGATTCTGCTCTTCTGCCTGTCCATGAGGATCCAGCTCTCAGAACCATATAAGAGTATCGGCAGGTATATCGATTTGAAGATATGGAGCTTAACGTTCTTGCTCACTTCTCTTTTACCAACAACAGTGTTGCAGATCTGGTAGTATACTGCGTTTGCTTTGCTTATTCTACTTGATATTTCCGCGTCAACTTTCCCAGATCTGTCCAAAACTGCTCCCAGATAGGTAAAATCGGTGACCACCTCCAACTCTTCTCCATTGCAGTAAACCAGGAATTTTATCAAAATAAAAAATATTGATTTTTTATGTGAAAAGATTATTTCTCTATCTTGACTGAGAGCTGAGAAAAAAAATAAAACATGATTTTAATTTTTTTTTTCTCGGCTTCTAATGCTCATTGGTGGCTATAATTCTAGTTTTGGAATATTCCCTACCACCCACACGAAAATCGGCATTTAAATCTGTGAGTTATAAGTCAAAACGTCCCCTTGTTAGATAATTTTAACTCATCCAGATTTTATTTTTTCATCAATAAAAAATAAGTTTTGAACTTGGTACAATTGCAATGATTAGGTGGTTCAATATTACGTAAAAGCATTGGATATTAAATTTTAATTTTAATGTATGAGTTGGTAATCTAGATGGACAGAGACTATTAACACTCTTGCGGATAATTGACTGCATTATCAGTGCTTACGACTAAAAGCCCATGGATCATATTTTTTCACACAATATCAAAAAGTTAAGTATCGACATTTTAATTTGGCAATAATTCTATCGATTTTATCTGGTTGGATTTTAATTTCTAACCATAAATGTATATAAAAGCGCAGCAAACCTCGGTTCTGCTACTCAACGCTGTACATTTAAATAATTATTACAGTCAGTTATTGCTAAACCTTCCAAAAGTTGATTTTTTTAAAATTATATACAGATGGGTAAAATAGTTTTACAGTTGCAAACTGTTTCAGAATGGCGCTAGACACATATCGCTCGATTTTTAAACTTCACTGAGATCCACATGTCCCACCACATATTCATAGCTTTTTAAATAACAATTTAACTGATAATAAGTAAATTTTATTATTAATTTCAAGCTATGTATAACACCGTACCTTTGTAACCTCTCTTGAATGGCGCTCGCCACCTATCGGTCGAATTTCAAACTTCACTGTGCACCACAGATTTATCGGTTTTTAATGGAAATTGAACTGAAAATAGTAAAGTTTATTATTGCTAAACCTTCCTTGAACTATAAAGATCGTGTAGTTAAAATATGGTACAGATTGGTTCAGTAGTTTTCATGATTAATGATCATACCATCATATTATATAATAGTATAGATTACATTTTTTATTTTAAAGTACAAATGAAAGACAAAAAATCAAATAACATAATTTGATGCAGCTTTGGGAGATAAATTTTCCGCTCATATCCTAGAGCCGCGATAAGAGCGGGGAGTTACTTGTAAATAGAAAAGTCTTTAGGGGTTTCCGCTATAAGTTATCGGGTCCCCTGTTCCAACTGGAAATAATATTAAAATAAGAAAAACTACAGTAAATATGTAAAAATAAGGCTTAGCGAACCCGAAGGTTCGATACCGACATCACTAAGCTCCAAACTGCCTCACCAAAACCCAATTCCCCAAGACAAGACATAATGCAAACCTCCCATATACGTCTCTTTTTACCTTTATTGGAATTCCGTCATTATTGAATCCAACGACTTTACATGCCTATTTTAATCGTCGCGCTGTGAATACCAGAACTATATCAGATAAAGAAGCATTCCTCTAGTAATGAAAGCGTTACGAATTTTTGAGTAAAAGATATTTTTATTTTTTAATAGATAATAATAATAGTAAAGGCTTAACGGACCTTAAGGCGAGTTAGATGCCGCTTCTCGTTCAGAAGCGTTGTTCTTCTCTTTACTTAAGCGGTCACTTTTTATAGATACTGTTGGCAGGATAATTTTGCTATGTATTTTAATTTTTAAATTTCTGGAAAGTAAGAGCGAACTGAATAGTTTAGCGATCAAGAAAATAACAAGCATTTCCGGCTTTTAATCTTGACTTTATTTCATCTTTAATTTCATTTTACGTAGATATTGTAGACCCTAGATATTTAAACTGCTCTAAATTTTCAAATTTAATCCCGCAAATATCTATACCACTAACCACAAACTATCATTTGTCTTATAAAAATAAACAATAAAAAAATAAAACAAAAAGAGAAAGTGACTGCAGAGGCATTAAAGGACATTTTCTCCCCCAAGGATAAAGAGAATCTAAAGAACTAAGGATAAAATAATTTCACAAATATCCTTGTAATAATTTAACATGCAATAAGGAACAGCAGTGAACTTTCCATTTCTTTTTCAGGGAGAATTTCCCTAGAGGCGTAAAGCCACCCTCATTGTTATAACAGGTAGGTCTATTCTTATTACAGATGTCTCCAATAACAGTTTCCTAGTTCTTGGCCTCTGGAGAACTTCATAGCAAAGATCTGAGAACTATGTTTTTCAGACACTAGGTACATAATAATAAAAAAATTGTTATCGAAGTAAAATAAGATAATTATTGTTTTTTACAATATACTTAATTGTATTACAATTCTGTTTTTTTATTTGCTGCTTTAGGTCCGCCACGAAATAAATTTAACCCACCCCCAGGTGGGATTCGATCCCACGACCAACTCGCTCAAACATCGAGCCCCGATATTAAAATAATAAAACATCTTACTTTAGTTTATATAAACAGGATTATGAAACGAGGATATATATATTAGAAGTAAAATTACAATTTACCCACCCCCATGTGGGATTCGATCCCACGACCAACTCGCTCAGCCATCGAGCCCCGATATTAAAATAATAAAACATCTTACTTTAGTTTATATAAACAGGATTATGAAACGAGGATATATATATTAGAAGTAAAATTACAATTCAGCAATTAAACAAGAATGATTATTAAAATAGGGGTATGGACGAGGATTTCTTGTTATCACTGCTGAAGTACAAAATTTATAACCTACAGTTAAGGTAAAGGTAAGGTAAGATCCGAATCTATCTAAAGTATTTAAAAGGTGTATTTAAAAATTATTCGAAAATTTTTAATCCATTTGTCATATAGTAAGAATTAATGGTTACTGCGACATATATATATAAAAAAAGCAGATTAAACAAGGTTTCTGTACCTGGGGTAATTGTGATTCCCAGGCACAGGTTTTGTATCCTTTCTATTTTTTTATAGTTGAAGTCATATGTGTAGCTCCATACAAGAGAAGAGTATGTCAGTAATGGTTGAATGACTGATTTGTGTGAAGTAATTGTTTTTAACTAAACAGAGATTTTGTCCGGAAATATGGGGCCATTGTAATGATGTGTTTTGGCTTTACAACTTTTCGTGGGGTTACAAGTGAAACCCACTAAGTTGAAAAACCTGAAAGTCTTTATTTTATTTGATAAAATAAATAAATGTCAGCACTAAAGTAGACAAAGCAAAAAAATCATTTATCGGCGTGTACTAAAGAACATGTTTTTTGACTTAGTGAGTTTCACTTGTAACCACACGATTTCTTGTTTATATAAGATGTGAATGTTAATCATTAATCTAATTCCAGATATAGGTAGATGACAGTTTCTACCCAGGGGATTCGAATATTATTATTGTAGGATGATATGTCCCGCAATGATAGGACTTCTTTTTGTAAACCTTATTGCTGAAGTTCTATGTTCATTTATTTTTATTTTTTCTTTATTTAATAATATTTATTGAATATATTGCATAAAGATTTAACCTATTTTATATTATATCTATCCCGTAGGAACTAGTGAATTACTGAGCATAATTACTGTCATTCCAAGCTTATTACCTCGCCCAAATATTTTTTGCTTGCTTCTCTCCATAATTGAAGCGTATAATTCCAAAACCAGCTAAGTCCATTTTTTAATATTTTTACAGCTGGTCGGAAAAGGTAAAGGTCAGAGTGGAATAGAAAGGTAAATTATTTTTTGTATGGACGTTTTCAATGTGATTTAAAACTTTCAACGTGATTTTTTTGAGGAAACCTTTCACCTAAAGTTGGTCTCGTAGGAAACATATTAAAAAATAATAATAAATTAAATTCTGCAAATTAGACTGAGCTGGTTTTGCAATTCCACGCCTCAATTATAATTTTATTTAAAAATAGTTGCATAACGTTTGTAATGTAATCTTTTTTCTTAAACTGTTGGATAACATGCCGTTCCTAGATTTTGTATTAGGTATAATGGCCGCTATATCAAGAAGCGACATCAAACCCCTTTTTGTCCCATCACTCCGGTAGCTCCACTACACCTGAGATGAAGTATTGTTGACATTAGCAGGCCCCGTATTAAAATTCAACTCTTCTTTGTAACCTGGGAAAGATTCAAATTACCTTTCAATAATGCATGAACCTAACTACATTATACTCAGTTTTTTAACTTGACTTCGTCCAGCTTGTATATAATGTAACAAAAAAATACGGCGACCATCTTGGATTAAAAAAAAAAAAAAAGAACAAACACAAAATGGCACCAAATGAATTTAAGTAATAATTATAATTTTGTTTGTTTGAAAGCTCGGGCTTAGCTTATGTACTCCAATTAAGGAAGAAAGGACGGGATCATATATTTGTAAATACCAAATTTTTAAGTTTATGGGCAATAGGAATAAATGACGCGTTTCTGGCTAATTTTTTTTTTTTCATAATAATTTTATTCACAACTGTACACAATGGACAACCAGTGAATGTGAAGTTACATTGGAACAACAGACATGATCAGGTATGAGGGAGTCAGCACCCATTGGTACAATCTCCAGGCGTGAAACTAAATTACTAGGGATTAGACTAGGAGATCCCTCATCCACTTCCTTTTCAGTCTCTGTTGAGTTATGTCAGGAATTTGTACTGTTGCCATATTATGTATCCGTTTGTTAGTGTGTCCACGTAGTTCTTCACGAAATTATCGATAAAGTTTATGAATATGGGTCTTAACTGTCGGAATACGTTATGTCGGAATACTGTATGTAGGGTATCGTTTAACAGGCAGGGTATCATTAGGTAGGGTATCGTTTGACAGGCTCTAGCTATGTTGGTGTTGCTCGGATCGAAAATTTCCTAACTTTTTCCTGATCAGAAGGAGTGGATATAAAACCAGTAGATTATAGATAGACATATTTATTCATGATGTATTGTTTTACCCAATCATGGGAGAACTGAATTTTTTGTTTCTAGATATTGTAGATCCTAGACATTTTAATTGCTCTAAGTATTCAAATTTAATCTCAGATATAACCATAACCCCGAAATGATCACCAATAATACAATTAATCTTTTTTTTTTTTATGAGTATTAAACCAGCAGTATTTTTCATCTTGATCATAAAAGAAAAAATTATCCCCATTCAGTTTAGGTGTTTTTTCCAACTATACAGACAACCTTCTCCACTTCTTCCTAGAGACATCCCAATTAGGCAGGAAAGAGCTAGAGAGATAGCAATTAGTATATATAATTTATTCAAAGCTATAAAACGAGCCAAAGGATTTTTTTTAAATTCTACCATAGTCATAATACTCAAAAAAGTCAAACGTTTCTCATAGAACTCTAAGCTTATGATAAAGTTCCAGAACATATATAATATTAAAATAAGATTTAAACTTTGTGACATTCATTTTCATTCACTTTATCTCTATTCATAGTACTTTTTGCTTTTCTGAAAATATAAATATTCATTTGATTTTTTTTTCCATTTACGTTTTCATATACATACAGAAATATCCATTACATTTCTTTATTTTTATTTGTACATTCGTTCTGGTACATAACAATATTGAATGTGACTTCTATAAACAAATCATTTGATTATATGAATATGAACAATGATTCTACACCTGCAGTATTATCTCGGAAGACTGTTGAATGATCTGGATTGAGTGGTGATGTAAAAAATGGGTATTCCTAGAAAATATGCCTTATTGCTATGACTACAATATTAGATTTTTTTTTAATTTTTTTAATTTTTTTGAAAAGTTACGAGTGGACCAGTTTGGTGCGGCCTATCCTGGACCTATATATCCTTACGACACTTGCGAATGAATTTACTCAGAATCATTAATAAAATTATCCCAGGACCACAAGAAATAATCGAAGTTTTCAAACGCTGGCGACCAAAAAACTAGCGGAATCAATGTCAAACCGTTTTAATAAGGTAATTACCATTAATAGATACCCAATAAAATATTTAAAATTTTAAAATGATAAATTAGCGAACTATGGAACTGTATAAAAATGAAAGTCAACTCTTATAGAATTAAAAACATCATTATTTATTTGCTGTTTTTAATATACGAGGGTGGTCTGAAAAGTTTCCGACCTAACAAAAATACAAGACATTTTTTATGATATTTATTTTTTATTTTTCAACATAGACTCCTTGTAAATCTACACACTTCTCCCAGCGATGCTCCTATCTCTGTAACCCGTCCAAATAGTCCAAACTCGGCGTTTTTCTCTGCAAAATAATTGTTAAATATTTAATATGTTCATAACCTCTTCTATCTCTCTCGGCGGTAGTCTAGCACCATTTGGTAAACTTTGGGGACGTTTTCGTTGGTAGTTGCAGTTTTTGGACGTCCTGAACGTTCATCGTCTCCCAACCTCTTACGGCCACGTTTAAATTCAGCTGCCCAAAATTTCACTGCGATGAATGATGGTACAGATTCCCCATACACAGAACCCAACTCATCTTTGATTTGCGTTGGAGTGTTGCCTTTCAAAAACTAATATTTAATGACAGATGTGGTCCATTTTTACAAAAACATACCAAAATGGCTGAAACTTTGGTGGTAACTGTCAAAAGACGAACAAGGAATTAACTAGACTTTTATTTACGAGTGCTGCCGTCTTCAGATTGAGGTCGGAAACTTTTCAGACCACCCTCGTAAAGTTATTGTTATTAGGCATAAAACAAATTTATCTAATGTGTTGTTTGATAAAATTAAAATAGTTTATTTATCGATCCGCTACCTAGGACTCTATCTGAAAAAACGTCTTTCTTTCAATCCACATGCAAGACTATAACGGCAATAAAAACTGCTCGTCGTTTTACACCAGACAAACGTTCAAAGCTTTCAGTAAAAAAAAGGACCCATTTACATGAAGTAATTACACCTATTTGGACACACCAAGGTGAGCTTTGGGACTCCACTAAAACCTTCCAACTTTTCTAGCATCCAATCTTTACAATCCAAAATACTTTGTAAACATCTTCAATGCACCTTACTTTCTCACAAATATGCTTATCCATAAAGACCTAAATGTAATTTCATAGTAATTCACTACCCTCTCAACTTGCTTTCCGTTCGATTCCCGCTAGCCCTCAGAGGCATCTGAAAAGAAGACGGCCTTGAGACCTCCTTCTAGTATATAACGTTTATTGAAGTGCTACTAATGGGTATTTCTTTACAAGTCATTGTTATTTTTCACACATTTACTTGATGTATGTATTGTATACAGTAGTGAATATCAATAAACAATAATAAAAAAAGTTATTTCATGTTATATATAGTATAGTTACAGTTAGGTTTGATTCATAAGCATCCATGTTATACATATTAACTCAATAAAAAAAATAAATAAATAAATTTTGGTGGTTAGAGAAAAAATCTAAGTTTATCCTCGTTTTTGGTTACGAGTATCACTAACTGTATGATACGAAACAAAAATATTTTTCTCCATCAAGACTAAAATCTTAAAGAATAAAGTTAGGATATCGCTCCGCCCACAAGCTGCATTGGTACCAGGAACTGCAGAACCTGATGGACCCTTGGCGTGGGAAGGAAATGGACTGATAGGATTATGATTAGTTCCGCAGAAAGATGGGAAGCACTGATTAGTTTCTGATTTCCCATCAAAATTCACTTTCCAGTCTGGATTAGGATGCGAACGACATCCTCACCTTCTGGGAGTCATAAAACTTTTAAGTGTATCATAACCTATATATAAATACTTAAATGCTAAACCTATGTCAGGCAAACGTATTTAATTGTAACGTCAATAAGCAGATTTTTAAAAAAATTATATATGTGTATTACAAGAATTTCTAATATTAACTTTAAATTAGTGTAATTTTATTGAAGACATTGATGTCTCCCAAACGGAGTAAAAATGTTGACAGAACATTACTTTTTAAATTCAGACCCATAAAACTTCTAAACGGTAACTCCTGGCGACAAACATTATAAAACAAAAAATATTCTCCGTTAAATTTCTTATCAGGAAACTGTTCCCACAGAGCTAGAGCGAGTCAAAAAAAAAAAAAAAAACCCACTCAAATCATTTAGGCAAAACAGGACTTTTTTCACTCAAATAAATACAGCTCCAAAACGGTAGGCTCTAGCCACAAATGCTATATTACAAGATATATTCTCCATAAAATTTCACTTTAGGAAATTGTCTTCTATTCAGGAAACGTGTTACATGTTTAAGTGTGAAAAAAATCTAACACAAGAAAATTATAGACCCCCAGTTTAAAAACTTATCCATGTCAAATCCCTAATTTGTCTCTGACTGGGAAAAAAAATAGATCATGTATATATCTATCTAAAATCTGCTGCTATTCCCAGTTTACAATTTAGAATTAAAAGAATCGAATTACTAAAATTAATAATTCATTTAAATTGACAATTAATCATTTTTCGAAATAAAGTTGAGAGAGAATGGTGGTTTCTAATCAGACTTTTTTCATTCAAAACAATATAACTCCTAAACAGTAGATCCTAGACACATATTTTATATAACAAAAATATTAAAAAAAAAAAAAATAATAAAAAAAAAAAAAAATAATAAAAAAAAAAAAACCTTACACATTTTGAGGGTGAAAAACATGAGAAAACTATAAAACCCTTAATAATAGACATATCCATGACAATGAAGTAACAAAAGATACAAAAGTTAAGTTAAAAAAAAAAAAAAATTAGCATATCAACAAAGCGATGATGGAGAAATGTAAACAAAGCAAACCACACATCAAATGTTCAGTGACCCAATGTTCATTAATTACAACAAACACGTCATTGTCATGGGATTGTTAAGGTGGAACTTTGTCCGTAATATCCGAGACCGACACCAGTTCAGTGGAAGAGATGCACATCGCGCTGCCAATTAAGATACAAGGACATTGATGAGAGAACCCACAAATTAATTGAGAACCAGAAAAAAAAATATTTCCCATCAAAAATCGTGAATCACGTTAAATAAAGAACAGCTGTTGAAGATGATGTTACATTTTTAGAACTCAATGTATCAATAATTTTATCAATCCTTTATAATTTACTGTAAAATATTATTATTATTTGTTTTTCATTATTTATAGTTTTTATTATTCTAATGCGTCTACTACCAAGCATTATATGAATAAAGAGTTTTTGCTACCATATTTGTTTGTTTAAAATACATTCCAACAACCAAATAGAATAACTGGCAGCTTTGAATACCACTGAGTACATTCAATGGATCTTTATAAAGCTTCTGTATAAAAAAAAAAATAAATAAATAAAAATTTTAACTCATTTGGGTCGACGGGCATACTGGGGTTTATGGAAATGAATGGGATGAAAAGCTAGCTAAATCCGCGTCAACAAATGACTCCTTATTCTATGCAATAATCTTTAACGTCTGTATCATATATAAAGAAAGTTTTAAGAAACGACTCAAACTAGGACGACCAGTTCAAAAATTTATACCAGACGTTAATTCACCAAACTAAAATAAATAGAAAATAATACTTCACAAACTGACACAATTTCTGACAGAGCATGGAGTTTTCACATCTCAGACAACGAAGCAAGCTACTGCGACGTACAGACAACTCAAAAATGTAATATATTATGTAACTGCCCACTTTTTGACAAGAAAAGATTTCATTTAATGAAAAAAATAATGTTATGTGAAGAGGAATAGTCAAATTCAGAAAAGAAACTGAACAAAAACTATATTTCTGGATTGAAGACATTAGTCTCATATAGTAAAGTGGAGCGACAATTTTTTTCTTTTTTATTTATTTTTATTTTTTTTTTTTATTTTAAGAATCTGAGAATCTCTGATGCAGGAAAACTGACGAAATCGGTTAAAATGAAATTGTGTAAATATTTCATTCTGATATCATGTCATCTTGAGGTCACACAAATCGTTTTTAAGTTTTCTGTAGCTGAATTTTTTTACTTTTCTAGCCCTGTGACTCCAAAAAATATTGTAGTTTTGCAAATTATGAAATTTTGAATTTTTGTATTTTTACATTTTTTTTTTCAAACCTAAAATTTCAAACGATTTGTGCGACCTCAAGACTATAATATTCCAGTCTCGAATTTTTACGCAATTAATTATACCTTATTTCATCATTTGTGTGTCAGGGTTTTACAGATTCTCTAACTTTTGTTTTGGCCATTTTCGTTCCACCCTATTATTGTATTTATTTACATCGTCTTATTGAGTTGTTTTTTTCTTTTCTTTTTGTTTGTAATTTGTTGTAACTATGATTAAATACGTTAAATATCAATATTTTATAATTAGCAAAGCACACAATATGTTTGCATACATGTTGGATGTGCGTTTTTTTGGATAAACGACTCTTTCAGGTTAATATATAAGAAACAAATATATCAGATTTCTTTTATTTAATCATTTGACTTACTGTTTATTTTGACAACCACCCGATATCACAAACTAACTCAGTGACCTACCTAGGACTTATCTCTGACAGAAGACTGACATGGGATCCACATGTCAAGATAAAAACTGAAAAAAAAAATTAACTTTCCGACTGAGACTGTTATATTAGGCCAGGCATATCATAAAAAAAAAAAATAGGGCTTAGAAGAAAGTTTTGCTATAAATTTGATTTTCTGACCCTTTATGTTTTCTGCCGCTACACACGAATTTTGCCACTTTTTCTGTTAAAAAATTAACATTTCTTCGACTATATTTCGAAAAATAAACTCTTTTTTTTTTCTTTTCTTCAAAAGTTACTATTTACACAATAAAACACAAAATATCCAGCGGACTGGCGTGGGTATTTTCCGGAATTCAATCAAAATTTCATATATGAGATCTGATTGTAAACTGTACCAGGTATGAGATGGAAAAAAAATTTGGAATGGACAAATAGTTTCGGAGTTATATTTAAAAAATGTTCCCAAAAACATGGATTTCACAACCGAACGCTGTTTTTAGTTTGCTTGCATGGGTATTTAACGGGACTTGATCAATATGTCACATATGGGGTTTGATAGTAAAGTGTTATGTGAATAAAAGAAATTTCTGAACGAGCCAATAGTTTCGGAGGAAAGTTGCTGGTACCTGTTTTTATCGCACTTCTTGCATTTTGTGTTTTGTTTTTTTTACTATATCTCGAAAACTAAGTATTATTTGTCAAATTTACTATACCCACAATTAAAGTAGGCAAAATTTCCTACATTTACGTTTTTGCGGCAATCTTGCCCATATTTTAGCTCAAGCGGCTGAATGGTCGGTCCTACAAAATAACCTTAAGAGTCCAAAATGTAGGACATTTTTTCTACCTTAATTGTGTAAATTGTGACTTTGCAGTCGAGAATACAGAAAAAGTGTTTGATCAAAAATTGCCCAAAAAACAAAGTTTCAGGCAAAATTCTTGTTCAGTCACCCAATAAACCTAATGGGTGAGAATATCAAAACTATAGCAAACCTTTCCTGTGAAAATTCTATTATGCCTGGCCTATATTCGATAGTGTTATATGACCAGCATGAAATTCTGAAATTGAGAAGGAAGGTATATTTATCAATTTTGTTAACTTTATTTGGTCGTACTGTAGAGACTAAAAAGAACCTGTGTGTATTCAGAAACTAAAAAATTAAAAGTATAATAAAAGTTTTGTAATAAAAAAACCTACTACCAATTTTCCAATAAAAATTCACACAAATAATCCCATAAAATTCCACTATTATTGTGTGACTCAAAAGTTATAACCGCATACAATATTATTTACACAGATGTAATATTTATAATCTCACCTTCCGAGGAATCGGAGATTAGAATAGAGACCTTATAGTGTTAAAAGAATTATTGAAGTGATACAGATGAATAGAATATGCTGTAGCTGACACTATTACTATTTTACACTATTTTATCTATACTCAATAAACCAGTTAACTTCGTAAAGGTGTACCCTGTCTTTGTAGTTGTTAAGTGATATCTGATTATCTTTTTATAGATCCTTATATATTATATCATTGCATCAGGTATGAAGAATAGATTAAATAGACACAGCTGAATCCATTCCGCGAGTCTTTAAAGTCATTTATAGATCAGTGAGTGAGATCACTATTCCTATGGGAACTGGAATTTATAATGAAGTTATTCTCATCGGTGACATAAGGCGGAAAAACATAGGCAAGGTGTGCGCTCTTGGAGACCAGTAGCGTGCGCGCAGCACAGTATAAGTTTTGCATGATTATTTTAGTTATATTTTATAATATACGATTCCATAACCCAGATCTGAAACATTATTTTACTTTAGTTTCATCCTCAAAACACTTAAATAAAATCCACATAATAGACTCGAATGGTTCAGTCTACTACAAGTATTCAGTCACTAAATACAAAGTAAAACCTCTTAATTTTCAATCAAGATTTTAATTTCAAAACTGTTCCTTCACCTATCTGCATCTATATACTAGATATGTGAGAAACAGCACAATATTCGAAAGTATTAAATCCAAATTCCTTCAAACCATAGTGAATATCCTATCTTAAGTCTATGAAACCTTACATCGTAACCTTAGTATCGTTTATGTTTTTGACTCTATACCACCCAAATTATAATAATTGCATAAAGTTTAAATACTCGTTTCGAATTTTAAACATTCAACTTCAGTTTTAAAACCAGAAAAAAAATTTAAACAAACCATATAATTCCATTATCTCCGTTGAACAGATTCGACTTCCACCTGGACAAACGACAAACGAATCTGGATCCACGTATCAGAGTAAAAAGATACTGCTCAACATTTCCGACTACACAAACATTTACCAAAGAAGAGTTCAAGCTCCCATTAAATTACAAAAGACTTATTTACATGACAGTAATTAAAACCATTTGGACGCACGGAGTTGAGGTTTGAGGCTCCACTAAACCTTCCAACTCTTCTAGTATCCAACCCTTACAAACCAAAATCCTCAATGCTCCTTACTTTGTCACTAATAAACTTATCCATAAAGATCTTAATGTTCTATATGTTGCTGAATTATCCCAAACCAGATACCTATCCTTCCATAGTAAGCTCCATAACCACTCCAATCCACTAGTCTCCCAACTTGCTTCCCGCTCCATTCCTGATAATCCTCCGAGGCGTCTGAACAGAAGACCTTCTAGTGCAGAATTTTTATTGAAGTTCTTCTGATGAGTAGTTCTTTTGACATGTAATCTATATCAACACATTCACTTGATGTACTTATTTTTACAGTTGTAAATTTAAATAAATTTAAAAAAAAAAATTTGTAAGGCTCTGTAATCCCCACTAAACTAACTGTAGCCTCAATCAGTCTTCCAATTCTTCTCGTATCCAATCCTTACAAACCGAAATCCTCCGTAAAATCCAAACTTTTACTAATTATATCACAAATAAACTTATCCATTAAGATTTTAATGTTTTATATGTTGCTGATTTGGCCCAAACCAAATATCTATCCTTTCATAGTAAACTCTATACCCCCTCGAATCCACTAGTTTTCCATCTTGCTTCATACTCAATTCTCGATAATCCTCTAAGGCGTATGAAAAGAAGATGACCGAGAGACCTTAATGTAGATTTTTTTGTTGAAGTGCTACTAGTGAGTGGTTCTTTACATGTTATTGACAAGTCATTGTAATAATTTAATTATTGTATATATGTTAGCAGTTGTAAATATCAATACATAGATATATATATTTTTTTTTAAATAGAACTTATTTAATCTATACCGATCTTATAAATGACATAGGTATAAACAATAATTCATCAATTCCTGATCATACTGTTTTTTTTATGTATTATGATGTGATTTGTACCTACGCTAACGAACGTTTTAAAAACAATTTGACATTCAGATTTTAACAATACCTCCAGTCACATCAAGATTGCTAAGTGATCAATATAAAAAGGATTTGGAAAAAGTAATTAAACTAGATTTCAAGTACTTAAAGAACGGGAGAGCGATTGTGATCAATCCGGTAAGAACCGACAGCTCAAAACAATTAGCACTTCAATTTATTCTCAAAGCTACTGATCCTATATATTGCCATGGGGGAGGGGAATTTATTTAAATAACGAGGGAGAGGGGGCTTATATAGGGAGGAGTAATTTAGAACGAGCCCCGAAAACTAAAAAGCCTGGTAGAAATAACTCATGGGTAAATCTTTATTAGATCCTCTTACATACTAACCAGGCGGGCTAAATTGGCTGGTAATTCTCTTTCTCTACTTAAATATTATATATTTAATATTAACTTTTTAATTTATTAATAAACTGTAAAAAAAATGTATACATTTAGTGAATTTGTGGAAAAATCATCAGAATAACTCATAAAGTAAATATTCATCGGTAGGACTTCAATAAGAGTTCTACAATAGAAGTTCCCATGCCATTTTCGACGGCAATACATCCTCCGCACTTTCCTATTCCAGTCATTAAAAACCAATAAACCTTCCTATATCCTAGACCTACTTACTCTGCGTTCCTCCAGTCACCACCTGAATACAAGAACCCAACCTTCCAACCTATATATACCCCCTCACATACAAATGCCTTAAAAAATACTTCGTTATCCGAGCTACCACTTTTTGGAATTCCTTGCCTATCCATATTCGCAAAGCCTCTTCCTTAATTTCTTTTAAACTTCTTTTATTTATCCATCTCCTCGGTATCTCGTTTGGGCCAATTTAATCGAATTAAAGGGAAAAGTATTCGCCACATCACTTCAAAGCTAATTTCTGAAACCCAAGTAAATCAGTTGTTGATAGAACATTCAGCAAAAATAGAAGAACTTTTGCCAATCCTCTCTGGTTTAAAAATCAATACCTATAAATTCTTGCAATACGAAATATCAAAAATAATACGAAAATATTTAAAGTAAAAATGTAACTTCCAGTATTTAAGCAGTAAGTCCCTATAAGAACAATGGACTCGGATTTATACAGACGGATCAACCACAAGAAAAAATACAAATGTTGGGGCTGGTATCCATCTACAGTTTTCAGCATGAGACATTATTGAGAAGGCTGTTTCATTTGGCATCTCGTCTAACTAACGACCTGAGCAGGTAGCATTATATGAAGCATTTAAACTGCTTAGGAGTCTTAAGGTCAGGCAGAATGTTATTGGAGACAGGAGAACTGATTTAGCCCTCTCCTAGACTGGGGGGCGAAGAGAGCTCTAAGAGAGCCTAGAAGACCTTAAGAGGACCACTCAATACTTCATTTTAAACCTTGAATTCGAGGCGTCTGAAAAGAAGATGGCCTAGAGATCTTCTTGTGTAGATGTTTTATTGAAGTGCTACTGATGAGTAGTTCTTTTCAAGTTTTGGCATGTTATTGTAAACGTTTTTAACACATTTACTTAATGTATATTTGTAATCTTGTAAATTTCAATAAATTGGTAAATAAATAAAAAAATCTTGAATTGTTCAAACTCGTATTAAGGGAAGAAGGAAAAAGAAGAATAGAGATCTCTAGTTGCAAAAAATAAAAAAAGCCATTTACCAAAAACATGTAAATTATCAACAAATGGGAAATATTTTATATTTACACTAGCAACCCCGCGGTTTGCAATATATTCGCGGCCTCCTCCGTTATCATAAGTCAAGATAATTTTAACTAATATTTGAAGTTTTATTTGTTTTTCGATGAAAATCTTGTATTTCCGCATGCAATTAATAAGTATTAATTACATAATATTTTCAGGCTTAGCAGTCATTTTCACCCCGCTTAAAACTACACTGATTAGATGGTTGAAAATTATGTGAAAGCATAATCGGACATCAAATTTTTAATTTTAATGTGTGAGTTGCTAATCCAGATGGACAGAGACTATTAAGAAACTCTTACGGATTATTAAGTCCATCGCATTATCATTGCTAACAACTAAAGCTATGATAATTTTTTAAACACTATATCAAAAAGCGAAGAATCGACATTTGGTCATAATTTTTATTTGAGAGAAATAATTTTATTGATATCATCTGGTTGGATTTTTATTTCTAACCATAAAAGTACCCGAAAGTTTCGCAAACCTCGTTTCAACCACAAACACTCAACCCACACTTTGAAGGGTGGACGATTTACAACCTTATTGAGGACGCTAACTAAAAAAAAATTAAAAAATGATAAAAAATGGATTCACCCCCTTTTGGATCTCCACACCTCGTATAACAGTATAGATACACTCCTTCTATTCTTTAAATATGTTAAAATAGAAGAAATATATTAACATGATTTTTTTTACATCAATCTTATTTAAAACCAATTTAAAGTATAATTTGACTGACTAATCCCAAATTTATGGGGATCTAAATTCCTAAGTATGGTAACAATCAAACGAAACTAGACATACATATTACGTAATCCGACAGTAAAGAGCCCGTATTCATGATATTTTGATGACAATTTACGTGGACACACTAACAAACAGATACAAAATACAGAAACATTACAAATTCCCGACATATACAGAGGCTGTAGACAAGTATACGGAGGCTGAAGAAGAGCTGGATGAGGGATCTCCATTTCTAATCCCTAAAAATATAGTATCACGCCTGGTATAAACACTATGAATATAAATATAGCTACAATAATATAAATATGGTATATTTAACATTTATTCGTTAAACAATACTCCGTAAAAATATGACAAATATTATTATAAATTATATATAATTGCGGTATAACTTTCTCAGAGATCGATATTGATATAGGACCATTATTATAATTTTATTACTCAAGAGATATAGGCAGTATAACGAAGCAGTCAATATCTGAGGGGATATTAAACCCAATAATTTGAATACTTAGCCCTGTTAAATATAAGACCCACTCCGGCGGTCAGCTCAACTCCTCGCCTCCATATTCCGAATTCCTTCGGAGTTCAAGTCATCATAAAACTGCCAGGATAAAACTGGTCAGATAAGGATATTAAAATAGTTTAATATTTTTATAAACGGATTATATTAAAAGGTTTTATTTTCTTGGCTAAGTTGAATATAAGAAGGGATACAGAACGTTAGACATTCCCTAAAGAATTAAAATTCCTAGATAGTATGCGAACAGAGATGGGTATAAGACCGCTTACTGAAAGATCTCTATGGATAATTTTATTTGACACAAAGTAGGGAGCATTGAGGATTTTTCGAAGGATTTTTGGATTGTAAGGATTGGATACGGGATGAATTGGATGGTTTAGTTGAGCACCAGAGCTATGTCCAAATTGGTCTAATTACTTTATTTACGGTTGTGTAAATGAGTCTCGTGTAATTAATCGGAAAGTTTGGACGTTTGTTTAGTAAATGTTGAAGAGATTGGAAACGACGGACAGTTTCGTGTCTTTTTAGTCTTTTACGTCCATAAATATAAATACGAAAATAGCAATAAAAGATGACAAGTCGACTAAGAGAGAAAAGGAGCGAAGCAATCATATTTTTCCCTCCCTCGCCTATTTAGTGAGCCGTGTTCCTTTTGCCCCGAGCCCCGGGGGACGAGTGGGCGGAGTCCCAAAGCCAGCTATTATGTAAATAAGTCTTATTCAAGCTTTCAGCCGGCGACGGAATAAGATTTAATGGCGACAAAGAGGCGCTGTGGAAGCACGGGAACTGCTCTGCCATGGAGGAGAAAAAAGTATTATTTTTATTGATCTCGATCATTACAGGAGGGGGGAATATAACAAGAGAGAAAGGAAAAGTAAGATACAGGAAAGAATGAAGGAATTAGTAACTAAATAATAAACCAAAAGTCACTTGAGGTACGCATGATGGTATAGAAGGATCAATACAATTAGGATTGATGAATTAATTGCCACTTCTATTAGAGTTTCTTTTATTTGAAAACTGTTTTCGAATGTTATAACTAGGGCTGTGAAATATATGCATTTGCATATTTCTCCTAACTAACTAAAACATCTAATATTATCAAAATATATATGTTTTGAGGCATTTGGAATAAATTTGAGCTATTTTTAATTTGCATATTTGTGCATATATGCATATTTTTACATATTACAACTAGATTTGCATATTTATCTACATATCCGGCATGTAAACATTTGACAATTGAATTTGTTTATGTTAATAAAAACCGAAAAATAGCTACAACAACTCCCCCATTCTTTTTTATCGCCAAATCAATGCGTTTGTATGAGTCGAAGCGCTGATTCTTCGGTTTCAGCGAACTTTAGATCGTATTTGCTTCTCTTAGAATTATTTAATCTGATTAATTTATTGTTCATACTTCGCTCAAATACGTAGAATATTATGACTTCACTTTTCATCTCACCCTTCTTCCTTCCATCATTTCATTTTACAGTCTCTCACACAGTGTTCACAGAGACATATCATTCGTAAACTGTTCTTTTGTGTTAACCTAAAATGCCGAAAGTCACTCCTTCAAAGACAAAATATCTTGTTTGAAAGTACGTAGGTGAGCTTTCAAATGAGACTTTCAAGAGTGATGGGACGTTTTATATTTAAATGATGCAGAGCAGTCGTTTAGTGTAGAGCGTTTCAAATCTATTTTGAGGCCCAATAGGCGATCTATTTTGTTCGAAAATCTGAAAAAGTGGTTGTCTACAACAGTGAATAAGTGGCATGAATAAGTCGGGAGAGTTTCTTTATGGTCGTTTCTTTTTTTTTTTATGTATAATGTTCTGTTTTAAAGTATAAGTATTTTGGTTGTGATAGTTGTTTAAGTTTTCTGGAAATTAATGTCATGATTTTTTTTCGTTTTTAATGTTCCCTGTTTATAATGTGTTTTATTTATCTTTAATAAAGGTTTTTAACATTTTTTATTTTTATTTTGTAATATTAGCTTTATAATGTTTTCTTCCTAATGTTCCCCTTTTCAACACAATTAGTTATTTAAACTTGAGTTTGTACTTAAGTAATAGGTATGTATTGCGATTTTTTTATTTTTCTAATAATGCAGATAGATGCATAATTTCGATATTTAATTGCATGTTTTACCTAATTTCTCTGCATATACCTGTTTTTATTGCATATAATTCACAGCCCTAGTTATAACATTCATCAATTCTAAAATAAAAAACAAGGTAAAATAAAAAAGACCTCTGAAAGATATGTCTGCTCTACATGGTGTCTACCAATTTCGGAAAACGCAATTCCTGACTTATTATCGACTTTTTCAAGAATGCTTTCGGAAATTCTCGACTCTCGAAATTTTATTACTGTTGCAAGAATAATCCAAACAAGAAACTCAATGCATACTTTTCTACTATACATATTACAGTTACAATTTACGATATCTTTAGTTACAATATTTCAACAAAAGAGGCTGTTGTTGGATTAAATTGTATATTAAAACAAGAAAACCTAATAAATTAACACATAATGATAAAATCAATAAATTTCTTAAATATTAACAAAATAATAAAAAAAAAAAAATTAAAAAACGTAAACAATAAGATATGAAATACAATAGGATTACTTGAAAAAATACCTTGTATAATGAAAGGAACCAAATTTATTAATGGTATAAATATAAAAACCCAAGCTGGTACAAGTTATAAAACTAGAGAATAAAAAACATAATTTTATAAAGTTCAAATTTTTTAAGAGCTCGTTTTAATTTTTCCAGAAAAAAAAATCAATTTTAATATTGTTGCAAAGAAAATACATCGCTATAACTCAATCCATTATACATATTAGTGAGGTTTTTCTTTTTAATAGTATAAACCTTTCAGTGCCTACTATACCTTGTAATTTTGTACAAACGAAAAAGTATGAATTAGAAATTAATGCATAAGAAATTAAAACTATGAAGTGAGTAATTTCATTGTGATAATTACGTACGATAGTAAATTTTAGAACTAACGACGACTTTGCCCGATTTTCACTTATTCACTGTAAATTCCTGAGTTTTTCCCGACCACACTAAATCCCCTACATATTCCCGTACTTCCCGAATTTCCCAATTGGTAGACATCCTGCTATAGTATCTGATATCTTATAGGCAAATAATTTACCAATCCCAACAGGTAATGGAATCGATCATGATATTACTGGTATCAACCAAGGTTTGGCACGCTTTGATTATTTTTACTATTATACCTAGATGATGTCATAAAATTATCAGAGATAAAATGGATGTTTCAGCTTTAATAGGTGGATAACCCTTGAGGTTTAAAAGATTACTGGAAATATGAAAACGTCCATAAAAAGGCAATTCAGAAAGGAGTTACGTAATGTCATTGAAAATATTCTTAAAGGGTTGCGCAATGCTCCATAAAATCCTGGCAAGGAACATAACCTATCGTGACTGTTCCTAGCCATTATCTAGTAAATCGATACCTCGATTCTCTGATATCGCCGCCTCCCTACTCCAATAAATCTCTTCCTAAACTGTAATAAATACAGATCCTTCTCCGCGCTGAAATTCTGGCAAAGGAATAATCTATAATTTTCAGTAATTCTGTAGTATTTGGAGGTTTTAATAGGTTAAATAGAGTATATAAATATTATAGTTGACTGTAAGAGAGATGTACTGTATGTGAAAAATGTACGCTGACTGCTGAGAATGAAGGCATTCTAAATATGTGGAAAGAAAAAATATGACGAGAATATGCGGGACCACTGAAGATGAAGGTGTGTGGAGGATAAGAAGTAAGTATCTGGTAGCAACAGTCAAGCAAGGATGAATAAGACAGGCCATGTTAAAGAAACGGGATCCCATAGAATGCCCAAAATTATTATGTGTGGACATCCCCACTGAAGGAAGAGAGAAAGAGAGGAAGGCCAAGACTGAGCTGGAGAGATGTTGAAGATCCTTGGTGTGAAGAAATGGTAGAGGAATAAATGGCTGGAGACCGAAATAAATGGAGGAAGACTCCAGAAGAGGCCAGGGTTTTACATGGACCGTAGCGCCATATTTGTTGGTGTAGTAAGAAGATGTGAATAAAAAAATACGTAAAAGTAGAAAAACATTTATTTTGTGCCGACGTTTCGTCCTGTCTTGCATGTCTTCTTCAGGGTGAAAGAACCAGTCAGAAAAACAGAAGAACAGCGACAGTCATCAAACGTCGTTTTTTTTAATTTATCCTAGCTGCATCCCAGACGATTTTCATCTTATATCTATATATATAAAAATCAATGTATGTGTGTGTGTCCTTTATAGGCTTCGAAATGGTACGAGATAATGCTTCATGGGTGGCAGCATTTTTTCCCACATATCCAGGGGAAGATTATAGGCTTATTGGAGTATTGATTGGATGCATAGGTGACAAGTTATGGACCAAAATGTAACAACCGTGAATTAATAAAAATCGCTTCAACAAATGAGTGTGTTTCTAATAGCTGAGTCATTCCCACGTTATTTATTGTAAAATAACGAGAAACCAGATGATTAAAAATAAGAACGATATATATATATATATATATATATATATATATATATATATATATATATATATATATATATAAAATATTGAATGGTAAATTTAAGGGCGAGGATGTACTGGTTCCGCGCATCCCAATGATTCCAACTGATTATTCGAATTAAAACGAGTGTAATTACTTTCCAGTACGACTTGCCTTTGCAATGACCATCAACAAGGCACAGAGGCAATCACAAGTTTGCGGACTAGATTTGGAAAATCCATGCTTCTCTCATGGACAGTTATATGTGGCCTGCTCACGCGTTGGAAAACCATCTGATTTATTTGTATACGCAACAGATGGAAAAACGAAAAATATTGTATATCCATTTGCAATTCAATAAAATTAATAAAAATAAAAAATTCAGTTCTTTGAAAATTTTTACAATTCAAATAAAAAAATTACAAAAAATACGTAATTCAAACTCTATTACAATAATTGTCGTATTTAGTTTTGTTTTTTTTAATTTTGTTAAGCGTGTAGCAAAAGCAAGCCGGGTACAGCTAGTACACTATAAATTACGATTGGTACAAAATAAAATTTACTGCGAATTATCTATTTGCTCTATGATCTAGGCCTACTTCAAGAAATACCGCAATGTACTCCTCCCTTAGCAAGCAACTTCCAATTTAGGACTGTTAGGAGGTTTCCTGCAACATCTGAGAGGCTAAGTTAGTCTTGAAGTATCATAGTCTGAATCTTACGTCTCTTCTTGGCATGTGTAGTTATAATTCGGGTCCTCTTGGGATACCAGCTCACTCGAATCATTCGACAAAGTTTAATGTGTTTCCCTGTTTTTCCGCCCTCTCTAGATTTTTCTTCTTTGAAATCGAATTTCTTTTAAAAACAACTTTCCAAGATATTTAAATCAGTCTCATAATTTTTAGGCTCCATATTTGTAAAAAATACATAAGAATAGGCGGATTAAGATTTTTTAGAAACGGGCATTCTGTACAAATTGATCAATTCCGAGTTGTGTAAACATAGACTGACGAAGGTATGTAAATCTTATAAAACTCAAAATAATTGAATATGTTGACAAAATTTAAACTAAATTAGAGGAAGAACTTGTATGAGGTTTAAAACAATGAAAGCTTAAAGTTGAAAAATATTGTATTGAAAATTATTGACTAGCAACTATATCGTAGAATAGAAACCGTAATATCTGATAATGGCAAATATAAGCAATATATAAAATTACTATTAAAACAAACACTATCAGAATACTCAGAGTAGCAAAAGCCTTTTTTTTCAGAGATATTCACAAATTATTCCTCAAAATAAAATACAAATATTCTTTGAAAAATTGAAACAGAGTGATTCAGGGACTGAATGAAGTTACACCAACAGGGCTTCCCACGCAATTAAGAATAAATCAAAGCAGTTAAAATATACGAGAAAAAAAAAACATCAACGTAGCAATAGAAGAGAAAAATAAAATCCGGTTTACAAATGGAAGAATATCGGAGAACAAGACTACTGTATGCAAACCAACAAGAGGAGGTACTGTTGAAAACCTCTATCTCATCCCAATCAAGTAAAGCAATCTAGATTGTTGCTATATCTATTATCCTACATATTTTATAGACATAAATAAAGATAAAAAAATAATTAAAGCTTTTTACTTATATAAATATCACTCACCAAAAATCCTATTTTGAGAATATCGTATCAAATGCTTACCTGAAACAAAAAACATAAGTTTTTATTAGGACATTGTTTACAGACTAACTCACACTTACCGTACAAAACAATATTAAAACAAAATTAGTAAAGTGTAATAGTAGCAAATCGTAATTGTTAGTTGAGTAAAAAAGTGGTTAAAAAAATACAATAAATAAATAAGTAAATAAAAAAAAGTTTTTATTTATAACTTTTTAAAAATAATAATCAGTAAAATAATAATTTAATACTACACATAATTTCCGAACAAGAAGTACACAATAAAACATCGTCAACATTTTTATTAAGTTTGTAACATTTTTTTGTAAAGGTTATTGTGGTATAACGAGAAAAATTCGACGGTTTAGAGAATAAGTAGGGAATTCAAAAAATAGCCAAAATTAGTTATATGCACTATGATCATCTCCTGCACCCTGCGAAAAAATTGGTTATTTCTGATTTAATGGTCTACGAGGATGACATTTGATTTTTCATAGAATCAAAACTTTTTATGTTAGTTTGTAAAAATTATAAAATAAGATTAATTAATCTTAATCTTAATTTTAATTATAAAATAAAGAATTATTTTTCTTTTAATCAGTAATTATATTTCCAAAATTACTTTTTGTTTTCCATTGTAATAAAAGAATTTTCTGGGACCAAGCTGTTTTAAGTACCTATCTATAATTCCTTTAGATCTTTTTTTTGGTACATTTAAAAAATCTTTGTAGTAGAAAGAATACAAAGAAAAGGGTACCAACATCAAACTGATAAAAATCATGGTTCATAACATAGTAAAAAATCCTTGGATGTCTGCAGTAAATTAATTTCTTTTTTTAAATAATTAATTTTGGTTTTGTCAACAAGAATTTATTTTTTCAAAAACTGTATTTACTGTAAAGGTTCAAAGTTAAAACGTACTGCTCTGAAACGTTGCGATTTTAAACTTACGTGTCATCGTCTGATTTCTTTGTATTTATCACATTCCTATAACTTCTTCCACCTAAAAAAGGTGTAAAATGAAAAAAGCAGAATAAAAAAAGTAAAAATATCACTCATTAGAGATGGGCCGAAGAGTCGGCTGCTTCTGTAGTCGGAGACTAGTCCAAAAAAAGCGACAACTAGTCGGCCATTTTTATTAATTTATATTTCTACATTTAAAAATAGGTTAATTGAAATTGATTGATTTGTTCAAAGTATTTGAAAGACAAGCAGTTTTGATTTTGTAAAATAATTAAAATATATTAATTCTTAATTGAAATGTAATATGAAGATAGGAACACGAAAAGGAAACGGCTTATTACAATTACATGTAAGCAATTTTTGTGTAAACATATGTTACAGATTCGTCAGAAATAATCCTAAGAACAAGATATTTTCGGCATGATTGAATACCATAAAATATTTAAGCTAAGTAAACAAAATTGCTAAGTTTGCTTTAATTTTCTAGAAAAACACTCCGTTCTCACTGGGTTGTTTGTCAAAAACAAAAGAAAACATAAGATAAACGAATACCTGTATCTACGCGTTCAAGACGACTATAAAGCTACAAACGAAGTGATCGAACATTACCGATGCCATCCGAACTACAATGGAAGCAACGGGCCGACTAGTCAGCTAGTGATAAATCGGCCACAGACATGGTGAGCCCATCTCTATAACCCATATACATAACTTTATTTATTAATAGATGTATCTAGGTTTCGTGAAAATTCACTCGAATATTTGATACCATAGGTAATAAATTATCACATATCAGGATCGGATATCGCTGACAAAGGCCAGCTCACGTTTTCATTTGTATCATGAACTTGTATATTTATTTATAGAAGGCCAACGAAGAGTATGTTTATTTATATATCCCCATAAGGCTTATAAATAGAGGAGAAAATTGAGCTAATGAGATTGACTGAGGAGTGGGACCAGTAGAGACCTCAAACAAGAAGAGATAAACCGGTTTATCTTTTAAATTGGTAGGAAATGTCTGTCTTGGGGATAATCGAGTCCTTTACGTCTGATACGGGCTCCCTTAACAGCTTGACAAGTGAGCTGTCGTGTCGGCTATATTTGGAGGATGTACCAATGCACTGGACAATTGTACACACCATTATATCCGTGTGTATATATATATATATATATATATATATATATATATATATATATATATATATATATATATATATACATAGGGTGTTCAGCATAGCACAGCAGTAACTGGGAGCACTGGGAGTCGATTCTGGGCACCATTTGTATCGAAAAATTCCATATAAGATATGGCTCGATTATCATCCATTTTATACATATATTTTTAATGTCTGTCCAAAGGGTCCTTAAAGGTAAACAAAAATAAAATAAAAAGTATATTGTTATCGATAGGATTATATTTTGTCTTTTAAATATATTTTTTTTTTTTTTTTTTAACTGTAATTTATAATTCGCACGGGATCGATCGTTTTAACATGTTGATTTTTATATTTTTTTTAAAATGACTATAACGTGTTTTTTTGTTGTTGTTTTTTTTTTGTACTATATTCATTTTGTTATTAAATCTTGTCGTGTCAAATTTAGATTGATTTAAGGACGCTGTATATGTAGCAACCCATTTAAAATGCAGCACCGCTTAATAAAGTGTTCCTCTCTCGAGTTTGGAATATGATATCCTATAGTTCTGCTCACCAAAACATTTCTGTTTAGGAGTAAATTTAGTAAAAATTGTAAATATCAAAACATCGTTATTTTAAGGTCAACAAAATAGCAAAATCTTCTTAAATTAGCGAGTAAACTAACCTCACAGATTTTTCCTATAAAAAAATTATGTCAGATATTGAATTAACACACCGAACTCTGTGTTTAAATTGCGATTAAAAAAGATTACAGTTTAAAAATCTAAAAAAACACGATTTAATAGCAAACCGAACTAACCCTATCTTAGGAAAACTCTATGGATCTAAAACTATTAGTTTATAACATTTTTTTATTGGATTAGCCATTTTTGTGTTATAGACTCTAATACATGACCAAAACTATCTTTTTGAGAAAGTTGGCAAAATTCATGGATATTTGACAATCGATTGCGGCTAAACGCCTTAATCAAAATTAGCTTAAGAGATGTTTTTAGAAGCATAATTTAATAAACTGTAATTTAGTAAATGATACATTTTTCGATTTAAAGCAATTTTTCTGCGAAAATAAGAAAAAAAGTCCCTAAATATTGGGTTTTTTTGCCCCCCCCGAAAATATTTCCCTAATCAAATGTAGTTAAATTTTTGATATTTTATTCTAAGAACCCATCTGGACTATACGGATTGCATGGTTTATTCAAGACCTTCAAATAAAAAAAAAAAATGTTTACACATCACTAAAAGTGTTAGAAAATTAAACAAAAAAAAAACATTAATTGCAGATTCTTAATTAACAAAAAGAGAACAGAAGTCCCTCTGGCGTTCTTTATCCGTTGTACCCTGTCTTGGCCTTCCTCTGGGTCGTCTTCCTTAAGATCTGGCTTCCAGGAACCACCAAGCCCTCCGATCATCATCCATGCGCCACATGTTCGAATACAATTTAAGCTGCCGTTCTTTAATAGTATGCTTCAACGGCCTTACAATGTTCTTCCCTAATTCTTTCATTCCTCAAACGACCTCTTCTTGTTTCGCCGATATTTTTTTTAAGATACTGTCACATGGCTGAGATTTTTGTCGCAGATCGTCCAACTCTCTGCACCTTATAGCAGTTGGAACACTCTTCGACATTTTTAAAGGGGGGGGGATCTATTTCCAAATGAAAATTTGAAAAACCAAATTGGCTTTAGCTAACGCCATCGAGAAGTGTATTTAAAAAATCAAATACCAGAATCTAAAACTTCAGAATAAAAAAAGAGGAAAATAAGGGGTGTTCATAGCTGTTTACACCCTGTTCAAACAAAATTTCCAATTCAATATATTTTTTTTAAATCGTTCCATAATTATGAATCAAGACTACAAATTTCATTAATCACCTCGTAATAACAGAATGGACATACAACATCTCCATTTCAATGTGTAAATTGAAACGCCAATTAACTGAAATAGGGAGAGACGAATTCCTCTCGGAGATGGAGAAGAATTAAAAGGCAGGAGTTTAAAAGGAAGAGGCAGCTGATCCAGTTTATAAGGATAATTTAATTAACGGATCCAATTAAATTTAATTGCGAAGGCAAACCTTTAACTAGGCTAATAATTAAGGAATAATGAAGCGAGAAATCTTCCTCGGGACCCTTCAAGGAGGAGGATTGACTGGGGTTAAAGGGAGATTCTTATTCCTAATCAGTGAATCATTTAATAAATTAAACTTGGAGGGAAATAGTATAACACTATATTATGTAAGGTGCTGTAAACACTTTATCTTATGCTATAATCTGCTATATTTTTTATAGAGCTACATGTGAAATGATTATTATTTCATTTTATGGGTCATTCTCCCATTTGAAAAATTTGTGTCCCGAAGCGATTGTGGTTTCTAAATGAAATTTCTTGCAACCCGAATGTAACAAGTAGGTGCAAGTTACTTACCTCTTAAACGTAAAGTAGTTTTCCCATGGCTAAATTTGAATTCAAAACGTCAAATTCTATTTCCTCTATGGGACATGTGAGTCCCATAACATGAGTTGGTAACGTTAAATGCGAATAAGTTCTCCATTTTTGCAATTATTAACTTACTTTTTTCTAGTACCTCAGGTAAGCTGCAATATATTGAATTTTAGAATTGAAACTGAGGCTAATTGCTTACAAAAAGAAGAATAACTTCTAATGTCTGTGTCCCATGGGGTCAATCTATTTCCCTTATATTTTTTGAAAAAGCCCACCAAAGCATAACCAAGATTCATTCCATGATATTTCAGGCTGGCAACATTGCAGAAGCTTCCCGCCAAACTGATGGTAACCTAACTTACAACAAATTTCCTTTGTTAGTTGTCCCAAGTTTGTGTCGAATCAATTGTTCGAATCGTGTCATTCATAATTCTATTTCCCTCACACAGTGATTTTTCAAAGAAGGTAATTTTGATTCTTGTTTTCTTTGCATTGAAACATATTTTTCCCATGTAGTTCAGAGTTCCATTTGTTTTTAAATGCGTGTGGTGTTAATCTTAAATCAAACTCAAAATTCTATTTTCCCACAACAGCAAAACTGTGAGTGAAATAAGATAAACAAAAATATTTTTTATATATATTTTCACTATTCTATTTTAATCGACTAGTTGATGTCATACTCATTAACAATTCGTTTGTACTGTAAACATCCTTCACCCTATCAGTTTCTCTTACTTTCATGATTTCCGTCATGATCATAAATGTGCAGATAGACTATACTCTATGAAGGAATTTTTCGCTAGTAATATTAGTAGACTTTTATAAATATGTTTATGATGAAAAAAAAAATTTTTACATAACTTTTTTCTAATGGAATCACTACGTCGAAATTCCGCGAAATGGCAGAATAAACCATATATAATGTTTAACAAATCACATGTCATATGTCAGTAAGAGACTACATATATCTAAAAGCAATAATTACCTCACTGAGCAACATTAGAAACGAAGCATAAAAGAGGGCTGTTGAACAATCCCCTCCATTTGTCTCCGTTACACCCATTTTACTGTCACATATTTATCTTTCCACCTGCACGATTTTCCGATTCCTGAATTCTTGCCAAAATTTTATTTTTTATTTAAATTATTTTTTACATGTAATTCTCCATGATAATTCAATGGGACAACTTTTAAATTTCTAAAAGGTTTAAAATATTAATTTTTTTTTTTTAACGGAATCATTTTCTCTTTTAAAATGGTGTAACTGTAAAGCATGTTTTATTTTTTTTTTTTTATTTCTTGAATAAATAAATATAAGTTCATTGAAAATTGTTTTTGTGAAAATTCTATTACCTAATATCTCATAAGTATATTTTAATTATATTTAATTTGATTAAAGAAAAGAAAAAGTTTTTATTATATTTTGAAATTAATACTTCTGTTAATATCTATCTATACTATTATATAAAAGGACAAGACATTTTTCTTTTGTGATCACTAACCGCGAAAACTACTGATCCAATCTGTACCAAATTTTAACTAAACAATCTTTTTAGATCAAGGAAGGTTTAGCAATGATAAAATTTACATATTTTCAATCAAATTGCTGTTAAAAAAGCGATAAATATGTGTTGCGCAGTGAAGTTGGAAAATTGACCGATAGGTGGCGAGCGCCATTCAAGAGAAGTTACAAAGATAAGCTGTTATACACAGATAGAAGTTGATAATAACATTAACTTGTTGTTAGTTTGATTAAATTTATAAAAACATATATAAATAGGTGGTGGGACATGTGGATTCCAGTGAAGTTTAAAAATGGAACGATAATAGCACTATTCTGCAACAGAGTTCGCAATAGTAAAACTATTGAATCCGTCTGTACTAAAGTTTTACTTCATCGTCTTAATAGTTTTAGGAAGGTTTAGCAGTAATAAAAACTTAAAAGCTTTATGCTGATTAGCAGAAATGAGGTATGCCACACTGTCATATACGTTTGAAGGTTACAAATTAAAATCCAACCAGATAATATCGATAAAATTATTTGTCCCGAATAAAAGTTATATCCGAATCAATATGTCGACACTTTACTTTTTGATATCGTGTATAAAAATATGATCCATGGGCTTTTAGTAGTAAGCACTGATAATTCAGTCCATTATCCGCAACAGTTTATTAATTGTCTCTGTACATCTGGATTACCAACTCATACATGCAAATTAAAAATCTGATGTCCAGATATGCGTAAACTTAATCTTCAATAATCACATCAGTGCAATTTTAACCAGGTTAAAAATTAGTGCTATGCGTGAATATATAATTGAAGAAATAATGCTCGATCGCATACTTCAATACAAGATTTTTATCTATAAGCAAATATAACTAATTAGGTAAAATTATATAAGTTGTTTACTTATAAAAGCGGGTGAAGCCACGACGGGGGGTACTTATAAGAAGTAAACACATATATATTAAAATCATAAGAAATTCTGGATAGTAACATATTCTAATAATATTTCAACTGCGATAAAAGACGCAGCGTAATATATATATCATTAAAATGCATGCATGAATAGATATTTTAATCAAGATAATGCAGAAGAACAATTTCCCCCTATGAGCCAATAAAAATATTTGAGCCATAAAGCTTTGACTACAACCCCAACTTGGCAGCCACTAGGCTCCGATCCAGTCAATAACCGATAATACATTCATAGCCGAGGATATATCTGCCCAGTATGAGAGAGGAAGGGAAATGCAATATGTGCAGCTGTAATAATCCGAAGGGGGCTGGGAGTTCTGGAAGTAGTCCAGGCCACAGAGCATGCCAACATTGCACCAGTCTCAGATCTGTGTCCCAGTCAGCATTTCATATCCAGGCTTATATCTTTAAGGAGAGGATGATATTTGAAATAGTGACAGCGAAGCTAAAATATCATTATTGGGAAGATGAAAACAGATCAAAATTCCTTTAATAATCACAAGGCATTCGAATAAGCTACATTTCGAGTTTTGCCTCCCGATATTGTGAGAACGGTTTGATTGCTACGGTTTCCATTTCTGGAAATCCAATATTATTGGCCGTGAAAGAAACAGTGAGTCCGAAGATCCATTAAAACGCTTTTATAAGTCTAGCTTCGCAATGTGTTAATTATAACAGCAAAAGAAACTTAAATCCTTATGTACTCCAACTAGTTGGCAGGAAGGACGGGCTATTCTATAGGTTACCAACCTATTCTAGCGAGGTTAGTTAGAAATTTTAATTATTTCAATTAAAATGGTAGACCACTAGGAATCATTGGAAATCTAGGATAAACGCTACTTCACCAGTCGCTGTTCCAGTGAGAATCAATGATATTTTCACGCGTATTTGTCATTTTAAGCTGGTATCCATTTTAAACATTTTAATTCATATGTCTTCAGACTACTTCGACATTTCCTAGACAAACGATCAAAGCTCCTAATTCATTACAAAAGACTTATTTACATGATTGTGATTAGACCTATTTGGACGTACGGAGTTGAGCTTTGGGGCTCCACTAAACTATCCAATTCATCTCGTGTCCAATCCTTACTATCCATAATTCTTCACAAAATCCTAAATGCCCCTTTATGTCACCAATAAACTTATCCATAAAGACCTTAATGTTCCTTATTTTGCAGAGATAGTCCAAACCAGATATCCTTTCATCGTAAGCACAATAACCACTCAAATCCATTAGTTCCTCAACTTTCTTCGTCTGAAAAGAAGATGGCCTCTTCTAGTGTAGAATTTTTATTCAAGTGCTACTGATGAGTAGTTCTTTTCAAGTTTTGACATGTTATTGTAATCGTTATCAGCTCATTTACTTAATGTATATATTCGTACAGTTGTAAATTTCAATAAATTGATATAGGAAAAAATTCATATGTTGATAATCCAGAGATACAGAAATTATTTACAGAATTAGTAGCGATATCTCAGCCGATTTTCAAAATTCACTGGAATCCACATATCATAATACATATTTATTTCTTTTTTAATAGCAATTCAATTGAAAATAAGTAATTCTTAATATTATTTATTCAAGCTCTAGATCAAACCTCACCTTTATTGCAGAATGGTACTCGCCACCTATCGTTTAATTTTTAAACTACACTAAGATTCGCCAATTTTTGCTTTTTTTTAATAACAAGTAATTTGAAAATCGGTACATTTTATAATTGCTAACCCTCTCTTGAACGATGAACATGATGTATTTAAAGTTCAGTAGTTTCCGTGGATAGTGATCACAAACAAAAATGGCTTATCCTCTTATATAATAGTATGGATTACTATGAGATATTGTAATATATTGTCAAAATATAAGTTTAAAAAAAAAAGTATGCAATGTAAGTTTCAAGCATGTATAATTCTTAATGGTATATTTTTTATGTATCTCGTATCTAAACAAACATATAAATGACTGATCTAGATTAATATTTAAGATTAACCTGATCAGTAAACTCCTACAAAACATCATTAATTATACGAACGTCGTTCCTTTTTATATTTTTTTATTTCGTGGAAATAAAAAAACAAGACCTGGCAGCATTATAAGAATTAATTATTATTCAAATAAATTACAGGAGAGTAAATAAGAAGGATAACAAACAAGTTGTAGATATATATAGCCGTGACTCGAGTATTAGATGTTTCCTCGCTGGAGGTGTGGACCTCCACCTAATGCAGGTAATGCCTGAATCGATTCGGTCTACAATCGATATTACAATCACGGAATAATCAAGATGAGATGAGGGCCAGTAGCAGTGACCTCAGAGAATTACCCGCCTTCCTCTAGGCGCGCCGCGGGACCTACGATAAGCATCTAACTATTATCATAGCTGACGTAAAGTTGCCTTGTATCTGCGATTACTAGTTACATTCATAGATGATGAACAGACCTAGACAAAATCCAGCTGATGAAACGTCTCTGAAATAAGTTAAATACAGTACAGTCTCAATAATGGTCTGAAATCGGATGTAGAGTGCGTTTTCTATAATCCAAGGTTTTCCTTCAAAAACATGTTCAGGGTTTTTAGAAAGTAAACATAATGAAAGTCCTAGAGTTTTGGGTTTAGCGAATCTCGAAAACGGAAAGTTGTATGCGAAAAATGACTATTTACTAAATTAAAGTTAGTTAAATTCTCTACAACTTTTATTTTATACACAATTTTCATATTCTGTACCGTTTCCGAGATATACGCTTGGCAAATGAGAACATTTTCGAGAAAAATATTTTCACCTCACGTTCTCTGTTAGACTTCCCTCCATATCTTCTAAAACGTTCATCCTAGGACAAGTCTCCATAAGTAATGGAGACTTACTTATATATTGTAGAAAATGAAAGTTCCTTCAAAATACTCATATATTTGCCAATTTATTTTCTACCTTTCAAAAGTAAAATAAATTTTAAATTTTCTTGGTAAAACATACTAAAAAGTCCGTCACATTTGCCAAGCGTATATCTCGGAAACAGTAGATAATATGAAAAATGTGTATGGGTTAAAAGTTATAGAGAATTAAATTTGCTTTAAATTAGTAAATAGTCGTGTTTTGCGACGACGCACTGTTTTCGAGATACGAGCGCAAAACCAAAAAAAGGGACCTTTCGTGGCTCCCGCCCTTCCTGTTCCCAGGCCCGAAAACCCCAGGACTGTTAGTATGTTTACTTTCTGACTACCCTGAACAAGTTTCCGAAGAAAAATCTTGGATTACAGAAAACGCATTCTATAATCCTTTATTGCCTGGACTAATATGGGACCAGTGGAGTACCGGATAACCGAAAATGGTGGATTACTGGGAGAAAAAAAATTTAAAATGACTATTGCGTGTTTAACAAACGCTTAAAAAAAATTTAAGAAGAAATACCAATAACAAATACAGAAAGACTCCGCCTTAACGGAAATCATCAGTTATTATTAGAAAAATATATCGATAAGGAAAATGATAGTTTAGGTTAGGTTTTCTGTGAACAATATGAAGAGAATGGTATGCACCCAGAAAACGAAATAGCACATAAACATCTTGGTAAAATTTGTGTTTGAAAAAATTGTTAATTATAAATTATTGATTCGATATCATCAAGTACATAAGTATGTAATGGAGTTATACCATATTGTATTACTTTTTTTTTAGTAATAATAACAAAACGATCAGTCATATGTAATTACTCGAAAATAAACAAACGATACAACAGATATATATTGATAATTAAATATTATGTTAATGCAGTATATTTAATTCTATTTGATACAGACAGATAAAATATTATTTTTTTATAAATTTTAAACATCGGTAAAAAGAACACTACACACAAGATAGTCTACTATAGAAGTTCATCTTAGGTACAACATAAACTACAGAATTTTGTTGAGTACAGGGTTTGATTAGAATCCATATATGATCTTCAAAAGAAAAAAAAGATTCCATTTGAACAAACTACTTACTTGGAATCCATAAACAAGACTAAAACGACAAAATGCTGTCCGTCGTTTTTGACTTCAACGTTTATTAGACGAACGTTCAAACCTTACGATTAATCACAGAATACAGTAATTAGACCTATTTGGACAAACGGAGTTCAGTTTTGGGGGTCTACTAAACCATCCAATCCGTCTCGTATCCTATCCTTACGATCCAAAATCCATCCAAGAACATTCCTAATATATCTAATTTAGCCCAAATCAGATAGTTATCCTTTAATAGTAAACTACATAACCATTCAGATCCACAGGTATCTCAACTTGCATCCCATTCTATTCGAGATAACCCTCCAAGTCTCTTAAAAAAATAAGATCTCGGGTCCTTCTACTACAGAACTTTTATTGATATCATTATGAGCATTATCTTCACATTTACTAGATGTATTAATTATTTTTATTTTCAAGTATATATTGTAAATTTCGATAAATAGCTAAAAAAAAAAAAAAAAAAAAAAAAATACGCAAAATATCCAACGTTTAATCAATTTATTTTGTGATTTAAGTATACTAATTTATATCAGTTAAAAATCACGTAACTTATATTAATAAAAGCAAATATATAATTAAATAAAAATAATTCATATCAGTTATAAATTAACAATATAAATGAACTTCCGAGAGCAGTATATAAGCCAGCACAAAGTCAAGAAGAAAATGTGTAAATTCAGCAAAAGATAAAAACTTATAGGAAGAGATAGATCAGGCTGCGCAGTTGTTCCACGCGCAGAAAAATGGTCTATTGAAAGGGGGGAAGGATGTGGAGAGGAAGGAGATAAGAAAGGACAACATTAAAGATAAAACAGATAGATGCCGTCTAGCCGAGTACAGCAAAAACAACAAACAGAAAAAAAACTAAGCTCTCGACAGAACTTGGAAGAAAAAAAAGGGGTCTTTAGGGATAGGCTTGTCTAGTATCTGTATTCTATTGGATTAGGATTCCGAACACAATAGGAATAGCTGAATCCCTCTTCAAACAAAACATGAAGTTTTTATAGCCGACAACATAACGGTGGATTAGCCCAGATAGCCAAAGGTTCGATTCTCATTATGAACAATTTTATTTCTTCTCACAACAGGATTGAATTATTCGCCTCTTCTATTAACATTTTTTGGCTTCTTCAACATGTACTAAACAAACGTTCAAACCTTCCGATTAATTACAAAAGACTCATTTATATTATAGTTATGACTTATTTAGACATACGGAGTTGAGCCCCAGGGCTCCACTAAATCTTCCAATAAATCGCGTATCCAATCCTTACAATTCAAACTCCTTAGAAAAATCCTCAATGCTACTTACTTTGACACCACCTTATCCATAAAGATCTTTATTTTCCTTAGGTCGTTTATTGAGCCCAAACCAGATACTTATTCTTTCATAGTATACCCCATAACCACTTAAATAAATTAGCCCGTAACATGCTTCCCACTCTATTCCCTATCTGAAAAGAAAATGGCTTAGAGACCTTCTAGGGTAACACTCCAATTAACATGCTACTGATAATAGTCCAGTAAAAAGGTACTTTGAACTAGAAAGTTTATGGGTAATTGTTTTTTGTGACTTACTTTATATTTTTTGGGGTGCTGAACACGAATCTGAAGTTGTCCAACAAAATTTCTTTGTTTAAAATCTTTAATTTTTTTCATTATTTTGCTTGTAACTTGTAAAGTAATCATTTTAAGCAAAATACCCTTCTACATTAAAATAAAGAGGAGAAAATGATCTATAATTTATTACCTTATGTTTTTTTTTTTGTCAGACTTTCACTTTTGTCAGGTATCCACAAAGAAATTTGGCCAACTGAGGGCCAGTCCCACTTCTCTGCAAAAACATGTTTGTCGTACTTTTTTGTCAATAACTCCGAAACTATTTGTTTCAAAATTCAAAATCACTTTTTTTGATCTTAAAGCTGATTAAATTTACTATTAGATTATTAAATATGAATTTTAATAATGTCCCTTAAAAGAACGCTAAAAAATCCGAACTGAAGTCATTTGTTGGGATTTATTTTGATTTTTTAATTTTGACACCATTCTTGAAGGTTTACACAAGTGTCATCAGCGTATGTGGTGAGGATGGTGCAAGGATTTGTCGGGATGTCAGCTGTGCAGATTGGGTAAAAAATAGGAAAAGTTATGATTAACTTTGAAAGTTCTATCACTGAGGTATGAGCGGAGAATAAGGAAATATGTAGAAGGTAAGAATTTACGGAAATTGTAAAGCAGTCCCGGGTGCCAGACTCGGTCAAAAGCTTGTTCTACATCGAGAAAGGCTCCCGTGCAGCACATTCCGCGCTCCAATGCAGAGGAGACAACGTCCACCACACGATGACATTTTTTTGTGTTTTTCTAAATCTTTTTTAATTTCTCAGATCCGGCTTGGTAATTTCTTTTCCCAAAGATACGGAAGATTTGTTTTGACAGGAATTCATCATTATGTTTTATATAACCAAAAAACATCAGATTTTTCCTCTCCTTATTACTTCTGTTATTTTTCTATGTTTTGATATATTTAATCAATGCTTCTTTATTTCTGGGCTTCTGTTCTTCTTATAATAATAATACCTAAAAATTATATACCTATAATTTTCCTCACGATTCTTTTCTTATGTATTTTCAGTCTGTACAATTTATAATTGAACGCTATGTCCCATCTCCCTTCCTTGCCCTAGAAGCATCCTGGCTTCACTAGTGTACAATGGATTATTTATTATTTTTTTATTGTATCCATTTATTTATTTGTGTATCATAATTTTATTATTTATTTAATTTTCAACTAAAAAAGGCATATCATAAAAGTTTGTAAAAAACTAATTTCTGTATCAACGAGACCAAATTGGCACGCAATGCACTACGATATCGATTTTGACGCGTCACTTCGAGTTTCACATCGATCGATGGATCTTTAATAACCTTACATGTAAACATTCATTTCTACAGTTTCAACTTAGATTGTGTTGTTTAGTATGTTAAATTGATATTTCGACTTCTTAAATGTAAAAAGGTGAAACAGAAGTTAATATGAGTTTCGACATGGATTTAGTAATTATAAATTGATGTTTTTTTATTACCTTTTCCCTAATGTGTGAAATTGTATCACAAGTTAACAACATTACTTTCTAATGGACTTGCTGTTTTATATATTTATATTTTGTTATTTCCACTTCTCTCTTGTGAGAAAATACAGCAGAAATTAACAGCATAACTTTCAACATGGATTTCGTTTTATGCGTTGATTATTTACTATTTCCCATTCTCTGACGCGGGAAACTTTATTAAAAATTAACATTACTTGTGATCCAGTATTACATTTATTCTTATCTGATACAATATTAATTTAACATTCACTTTGTGTTTTATAGTTTGATATGCCATTATTTCCACATGATTATTTTATTATTTCTCATTTTAATATTATAAGGTAAAACAGAAGTTGATATTAGCTTGGACATGGATTTAGACTTTGTGTGTAAATAATGGAGAATAACCTTCCACACTCGAAAAGTAGCGGCTAAAACATCGAAATAAATCGGAAGAAGGTTAGAATCGATAAAACGGTTTTCTGTGCGCATGAAGAGGTGGGGCTTTTCTTTAATATAGATACCCATAATTTTATTGTTTATCTGATTTTATTGTAAAAAAAAATTTTTAAAAAAAGGCATGAATGTGTTTACTGCCCTTAACTGTGACAGATTGAAATATTTGTCAATGTAAAAGTAAAAAAATAAAAAAATAAAAAAATTTCAATCTAGATTTAACTTTAGGGTAACGGTTCGGATCGGCGACACCACCAAACTAGGTTGACCCGCGCTACACCGACCAGTTCGATCCTTACGCTTCACTTCGAGTTTACATTTTTCCATAGTTCATTCCTATAACCTCACATGTAAACAATCACTTCTACAGTTTCAACTTGGATTGTGTTGTTTAGTGTGTTATATTGATATTTTTAGACTTCTTAAATCTAAATAAGTGAAACAGAAGTTCACAAAATGAGTTTCATAAAGGATTAAGTGTTTTATAAAATTCATGTTTTCTTATTTCATCTAATCTTATGTGTAAAAGTGTTATAAAACTTAAGAAGATTAATTTGTACATGGATTTGGTGTTTTACATATTTATATTTGTTCTATCAATTTAAGTGATAAAATTTACAACTTGTAAAAGTGTTATGAAACTTAACAAGATTTATTTGTACATGGATTTGGTGTTTTATATATTTGTATTTGTTGTTTCAATTTCAGTATACATATTTTGTGAATGGATTCTTTGTCAACCATATTACTTTTTGTGCTAAAGTGAGACAGATTGTATAATTAATTCAATAAAACATATCAGTTTATAAATAAATGTAAGAAAGTATATCACAGGTTTTTTATGTTTTCTTATTTCCACTTCCCATGAGAAAATATAGCAGAAATTAACATCTTCACTTTCAACTAGGATTCTGTCTTATATTATATAATGGCTTATAACATGGGGAATTGACAATGTGAAAATAATCACAGATTAAGAGGTAAATGACACATTAATATATAATTGTAGAACTATTGGTTTAATGTTATAGATTAATGTGTTTTTAAAAAAAAATTAGAAGCCTGATGATGAAACATTATCACCGAAACATGTAGCTACAAATGTTAAATAAATAGGAGTTATGCCAAATAAATACTTAAGGATTTTGTCTTTTTTATATTTATAATTTGTTATTTTCAGTTCTCTGAGAGAAAGTTCATCAGGAATTAACTTTACTGGTGGTTCAGTAGTATATTAATTGTTGATTAAATTAATATTAATTCAAAATTGATTTAGTGTCTTATATTTCGATATTTTCACTTTAATATTTTCTTATTTCTTATTTTGATATTAGAAGGTAAACCGAAGTTAATATTACTTTGAACAGGGATTTAGAGTTTCTCAGTAAATGTAGGAGAATAACCTTTCTCCTCTAAAACCAGCGACTAGAACATCGAAATATATCGGAACAAGGTTAGAATCGATAAAAGGTATTCTGAGCGGGTTTAGGGGTTGGTGTCGCCGATCCGAACCGTTACCAACTTTAGTAGTAAATAAAATCTGAATTATAAATTATGCAGCTAAATCTTATGATTTAGTTGACTTTAAAAGTAAAAGCTTGACTAACTTGTTTTGTATGTTTAAAAAATATACATATATATTTTTTTTTTTTAAACAAATATGAAACCACACAAAATTCCATTATCTAACAAAATTCATTGAGATAAAAATCTATGAAAGAAACCAGATACGTCCATAAACAGGAACAATACTACATCGTTTAATTAGGTTTATACAAAAAAATATACATGCCTTAAAAATACGGGAAACAATCGTACCATTGTTCAAAGTCTAAACAAAGAAAAGATAATAAACAAACAACATAATCAGGGAATAAAACCACCTTTGTTTTTTCTTTAAAAGCTGACATGGGAACATGTTTCAACATTTAACATGTACAACGTTTAATTAAATGTTTTTTATTCCATTCAACCACAGCCAACCACAAAAGGTTGTCTTCTATACAGTGGGTAAAAAAAGTATTCGTACACATAGTTTTTAGGAGTAAAGTACGCCTAATTAATTTTTAAATACGTAACAATTAGAGATTTGTCGCTAGGACCTACCGTTTAGGTGCTATATTGGTTTGAAAGAAAAAAATCACGTTTGAAATGCCTATTTTTAAATGTAGGGGCTTTTCTTTCACGCTCTAACTCTGTTGAGGACAGTTTCCTTATAAGAAATTTAATTATTGGCCGCACGCAATTTGCTAACATTAAACCGTCAAATAATTCACAATTTCCGCCTATCATCTACAAAATTCCGCATTAGCTACAGAGCTCATTTTGCAATCAAATAATAAAAAATTTTGTCAAATTTAAATTTCTTTGCTAACAACCGTCTCGCAGATACTCTGATGAAACGTAGAAAAGTTCGACATTTTTGACTTAGATACAAAAGAGCGAACGAATGCGGGACTATGTCCACAATTTTAGTACAAAATCACAACACTAACAACATATAAAAAAATCATAACAAACCGACCTTTTAAATATAAATAAATATACACATTACATAATAAAGAAAATAAACATTTACTGGACCTGATATTTTTTAGCCAACTATTTCGCAAGCCTTGATCGTAGTAACACTGTATTGCTTGGTTTATAGAAAACTAACCCACCTTTAAAATTGATTACAAAATTGTCTTATTGTGTCGTTGTTTAGGTCTTATAGAGCAAAAACCTTAAACAAATCTTTCTACCTATTTTTCATACGCTACGGTGCTCTTTTTCAGCTCGAAATCGTAGAAAATCTAGTCTAGTTTAATTATGAATAAAACATATTTTGGCAAGAGGTAAAAAAGTTCAAAAGTTTTGACAGTTTGACGCTATCTAACAGCCAGCGACAATCAGACAAGTTCCAAAACTTGGATTTTAGTACACAAGGACTAACAAGACAAATATTTTTATTCGACACATATAGCCAACTTTCATAACTTTTAATAAATTTATAATTAATTCCTAATCACATATGTGAATTAATATACGCCATATCGAGAATTTAAATAGACCTATTATGTGAAGTCGTGATGCGGTTATATAATCTGTATTTTACCTAACGAAGTGAAGGTGGCTGCCCGTAACAGGTTCCGGAGAAAGGAACAGTAACTAATGGATACGCATATATCAATAGCTGAAACAGAACGGGAGTATCTGTTCCAGAGAAAAACTAGTTCCAAAGGCGAGAGGGTTTATTATATCGGAGAGAAAGCTAACCTTGGAGCGGCGCCATATCCTCCATCCTTCTTCAGATCGCGGTACTCCTTATCTCTCCCACCACCTAGTGAGGAAATGATAAACTTAAGAGAATGACGATCAGATATTTGATTGATAATAATTTATTATCCTGCAATTACCAATCGAGATGTTTTTAGGATATAAAAAAAAAAAGTAAATCAAGAGATTCCTTGGCCTTATTTGTATCTTCTTCTAGATACACTCGGGACTTGATCAACTGATATGGTTAGGACCAAGATAGGCTGGGATAGCCAAATCCTCGGTTAATAGAGACCACAAAAAAGTAAGGAAAAACATAAGAAAACGTATGATAATTGAGGTAATACATGTATTTAATAACAAAGTAATACTATCATTAATGCAATAATATAACTTAGAATGTGTTATTACATGCATAAAAAGTTTATGGCTTGAAAAATCACACTCTTTTCTTTAGATTGATATTCTATCTGACCATCTCTCAATTGTCTAAAAACCATAAAATTAAGGCTCGGTTGATCGAGGCCTCGGTTAACCGAGACCCAGTCAATGAAGTCCCGTGTGTAAAAGGGAGTAAATCTGGTATGTTTGTGTAAAAGTGAAAAATAATAATATTTTTTGCTTTGTTAGTCCTAGATTTATATGCAAATATTTGTTCGTCATCATTTCTCCAAAACAAGAGTTGACATCCATACAAAATAACTTTTCTAAATCATTTGGTAAATCTTTATCTTATGCCAAAATATTATATTTGGAATATCTGAAATTATACTATTTATTTTATTAAATTAGGTGTCAATTTTTGGTTAAGTTAATATTTGACATAATGTAATGTAATTGAAAAACACTACACTGAATAAAAAGTATAATATGAAAACCGTACGAAACAACGTGAATAGACTTTGTTTCATGATTTATTTAGAATAGAGTAGAAAGAAAACATTATTTTGGGAAATAGACCCTTAAGAATAACATTACATAATAGAAAGTAAAATCATATCTGGCCTAAGAAATTATTAAAATAAAAAAAGATTAATAAACGTGAATAAAGATTTATTTTATAACCAAAAAAATAAAAAATAAAATAAAAAAATAGAAACAGAAAAAAAAAAAAGGAATAAGAAAAATAGTCAATACATAAATAAATATTATAAACAAAATGGTAGAGAGAGAACAGAAAAAATGATAAAGGGAAAAGGAAAAATTATAGAAAATCAAACATTATCTATGCTGAAATGAAAACAGCAGAACAGAACTATAAATTTAGGCTAACATTTTATGTAATGGGGTAATTTTTTTTTTTTTTTTATTACCATGGATATGTCTTTTGAATGGGGCTGTATAGTTTTTTTCTGAAACGTTTTTTTCGCATTCAAATTGTGTAACGTTTTTTCACACTCAAAAATTTAACATTTTGAAAAGTAAAAATGTTATTTTGTTGCTCGGTTTGGAAACCTGACAAAAGTTCCCTTAATAAAACAAATTTAATGACAAGTATTTTTTGTTATGTAACATTAGTCGCTAGGACCCATCGTTTAAGAGCTATATTGGTTGGAATGAAAAAATTAACGTTTTTCCAACAATTTTTAAGTGTTGGGGAATTTTTGACACGCTCTAGCTCTGTAGTCCAAGCAACGAAGACAAAAAAAGGCCGAATAGGGGACATAATTCATGTAGAAGACAATTTGGCACAGTTGTAGGGGGAGGTGTCCTTAACAACATACTAAAAGTACTGGGGGTGGGGGGTGGAGCTAAGGGTGGGGGGTGCTCTCAGTTTTTCGTTAATAACTCGAAAACTCTTGCCTCTAGCGAAAATATGTTTATGTACTAAATTAATTTACATAAATTTTTTTACAAAAAAGGTTCTATACATTTTTTTTCTGGGATCAATGCTTAACAAGATATAGTGGGGGGGGATATGGAAAATATAAAAAAAATATTTTTTATTATCATACTGTTGTGAAATCCTTATTTTTTAGGAATGTTTCTCCGATAAGTGGTTAGTTAAATTTGCTATTAGATCTTATATATCAAATTTTGATAAAATTCCGTGAAACCCCCACGCCAGCCCACTTAACATATCAAAAATGACATGTTTCGCCAAAACATACACATTTAGTGTACTAGAAGAGGTTTAAACGGAATATAATTAAAAGTCGTAGATAGGACCTGATAGATAATTTAAGTAGCTTTAAAATGAAATAACGAAATATGGGATCAGACAAATTTATTTAGGAATTATAGAGAAAATATGCCAAAAAAAAACTAGAATTTTATAACAATTCGTAGTTGTTAGTGTGCTGGCAAGGGGATTACACGGAATTTTATCAAAATTTGATATATAAGATCTAATAGCAAATTTAACCAGCTATGAGATGGAAAAAAGAAATTTAGAATCGAACAAATATTTTTAGATTTATAATGAGAAATACTCCGAAAAAAACGCGGAATTCGGCGAGGTGGAACGGATATTTCACGGAACTTAATTAAAATTAAATATATGGTATCTGATAATAAATTTTTAATAAGCATATCAGGCTCAGCGACAATAATTTTATTTTTAGCAATACTATTCATTTGTAACAATAAGCATTGCAATTTTATCAATAAATATATAAATTTTAACAATAAAAACGTGTTAGAAAAACAATTGTGTCAAGCGTCGAATATTGCAATAAAATTAGAAAATTTATGGTTTAGCATATATGTATATAAGTGAAAATCTAAAATAAAGTGGTGCAAGAATTTTCGGTTTTGATTCTTTTAGTTAAAATACTACATTTGAAAGGAAATCCAGATTTAGCATTCTGAAAAACCAATGATACCGTTAAGAAAAAAACTGCAATTATGTTCCGAGCAAGTTTTGAGCATGTGTTGGGCTATTTATCATTCTCTTATGCAAAAAACACAAACAATATGATCGGTGACGAAACCCTATAAAATAATACAATACAACAAATTACCAGGCCAAACACACACAACAGAGGACAGAGGATTGACTCCTACAACAATGACTGCCACTGAACAAGAACCGGTTTCAACAAGAGATTCATTCTCAATGCCATTGAAGGTAACCTCAGTTAGCTGTTGATTTTTAATTTCCCATTTCAGCTCCCGGAACATCCTATCTCATTGTATCAACAATCACCTAACTGTAAACTGTTAATTTGTTCCTTACGGGAGTTCCGATAACGACTCCTGAATAGAATTGTTATTTTGGGTCACTGGATCAAACCTAATTTTAATATGTTTTTTTTCTTCAGGTGTTTTCGATAAAAAATAAAAATTAAACGCCATACAAATAAAAAATATTGGATATCAACACTAGGTAGCATTCAAATTATCAACATATAAAGGTTTCCTGTAACAAAGATTTCAAATGTAAATTTTTAAATTGATCTAAAAAAAAACAATTTTTTTTTTTCATTTTTTATAAACTTTCTTAGTAAAAATAAATAAAATTAAATAACCCATTAATAAAATGAAACTGAATTTTTTTTTTAGTTTTTGCTTTTGGCACTCAACCCTTTCACGCGCCCAGAATACTGTTTCATCGATTCTAACCTTGTTCCGATTTATTTCGATGTTTTAATCGCTACTTTTCTAGGGGAAAGGTTATTCTCATACATTTACACACAAACTCTAAATCCATGTTCTAATTAAAATTAACTTATATTATGCCTACTCATATTAAAATGAGGAAATAAGAAAATATCAAAATATAAAACAATAAATCAATGTTCAATTAAAAAAGTATACTATAAAAATTGTGTATTGTAGAAAGCAAGCAAAAAGGAAAAAATAAATTCATAAGACATCCGAATAAACTACATTTCCTGTTTTGCCTGCCAGTGTTAATAGAGTGATTTAATTGTTAGTGTTTCCAGTAAATGTAATTGAGCGTGAAAGAAACAGTGAGTCCGAAGATCCACAACGTTTTTATTTTAAGTCTGGCCTTGCGATTTGTTAATTGCAATAGTAAAAGAAATATTAATTAGAAATTTAAATAATTTTAATTGAAATGGTGGATTAGTAGGAATTATTGGGACTCTAGGAATAAATGCGATTTCTCCAGTCGTTGTCCAAGGCGAATTATAGCATCAATGATATTTCCACGCGTAGCTACAATTTTTAACCTGGTACCATTGCACGTAATATAAGATCACGTAAAAACATAATTCGACATCAAATTTGTAATTTTAATGTATGAGTTGGTAATCCATAGGGACAGAGAACATTTACTACATTATTAGCGACATATCGGTCGATTTTTAAACTCCACTAGGATTCACATGTCACGTCACATATATATTTCTTTATAAATAACAATTTAATTGAAAATTCAGAACCTAACGGTGAAATAGAGGTTTTTGTTTATTATCACTGGGTTTTAAACCTTACATTGAAAATCTAATAAAATAAATTCTAAATAATAATAATAAATAAATGTAATAGCAAAAGTTCCTTTGATCTAGTGTCGCTTTATTGACAGTTTCCCATTATTTTCTGTGAAACAACAATTTTTTTCTTTATTTTTTATTCCAATGAAGAGTTGATTATGTTTAAAATGCACATTTCCATTAAGGGATTGTAATAAGGTTTTATATACACAAGTAACCGATTTGTATGCAAAATGAGAATACCATGTTTTTTTCGGTTTTAAAATAATCATTACTTTTAACATATCATTCGAAGGCTAATTAAATTTTCAAGTTTTTGTGAGATTTGCAGTTTTGTGGATAGTTTTTTTCGAAAAACGGTGAGGTTTCAAGTAATATAAGACATTTTAACTTCCCTAAATAAGGTGAATATCAAGCGGTTCTTTAGGTCACAAGTTAGTAAAATTCAAGGTTATATGTACTCTGCTCTTATAAAGTTAATGCCAAATCCGAAAATGTGGTCAAAATTTGAAAAATAATTATACAAAATGTAGATATTACAGTTTTTATGGTAAAAATCGTGGTTTCCTCACAATTCTTTGATTTATCGTATATCTGTAACGGATTGGAATAGAAAGGTGAGGTCTGCGGCATTTTTCTACATTTTTGATCTCGTTTCACCCTTTGACTAGACTATAATGTTTACTTCAAAATGTATGCCCTGGGGCCACGATTGCCGAGTTGGGGCAGGATAACCCGTTGTTCATGCTCTAGTTAAAGGATACAAGAACATTCAAGCTCTAACAAATATACAAAATCTATGTACGTGTGAATATAAGTAAAATTAATATAAGTTAGGTGAAAAGAACATCCGCCTGACAATGTAGATCGTTCATTGAAGGCTTATAGTTTAATTATAGAAATTACTTAGCCTATTTACAAAGTTCTCCTGGTAGTATATAATTATTATTATTTGTATTACTTTAATAGCGCTATAATATCAACTACTGATTATAGCTCGTTAACAGATAATAATTGGATAAACACCTGACTAACGGGATGTATATCACTGATCAGCAGATAGGTAGGTTTATCAGCATTTTAACTTGATTTCAGCGGTTTCACGCCCAGTAAATTCTGCCGATTAGACAATATCCGAACATATCGATTAATAATTCAGCAATATTAAAAAAAGGAAAGAATGATAATAATTTAAAATAAATTTAAAAAAAAGTTATCCAATAAAAATAAAAGACAGAACCTGGGCTAATAAAAATCACAAATATTAATATATATATATACATATATCGTTTATTTAAATCATGTTTTTTTATTTTATTTTAAATATTTTCTCCAAAGAGAAATATATGGGTGATTCTGAGATCGATCCCTCATACGCACTGAGCCTACAAATGTATAGGTTCATTTTTTTTTTCTCACACCCATTCAAAAATGCGTTGTTTTATATCATTTAAAAAAACAACATAAATAATGATGTTTTGTTGGCCTTATTTTGTTTTCACACGCTAGATTGGAATCTTCCGTAGACGTCCATATCTTAAGTTTTCATCTTCTTCGTTGGTAGATAAATTACTTCTACTTCATTTTTCAAACTGAAATACCCTTTTCCCTAGATTGAAGGACGCTGTTGGCCAACAAATTAAAAAAAGTTGTTGAAATATACGAAAATAACTTTAAGTTTGTCACGGAAAAAGTGTAACTCTAACTTTTGAAAAAAACAATACTAAAATAAAAAAAAAAAACTGTAAGATTTTAAAACGGGAATTCTAGCACTAAAAACTGGCAAAACTAGCGATTCCTACATCATCAGTGCCATTTCAGATTTCCATTCCTACAACGCACTAGAGCCTCCTGGTAGGTCGTCATAACCTTCTTCAATAAAAGAAAGATATTTTGCAACTCACTAAATTTGATAATTAAAATGATGAAGGTGTTAGAAGAGCTTAAATAAAAATTTTATCCTGAGCCCGATAAACCAAAATTTAAAGTAAGGGTGAATAAAATCAAAATAAAAACAACAGTCACAGATATTGCACAATATTTTAATAATGAGTAAATATCACAATAAAAGGGACAGTTGTTGGTATTTTATGTACATTATAGTAAGAACACCTAATAAATGTAACCTATCATTATTTGTATTTGATAAAAATTCGTTTGTTTTTCAAATTCCAAACAATTCCATTTGAAAATTGAAGCTGTTAATAAATCATACCGTTCAACCAGAAAAAATTAATTGTAACAACAAAAATATTTTAAATAATGAAACAATAAACCTTTAGAAAAATTATAAACCTTTAGAAAAATCTAAACATAGCTTATTGTTTCTTTTTCATTTCTCCATAAAAATAATTCAAGCTTAATTTTTCAAAGAAAGTATACCGCTATAACTCAATCTATAATACATATTAGTGAGGATTTCTTTTTAATCAGATTCAATGCTCTATTAAAAGACTTGGATAGGCTTTGAGACCTTTCAATACCCGCTATAAAATTGTAATTTTGTGCATATAAAGAGTTTTTAATTAGAAATTAATGCATGAGAAATAAAAACTATGAAGAGAGGACTTTTATTAAGAAAGTTTAAGCTAGTAAGATAGTAAATTTTAGAATTAACGATTTTTTACCGACTTTCACAAATTTTGTGTAAATTCCCGAATTTTTCTGGAACACACTAAATCCCCGACATATCCCCGAAATTCCCGAGTGGTAGACACCCTGCTGTTGTCATGTAGTTACTTTTCCTCTTGTGAAACGTAAAACTGTTACTGAGAATTGTACACAACCGGTTGTTTGCCAGAAGTAATCCGAATAATTAGGAAAAACAACTCCATAACGACAAATCATTCTTTACCATGAATCTGCAAGCTCATAACAACCGGCTCGCACAACTCAATATTTAAACGGTCAAAACATTAATGTGTCATCAAACATAAAGTTTCGAAAAAAAATTCTTCTTTCTGATCCTGAACATCATGAATATTTCGCGTGGGCAAACGATTATCGACGCCAAAAGAATCAGTTGATCTGTTCAATACTCATGTTTTGGAGGTACCACTTCAGGAGTGGTGTGAATGTAATAATAAATGTTTTAAGCGAATGCAAAATGTATTAATCACCAAACAGGATATTTTGAAAAGCATATGTTTTCCGTTCTAGACTCGACATTTATCGAGCAACCTACGTATACTCACTTTAATCCATTTCCGAAACCAAAACATTGTTGAAAAATAAACACGATACGCATGAAACGTACTTCCTTTCCGACTTTTATCTTATATATATAGTATTATATAAAAGTACAAGCCATTTTTCGTTTGTGATCACAAACCGCGAAAACTACTAAACCAATCTGAACCAAATTTTAACATCATTTCCATAGTTTCAAGGAAGGTTTAGCAATAATAAAATTTAAATATTTTTAATTACATTGCCATAAGAAAACGATAAATAATTGGTACGCAGTGAAGTTTGGTAATCGGCCGATAGGCGGCGAGCAACATTCGAAAGAGGTTACATAGGTACGGTGTTATATAGAACTAGAAATTTATGATAGAAATTACTTTTTTTTTTAATTCAATTGTTAATAAAAAATATATAAATATATGGAGCGACAAGTGGATTGATTAGGTGTTTAGAGAGTACGTAAAAGCATAATTAGACATCAACTTTGGCAGAAATGATTTTATCAATCCATCTGGTTGGATTTTGATTTCTAAATGTTATAAACCTTCCTAGAACTATGAAGATGTTTTAGTTAAAATTTGGTACTGTTAGGTGTAATAGATTTACTATTGAAAACTCTGTTGCAGAATGGCCCCATATCGGTCGATTTTGAACGGAAGTGGATCCGTTCTAGGAAGGTTTATAACATTTAGAAATCAAAATCCAACCAGATGGATTGATAAAATCATTTCTGCCAAAGTTGATGTCTAATTATGCTTTTACGTACTCTTTAAACACCTAATCAAAGGAATTTTAACCAGATTAAGATTACTACCATGCGTGAAAATATCATCGAAGAAATAATGCTAAATCCCGTACTTCAATACAAGATTTTTATTGATAAAGAAATCAAATTCAATTATTAGTTAAAATACCTCAAGTTCATTATGAGAGCGGGCGATGCCGCGACGGAGTATGCTAGTTAAATATAATTTGAAAAACAATATATTTTCTAATATTATAGACGATATAATAAATATAGAACAATTAATAAATTATTATTTAAATAATACAATCCTGAAAAATTACAATTCTATTTAATAAAATTTCTGAAAGGTTCGTATAATATAGTAGTCAGTTTTAGAAATTAAAAACTAAAATAATTTCAATTATTATTATTATTGCTTTTATTATTATTCAAATATTATTATAGCTATTATAATACTAATTTAAATATTCTTATTATAATACTACAGTATATTTTAAATGAGAGGCCCAACAAATGTCAGGAACTGACGCTCAATAGTCGAAATGAAACCGGGTCAAGAGACACACGACGTTCAAACTAGGAATGGATATTGTAAATGTTTTCAAATGAGTACATTAACATTAATTATAAATTATTAAATATTAAATATTATTAAACATAATGAGGATGAGCAATTTGTTATAGTTTTAATTAAATAAATTATCAAAATCAAAAATTAGAAAAACTCAATTTCTCCCTGGCAGGGAAAAATAATAGATTCATAATCTATAAAAATATGTCTATCTATAATCAACTGATTTTCCCAATTAACATTTTAGAATTACAAGGATCAATTTACTTCAATTAATAATTAAATTAAATTAACAATAAATCATCAATGTTACTTTTTTGGAAGTGAAAAAACCTAACAGCTCCTAAACGATAGGTCCTAGCGACAAATGTTTCACAAAAAATATTCTACATCAAACATCTGACAAGGGAACTGTCGTCAAATGTCGATCCAAGAAACACTAACTGAGCTAGACAAATATAATAGACCAATAAACCTTATCAAAAGGTTACATTTTTGAGAGTGAAAAAAATGATACACCAAAAAAGTATTGAAACGTTAATAGTCTAAAGACATATTCACGTCAAAAAAAAAAAAAATTAATATAACACAAATTTTTCTAATGAGCAGAAGATTAATTTTTATTTAAATTAAAAAATTTTTTAGTCTGTATTTTTAAGGTTTTATGATAAAATAGCAAATCTGGAAATATTAAGTAAATTATAGATTTAAGATACTGGCATTGTCTACCACTTGTAAAACATACATCCTTTATTCGTTTGCAAATTATCAAAAATTTAATTTTTACCACTCTCATAAATAAAGAACTTAGATTATTTTAGCTAATAATTGAATTTAATTTGTTTATCAATAAAAATCTTGTATTGAAGTATGGGATTTAGCATTATTTCTTCAATGATATTTTCACGCATTGAAGTAACTTTAACCTGTTAAAAATTGAATTGATAAGGTGTTAAAAGATTAAGTAAAAGCATAATTAGACATCCACTTTGACAGAAATAATTTTATCGATACATCTGGTTGGATTTAAATTTCTAACTATAAAAGTATATGACAGTTTGACAAACCTCATTTCTAGCACTTAATTCTATACATATTAATTTTTATTATAGTAAAATTTATAATATAAACCTTCCCAGCACTATGAAGATGTTGTAGTTAAAATTTAGTACAGTTAGATTTGATAGTTTTACCATTGCAATCAGTTCAAGAATGGCCATATATTCGATTTTTAAAATGCACTGGGATCCATATGTTGTTCCATATAGTTATAGCTTTTTTAATAACAATCTAACTGAAAATAGGTAAATTTTATCATAAATTTATAGCTCAATATAACACCGTATATTTGTAATTTCTCTTGAATGGTGCTCGAAAACCCTTAATCAATTACCAAACTTCACTACTCACCACCTATTTGACTATTATTTATTTATGATAACAAAATTGAAAATCTTTAAATTTCATTATTGCTAAACATTTCTTGAACTACAAACGTTATATGGTTAAAATTTGGTACAGATTCGTTCAGTAGTTTTCGCGGTTAGTGATCAAAAACGAAATATGGCCTGTCCTTTTATATATTAGTATAGATATTTTTATGATCCTATTCTTTGGTTTTTTATATTAGTTAGAATCATCTGATTTTTTTTTATAACTATTTTTTGTTTCAAACGCAAAACAATTTGCGCGACATGTTGCCAGGAGGGTAAAATATAAAGGACATAAAGAAAACGGAAAATATAAAAATAATTTCGTGACGGTAATGTCATAGAAATCTTCCCAAAAGCCATAACACAAAGCAGAAAGAAGGATTCCCGTATTTTATTCTTTTAAATTTAATTTAAGATATTTTTTCTGAATCTAGTGTTAAAACCCAGTAAAAAAAATGACCAATTTACATATATATTTATATGAAAAATCTCCAATGGAGCATCATAAACGGAAAATCGGAGCGGAACGAATAAAATTTCAATAGAATATCAGGCGCTGGGACCGAGATAACGGAAAAACAGCGTATTGCCGGGAAATCGTTTTGAATTTGGCGTATCACAACGAAAATTTACATTAATTTTTCTTCATTACAATTGTTTTGTTTTTTTTGCTGAGTTTTTAATAAATTTTTAATAAATTTTTAGGAGTATTGCTTTTTTTTTTTTTTTTTTTTTTTTTTTTTTTTTTTTTTTTTTTTTTTTTTTTTTTTTTTTTTTTTTTTTTTTTTTTTTATACCTAGGTATATAGAACAAATTAAATAATTATTTTTACAGACAACTGATACAATTTTTTTTTTTTATTAATTGTTATTAAATTTAGCGAACCCGAAGGTTCATTGCCGATAATATCAATTGTTGCTAATGTATATTCTTCCACTGAAACCCGTTACATCCATAATCCAAAAGATCAAAAAGTATCCACTAACTCGGTTCAACATATTAGTTGATAGTTCTCGCCAATTAATTTTTAATACTTGTTTATTTCCTCAATTTAAATTTAACCCCCCTCAATCTATCTGATATATATCTGACTATAAAGAAATTTAATTTGTAAATTTGTAAAATAGTGAGGATTATTTATTCAGTGAAATATTCACAAAAGCTTTTTTTTATACTAGTATGCGTAAGAGGGAATTCTGGACTTTTTAATTTGAAATTACTAATTTTCTTAATTTAAAGAAATTTGGAGATTAGCGTTAAACGTGTAGATTGTTTAGTGTAATTTATTTGAATTACATTTTTTTTTTTTTTTTTTTTTTTTTTGGAACATTTTAACACGCTCTAGCTTTGTTGGTGTTGCTCGGATCCAAAATTTTCCAATAGTTTCCATATCAGAAATTTAATGAAGAATTTTGTTTCTTTTATAATATTTGTCGCTAGGATCTACCGTTTAAGAGCTATATTGATTTGAATGATAAAAGCCATGTTCGAAACCCCCGATTTTCTCTCAACGCTATATCGAATAATCATTGATTTTTAATTAAATTAATAATTTAAGTAATTAGATCATTTTAATTATAAAATGTAAATTGGTAAAAGCAGTAGATGATAGACAGATATATCCATGATTTATTGTTTTTCCAAGAAAGAGAGAAATTCATTTTAAATAAATTTTGTACTTTTGTTTTCCACTTGATTTTAAATTTAGTTTTATATTTAATTCTAATAACAATATTTATTCCACAGTATAAGAAAAAAATGGGAAAAGAACGAAACAAAATAATGTAAAAAGAATAATTCCATGACAGTGAATGATAATCCCTTATATATTCATGTTTGAAAAAAAAACAACAACATAAATTATGTTTTTTATTTTATTATAATAAAATATATTATTATTGTACTATTATAATTTTACGTTTTTAATTTTTTTTTTTTTTAAAGAACCCAATCATTTAAATCTTTAGTTAATTACAGGAGATTTATTTTATTTTATATTTTAATTTTTTTTTTTTTTTTTTTATGGCAAATTTAACTAACCTATTACGTTTTTTAAAAATAATTTTTTATCAATATTATTATTTTTATTTATTCATATCAATGAATACGGCAGAGCTCGGCCGCCATTGCTTATTATAATTATTCTTATGGGACTTTTTTCCCCGTAGATAAAATATAAAATTAATTTTTATTCATCCAAACATTTAAATAAATATTCTGCAAGTGTAGACAACCTGAAACAATAAAAGAACTGTTTCCAACTTAAAATAACGGTTAAACAGATTTCAAATTTATAATATCAATAATAAAATTTAACTGATTATATAATAACGGAATTAATAACAATTAATAATATAAAAGTATATAAGTATGGATTATTAAAAATTTTGTTTTAAGGACCTAATATAAGACGTTCACATATTTCACTTCAAGTGTTGTAGTAAGAAAAATATTGTTTTATATAATATTAAGGATCAATCATTTTTTTAAAAATAACAATAATTAATTAATTAATAATACTTTAAAGTTATAAATTAAAAATTTTTATATGTAGGTCAGACATTGTTTGCGTACAAGAAAAAACTTTCAAATTTTATTAATACAAAATCACTGGAATATTTTTTATGTAATTGTGTTGTTTTTTAATTATAAAAATAAGTTACTTATACTTTGACTAGTAGCTGTTAAATTGTTCACAACTGAGTGAAGTCGAATTCGAAACGCGTAAAAAAAAATATCTTGAACTAACTTATCAATAAAAAAATATATATAAATTAAATTTAAATTTTATGTAGATAGCTCTAATAAGAGAGTAATAATTAAACTTTTTATTGCTTTACGTACGATCTTTTTAAATCGATTTCGGGAAAAACGAAAAGATTTTATGACCTGAGATTCTCTTCTGTTTTTTAAATAAATAAGATATGTATTAATTGAAAATAAAAAAAAAATAAAAATTTTATGGGGTTGAAGGCGCCGAGAGCGAAAGATTTTAAAGATTAAAAACTTAAACTAGGCTAGACAGATATTAACGTCATTAAAGCAATATTTATTCAATAAAAATAGTTATATAAAGTTTAAATTTAGAATACATTTTTGAATAGAAAGATTTCCACAAGATAATTGGGATAAAAATTAGTACGCATCCAATGCATATTGGATTTTAAGGGTCATCGCCATTATTTTAATTTTTTTTTCTATTCGTTTTTAAAATACAGAAACTACATTAATTCAGGGGTTATGGCGGAAGGTTTAAAGATATTTAAAAAAAATAATATGACTTCATATACGAATGAAAATTTCTATATTTTTAGTGAAATTAATTATTCAAAAATCAGTTATCGACTAAGTAATAGAGTTGGGGAAAATTTAATCATTAAAAAATATTTTACAACTAATTTCCTAGAATAGATCATCTAATTAAATCATTAATTACGTAATTGATTTCAGGAAATTAGTTGTCAAATAATTAGTTATAGTTAAATTTTGCGCAACTCTGCTCTGTTATTCTGCTATAACTTGAAAACAACTGAAAATGTTTTTAACGGACAATTTTCATTCAATAAAAATAGTTTAATAAAGTTTAAATTGGCTATATTTTTTTTCTAGATTAATCTGCTTTAAAATACATAAAAATTTCACACCAACAATCAATGAAAAAAGTTCTTAAAAAATATTTAGAATAATCAGAGCAAAAATCAGTTATTGATGCCCTATGGATAATTTCTGATATTATCTGATAATAGAAAGACTATTCAGCTGATTTTTATGGTATAAAATTTCATTTATCATTTCAATATTAGTGTCAAAATCAGCCTGTTATATCCTACTACGCTTTGGTTCCAGAGATTTTCTTGAAATTTTATTAGAGAATTATTTCTAACAAGGTACCGTATGAAGTTTTCAAAGTGAGAGATACACACTGAAAACGCAACGAAAGAAATTAGAGATTAGGTATTACTTCAAAAAATGAAAAATCAATGGTTATTATAATTCTTTGTTTATTTATTGGGGCTTAACAGCATTATATACTTCTACAGGTTACCAACTTATTCTAGCCATGGTGGGAAGGTCAAGATTCATTTCGTGGGTCCGCTACGATAAATAAATTTTACAGGTGGGATTCGAACCCACGACAGTAACGAGTGCGCTGAGATCCTCGCCCCAACTAGCTCGGCCTTTGAGCCCTCTTAAATTATTATTTTATTTTATATTTCTTTATTATTTATTTTTTGAATGCACTAAAGTTTGGAACCGCAAAGAGCGACACATTTTAAAGATAGAGAACTAATACTGATGTAAACGACCAGATATTGACATCCAAGAGACAATTAAATCTTAATTTAAAAAAAAAAAAAATATTTTGATAAACTTTAAAAATACGATAAATCTTTATGGGTTACTCTACTTTAAACTAAATAAAAATTTCACACCAACAATCAATGGATTATTTCTACAAGATAATTAAAATAATTGGAAGAAAAATCAGTTAATGACACCCTATGGATATTTACTGTTATTCCCTTATAATAGAAAAACAGAATTGAAAATATTAAAACGGCTGCAAAATATTATTTAAATGTATTGTTCTGCATTTAATTTATTTTTTTAATTTTAAAAATAAGGGTGTCAATAACCGTCATATCCTTCTAGCCTTTGTTTTCAGAGAGGTTTTCCTTTCAAATTCTATCGAAAAAAATATTTCTAAGGTTTGGTAGTAAGTTGTCGAAGTGAGAGATACACACTGAAGACGCAACTACAGACATTAAAAATTAGCATTACTTAAAGAAACGAAAATCAATAGTAATTTTTATTATTTATTTTTATAATTTTTTTTTTGTTTATTTATTATTTAAATATATTAAAAGTCAAAAGCGCATAGAGCGACATATTTTAAAGACAGAAAACTAATACTACGGTAAACGACAGGTATTGACATCCTTAAGGCAATATTCGCTCAATACTATTTTAATAAAGTTTAAATTTACAATTTTTGTTTTTTGGATTACTCAACTTAAAGCTAAATCAAAATTTTACACCAACAATCAATGGAAAGATTTCTACAAATTATTTGGAATAATTGGAACCCAAATGAGTTATTGACACCCTATGGATACTTTCTGATATTCTCTTATTATAGAAAATCAAATCTGAAAACGTTTTAAACTCGGCTGCACACTATGAAGGATGAAATTAAATGGATTGGTTGTTTAAAAATTGTATTAATTATTTTTATAAATTAGGGTGTCAATAACTGGTTTATCTTATTATATAGCGAGGTTTCAGAGAGGTTTTCTTGAAATTTTATTAGAGAATTATTTCTAGCAAGGTTTGGTAGTAAGTTGTCAAAGTGATGAGGTGCACACTGAAAACGCTGCAGGAATTAGAAATCAGCATTGCTTTAAGAAACGAATGATGGTGATTATGTTAATTTATAATATATTGTAGAGTGACTTGTACTTATATACTCCAGTTTAGAAGATATGACAATATCTTGGAATACAGGACGTCCCAAAAGGCGTCGCACAGTTTTAGGAACGTCCTGGGGACAAGGATAATCTTTACAGATGTTAAGCTCACCTCTTCGGCGAACTCGAAGTCGCCGTCGAACTTGCGCTTCCTCTTTCCCTGTGCCTGGGCGCAGAAGAAGATGACGACGATGAGAAAGAGATAGAGCTTCATGTCACCAACGACTGAACTGGATGGACTAACCTCGTCCTGAGGAGTGGGGAGAATGAGCCGAGGTATGTGCCGCCAGGGGGCACCACCGCGCAGGCGAAAATCAATCCCGTCTCCCCCCTCCCCCTTTCGCCCCCTTTTCGCCCTCTTTCTGTCTCTATTATATCCTGCCCTGGTCTTCCGCAAAAATTACTGAATTTCCACTTCAAACATCCTAGAATAATGGCATCACTCGAGCTAAGCGAGTAAGGCACTCCGTTGTTATCAAGTTCATAAGGTTTATAAAGGATGAGCTGTTACCCACGAAAAAGATAGTAAGAGAGAAAATTTCATTGCTTTCTATATTGATAATATTATCAAAATATTATGAAATGGAAACAAATTTTTTTCTGGGATAATTGCTCCTTAAGAATAACACAGGCCAACGATGAAAAAACTTTTTTACTTAAAACACATTATTATTCTGTTTTTTAGGGTGCTAAATCCAAATATGACACTTATTAAGCCGTATCACCTACCACTTCTTTACATTTGCACATCAATATATTAATTTTTTTGATTTATTACAGAATTTAACAGCTTTTATATATTACAAATAAAATTGTAAAATAATTTGTGCTGGGTGTAGAAGAGTTGGCAGCACTGCTGAAACAGATATAGATATAGATAAGCAAGATGATGAAGAGTTCCAATGTGCTACAGCAAATATAGAGCCTAAACTGTTTACTCAGATTGAGCCCAACGACTTAGTTAGGGACCTTGGGTTAACAAAAGAAAAAGCTGAATTGCTTGGTTCTAGACTAAAAGAAAAGAACTTGCTGGCAGTTGGAACTAGCATATATGTGTATAGGAAGAAAGAGCAGCAGTTTTCGAATTTTTTTGAACAAGAAGGTGATTTAGTGTACTGCTCAGACATTCCAGGTCTGATCAAAGAGTTTGGTGTTGAATACAAAAAGAAAACTGGGAGCTGTTTATTGATTCTTCCAAAACTAGTTTAAAAGCTGTTTTATTACACAATAGTAACACTTATGCATCTATGCCTGTTGGCCATTCTGTACATATGAAAGAGAGCTATGAAAACCTAGAAATAGTGTTGAATACAATTGTCTATTCGGCTTATGGTTGGATGATTAGTGGTGACTTGAAAGTAATATGCAGGCTTCTTGGTCAGCAAGGCGGTTTTAACAAATTTTCATGTTTTTTGTGTGAATGGGACAGTAGAGCAAGGGATCAACATTGGTGCAGATAGAACTGGCCTGTGAGGGAGTCTTTAAAACCCGGCGAGAAGAACATTCTCCGCAAAAACCTTGTAGATCCTAGAAACATTCTCTTGCATATAAAGTTAGGCCTCATAAAACAGTTATATAATGCTTTATATTTAAATGAAACAGTTATATATGCTTTTTTAAATTATATAAAAAAAAGCTAATTTCTCAAAAACTATGGGTGATACACAAAAACTAAGGCCAGATTTGGATTCAGCACACAAACATCTCTAAAAATCAGCTATTAAAGTAAAAAAAGTTTTCAAAAACATTTTTTTTGTTGGCCTGTGTCATTATAATGAGAAATATAATGCCGATCTAGCTTCCTTAAATAAAATAAATGACGTAGTACAACCAAGAAAATATACAAGAGTATTAAAATTAAATTATGGTACAAAAGTAATATTACACACATTATAATCATTTCACAAAAATTAGTTTAAAAAAAAATAATTTTTAGAAAAAAAAAAAAAAACCGACTTCAAGATTAAACCTACATATACAAACTTGAACTAAAAAATAAAAAATAATATTTTAATTGCTTCGAAGCAAAAACCATTAAATGACAATCAACGAAATTATCGATACTTATATACCTATTCACAATTTGTGATCAATTATTTTTGGAGTCGTTGCCAACCAAAACAAACAGAATTTGAAAAGAAATGGTAATTGTAAAGATCCTCCCACTGTTTCATCACCACCACACCGCTGACTGCGGTCATTCGAAAGTTTATTGCTAAGGTAGGATTAAACTGCCCTTCTTGGCTGGCACCGACTCCAAAAATAACTGGATAATTTCGTTGATTGTCATTTAATGGTTTTTGTTTCGAAGCAATTAAAATATTATTTTTTATTTTTTAGTTCAAGTTTGTATATTTAATTATATTCCACTAATCCCTGTTGAACAGATCCGATGCCTAGGACTCCACTTGGACAAACGTCTTACTTGGAATCCACATACCAGACTAAAACGACAAGAAACTGCTCGTTGTTACAGACTACTTCAACATTTACTAGACAAACGATCAAAGCTCCCAATTAATTATAAAAGACTAATGTACGGAGTTGAGCTTTAGGGCTCCACTAAACCATCCAATTCATCTCGTATCCAATCCTTGCAATCCGAAATCCTTTGAAAAATCCTTAATGCTCCTTACTATGTGACCAATAAACGTATCCATAAAGACCTTAATGTTCCTTATGTTACTGATTTAGCCCAGACCAGATACCTATCCTTTCATAGTTAGCTCCATAACCACTCCAATCCACTAGTCTCCCAACTTGCTTCCCACTCCATTCCCGATAATCCTCCGAGGTGTCTGAAAAGAAGATGGCCTAGAGACCTTTTAGTGTAGATTTTATTGAAGTTCTACTAGTGAGTAGTTCTTCACAAGTTATTTTCATGCCATTGTATTCACTATCAACACATTTACTTAATGTATATGTTTTTGTACAGTTGTAAATATCAATAAATGAAAAAAAAAGTTTGTATATGTAAGTTTAATCTTGAAGTCGGTTTTTTTTTTTTTTTTTTCCTAAAAATTATTTTTTATAAATATGTTTAAAATGGAAGGTTATTTAACAGCGATTTTTATTAAATGTTTTTTTTTATTTTTCTTAAAAAGTGCTGAGTTGATTTCAAAATATTTTTTATGGGACCACCTCTGAAGTATGTCCTACCGATCTAAAAAAGGATCACCAAAATTGATTCAGAATTGACGGAGTAATCGCGTAACATAAAAAAAAAAAAAAAACCAAAAGACATAAAAAAAAAAAAAAAAAAAAAAAAAAAAAAAAAAAAAAAAAAAAAAAAAACCAAAAAGACCAAACCAGGGTTTTATAAAAGACCAAAAACCCGATTATTGTAAAATAGTTAATTATATAATTTCTAAGGGTCGACAAAATATAATTTTGATATATATATATATATATATATATATATATATATATAAAACCTTCCCATAATTAAAATTGTCAATAATAACATATGGTAATTACTAATTGAATGATGTAGTCACCACATTCTTCCGCCCATAAATTTAGAAATGATCCTCCAAGTATCGTGGGGGATTACGAGTTCGTTCACTTCTTCTTAGGTTTAGAGTTCTAGGAGCGTTTGGAAAAGATACTTCAGAAGAGGGTGAATCTTCCATTGTTGGTTTCGCAGATACTCCGGGCTCATCTTGGTCTAGTGGAAGATGAGGTTCGTCAGGGAGGAGAAATGGAGCGTTGTCTATTTCGATGGTTTCTTCAGTTTTATTTCGATGGTTTCTTCAGTTTGGTTACTAGCAGGAGTCAAATGCCTCGTAGAGACAGTTGTTTCCCGACCATCTGACAGTTTGACGTGAGCATAGTCAGGATTTGCTTCAAGGAGGTCAACTTCTTCCACAAAAGGATCGAACTTGCTTCTCCTTTGAAATCTTCGTAGAAGAACAGGTCCTGGCTGCATAAGCCATGCAGGAAGGGAGGTGCCGCTAGAAGATCGTCTAGGGTGCGTGAACATACGGTCATGAGGTGTGCTATTAGTAGCAGTACACAAGAGCGATCTGATGCTATGTAATGCGTCATTGAGAACCAATTCCCATCGTTCATTTTCGAGTTTATTTGACCTCAACGCTAAGATAATAGTGTCCCAAATAATTTTGTTATATCTCTCACACTGACCATTACCTCGCGGGTTGTAAGGCGTGGTTCGACTAGTCGCCACTCCTCTGGAGTGCAAAAAGGTCTTAATTTCTTCTGACATGAATGATGCACCTTGATCACTGTGGATGTACGCTGGAAGTCCAAACAATGAAAATAGATTTGCCAATGATGTATGACCGTTGCAGTTGAAATGTCCGAACAAGGAAAGGCAAAAGGAAACCTACTGAATTCATCAATAACTGTTAAAGTGTAGCGATTTTTGCTGGACGATGGAAGAGGTCCTTTGAAGTCCAGGTTTAGCCTTTCCCATGGAGCAGTTGCTTTGACCAGCTGTCCTTGTACCTTGTTTTGAAAGCGTGGCTTTACTTCCGCACAAACCTTACAGGTAGACGTCATTGTTCTGATTTCCTCGAGGGAGAATGGTAGATTTTTTGATCTGACCCAGTGTTACATCCTGGTAATCCCGGGATGACACATTCTCTTATGCCAATCATAGAGAGAAAATTCGGGATAGAGTGACACCTGGAATCTTTTCTTTTCCTGGACGATAAATAATGTCGTATTTGTAGGGAGCTAGCTCAATTCTCCATCTCATGATCTTTTCGTTTTTAATCTTAGTTGTGCGGTGATTGTCAAACATAAAAGCAACACTCTTTTGTTCTGTGATCAGTTTAAAATGTCTTGAAATGAGGAACTGTCGCCATTTTCTTAATGCCTGAACGATCATTGTTATATCTCTATATGTGCATATAATATGCTTTTTGCATGGTGTATGCACAATTATAAAATAAACGCCTCTTCTGCAGGGTTACTACAGAAGAGAAAAAAAAAAATATATATATATATATATATATATATATATATATATATATATATATATATATATATATATATATATATATATAGACGAGTTGACCTCCTCTTTTTTGAAGTCGGTTGAAAACTAAAAAAAAACACGCTTTAATATCAAACTGGACTAAAAAGAATAAAATAATTTTTATTTCATCAATGTTTGTGGTATAGCGAAAGCCAGATAATCAATTATGATTAATTAATACGGAGTAAAATTAAAGTAAAACTTATGATATAATAAAAGTAATTCTATTTAAAGTAAAAAAACGTGGGGTGCAACAATCTATGGTTATGGAGGGACGGTACATCATTGAGATTTTATTATTATTATTATTAATACTTTAATATATAGTTACCAATAAAATTTTTGTAATATTTAATATCACGCACCCCACACTTTTTTACTATAAATTGAATTACTTTTTTAATAACATAAGTTTTACTTTAATTTTATTCCAAATTAATTAATCATAAATGATTATCTAGCTTTTTAACGCTATATCACAAACCTCCATGAAATCAAAAATATTTTATTCTTTTTAGTTCAGTTTGCTATTAATTTAGTGTTTGAACTACAATTTATTTTCTTAATGTTTAATATCTAAACGATATCAATAATATTTATGATCAAGTTCGAAATAAATTTATATAATATAAACTTTATTTATATTCTTCAATAATCTTCAATTGGTAAGATTTTTGTTATCGGTTAAAAAGACAAAATTTTGTGACATCACGTGAATTTTATAGTTAGCCAGCAAACTTATCTAAATACTTTTTTTTATTCTGATAATTCTAGCGAAGACATTGGAACAAAGTTGTGGAATGATTGAACATGTTAAACATATTTCTCTATAGTCCACCGTTTCTGAGATATAATCGAAAAACCCTTCCTTCCCTCCCGACCGTATGCTCCTTCTTCAGGGGCGAGGACTTTTAGAATATTTACCTACTAACTACTCCTAACAAAACCCTGAAGTCAAAAAGTATTGCATATTTCATGCACTCTGGAATATAAATATTTTTATTTATTCGCATCGTTCTCGTAAGAACATTAGAACGATGTGTTGAAATAATTGTGCTGTCATTGGTCCTTAAAGCATTTGAAAATTTTCAAGTCTATCATATTGCTGAAAATTGGTGAAAACAACGCTGAAAGATTCAATTACATAGAGGTTAAGTTAATAAAACGATTTTCAACCCTTTCTCTCTCTCCTCCGCCCAAATCCGACGCTATTTAAAGAAAGACTTTACTACATTTAAAGCTAAGGGTGATGAACAATGCCCAGCAGTCAGACCTTTTTATTTTTAGAGTTCAAGATTCGAAGCTAATTTCCTTGTACTATTTGTGATTTGTTTGCAATTTCAGTAACACAGTTTATCTAAAATCAGCCAACAACGTTTGGTTTTATTGACATATCTCGGATTAGCAATCAGAATCTTTAAAAATCCTATCTTGCACAAAATCTAATGATCTAAAACTATTGGTATATAACATTTTTTGATTGGATTAGCCATTTTTGTAATATAGACTCTTGAATATGAAAAAACTAACTTTTTGAGAAAGTTGGGGAAATTAATCTATTTTTGACAGTCTAAACGCCTAAATCAAATTTAACTTAAGAGATGTCTTTAGACGCACAATTTAATAAACTTCAATTTTGCAAATAACACATTTTTCGACTTAAAGTATTTGTGTATGTTTTTTTCCAAAAATCTGAAAAAAGTGCAAAAATGTTGGGTTTTTTTTCCCCAAAAAAACGTTCCCCTTATCAAATGTAGTCACATTTTTGATATTTTATTCTCAGGACCCAACTGGAACATACCGAATCATAAAACCTACTTCACCTTTTGCAAGGCAGACTCCCCTTTTGGGTCTGGATTAAGTAAGAACATTAAAACAAAGTTGTGCAATTATTGTATTTTCATTGGTCCCTGACATGTGTGCAAATTTTCAAGATTATCAGATAGCTGGATATTTGTGAAAATTACGATGCAAGATTCCGTTACATACAGGTGAAGTATATTCATATTTCGTTGTAATAAATATTTTCTACTTCAATATGACTAAGATTGAGTACCTAATAATTAAGATAATAATTAGTCGGAATTGAGAGTGGAGGAATGGCGAATGTTGGAAGGAAGTTCCAGAAATTAGATGCTCTCGAAATAAAACAGCGTCTGAATGATGCTGTGTTGAAGGGACCTAGCTAATCGCCAGAAGGATGGAATCTGGTTTTGCGGAAACTCTCTGATGACTTTAATGACTTTGACAATGTTAGAAGGTGACTGAGAGGAAAGAGATTTGTAAAGGAACGAGCCAAGGAAGTGTTGTCTTCGGAAGGATGGAAACAACCATTTTCATTTTGTGCAGTGGTGAGAAATATTTTCATGGCGTGGTAATCCTAGAACGAATCTCAGGCAACGGTTCATGAGCTTCTTCAATCTTGCATCCTGAGGCACAGAGAGACCTCTGTACACCACATTACCGTAATCAAGATGGATGAATATAAGGGAATAAATTAACAGTTCGCGAATTGATTGTGGAAGGGAATTACGGGATCGGCAGGAAAGGTAGGAGTCGAAGGGAGGAAATTGTAGAACAGTCAATAAACATGTTGAAGAGAGCATGAAATATGCGATGATTATTGACTTCATAGCTTCGTTAGGGGTATCTAGAAAGTAAACATACTAAATTTCCCGCCCCTGGGGGGTAAGCTATACAGTGGGGGAGGGGTGAAGGTCCCATTTTTGGCAAAACTGAAAGCAAATTAAATTTCCTATAAAATTGTTTATATACATATTTGTCGAACTTGAGTCGGTTTTCGAGATATATGTTATTTTTAATTCGATAATTTTCAAGAAAAAAGTCATTCTTAACTCAGTTATTGTCAAACATTTACTTACAGTGCCTAAAAAAACCATTTCTCAGAAAAATAGTCATAAACAAAGTTGTCTTTGCTACTATATTTCCGACTGGATCAAAAGTTCAACATTTTTTACAGCTATAAATTATATTTAAATTATTATAAATCGCACAACAATAATAAAAATATTTACATGTACTAATAACAATTACAAAATGAAAAAATAAGAATTCAAAGTTGGTCATCTATACATCATTAAAACAAATCAAATGTGCAACAAATTTGGTTCTATTAATGTTTTTGCTCAGTCAATAGTTTTAGAGCTGTGGGGAAGGGAAAAATACAATACTATGTCAAAAACTGTAAAACGTCATAAAAAAAACTTAATTTACTTAATTTCATAAAAATCTGTTCAGCGGTTTGGCCACCACAAGTGCCCCTAAGATTGGCGAAGTTTCGGTAAGTAGCACTTCGCAAAAACACGTTTATCGGTACTCTTTTGGCTGAACCTCCAAAACTATCCGTCCGATCCGAAATTATTTTTTTCCATCTGAAAGCTAGTCAAATTTACTATGAGACCACATGTATGAAATTTTGATTTAAGTTAAGTAAGAAACACAGGTAAGTTATACAACAATAAATAAGTTAAAACGATTAAATACAACAATTATATCTTTTTTTGTTTGTTTATTTCGTTTAACGTCACTTTATGCTGCTATGGCTAATCGGACGATGCTACGGTGGGAGTCCTAAATTTTGCCTATCCAGGTATAATTAGGATAGGGATCTTTAACGAGTACCTGACATCGCACAAGCTCGGGACCCCCATATTACCTCCCTTCCGAAGGACGGCAGAGCTAAGGATTTTTCACTCCCTTTAAAAAATCCTAAGGTCATCTGCTGGGCTGCGAACCCGCGATCTTGGGTTTAGTAGGTTGCTATGCTAACCACTATACCACAGGTAACCCCAATTATATATTTAAAGAGACATTTACAATAAACTAAAGTAAAATAAGTAAGATAAAATTGATGAAAAGAGCATGTAATCAGATAAAATAATTAAATAAGAAGAAACCTGAAATAAATGAAATAGTAACTTGCACCGCTACAATGAAGTGTCCTGGGTTAACTACTATGTAAGGAAGTATTGTTTAATGATCAGCGATTTTTGGACGGAAAAAAGAAATTTCGGTTCCGACTATAGGTGTTTTAGGGGACTCGACCCAAATTTAATATATAGGGTCAGATAGTAAATTTAACCAAATTTCAAATGAAAAAAATAAATTTTGGATCGGACAAATGGTTTCGGAGTTATAGCAAAAAGAGTACCGGCAACCGTCTTTTCGCGGAGAAGTACGACCCATCGCAACCTATTTAATACATGCAATTTTGCGAGCTTCGATCTATAAATCGACTGGGCTATTAGGATTTTAAATTTATCGTAATTTTAATTCACTTTCGGATATGCTGAAGGGAGTAAACGATTAAAGGACAATGGTAATACTCGACGTGAAAATACGATAATCAGCACATCTTTGATGTAGTTAAAACCTGTGGCAAAAACATGTGCGGGAGGTTTTGGGACTCTCAGTGTGGGAATGAATCATTTAAGTTCATTAGATACCGTTAACTAGAATATGTAATGCGTATATAAACTAACTGGAGGCATTGAGTTCCAAGAAATAAGACCACTGCTAAATACCACATTTTACCAAAAAAACATTAAATTAGTGTATGTGTGTTACATTAAATTTTGACAGGTAGATAGATAAATTGGCATATATATATATATATATATATATATATATATATATATATATATATATATATATATATATATATATATATACATTCATATACATATATATACACATATATCGGGGTCACCTGTGGTGTAGTGGTTAGCATAGAAACCTACTAAACCCAAGATCGCGGGTTCGCAGCCCGACAGATGACCTTAGAATTTTTTTAAGGGAGTAAAAAATCCTTATCTATGCCGTCCTTCGGAAGGGACGTAAAATGGGGGTCCCGAGCCTGTGCGATGTCAGGTACTCGTTAAAGATCCTTATCCTAATTTAGGACTCCCACCGTAGTATCGTCCGATTAGCCATAGCAGCAATAAAGTGACGTTAAACGAAATAAACAAGCATATACATATACATATATATACAGGGTGAGTACCTCTACTGTAAAAAAAAAAAAAAAAAAAAAAAATTGGATGAAACGATCAAAAATGAAGAAAAATGTTGCAGACCTTACCTTTCTATTACAATCCGTTGCAGATATACGATAATTTAAAGACTTTTTCAAGGAAAACAAGTTTTTGAGATAAATTTTATGGTCAGATGAGTATGTTTTTACAGGGGAAGGCATTTTTACCTTTCCATGTGGGGTATCATCTGACCATAAAATTCACCTCAAAAAGTGGTATTCTTCAACATAATCTGATTTTAGAAGCTAATGGCAAAATTGAGGTGTATGTTCATTATCATTGGGTTTTAAACCTTGCATTGAAAATCTAATAAAATAAACCCTAAATAATAATTATAAATAAATATTTGTTTCTTTTTATATTTTGAATTCAAACATGCTTTTTTAATTAATAAACATGATTAGACAATTTTAACCATTAAAATAATATATAAATTTGAATCTTTAAATATAATTTTCAGACCAGAAATAATGCATACTGTTCTCTGTGAGATTTAAATTCAACAAGATATTGTTCAACATAATTAAAATAATAATGTAAGAATACAAAAAAAGTATATTCTACTATTTAGAAACATCAAAATTTTTAATAAATTGAATAATTAAATAAACTAAACATTATTTTTTTTAGAAAAAATATTATTGTACAAGCTTACCTTAATTTTTGTCAGCTGAACAATGAAGCGGCAGCAGGTTCTGGTACTAAGGAAGAATGGAGACTTACAGAAGACATTCCATCTATAAATGAAAGAGGCATTGTTGACATATAAAAATAAAATTTAATAAACCAACAAAAGAAATATATTATCAATTGATTGATTGATACTGATCAAGTGATATTCCATAACAAAGATATTGATAAATAAAATAAAATCAATTTACTCATCTTGTATAAACATATCAATTTCTATCCCTTTACTCATTCACTCAGAGACGTATTTCGAACATATGCTCATCTTCTGGCTCCATTTCTTGAAATAATACAGCAGTATTAAACATATTATACATAAGACTATATTTTATATAGTGATTTTTTTGATTCCAAAATCAATGTCAGCTTTTGTCCACATTCGTTAGGATTTGCTATATTTACACACTGTGTTAAAGAGTAAATTACCATTTATGGTGATAAACCTTAAATCAGTAATTTAGAACTCACTGACAAAATTATAGTTTAAAAAATGTATAAAAATAATTGCTAATCAGAGTCCAATTTTTTAGCCAAACTCCTCCTCAGTTTCTTTGTAAGCAGTGTAAACTTACAAAATGATCTTCATCTTCATATTCAAGTAAATAAATTACTTATTTATATAAGTATAAATATAAATATATATACTTAAATATAAGGACTTTAGAATAAATTTTTGTGATAATTTCTTTCAACATTTCCAGTTGTTTGTTTTAAAGCTTTTTTTTTTTTTTTTTTTTTTGTAAATAAAATTAAGTTATATGTTTTAGAACAGCTGCTATGTGTGAAGAAAATAATATAACTATGATGACATGCAGATGTATTGTCTATCTTGGCCAAAATTAGTAAGGCTATTGAATTTAATTTCACAATAATATGAGGTAAATTAAGAAAAATCTATTTTTTATTTTTTCAGCATAAATAAAATTTTTAAAATACAGTGAAATTCCGATTACCCGGATTAATTGGAACTGAAACTGATCTGGATACTCAAAAATCTGGATAATCAGATTTACTATTGAATTAGGGTATTGAAATAAAAAATATAGGCATATGTCACGTTTTAACTATTTATGTTATTGAACTCCAAACCACAGACTGCAATGTCTGTTAATAACTATTTAAAAAATTTTCTCTTCAAATCAATCCTGATAATTGGAGTCCTGATAGTTAGTGTTTCACTGTACTAAAAATTTGAAATATTCAGACACAACCTAAACTCAAATCTTGTTCATCAATAAACTGGTGATGGGTAAACTTAAACAAAAAAGGGTTATTAACATGAGAAAACCCAACACAACTCTGCATGAAGACCCAAATTTCAACGAAGAGATACATACTTCAAAAGCTAAGAGCCAATGGAATTCTACTTCAGTTCCTCAATAATTTTCACTTATAAAAACACATATTTTTATTGCCAACTGGAAAGGTAAACCAGAGAATGGTTCACAAATAAATGAATCTTAAACCCTTTACAAAAACATATGACACCTCAAATAAATGGAGTACTTCCTTATTATCAGAACATTTTATAAACTTACCCATAACTAATGACAATAACTAAATAATACCCATAACTGGTGATTTATCCTATTATTTCTCCTATTTAATATTGAAGTAGCACTTATTATAATTACTTCTTACATATGTCGTTAATTTTATTAGTATCTATAAAAAGTGATATAATTAAGCACCATAGGAATCTGGTCAATTAAATAAAATATATAATAAAAACTTGATCAGTCTCCATAGGAGCTTATATCTCTCACTTGTTACTTATTGACGAATTGATCATGTTGAAAGTTTTAAAGAAACAGAAACAATCCAATGGTTTTCCAAACAAAATGAGTTGCTTATAAAATATTGTTTTATTTAATCTACCTGAAGCCTATAGAAAAGAATTAAAATTTTGTTCAAAATAAGCAACACATTTATATTATAAAAACAACTCATCCTCCATACATGTCTATTATGTTAACCAATAGATGTCATTTCATATAAATTATAAATTAGACATCTTTGACGGGCTAACCTCAATTACACATTCATATTCTTGTTTTGTTCATGCAAAAATCAATAAATTGTGCTACAAATGTATTCATTCATCTATGTAATGTGAAAAAATAAAAGGTTAAGATTATATTTTTAATACAGTTAGTGATAGTCTTATACATACACCATGGTGTGCTGTTGTTTTTTTTCTCACTTACAAATTTATATTTCAACTCAAGAGAAATAATTCACACTCATTTAAGAAAAACTTATTTTATTTCAAATAACATTAAATTTATATTAAGAAGTTATATCAGAAACAATAAATAAATAATAGTATTTTTAATTTATACGCTTTTTGTTTTCATACAGTAAAATAATTCATTATTTTAACATGTAAAAATAAAATCTAATATTTAAATGGGTATACTCTCATTCCATTTACTTATTACTTTTTGGTTGTATCCAAAATTTGAAAGCAGTTAGCTGTTTTCTTGTGATACTGGGATTATTTTACTAATCTCCTTAAATGAATAAATGGTATCTCTAACTCAATAATTCACAATCTCTATTAGGTCTTATAGTTTATTTATAACATTAAATACTTATAAAAACATTAAATACTTATATTGTAGAAAATGAAAAAGCAAAGTGCAATAAATATAAATGCAATACATGAAACTATGTAATAAGAGTACTTCATACATCCAAAATGAAAGAAATATCTCTCAAAACTTTTTTGCTTTTATTTAAGCGTTTGCCATTGAAACAAACAATACTCGAATTATTTGGCTAAACTAATTTATACATTTAATATTTATCCAATAATTTTGATATAAATTAAATGTGGATAGGAAAAAATCCAGAGGGTTATCAAACATGTAGATCATATTGTGTCCAAGATTACGTCTGACTAAAACATACTGTTTTCATCAGCACCTTATTCATTATTAATGAGTGATGTGTATGAGTAATCTAATTATATTCTTTGAAAACAATTGCACAATATATAAAATCTTTATTCTTCAAACAATCTACCTATTGATTTATTATTATTATATTATATTTTTCACACTAATCTTTCTAATTTATTACTATTTTTGTAATTAAAAGAATAAGGGATAGATAGATACCTTAAATGTTACTTCCTAGGTATTAAGAAGTTGGTGAGAACACAGTTTTCAACACAAAGTGAATATTTCTTGTTTCCATTCTGTAATTAAATTAGTCAAGTTAAGCACTGAACAAGTTACTGTTTCCACACAGTGAGACTGTCTGTATAATAACCTGATGAATTTTGATTTTTTTTAGGTTGAACTTATTATATTTCAATTACAAATTACATTTCAATTCAGTAATGTTTTAGCACGCTATTAAAAAATGAATTCTACCAGATATCTTACCCCAGAAACAAAGTATTTTCATAAATTTAAAAAAAAACAAATAATAGTAACATTTCGCCAATAAAAAATATTTATCATGTAACTATCAAAACTAAATAATGAATCAATAAGTTATATTACTAGAACAAAGACAAAATATGAAATGATAAAGGCACGTCTTGGGAAACATATTTTGTTTTTAGCGTATTATTATATTTTTTTTTTTTTTTTTTTACGGAATAAGCTATTTTTAATGACGTAAGTATTGTAATCAAATCAGCATCCTTAATGGAGAACTACTTAGTATGGCAACCCCTCTCCCCTAATGATAATTTTTTACTGTTATATATTTGATTAAAAATTATATAAAATAGCAGAATGTTAAATATGTTTCCTTATCCATAAGTATTAACTGATTAGTATGAAAAGTGAAATTTGATTCCACAAAATAGTTAAAAGTTCCAACGTGCTGATATCAAAATGGCAACGTTTTTTTCACAGTCAAAAACGTAACATTTGGACAGGCTCTAGCTCTGTTTGTGTTGCTGGGCTCAAAAATTTACCGACAGTTGCCTAATCAGAAATTTAGGGAGAATATTTTTTGTTATATCACATTTGTTTTTATGACCTAACGTTTGAGAGCTACATATATTGTTCTGAATGAAAAAAGTCACGTTGCCTAAATTTATTTAAGTGTTCGGGCTTTTTTGGAACGCTCTAGCTCTGTTGGTGTTGCTCGGATCGAAAAATTTGTCGGCGGTTTCCTTATCAGAAGAAGATAGATATTTCCATGATCGATTGTTTTCCCAGTCAAAGAGAAATAGATTTTTTTTTTTTTTTAATATTCTTTTGTAATTGATTTAAGGGATTTGGCTCTTTACTTCATTGGCTCCACTATGAGGTTATTAAGGGTGTTAATTACGCCACAGAGCACCTCTCTTCCTTTTCGATATCTTCTGACTTTTTACTTGAAAGTGTCAGATATAGCTTTTTATGATTTATTCCATTTTTAGATTAAAAATGGAATTTCATTTTTAGCTAATCTTATAGGTAACGGTCGGGTTAAGAGGAGGCAGCAAACTGGCTTGACCCGCGCTACACCGACCAGTTCGATCCTTACGCTTCACTTCGAGTTTACATTTATCGATAGCTCTTTCCTATAACCTCACATGTAAACAATCACTTCTACAGTTTCAACTTGGATTGTGTTGTTTAGTGTGTTATATTGATATTTAGTCTTCTTAAATGAAAATAAGTGAAACAGAAGTTAACAAAATGAATTTCATAAAGGATTAAGTGTTTTATCAATTCATGTTTTCTTATTCCCTCTTATCTAATGGGTAAAAGTGTTAAAAAACTTAAGAACATTAATTTGTACATGGATTTGGTGTTTTATATATTTTTATTTGTTGTATCAATTGGAGTGATAAAATTTAGGTATTCATATTTTGTGAATGGATTCTTTGTCATCTATAATACTTATTGTGCTAAAGTGTAACAAATTTTATAATGTAAATAAGTGAAACTGAAGTTAACAAAATAAGTTTCATGAAGGATTAAGTGTTTTATCAATTCATGTTTTCTTATTTCCTCTTATCTAATGTGTAAAAGTGTTACAAAACTTAAGAACATTAATTTATATATGGATTTGGTGTTTTATATATTTTTATTTGTTGTATCAATTTAAGTGATAAAATTTCAGTATGCATATTTTGTGAATGCATTCTTTGTTATCCATAATACTTATTGTGCTAAAGTGTAACAAATTTTATAATGTAAATAAGTGAAACTGAAGTTAACAAAATAAGTTTCATAAAGGATTAAGTGTTTTATCAATTCATGTTTTCTTATTTCCTCTTATCTAATGTGTAAAAGTGTTACAAAACTTAAGAACATTAATTTATATATGGATTTGGTGTTTTATATATTTTTATTTGTTGTATCAATTTAAGTGATAAAATTTCAGTATGCATATTTTGTGAATGCATTCTTTGTTATCCATAATACTTATTGCCCTAAAGTCAGACAGATTGTATAATTATAATTTATTGAAAATAAAACATGTCAATCTAAAAATAAATGCGAGAAAGTATATCATAGGTTTCATATTTTCTTATTTCCACTTCCCTTGAGAAAATATAGCAGAAATTAACATCACAACTTTCAATAAGGATTCTGTCTTATATTATATCCCTTATAACATGGAGAATGGACAATGTGAAAATAATCACAGATTAAGAGGTAAATGACATTATATAATTTGTAAAACTATTGGTGTAATGTTATAGATTAATGTATTTTTAGAAGCCTGATGGAGCATTTTCTCCGAAACATGTAGCTACAAATGTTAAATAAATGGGAGTTATGTGAAATAAATACTTAAGGATTCTGTCTTTTAAATATTTATAATTTGTTATTTACACTTCCCTCACATCACAAAGTTTATCAGGAATTAACATTACTGGTGGTTTAGCATTATATTAATATAAAATTAATTGAAAATTGATTTAGTGTCTTATATTTTGTCATTTTTTTATTTCTCATTTTAATATCATAAGGTAAACAGGAGTTAATGCTACTTTGAACAGGGATTTAGAGTTTCTCCGTTAATAAATGAGAATAACCTTTCCCCTAGAAAAGTAGCGACTAAAACATCGAAATAAATCGGAAGATAAGAAGGTAAGAATCGATAAAAGGTATTCTCGGCGGGCGTAGGAGCTGCCTCCTCTTAACCCGACCGTTACCAATCTTATATATCAAGTTCTTATCAAGAGATGTAAATAACTGTACTTGTAAGTAGCAGTCATTGTATATAGGTTTATGAATGAAGATGTCTCGAAAATAGGACTTATTAATCCTCTTAAGGAAAGATTGGTTATCGACCCATTTATAACCAGAGTGGGAAGGTCAAGAGATTCATTTCATGGGTCTGAAAAATAAATTTCAATCCACCGAGGTAGGAATCGAACCTAACACGTTCTGAATCGTGAACGCTGAGGCTAGTAGCTGAGACAAACTACACTAATAGAGCTGGAACAGAGCATTTTGGCGGCTGGCTACTTGGCTATGCGTCTTCCATTTAGTGCTGCCAGATTATATGTTCTCTACCCAAGTCACGATTATTTTAATGCAATGATACATATATATGCAAAGCTAAATTGTTCACCCATAAAATTTATTCAAACCAAATTTAAAAATTCTAGTTATTTAAAACTAAAGGAAAACAGAAAAATAGGCATTTTTCCTATCATGCATCATTTTTTAGCAGTGATAAAAATATAATTGACCCATTTCAACCTCCTTTGCCTTCTACAAAAAAACCTTGCTGTAAAAATTGAACAAAGAATCTATCTTCTCAAATGCCGCTCTCATTCTATGTTCCCTAAATTTATAGAAAACTCATTTCACACCTTCAATATTTCCAAACCCCTCTCCTCAAAGCTGGCATATTCTTCCTTTAAACTTAAAAAGTCTCTTTTGAGCCTTAAAATATGGGAAATCATCCTTGATATACACATTCTCAATAAAAAAATTCCATCCCTTACCGACATCTTAAACTCAGATATTGATAATCATATAATGATCAGTTTAAATTAGTTTATTACCAAAATTTCCCATTCTGTTAAAGCCCCCCCCCCCCCCCCCCCCGAAAAAAAAAATCTCTTTGACTGCATCCCTGATTATCTTCTTCTCCACTTTTTTAGCAAATAGAAGATATTAAGTTGAACCTTTAAACTAAATTTTTATAACCTTTATTGTAGACGAGTATATAAGAAACTAAATGACAGAAAGAAGTATGATATACTTCTTTACCTTATTTTGTTTCTTAAATTTACAACTGTATATTTAGTAAATTTAAAAAAAAATGATTACAATAACTTTTAAAGCAACTACCCATTAGTAGCACTTCAATAGGATAACTTAAATAAAACATTTTTTCATCATTATGAACATTTCTTAAATTCAATCAATAAAACAATATATATTTATGATACATATTTGAAATTGGCTAATTTACAGACATTAAATGATAAAATTGTCAACTTTTCATGTACAATTTATTGTAATAATAAACAATAATTTCATTGACTAATACATTATTATTATTTAATAATAAAGCATTGTAGAGGTATTAAATGATGTTATTCATAATTAGAGATAGTTGTTAGGATGAAAAGAGAGGAAAGTATAACTGCAAAAGTGTACCAAGAGTTTATACCTAAACTGTTAGTTGCTTTAGCAAAATATGGTTTCACTAGCAGGGACTGATTAGATAAAGATACCCCAGCCCTACTGTATGAACATAATTGGAAAACAGCAGAATGACAAAACGGAGGTTGATGTAGAAGTAGGGCAAGACTTCCAACTTCATAAGTTGTTGAGACAGATAGGTATTAATCATAATTGCAATTGTTAAGTTTTACTTTATTTCAATTCTAACATTATTAGCAATCTAAATTTGCCTGCCTTAGTTATACTTAAACAGTAGGGAAGAACTTATCTTGTCTCAATTAAAATGATTTTCATATATATCTATACTATAATATTAAAGGACAAGCCATTTTTCGTTAGTGATCAAACCTCAAAAACTAGTGAACCAATGTACCAAATTTTGACCACATCCTCTATATAGTCCAAGGAAGGTTTAGCAATAATAAAATCTAATGGTTTTCAATTAATTTGATTTTTAAGAAGTAATAATATGTAGATAACCATTAAGTTTGAAGATTGACCAATAGGTGGCGAGCGCCATTCTGCAATAGAGTTTACTACTAAATCCATCTTTCCAAGAAGGTTTAGCAATAGTAAAATTTATAAAAATAAAAATATTAATGCACAATGTTGAGTTGCAGAAATGAGGATTTGCCACGTTGTCATATACTTTTATAGTTATAAATTAAAATCCTACTAGATGAATTCAATGAATTTATTCATTTAAAATAAAATTATTACAAAATCAAAATGTCGATCCTTTATTCTTTGATGTTGTCATCAACATAAAATTAAGATTGAAATCTTTTGCGATCTTAGTTTTTTTATATGAAATGTTGTTTGTTTTGATTATTTTCTTATTTTAATTAATTTATTTATATTTTTTATAAAATATTTAAACTGTATGGTTACTCGAGAATATCATGTCTAAAGCCTCTCAATAGTTCATGTTTATTTTGTTTTTGTGTTACTTAAAATTTCACTATTACCCTTATCATAATAAAAATAAATTTCCTGTATATTCAAGTAAAAAAAAAAGTCTGATATTTTCATCAGTGTAAAGTAGTTCAGTGCATTAAGAAATAGGTGCCCTACACTGATAAAATAACCTCTGTTTATTCTAATCATTATGTATTTCTCTTTATAGATAGCACAAAAGATGATATCTGAAATATTGAGCGTGTTCAGGCTTCTTGTATGATCTTCCTGTGGAACTTCTACAGGACTGAGGAATACTATAATCTCTCTTTATATATTAGTGATTCTACTTTTTTAACATCTTTAATATTTACATTCAGTTTAATTTTAATTTATTAAGGTGAAGTGGGGCAAGTGTGTCATACGGAATGCAAAGTTCACCTTTAACTTAACATAAAAAATCAGCTATTAATGATAGGCTAATATTTTTTGTTATATTGCAAACGTTGAACTATACTCTTTTGAGAAATATAGTTGATTTCCCTGATATCTTAAATAATATTATCAGTGCGAAGGAAAATCAATTTTAAGTCTCATTTACGCACTTGCTCCACCTAAATGGGGTAAGTGCATAAATCTCTTGTAAACTCCTTAGCAGTGAATTGATTCTTTGATGGGGTAAGTGCAAAAATAAGAAACTCCCAGAAATCATTTTGCTCCTGCTACATACAATACAATTTTATAATTTTAACTCATTCAACTTTACACAACACCTTGATCAACAGGTTGAACTATGAAAATTCCTAAAGAGGTTATCTTCTACAGTAGATCACTCTAGTATGTTAGGTTTGCAGGGTATGAAGTTATGTTTACATACAACAGATGGCAGTTGATTTTAAAAAATGACAATAGAAAGTATGGAGGACTAATGCACTTACCCCAAAAACGCACTAACCCCACCTTACCTTATTATATTTCTCAATAATTGAACTTATATGACCGAATAATCCATTGTCAGTTTAATTTGATTATTTTAGAATATATTTTATAGATGGGCGATCACTGTTGTCATTTATTTCTTTTAATTTTGAAAATGTTAATAAATAAGGCATTACAATAAAATACCCATTAATGTAATTATTTGTTTTATTGATAATTTAAATTTCTTATATAATTTCCAGCTCTAGGCCATGTCTACCGGATGGATGGGATTAGAATGTCCAAAAGGGGAAAAGGAGAGGAGAGGAAGTCAAGATTCCCAATTGATGATAGCAACAAGAAGAACAATTGCAATAAGAGCAGTTACATGATATATAATGTAAAATATAATATATATATATATATATATATATATATATATATTTGTTTGTACATCGATTTGTTTTTAAAACCTTTATTCCTTGTAATTTAACTTTATTGAAGCCTTTAAAAACATATATGAGAATGTAATTTTAAAATAAATATAATTAGATAAATATAAATATAACCTTAGTAAATGTTTTTATTTATTGAAATTATATTTAAAATAGAAAAACATAATTAAGGCATCAATACAACTTGGAATCAACTATATAATTCATGAAATAAAATTGATTATAGCTTCATTTCATTAAAAAAAAACTGTTTAACAGATTTTATATATATAAAATGAATAAACTTTTTTTATACCAAGTACATTTCTGATCAACTTCCACAAACACTGCGGTAAGTAAATTTGTTATTATTGTTACAAAGTTGTTGCACAGTAAATAAAAATCACAGGCAACTGGAAATCAGATACTGGTGGTCACTTTGGTGAGTTTACACTGCATTTTCAAATCAGTTTAAAATCAATTGACTTATTATTTTATTGCTGAAGTATGATAAATCAGTTATCACATACTTTCAGATCATTGATTATATGTGGCTTATTTTCTATTTAGTTCTTTTGTTCGATGAGGAGGAATAAGTTAATAGTTTTAAAAGTAATGAGAAAAATCTTTAATGATAAGGAATTATAGGTGTGTGGAGATAATAGTATGATAAATACAATTAATGTATTGAAATCACAAAATCACGATGAAAAATAACAAACTAAGAAAACGTATTAACATAGTTAAACATTGAAACCAACACAATCAACTTCAAAGCAGTAATATATAAATTAAAAAACTATTTATTAAATTGTCTACAACTTTTATTATGTACACATTTATCATATTCTGTACCGTTTTCTTGGAAAAATGTGAAAGACGTTTAGTACGTTTTACCAAGAAAAGCTAAAATTGATGTAACTTTTGACAGGTTGAAGATAGATTGGTATATATGTGTGTAATTTGAAGCAAATTTAATTTTCTTCAATATTATTTATGAAGGCTTTTCTCGTAGGATGAACATTTATGAAGATATAGAGGCAAGTTCAACAGAAAACGTGAGGTGAAATTGTTTTTTTCAATAATCTTCACATTTCCCAAGCGTATATCTCGAAAACAGTACAGAATATGAAACTTGTGATTATGATAAAAGTTGTAGAGACTTTAATAAACATTAATTTAGTAAATAGTCATGTTTTGCATAAGACGCACCATTTCCGAGATATGAGCGCAAAACCAAAAAAAGGGACCTTTCGCGCCCCCCCCCTCTTCCTGTTACCAGGCCCGAAAACTCCAGGACTTTTAGTATGTTTACAATCTAACTACCCTGAATACGTTTCCGAAGAAAAACTAGGGATTACAGAAAACGAACGCACTATATAATTCTTTATTGAATGGACTATAGCAGCAAAGTAAACGAGTTCACAAAAAAAAAACTGTGGAAATAATAAAACGAAGAGAGATCATTAGCATGGATAAACTAATCAAACCAGCACTGTCAACTATAAAGCATAAATACGTGAATAAAAAAAAACTATGGTTGATATCCCAGACATTCAAATAACTGTTATGTTATTATGGCAGTAACTAATAAACAAGCCCAAACAAATCAGAAAATATAAATGAATTTTAATATTAGCAGGGTTAGGTTTGATATAGTTCAAGTAACTGTCACTAGAGGCCAGCACCAATCAGGGAATATATATTTGCTAAAATAGTTCAAGTTAGCGCCACCAGAGGCCAGCACCAATCAAAGAACCTACCATGGAACCTGTTTGCTGCTAATAGTTCTTGCTAGCGCCACCAGAGGCCAGCACCAAGCAGGAGCCCTATGTTCGACACAAATAGTTAAGGTTTCTGCCACCAGATGCCAGCACCATCCAACCACTGTTTGATATTCCTAGCAAATTTCACTTTGTATCAGGATATTAGGAGCTCACAGGAGCTCAACTTTCCGGATAGGTGTAGTTCTAGTTTTAGCCACTAGAGCCAACACTGCACAGCCCAAGTCTATAGCTCCTGTTAACTCATAATATCCTAATACAAAATAAATGTTTTACTCTAAATTCGACATCGGTAATCTGCCTGGATGGTGCTGGGCTCTGGTGACGTAAATATGAACTACGTAAATGTTGATTTATTCTCTATTTGATAATGAGGTCGATTATTAGGTTATTTACGATGGTGTTTTAGAAAATACATTCAATATTACGATGGCGCCATTTATAGTCGTTTCACTTTAATGCTACCGATTTGTACGATATTGAGGTCGATTAACAGGATATCGAGGATGGATTTTAAGGAATTACAATGAATTTTATGATCGAGATCTCGAGTATCGATTCATTTTAATTCTACATGCATGATCGATAAATTGAGATCGATTGATAATATATCGATGATAAGTGTTAATGGAACTGTAATCAATATTATGATACTCGTGCTATGATATCGATTTATTTTACTTTTACTGAATCCTTCGATACTGGGGTCGATTATTAGGTTAACGAGGGTAGTGTTTAAGAAAATGGAGTCAATAAAGTTCAATGATAGCGCTACCGAATATCGATTTATTTTATTCCGACCGATTTGAACGATATTGAGATCGATTAATAGGATATCGAGGATGGTGATAATAAAATTGCAATGGACATCATGATCTAATATCGATTTATTTTGCTATTAGTGACTATTTCGATACTGAGGTCTATTATTAGTTAATGAGTGCTGTGTTTAAGAAAATACAGTCACTTATATGAACGAGCTCTCGAGTATCGATTTATTTTATTCCTACCGATTTGAACGAGATTGAGATCGTTCAATGAGATATCGAGGATGGTGATAATGAAAATGCAATCGACATCATGATCTAATATAGATTTATTTCACTATTACAGACTCTTTCGATCCTGAGGTCGATTATTAGGTTATTGAGGATGGATTTTAAGGAAATACAATAAATTTTATAATCCTGCTCTGGAGTATCGATGTATTTTAATTCTACCTACATAATCGATATTTAGATCGATTATTAATATATGGAGGTTAGTGTTAATGGAACTATAATCTATGTTATTATACTCATGCACTGATATTGATTTATTTTACTTTTACTGAATCCTTCGATATTAAGGTCGATTTTTAGGTTAACGAGGGTAATGTTTAAGAAAATAGAGTCAATATTATGATCGCTCTCTCGATAATAAAATAAATCTATACTCTATAGCGTGATCATAAAACATTGTAATTCTTTATTAAGTATTTTTTGTCCTGCTTGGATGTATTTATCAGTTACTACCGTAATAACTTCATAGCTGCTAAGAGAGGTACTGTTATCTAACAGCAGTTACTAAAACTATTATCAGTACATGTGTGAGTTCCTGCTCTCCTGATAGTAAAATTCATCATTGTATTTGTGAGCTCTTACGAGTTCATCCTCTCCTGATACTAAAAATCGTCATTGTATTTGTGAGCTCCAATGGCTATCCTGATCCTAAAAATTCGTAATATTCACTAAAATATTGAATTTGTACCTTCAGAGGTCGAAGGAGGAATCCGTCTTCATGTTTTAAATGGTGGGGGAGCAATAACTATATTTACTATATAAAGAAGATTTAATTAAATATTATTTTTATTGATTATTTATAACATATTGTATAATCTGAACATAGTATTTATACTTTTAACATATTTTTCTAAAGTATTTTTTAGAGAATTACATTATATCTAGTATTTTTTATGTACAATTTTATTTGCGCTACATTTTTTTTTTTTTTAGCTTAAACAAATTTTATAAACAATGTGCTGAAAGTTAAAATATTTACTAACAATTTATCGATTAGACACTTATTAAAAAACGATACGGTAAATCCATTAGTCATAGCAGACTTTATTAAGATATGAAGTTAATATTTTCAGAATGAAAAAGTTCAATGATAATTCACAACAGATTCTATAAACAATTTGGTGAAAGATAAAACATTTTATATTGATTATTACAATTTTATTAACAGTTACACTTCACAAGCTCTAACTTGTTATCCTTGCAGAAATCTTGGTGTTATGTCCTCTGGGAGTTGTAGGAGATTCACTTCGTCAATCGGCCCTCATTTCAGAAGTTTGCATGTTTAGAATGTTGTAATGGATATCCTCTGTATTGAAGGAGAATTTTCACGGCCTGTAACAAAAAAATAAATCACAATTTTCTTTAAAAAATTATTTCTATAGTTTTATTTAACAATCACCAAAACCAATCATTCAATATATTCAAAACATATTTGGAATATATGTCTTCTGTATGTTTCTTTTCTTCTCTCTCTCGCTATATATATATATATATATATATATATATATATATATATATATATATATATATATATATATTATTTATGTATATGTATATGGTACAAGCCAGCTACCACCAAACTGGCTTAATCCGCCAGTTCGATCCTTACGCTTTACATCGAGTTTACATTTATCGATAGTTCATTCATATAACCTCACATGTAAAAATCCACTTCTACTGTTTCAACTTGGATTGTGTTGTTTAGTGTGTTATATTGATATTTAGTCTTCTTAATTGTAAATAAGTGAAACAGAAGTTAACAACATGAGTTTCATAAAGGATTAAGTGTTTTATTAATTCATGTTTTCTTATTTCCTCTTATCTAATGTGTAAAAGTATTATATAACATAAGAAGATTAATTTTTACATGGATTTGGTGTTTTATATATTTAAATATGTTATATCAATTTAAGTGAGAAAATTTCAGTATACATATTTTGTGAATGAATTCTCTCTCGTCCACTTATTGCCCCAAAGTGAGAAAGATTGTATTATTAATTCAATAAAACACATTGATTTAAAAATAAAATTGAGAAAGTGTATTACAGGTTTCATATTTTCTTATTTCCACTTCCCTTGAAAAAATATAGTAGAAATGGACATCATAGCTTTCAACTAGGATTCTGTGTTTTATATATTTGTAATTTGCTATTTACAGTTCCCTGGCATCAGAATGTTTACCAGGAGTTAACATTACAGGTGGATTAGCATTATATTAATTCTGATTTAATATAACATTAATTCAACATTGATTTAGTGTCTTATATTTTTACATTTTCTTATTTTCACTTCATTATTTTGTTATTTCTCATTTTAATATCAGAAGGGAAACAGAAATTAATTACTTAGAACAGGGATTTAGAATTTTTCCATAAATGAAGGAAACTTTTCCCTTTAAAAAGTAGCGGTAACGTTTGGGTTAAGAGGAGGCAGCAAACTGGCTTGACCCGCGCTACACCGACCAGTTCGAGCCTTACGCTTCACTTCGAGTTTACATTTATGGATAGCTCTTTCCTATAACCTCACATGTAAACAATCACTTCTACAGTTTCAACTTGGATTGTGTTGTTTAGTGTCTTATATTGATATTTAGTCTTCTTAAATGAAAATAAGTGAAACAGAAGTCAACAAAATTAATTTCATAAAGGATTAAGTGTTTTATCAATTCATGTTTTCTTATTCCCTCTTATCTAATGTGTAAAAGTGTTACAAAACTTAAGAACATTAATTTGTACATGGATTTGGTGTTTTATATATTTTTTATTTGTTGTATCAATTGAAGTGATAAAATTTCAGTATGCATATTTTGTGAATGGATTCTTTGTTATCCATAATACTTATTGTCCTAAAGTGTAACAGATTGTATAATGTAAATAAGTGAAAGAGAAGTTAACAAAATGAGTTTTATAAAGGATTAAGTGTTTTATCAATTGATGTTTTCTTATTTCCTCTTATCTAATATGTAAAAGTGTTACAAAACTTAAGAACTTTAATTTGTACATGGATTTGGTGTTTTATATATTTTTATTTGTTGTATCAATTTAATTTAAGTTGTTTAATTATTTCAATGGTAACGGTTCGGATCGGCGACACCACCAAACTAGGTTGACTCGCGCTACACCGACCAGTTCGATCCTTACGCTTCACTACATGTTTACATTTTTCGATAGTTCATTCCTATAACCTCACATGTAAACAATCACTTCTACAGTTACAACTAGAGGTGGGCTAAACAGTTATTTTTTGGTATTAGGTTACTACGTTATGGCTCTATCCCAGTAATAGGTTCCAATAATAGGTTATTCCAGTAATAGGTGATTCAAGTAAACCCCTGCCCTACCGCTAGAATGCGCGCCCGTCAATCTCTGCTGTTGCCAATAACTCTTCGGGATCCAATAACGCTTAGAATCACTGCAGTTCTTACAATAACGCCAGTTATTAGAATCACTGCAGTTATTACAATCACTCCAGTTCTACAACAGTTCTCAACTGTTATTAGAATAACCTATTGCCAGCCATCGTTCTGTTTTCGATCACCGACCTGGCGCTAGTGGTTCTAACCTATTAAAAACTTACTTTTAGACATTTTGACTGGTAATTCATTAATTGATCCTCCTCGCCATTGCTAATAATGTTAATAATTGTTTATTTAGTAATCTTACAAATGATAAATAACACAAAATCAACCAAAATTATTGTGTCAATTTTTTTTTAACAAAAAATTTTAGAAGCCAATTAAAAGTTGTCAAAATATATAACAAATTAAAAATAAATCGGCCAACTATGATACAAACGAATTCAGCTAAATAAATCTTTAAAAAACATTGTCCTTATTTAATTGTACTGCCAAGATTTTATTTTTAAAAAATACATATAGGTGTTAGTAAAACATATTTGAACAATTATAAAGACTCAACAATTACAAGTAGCTTGTATAAATCTGTTACCTAAGCATGTATTGTGTATTAAAATATTGGCTGTAAGATAAAATAAAGAAGAAAATAACAGAGGTAGAAGCAGGATTCAGGCTGGGCCATCTTAGGTCAAGTTTTTACTATATCCCATTTTTTTTTAAAAGCATTTGGTGGACTTCCAAGACTTCTGGTCCAGGAGGTACATTTAGCCTTTATCCGCCTTTAGAAAGCTTTGACTTAGGTCCTTTAAATAAGGTGTGGAAAGCACTGTTTGTCAGAGATAAGGCATACAAGGCCTTTATAAAGGTGCAGAATTGGGATTTAAATTTTGAAATAGCAGCGTTACTAATTGTATACAAAAGTATTTAAAAAAAAAAAGTTTTGATATCATGTCCCCTCAGCATTACACATCACCAAAGGATTAAATCAAAGTTGCTGCTAATCACCTACTCTCTTTAACATGGTTATTAAACAACCTTTCTAGAAATGGGAGAGAAATATTAACACACGGGTTTGGAGATTTTGGAAGATATCTAATTCATAATACAAATTGCAGGAGTTTATCAACTCATTGCCACTGAGGAATGTGATCTGGAATACATGCTGAGGAAACTCTAAGCAGTGTTCTGAAAAGGGCATGGAAATAAATCTAAAGAAGAAAGAATTTGTGTCCCTCAACTCTTCGAGCACATTTTTTAGTATTGAAGATTAGAGATATGGAGGTCTACTAATCCTTCCTGGAAAGGAATCCTCTATTAATTAAGATATTTCATTGAAAATATTAAGAGAAAGGAAGACTGTAGGAATCCTAAACTCGTTCCTGTGGAATAAAAATGTTTCCTTTAAAATAAATAAATAAATAAATAAGATGATTATATCTTTCCTTATCACTATAAATTGTCTTTAAATTTGCTAAAATCTGTGGTGTGGAGAAGAAAAAGCTTAAACGCTACTATCTTTAGAGATGGGTACTCAGAGTGGAAGTTATTTCATAATAAGAGCCCATCATGTTTCTAATAATATCATAAGACAATAGATGAGAGAGGAAAAAATCACTTGAGGTACACATGATGGTACATAAGGATCAATACAATTAGGGTTTCATGAATTAATTGCCACTTTTATTGGAATTAAGTCATCAATCCTAATTGAGGAAAAAAATATTTTAAAGAGTATTTAAACCAGGAGCTCATTCAAAAAGGATGTATCAAAACAGAGGCCATAGTATATTTTCCTGAACAGATTAGAGAGTAGGTTGAAGGATGTCTGAGGAAATTGTGGATAGGGGATGTAAAGAAAGGTATGGCAGCAAACAAGAGAAAGATTAGTTGATCAAAAGATGGTTTGAACAAATAACTGATAAAGATTAGGATACAATAACTGAACAAACCTGAAGGTATTTTTCATTTTATAAGTTTCCAGAACAGAAAGGGTAATTATAAAAATCACAAAATGAGATAATGTATGGACTAAAACTATATAAAAAAACAAAACAAATTATAATAAAGTTTGTACAAATTTATCAACACCCCACATTATCATTGTACAATCACAATGAGTTTTTATTTAAAAGAACTGTTCTCATAAATACTTCACCAAAATATTGGACAATACTAATAACCATACAGATTCAATCAATTTACATCAGAGTTTTTAAAGGAAAAAAACAAAATGAATTAAAAATATTCAGTTTATTTGTTAACAAATCTATTTACAAATACTCCAATGGATTTAACCATAAAAATGATAACTAAAAAGTTTTATGAAAGAAACCATTCACAAAAATAAAAAAGCTATACATCAAAAGACTAAATACTTACTTCAAAAAGCAGTATTATATTTTACAAACAGGTAAAAAGGTAGTGTCTCGATGGAATCTAATATAAGTGTAAATATCCTTGGAATAACTATAAATTACAAAAGTCTAAACAGATTTTACAACAAGCTAATATTTTCATGATTTAATAATCATTGCAAGATTTTAATGACATTCATTTGTCATTACATTATTATTTGTAATATAACATAAGAAAAAACATTTGATATTAACTAGCCATTTCAACTTTTTAAAATTACGATTAGAAAACATTAAGACCCTGAATATTGGAGAACTATTTCAGTCTAAGTAAATTTAAATTAAATCTGGTATTACAAAGCTCATCTAAAAGTTTCAGCACTTTGTATTAAAGTAGAACCTCTCTTAACCAAGAGATTTTTTATCGATTCGCAATGAAACAAAAAAGGAAATCATGAAGATTTATTTACAAATTAAAATCAAAGCATTTATTTTTGTTCACAGTTTCGAACTCCATCTATTGTGATATGATTGTACTATGATCACGAATTTCTGTTTTAGTTCGAACCACGGCCGCTAGGAGCGTCACAACCCACTGCGACCAGTTCTTGTTTGCGTTATTAGATCACGTGACCTATCGGTTCTTCAATAATAGGACAGCCATATGAGTTATTCGATAACAGAAGTTACTTAACAGTTATTGAGAACCGATCTAAGAACGGTAACTGGTCGAATAACCTTAACTGATCGGTTCTTCTATCTGTTATAACCTAACACCTTACACCAACAACCCCAATTTATTGTTATTTCTCCATCGTTTTCGATGGAAGATTTAATAAATTTGACTAATATTGTAAAATATAGTTATTCTAAAATTTAAATTTAGGTTTATTTATAGATATTTTAAAATATGATCACTGGTAATAGGGTTTTTTCAGTAATAGGTGATTGGTGATAACAGTTCCGAGTCAATAATAGGTTATTTTAAAGAATACGTTATTTTTGTCCCACCTCTAGTTACAACTTGGATTGTGTTTTTTAGTTTGTTATATTGATATTTAGACTTCTTAAATGTAAATAAGTGAAACAGAAGTTAACAAAATGAGTTTTATAAAGGATTAAGTGTTTTATGAATTCATGTTTTCTTATTTCATCTAAGCTTATGTGTAAAAGTGTTATAAAACTTAAGAAGATTAATTTGTACATGGATTTGGTGTTTTACATATTTATATTTGTTCTATCAATTTAAGTGATAAAATTTACAACTTGTAAAAATGTTATGAAACTTAACAAGATTTATTTGTACATGGATTTGGTGTTTTATATATTTGTATTTGTTGTTTCAATTTCAGTATACATATTTTGTGAATGGATTCTTTGTCATCCATATTACTTTTTGTGTTAAAGTGAGACAGATTGTATAATTAATTCAATAAAACATATCAGTTTCTGAATAAATGTGAGAAAGTATATCACAGGTTTTTTATGTTTTCTTATTTCCACTTCCCATGAGAAAATATAGCAGAAATTAACATCATCACTTTCAACTAGGATTCTGTCTTATATTATACAATGGCTTATAACATGGAGAATTGATAATGTGAAAATAATAACAGATTAAGAGGTAAATGACACATTACTATATGAATGTAGAACTATTGGTATAATGTTATAGATTATTGTTATGGACAATGTGGATTATAGATTATTGTTATGGACAATGTGAAAATAATCACTAATTAAAAGGTAAATAACATATTATATAACGGTAAAACTATTGGTGTAATGCTATAATGTATTCTTAAACATTTTTAGTTGTTTTAGCATCAATAGATAGCACAATACAATCTATGCGTGATAGTGCTGCCATCTATTAACAGTTATTTGAACTAATTTTCATACGCCGAGAGGTGCTGCTACCTTATGGCTAGTACTAAAACTGTTATCTGAACACAAAGGGGTTCCTGATAGTTGAGCTCCTGTAAACTGCTAATATCCTATTACAAAATATAGAATATGACTGCGGTTTTCAGATTCCTGAAAATCCTCATTTTGTTTTATCATATTTTTTCATTTGGAAATTCTATCAAGAGAAAGCAGTTTTCTGTTGAATAGGTTGTTTTATTTCTTTTTATTTAGAAATACTTAATGAAATCTAAAATTGCATTTTCTAACTATGGGTTCCACATTTTCTTATCTAATAAGATGTATAATTTTGAAAAGTAGGAATCTAATGTTTTATTTGTTTAATTTTATATATCCTATAGCTGATTGTCTATTTATTTCTTCATTAACTAATTGAACTGATAGATGTTTAAAAAAAAAAATTAATATTAAGTTAACTAGCAACATATAATTGATTTATTTCTTCTTTTTTTTCTGTTTGGATTAAGTTGTCAAGGACTATCAGGTTAAAAATATAATTTTAAAATTAAACTTCATGAAAATTTAATTTAATGTATTGAAATATTTTTGAAGGTAACTACTAAGAATTCCAATTTATTCTCTTACAAGAAGTTGAGCAATTTTTCTTTTTTCCCTTAATGACAATTTCTATTTTAATATTTCAACTTTGTCCAACCTTTTTTAAATGTAAGTATATAATACATGTATATAAAACAAAGAAGATAAAATATTTTAATTTAACACTTTGTGTAAGCTTCCATAGTCATTTGATAATGGCTATAAGCAATTTTTTTATAAAAACTGTTTCAATAATCATTTATGAAGATGGAGGGAAAGTTTATGAACTCTGAGTAACAGAGTCTGATATAAATGTTTGGAAACAATCCACAATTCTATAAAAATAAATTTTTTGATCATATATATATTAGTTAATACTATTTGATATATTAGTTTTAATCCCGAGTTTTTGTTGAATTGATGTATGGTTATTTTTATTTAAATGGATAGGAAAGTTGTAATTCTGGGTGTTATTATTGTATGCCTCTATATGTTCTTTTAATCTTTGATTTACTGACCATCCAGTTTTCCCATGTATTTAGCTTGATAGTCATGGAAAGGGTCTATTTTGTCTTTAGGTGAAGGGAAATAAGATGACAATCATTAATCTATTTTAAATACAAGATTTAAACTAAATTTTCTTAATTCCTAAGCATGTTTTTTAAATTGATGATGAATGTTTAAAAATTCAAAACTAGTTTTTAAATAAAAATTCCAATAGAAGTGGCAATTTATTCATCAATCCTAATTGTTGACTGTTCTAAACCATTGTGCGTACTTCAAGTAATGCAATTTTGAAAAATTTCAAATGAAAATAAAGTTATTATATATTCTTTTGATAAGAGTATGAGAAATACCTACTAAGATTATTTCAGAAATACTTCCCTCACTATAGCTGTAGAAGAACCTTGGCCTGCTCCACAATTTGTAGCTACTCCTCACAATGCTTGAATTATAACTCATCTTTTAGAGGTCCTTTTCGAAATGTTGCAGTCACATCACCCTTGGCGTTTCTCTCAGTCTCTGTCCGCCAGGCTTACCGAGCAACATTCTTTAGAGGACTCAGCTCTGGCACCCTTTTGACATGGCCCAGCCAATTCAATTCAGCTATTTAGATGAACGTGACTACAATCTCTTCATAAAGTGCTCTCAGCTGTCTGAGCAGATTCTTCAAATCCTTCCGGAAACACTTGGACCAAAAATCTTTTGTAACACTGTTCTCTCCCACACCAAAAGGAATCTTGCTATTTCCTTGGGGGGGGTTCCAAGGAATATTTACCAACTATATCAGAAATATTTAGAATGATCAAACATTTTACTTCTGCGACTGATTTACTCTTCGAAGATAAGGAATAACATTTTTTGTGAATAAACAAGAAAATATTTATAGGAAAACGGATATGTACTCTGCATAAATTTGTAAAACAAATTATAACTTTTTTAAAGCCAAAATAATGAAAAAAGCATCACTGGTATAATAAATTAAATATAAATTCAATGTGCATTTTAAAAAAGACTATTAGATCCTGAAGAATTTCTTCAAATATATTGTTTGTTCTTCAAATCTAATAATTTAATTTTCAAATTATTTTTAGTCACAGTAAGCCAAGAAGTGGAATAATTCTGAATTGTTTTATTCCATTTAAGGCATGTTTTGATCTAGTAAACTTTTACATCATTAATGTGTTGTTATTCTCCTCTAGTAAAACTTTTCTCAGTCATCCATATCCATTAGATGAGAATGTATCAATCAACAAGATACAAATAAAACATTTAAATAGGGACAATCTAAAATCAGAATTTTTCATACAGTAGATTTTATATGGTTGAGCTAAGCCGATATTAAAAATTACGATTAACAATTTCATACTACAATGATTTTAAATATTATGAATAAATAAATAAAAAAGAACAGAGAGAATAGAATTTATTTTTGTTACAAATTTAAAATCTTCAAGACTAATAAATGAAGAGATAATATGAGGGATCCAAATGCATATCTACCAATAGATCACAAGTCACAAGAAATATTTACATTACAACAATAGAAGTGTTTTTTAAAAATAAAAAATAGAATTCCTTTAAAAGCAAATTATATTCTAATAGCTAAAATTTTAAACATATTTTCAATAATTATAATCGATAAACAAATACTCAGCTTATTTCATAACAAAAAAAAAATTCTTACAAGCAATAATAAATATTTACACGTAAATTGACAATATGAAGACCGAAAATTGGAAAATTAACACAAAGGAAGCTACTATGATTGCGAGACCAGCTGGAGTTGGCTGAACCTCTTTTGCAAACTCTTTTCCCTTTCAAGCTGCCTATTAACATCTTCTGATATTGACTGCAAAAAATAACAAAAAAGTTAGTTAGTATTTTTATTAAAATTATAAATTTCATTGTATATTATCAAACTGGTACCTCTATCCGTTTAGGAATAGCATTCTCTTCTTGCTGCTGAAGAAGTTTGAATGTCGACAGCTCCATATGAGCCTTGTCGGTTTCGTCAGCTAAATCCTGAAGTTGCTTTATCAGTGCCTGAGCTCTTGTCTACACAGAAAAAGCACAACAATCAAATATTAAAAAAAAAATGTATCATTTCAATCCTCAAGGTATTTTCAGTACAATAAAGTCTCGATAGTTTGTTTCCTATAAATCTTAATCTTGTTAAACATTTATTTACTTTATTTTATAACCTCACATCTATCAAAAATAACAATAAATTTTTTTTTAATAAGACATAATTATGAATTATTCAACTAATAATTAAAGACAAGTTTGCCTACTTGAACTTAATTTTCATTATTTTCTAACAATTGCTTTTATTATTTTATCATAGCATTAAAGTTAACAACAATTTACCTGATATCCACCAGTGATTATTTTAATTTTTCGTTCCATTTTCGCAGCTCTTTTAGCCTCTCGAGTCATATGAGTCCTATTTTGTTCAAGCCTCTTTTCGACGGACTCCAGTCGGTCCTTTTTACTTGCTAAATTTGCCCTAGTGTATCTATTTTGATTTGGCAAATATAAAACCTAGCAAGAATAAATATAAAATTAATCAAGCAATGATACTTACAAATTTAATATTTTAAAAAGACATCAAGAAATATTCTAAAAATAAAAAAGGGTATCTGGTAATCCCCCCCCCCCAAAAAAAAATTGCACTTAAACACTATTCACAGGTGACAAATATATAAATTAATGGAAATTCAAATTTAAAAAATGTCATTTGTTAATTGACTTTTAAAATAGTACCTGAGCTAAACATTCTTCCCAAACTTGCGTAAAAGTTTCCAGCGAGAGATCGCCATGATTCATACCTTGTTTGACAACTTCCATTTCAGCTTTCAGCATTTCTTTGGCCTTTTAAAAATAATACTGATATGAAAAATAATGTAATAGAAATAATATGATGTCATATGACAAAAAAAAAATATATATCTCTAAGAAAATGTTCAGACAGCTCATTTTCACTGTCTTCAATAATAAAATCATTTGATTTTTTAAAAAAAAATTATGTTTCAGAAACTGATAAGCTTAAAACATAATTAATTTAGCAGAGTTCTCTATAGTTTTGATTGCATTTTATGTTTAATTTACTCAAACATAAATTTTTATTTCTCTCCTACTAAACTATGTCACCCGTATTAAAAAAAATTGAGATTTGGTTACCTTTTCCATTTGATCTTCTGAGTAAGTTTGATACGGATGTTGCTCGAGGTAGGCAAGGTGCTGTGCCTGACTCAAAGTTCCAATTTTCCTCGAGGAAGGAGGTTCACCACTGTGCATAGCATCATAATGCAGCATCGTTATCATTTCTTCTTTTATCATCTCTTCAGCCTGAAATGAGAAGAAAGAATTGAATAATAAATTAATAAAAAATCTTAAATATACAATTTAGTACCATTCATAATTATGATTGAATATACATGAAGTGTTATATGGGATAACCCTGGGTTCCGAAATTTTAAAAATAATTTAATTGGAGGGAATATGAAACTGACCAAAATAAATGCTTGTTTTAATTGTTTAAATAGATAGGTATAATGTGAGGATAAATTTATAACTACGTAGAAATAAAATATTCATTATCATCTTCAGCCCCTGCTTTTTTCTAGTGATCTCTCTCTGAAGAAACTTCCCATTTGTTCACTTTGTTTCTGAGGACGTTTTTATCTGCGATGTCTTTTTCTTCAATTCCTGCGTTTTGGAGGTCCTGCCTGACTTCTGATGCCCACCTGCTTGATTTGAGATTTGCTGTTGTTTCCAGTAATTTCTCTGTTCAGGGAGTCTGCGAATATGCCCAAAGAATTTTAAACGGCGTTTCCTAATGTCAGCTCCGAGGTTTGATAGTTGCTCTAATTTTTTGCCAATTCTTGTTTTGGGACAAGAATTTTCTGATAATTCTTACTTCCTTTAAAATATTTTCTAAAGCATCCTTTTTGCTGAAGTCAAGTGTTTCACTGGCATAGAGAACTTCATATTTTATTATTTTACAAGTTGAATTGGTTTAAAAGAGTGAAAAGTTTAATTAAATTTTATTTTGTTAAAGAAAAGAAAATTGGCATTTAATTTTGAAATTAATAATTTTATTTTTCAAATGTTATTTAAAAAGGCAACTGTATAGTTAAAATATTTCTAAGTTTTTGATAAACTGGTTTAATAACATATGTTGTACCCATCCCTTATATAATTGTGAAAATGTTTCCACATATAATTATTTGAATTATAATGAATGTGTAATTTTTAATATAATTTTATGTTAGATTTAAATATTTGCTGTAATAGTAGAATCATTTTATTTTTATAACATATTGAAATTGTGCTCAAGCATAGTATATTTTCGAAATTTTACTTTATTTGTATAATAAAATAATTTTGAAATACTTTTTTTTATACACTACATATACACGTTATTATTATTATTATTATTATTATTTTTGTTATCATCTATACTTGTAATTAATTCAAAAAATATCTCTCCAACCTACACAACAACAATAATGTTTTTTTTAGATAGTCTATCTAACTACATTTAATATATATTTTTTTTTTTAATTCGTAATATTACAGAAGATATTAAATTTATTTATGGTTGAGCACTAACCTTCTGAAGATCTGTTAGAGGTGGATCTGTGTTAGCTGGGCGCAGTACTATATTGATGTCTCCAGGTCGAGGCAAACCTCGTTGAATTACTTGCGATCTACTTTTCAACTCTTTTTCACCTACAGCAGGAAAAAAAAGTTTGTTTTTCAATTGGAAAAGCCATATATATATATATATATATATATATATATATATAATCATATATGGTCACAATTAAAATATAGTATGCTCTCAATTATCCACAGAATTGGGTAGCATTACAACTGCAGCTATGCCTATTCCATGGATAATCCACAAAATTGCAGAGAATATAAGTCAATACAATTTTTTGTATTGAATTATATTGAATATATATTGAATTTATTGCGAATAAATAACTTTATTCTGGTTTTTATTTACAAATCAATTTTTACTTATTCATAACTTTGTTTTAACAATTTATTTTATTTTATTTAGCTTTTTCCCCTATTTTTTTATCTGTTTGTTTATTGTCTTTTGTTGTCTTATATCTTACTTATTTTACTGTATTTTAATTTTAACCTCTCTGTACCGACAATAATGTCAATTCTTTATAGACAATAATTCATACTGTTTATTAAACCTACAATATATCATTTTATTTTTATTTTTTTTATCATTTATAATTTATCTATATTTTTTTAGTTCATTTCATGTTGTTAATTAACCCTATTACTTTAATTTTTTTTTCTGTATTCTACTATTTTTTGCTTTAATGATAAGGCCAAAATGTTTGCAAAAAAAAAAAAAATATATATATATATATATATATATATATATATATACAGGGTGTTCGGAAGATCGTAGGCCAAAACGGTATCTCAGGTAGGGAGATTCATTTTGAACCTATATAAAATCACTTACCTATATACTAAGTTTTACAGTTTTTTTTTTTATGAATTTTTTTGTGAAAATGGCCAAATCCAAACATTTATGTCTTATAACTCCGTTGTTTACTCATACATCAACGCCATTTTTTTTGCTGTACTTACTAATACATTGTCCATGTAAAATAAAAATGATGATGCAAAAAACAAATACCAAAAAAACGGGAGATCGTTAAATCTTGTTAAAGGCAAAAAAAAAAAAAAATTATGAACTTCAAGTTTAGGTTCAATAAATAAAAAAGTAAGTGCAACAGACAAATCCAAATTGTTTTAAAAATTTCTCCAGTTAATACTCTTTAAAAAAATACCATTTGCAGGCACACAGCACATCTATTATTATTTATTTATTGAGGGGTCTACAGCTCTTGAAGAACCTTGGCCTGCTCCACAATTCGTAGCCACTCCTGGCGATCCTTGGCTTTTGTTTTCCATCTCCTGACTCTTATTTTTTGGAGATCCTTTTCAACATTTTGTAGCCATGTCACCCTCGGCCTCCCTCTTAGTCATTGTCAAAGGCCTGACCTATAACATTTTCTTGGGAACTCTTTGTTCTAGCATTCTTTCAACGTGACCGAGCCACTCTAACTTAATAGTTGTTTTGAAAAAAAATCTTCATTATCAACCAAATCTTTGGCACGGCCCCGGGTGTAATAATCGAGCGGCATGAGGTCTGGAGACCATGCTGGCCTCTCAATTGGACTCCCTCTTCCTATCCAGGATTGTGGGAAACAATTGTTTAAATATTCCCTTACAGGTAAGGTGGGCTTTTTCAAAACAAGAACTTATTCAAAAAATGAATGCCGCTTTTACCATAATGAAGGAAGAATTTATTTTAAGAACCACCACAGAAATAAGAAAAAGATATCGTGCTTGTATTAGAAAAACTGGAGATCATTTTGAGTAGTACCTTTGATACTCTACAAATTAAATTTATGAATAATTAAAAATTGTCTAATTTTGTTCCCTGATTATTGTTTACAAAAATTTAGATAAAGTTTACTCTGATAAAATCCAGATTCCGAGAAAGAAAGAGAAAATATGCTGTTTAACCTATGCTATAAAGAAACACAACTATTTGTTATGTTTTGCATAAAAAATATGATTTGATTCATTGTTATTGTCAATGTTACTGTAACTGGTGGTGCCCTTTTGTTACTTTATAAAAAATTAGATGTCCTGCGTGCCTGCAAAGGGTATTAAGAGTATTAACTAGAGAAGTTTTTAAAACAATGAGGATTTGGCTGTTGCGCTTCCTTTTTTTTTCTATTGAACCTAAACTTGAAATTCATAATTTTTTTTTTGCCTTTAACAAGATTTAACGATCTCCCGTTTTTGTTTTCTGCATCATATCTTTTTTTATTTTACAAGGACAATGTATTATTAATTATAGAAAAACAAAAATGGCATTGATATGTTAGTAAACAACGGAGTTATAAGGCATAAATGTTTGGATTTGGCCATTTTTACAAAACAATTCATAAAAAAAAAACCGAAAGACTTTGTATATAGGTAAGTGACCTTAAATAGGTTCAAAATGAACTTCCCTACCCGAGATACCTTTTTGGCCAACGATCTTCCGAACACCTTGTGTGTGTGTTCCTTAATAATCATACATTGCCTAAATTTTTATGACTGATCCCTCTCAACGTCCTACTCTATAGAGGCTATAATGGTCGAGTGTGCAGGCATTTATACACTGAATTGCTTTTAGACATTACCATTACTGTAACTGCTTTTTCATTCTACAACTAATAGAACTCCTAAGAACACCAAAAGGTTATAAAGTAAGTTAATTAGAACTAAATAAAAACCTTAAGAATATGTAAGATAAAAATGTATTACGTTGTTGAGCGAGAAGGCTCAAATTTCTGGCATCGATATCTGCTTGATCTTCGATGCTTGGCATACCAGAACCCTCCGCGGCTGTTTCAGATGAAACTTCATCTTCAGGAACGACAATTTCGTAATCGTTCTTAGGCTGGGGTAATGACCTAAGGCGAGCAGCAAGTTCCTCTTTTACCTGGAAATAAAATAAAATATTTTAAAAATTTGAAAATCTCTTTTCAATGTAACAAAGAAAATAAACAAGGATGACAAAGGAAAATTAAATGAACTGAATATGAGACAATCACTGTTAAACACTCTTAGAGGATCAACAGTTTAATCTGGTACTGTGATTGTGTGGTTTCGATTCCCAACTGCGTCAGTCAATATTTATTTAATGGTGGTCCCACAAAATATATCATAACCTTCCCTCTCTGAATAGAATAGGTTTATAACCTAGCCTTCCTACCCTAGTTAGAGTACATAAGGATGTCAAGCCCAAAAAAACAAAACAACATTTGAATTCAGGGAATCATAAGTCATTAGTCACTTTTTAACAATTCAAACAAAAATTTACTTTAGGTATATGTATTAAATTTGTAAACTAAAATCTACAGACCATACCAAATTTCCATACTGTTCTTGATTATTTAAATTTTGTTAAATAATATATTAAAAAACAAAGCCATAGAGTCAGATAATAAAGCAGCATATAAAAAGCTAGAAGAAGATGCATTGCATTTCATTCTGGACTGAGGATAGCTTTTTATTATATTATCGACCCATTTAGTATATTTCAACCTTATTAAATTTCTCATTTATACAGGATGGGGCACAGGAACCTCCCACATTTAAAAAATCTGGTCAAAGTACAAGAACTAGTAAAAAATAATTTATTTGCCAGAGAGGTTATATTATCTAGTTTTTTCAAGCTATGTTTTAAAAATTATATCATCCAAAGGATGACCTTGGCGGGCAACACACATATTGAGCCTTTTATGGAGGTTTCGCATTACTTTCTTGAGTTTGGTGAGAGTTATCTGGCAGATTTTTTTCCTCAATTGCAGTCCTGATGTCTTCCAGGGTCTTTGGTGAACCTCTCGAGGGTTTTCAGGTGCCCAGTACCAACGATCGAGGCCCTAACTCTAGCGATGTTTTCAGGGGTTCTGGCGGTGACAGCAGGTTTAGCACAGATGATATTGCTTTAAATTTGTGCACCCAAGACAAAATTGTTTCCCGGTTGGGAAGAATCTCAGAGTGACATTTACAGATTCACCATTTTTGGAAAAATTCTCGATATGAACGTATATTGCTCTCCTAACCACGGCATGGGGACTACTGAAAACTACACCACCCTCCCCTCTGAATGAGATGAACCCCACTCATCTGAGACCGCCCATTCACCTACAGTCTTTTAGAACACACAACCATATGTAAAAACAATTTAGTGCATCGGCAACAGATAACAAAAATAAGCTGCTTTCCAATTTATTTCCCAATTTAAATCCCTTGATTTTCTTTTAAATATTCACAAGCTAAATTCTAAGAACGTTTGATATGTATTAACGTACCAGTTTCTGATTATTTACGGGTGCATAAGGTGTATCACCACCTTCCTCTGGGTTGATGTTTAATTTATCCCTGACAGGAGTGGTAAGGCTGTTTCTAACATCCTGCGGAGTTTGGAAACCTGGAGTCCTTCCTGAGACAGAATAAATAAAATATGGGTTAAATAAAAATTAAGATAGAATGAAAATACAGTACAATCTTGATAATTTCTTCAATAGTCCGACACCCACAGTGATCCAGTCCTCTCATGATATCCCCCCTTGACATGTCACTGCCAGTGAGTGTTAGTTTGAATGGTCCATTCAAGAAAGTCAATACACAACAATTTCTGGAGAAATTTTTAAATAAAAGTCTAAATTGTTGAAAAATACTGGAAAAGAAAATTTTAATGCTATTGATGGTTGGTATTGAATATTATCAAAAGATTGTAAATCTTTTATGCAGTATACCAATGCTAGTGCTGATGAAATTGACAATGTGCTAACAAGGTTCAAAGAATTGTATGGTTTAAAAAAAATTTCTACTATATTGAAGGTGAAACCAGGAGAATCAGCCGCTTTGTTGGATAAAGTTATCGAAGGAAGGAGGAGGAAGTTAATTGTAATCTTTATGATAAAATTATGTCAAAAAAATTAAATGAGAAAGCTAAAGAATTCTCATTAAAAGATAAACAGAAAACAAAAATTTATAAGTTTTTCATAAAAATATAATTAAGTTCGCATTTTGTGCATGTTTTTTCCGGTTACCTTTTATAGACCTTTGACATCTTTAGCCACCTCCAATAGCCTCTTCCACTTCGGCCTATCCTGAGCAATAATTTGTTGTTTGGCTTCTTGCTACATATCCGGCATATCGTATTCTCCTTGCTTTCATGCTCAACACGACTGACTGCTTAGTTTCGGAGGTTATTTCCTTATTTTTCTTTCTTCTTCATATTCTTAATTTTTGCACCTTTGGGCCTGCTATCACCCTGAGAATCTTCTATTAAAAGTTCTCAACCTTTTTCTCAAGGGTGCTTGTAAGAGTCTCACAGTTGTACAGCAATACAGGTAGAATTTTACCCATATGAATTAGTACCTATACATGCATACATATTTTCTTTTAAATTTATACTTTATTGACACTTACGACTGTATATAATACACACAAGAAGTAAATTTCTGGTAAAATTATTACAATGACATGTTCAATAACTTGTGAAGAAATACTCATTAGTAGTACTTCGATTGCATAAATATGAATTTTTTGATATTCCTTATTTTTTCAGAGGTTATTTTTTTTTTTTTTCTTCTGAATATTTTTTTTAATATTTGTTATTTCTATAACAATAATAATAGAATGAAAATGCAATAACTTGTCATTTTTTGGGTTGTTTTTTTTTTCAACATCCAGTAATCCGCTATTTTCTTTAGTCCCCTTTGGTCCCATAAGTGTCGGATTATCGAGATTGTACTGCATAAAAATATCACAGAACCTGATTACCTCACCAAAAAAAATGGAAATCAATTCTACGGATAAAATGGTTCTAAGATTAATATTTAATTATTTTATCCAAAGTAAATAAAAATATAATGGTTGAGAAGATAAGTCAGGGATGCAGTCTGGTTGTTAAATTACACATCCAAGTTTTAAAAAAAATTTATATTCGTGCTGAAATTTCGATCTGCCTTGCAGATCTTCAGGGCTAAAAATAACAAATAAGATTAATTTACCAATGAATTAAAAGTTAATTACATAATTGAGAGAATATCTAAAGTGCTTATTGCAGCAGTAAATATGAAATAGTATCAACATCTAGCTAAAAGGTACAATATGTAAATGATTTTGTTGTGCAATATAAATTTAAAATTGCGTGAACTAACTAATTGGATGCTAAAATTTTAATAACATATTTAAAAAAAAATAGATATTTAATTAAATATTAAGAAATATATGATAAGAAAATGGGTAAGATAGAAAGGTATGAAAGAAAATTGGCATAATAATAAATCTCATATTTCATCATATTCCTCATTCTCCTTTCATTTATTATTATGCCAACTTTATTTTCTTTTTATCTTACCCTTCTTTTCATATACTTTTCTTATATTATATTGAATGCCTGTAACTTTACAATTTTATATTTAAAAAATTTATAATTAAAATTGTATCAGTCAATAAAAATTAATCATTTACATATTGTACCTTTTAACTAGATGTTGATACTATTTCATATTCAATGTTGTAATTAGCACTTTAGATATTCTTTCAATTATGTAATTAACTCTTAGTTGTTAGGTGAATTAATCTAATTAATTAATTTTATATCATTTTGGTTACATCCAGTTTTTGTTATTTTTAGCCCTAAAGAAGACCTGCAAGGCAGGTCAAAAGGTCAGCACTCCGTATATTCAGTTTTTTAAAAACTTGGATGAGTAATTTATCAGCCTGTGCATCCTTGCATATCTTCTCAACCACTATATCATACAGTCAACCAAAATATTTTTATCAAAATAAAAATATACCTTCATGAGTTCGATTGGAAAATGGTGTAGTTAGAACAGTATTCGGTGTAGTGATCTGCTCGGCTGGAGGATTAACACTAAACTCCGAGTTGTAAAGGGGTGTATTCAATCCTCCTTTCAATGGAGTATCTACGTGGCTCAATGCCATCATATTTTGTGCTTCCTAAATAAAATAAATATATAATTAATTATATATTTTTAAAAATATTTCATTTAAAGTTGTTTTATTAATTTTTGCAATTAATAAAACCAAATGTTAGTATCCGATAAAATATTACTTACTTGAAGTATCCTGTCAGTGGTTGGCGCTGGTGTTCGAGGAGTTGAGCCAGCATTGGGTGTGGCTAAAGCATAATCGTTGAGAAGTGTGTCTGAAGCACTCTCAGATCCTTCTGTCACGGCTTCCCTAGCGGCATAACTAGCTCTTCCTAATTTCACAACTTGTTGGAGTTCCTAGAAAATTTAAGATTTAAATAAATATAAATGTTATCAGAATAGCATAAATATAAAATGAGATACTTTTCAAAAATCACTACAACACTGAATAAAGGAAGCACTACATAAGAGGAATAATAAATTAATTAGAAAATATATACAAGGATAGTATGATAAAAAAAATATGGAAAGATAACAAACAAGCGAATAGATGAGATTAGGCATCCAAGATTTCCTATGCAGAACAAATTGTCAAAAAAGCATACATGGGGCCTCAATGACTGTTGGAGTCGGGGTCTCAGCATGCCTGATACAGAAGGTCGCAAGTTTGAATCCTATCAGAGGGAGAATTGAGTGGTAGGCCTAGGGAATGAAACTTGACCTTTCCACTCAAGCTAGAATAGGTTGGTAACCTGTAGTATAAACTGTCCTTCCTTCCAAAGTTGGAGTACATAAGGACGTTAAGCCCTGACAAACAAGCAAAGCATTCTTATAGAGATGGGCACCGATACACGATATATCGAAATATTGATTTTTTTTCTTCCGATAATCCGATATTTTTTCTATATTATAAAAATACAACATACATCAATATTAAAAAAAAAAACTTTTTTTTTAAAAGCGGTTTAAATAAGGAAAAGTTTTTAATGTTTAATCTTCTTAATGCTTATGAACCTTTCATAAGCATTAAAAATTAATAAACAGAAGGCTGATGAGGGACCTTCTAGACTAAAAAAAATTGCAGGAGGTGCGGCTGGGTTTTGCTCCCCCTCAAGCCTTTCACGCCATGTATTTATAGATATATATTCACTGATTGTCTATATTATGATGGATAGGCATGTATAAAGAAATAAAGTAAACAATAAAAATATATACTCCTGGACAAAATTAGCGCATCGCCCTGATTTTCAATTTCCTTTTACTTTATTTTTGTTTCTTCATTTTTCATATATATGCAATATATCAACTTTTTTTCTTATGTTTTTGGTAACATAATTAAAATTTGAAGAGTAAATAACAAAGAAAGCAAGAAAAATGTCACTTTGTCAGTAAGCCACAACAAGGCTAGTTGAATATAGAGATATGAAGAGGCAAAATAACAAAACTAAATAATAACTAAACAGCTATGGAATGGATCTTAAAAAACAAAATATAAGTTTTAAAAAAATATGAATTAAGAGGACATACATTAAGAATTAATAAAAATAGTCAGAATAACTCACTTGGTCAGATATTTGTGGCTGTGGCAAGACAAGTTTACTCCTTTTCTTGGCTGGCTCTTGATTCTGCAGCATCGCTAGAGGCATGTCATTTTCTTTCCTCTGTTTTATTTTTTGTTTGTCTTTCCTACGCTCTCTCTAAAACAATAAAATTAAATAGTTATTTCTTGAAAGGTGGTATAAAAAATATTGGAAAAATAAATCATATATATTTTTATTTTATATCATGGGTAAAAATAATTCATAATGAAAATATTTTATAGCTTACTTCTTCCTTTTCACTACGAAGTTCACCGTCTAAATTTTGCTGACGAAGCCTATTAAAATTAGGAGCATGAGGATCAATAGCCTCATTACTAGTATCGTAGAAACCAGACGCAGGTTTTTTTTCGAATGGAACTTCAGCGTTATAATCGATGCCTCGTTTCCGTTTATGGCGTGCCGCATATTCAATCCCTGCTGCCCTTAATTCTCGCCTTTTCTACAAAAAACAATTTTAAAAATAAAAAATTAAATGCCAGTTAAAAATTAAAAAAATAGACAAAAGATTATAATATATAGAATTGCAATACCTGTAAAGCTGCTAATCTCCTTGCTTCTTCTAATTGTTTTTCTCTTGCTTTCCTTTTTGCTTTTTTTCCCTGTGTGTTTGCTAATCTAGCTCTTGCCTCAGATAGCATTTCCAATTCTGAATTTGAGTAATAAAGAAATAAATAAATTTATCAATTTAAGAAAAGCGGATCAATTCAAATACTGGAATAAAGTATACCATCTTCATCCATATCCTTAGGATCTGGACGAGCAGGTTTAGTTTCCGGGTTGGGGTCTATCTCTCCTGGTTTCAATTTTCTAGGATCATCAGCTCCATCTTCCCCTTCTTCTTTTTTTTGAGCTTGGTCTCTGCAAAAGATTTGATAAAAAATAAAGAGCAGTTCGTACAAAGTTAAAAATTATTGCTAAACCATAAAGGATAACTTTTCATCATTAAATTTGGATGGTGTGCATAAAGCAATCCCAGATCCAACTTGAATATATAAGTAAATAAGTTTCAGTCCTATTTTTTTTTTTTTAAGATCAAACATTATAGGAAACAAGTAAACTGATAAGTTAATTTTTGATAATTCTATTTTTTTTTTTAAATTTGTATAATATTATTATACAATCTAATTTCTATTAAAAATTCACATAAGATGTTCTTGCTTAGCAGGAAATACAAGTAATCTCATACTGTTCAATTGATGATTTCATTACATTACATTAAAATTAAACAATTGTTATAATTAATAAATAATTGGAATAAAGGTCAAAATATGAAATAATAAAAGCCCTTCTCATTCCAAAAATCATGATTTTTTTTTTTAACATAACTATAACTATATGTGAGAAATCACTTTCATTCAGAGGCACAAGAAAAAAAAAATAGATGTCATGCACTCATGTTAGTAAATTCTGAAGTCAACAAGGTAATTTCAGACACAAACAAACAAGACTTTGTATTAATTGTGTTAAGTTATTCTTTAAATAATCCTGAAAGTAACTCTTTTCAAATAATTTTTGTATTTATCAATTTTTTTTTTCTATGATTGTACGATGGTGACTAAGCCATGCAATTATACTTAAGTTAAAAATATTTCATTAAAACCAAAAACTAATTAATTTAGTTCCTAATCTGAATATATGCCAAGTTTTGATTAAAAAGTAAGAGTGATAAGAAAAAGTTTATTTCATTTTTCTTTGTATAATATCTCAAATAAATAAAAGTTAAAAGAAAGGGACTAGAAAAAAGAAAAAGAAAATCTTTTTAAGGTATACATCGCATTTGTGATCACTTTTTGTTTTAAAATTACAGCATGTCAACAAGAAGAAAACAAGTGGTTCTTTCATTAAAAGACAAAATGTAAATATATAGTAATATGATCATAAGGTATAGTTGACTGTGATATATAGGAGATGTAGATAGTTAGGGTAGGCAGTCGTAGATACTCAGCAGATCAAAATAAAATGTTTATTTTATTTTAATTGTTAAAGTCAACGTTTCGACTTGCATTGCAAGTCTTCATCAGAGCTAGAAGAAAAGTTTTGTGGTGTGTGTTTATTCATATATTTTTACAATGTAGTCATACCTTTTTGCTTGTTTTCTTTTCTTCTAGCCCTGATGAAGACTTGCAATGCAAGTCGAAACGTTGGCTTTAACAATTAAAATAAAATAAACATTTTATTTTGATCTGCTGAGTATCTATGACTGCCTACCCTAACTATCTACATCTCCTACATAGTAATAAATATAATTTTTTCAGCAAATTTCGATTATCTTAATTTTTTTATTATCTCAACCACTCCTAACAAAATTAGTTTGGAAAATCAACGCTCTACAGTATTCACATACCATTTAGGGAGGTGCATCTATATAAAATATCAAGTATTTATCCATATATGTCAAAATCATGATTTAATTTGAAAAAGTGAAACCATATACCAATTTTGAATCTAATACTGTAAACTATGGCCTACAAATGACCAACAAAGGTGGATATAATTTGGTATAAGAATATTATTAATTTAAAGAAGAAATAAATAAAAAGTATTATCACTCTTGTTCTTCAAATTGATTTTATTTTTTCATTTTAGACAATGGTAATATTATAGAATACAAAATTAACTTAATTTGTGAGTAATTCAATAACATAGGTATTGTTCATAAGGAATACTCCATGCAGAATATATAAAAAATTATATATAATAAGCAATTAAATAATGAATGTATAGTTGAATACTGTGCTAAGAATACTAAACTACATTCATGTTGTTAATGAAATGTATTTTCAACACTTTTATATTCTTTTCCCCAATAAAGCTCAACGATATCTAAAGATATCAAAATTTAAAAATGAAGATCTTCATAGAGCAATATTATCATAGCAAGATATCATAATCGTTAATAAAGTCTTATCACTTACAGTAAGTATTCGTATCTTTCTAAACATTGTGCAGCAGTACGACCAATAATTGGTGCTATTGTTCGCCATTGAGTAGGCATTAACTTAGCAAGATGCAATAATTTTTCATCTTCTTCTCTACTCCACTCTGTTTTCTTAATGCTTGGATCAAGCCACTCAAACCACCTAGCTTTGCATTGTTTGGCTGATTTTCGATGCAGTAAGGAAGCTATTCGAGACCATTGGTTTTTTCCATATTTCATAACCGCAGCTTTAAGAATTTCATCCTTAAAAACAAACAAGTTTAATAATTTATTAAATTGTACATAAATTCAATAATTGTATAGTATGAAATAAAAAATTTATTTACCTCGGTGTTTCTCCAAACACCACCTTTTATCATTATTCGCGGCATTTTGAGTTTTTAAGACTAAACTTTTAAATATATGAAGCAATATAAATAATGTATTTAAGAAAACCTGAACTTTGTTAACCTCTTTCGGTAACAACTTATGTTTGATCAGTGTTGCGATAATAAAGTCGGAATTTTAAATAAATTGTTAAAAAAAACTGTATTTTATAATTATTTAAAACTTCTATTTAAAATGTATGAGATAAAAAAATTATATTATTAAAGATTCTTTATATAATTAGTCTAATTAAAAGATTATTGAAATAGCAACACGATAGTAGTTCAGTTTCTTTTTATATTCTTATATAGAATTAGATTGATTTTTTTTTTTTTTTTCTATTTGTTAGTTCAATTATTGCTACTTTTCTTATACTTTTATTTTAATCATAATCATTGATAAAAGATGACAGCTCTCAACAAATTCACAAAAGCGATGAAGAAATTTTATCATTTTGCCGATAATCTCTTCTTGTTGTGAAGAAGTGTTTAACCTGATTCGTATGATCTATGAATCTAAACATATATCATAACTGCTCTATTGGACTGAAAAGGCTGGAGATAAAATATATCATTATTATATCACAATTCATTACTAGTCTAGAATGAAATGTGATTAAGCCCTCCCCCCTCCGTCATGTTTGTTCTGATGTATACGTTATGATAGGAAATACTATTTTCAGGTCGTGTTTGAATCGATATTGTTGTATTAGGTAGACAAATATCTACCTGGTGCAATTATTTCTACATAATAAATGAATTTATTATTTAATATTATATCAGAATTAGTAATTATATATTTCTTACTTCAAAACCATATAAACCTAATACATTCCTCCTATAGGTTCCAATATTCTTTTGGTTCTTCATCATTATAGATTTGATCTACTTTAATGATTGCACAACTCATCATTGTTTATTTTTAAAAATTAATCAATCTCAAATTTTGATTTCATCTTACAGTAATGACTACATAATACTTACATTCTTCAGGAAACTAAACTGTCAAATGTTGTAGCATCAGTTATCTTATATACATGTATATTACAGTTTTACAATAAATCCAAAGATCATATATTTCATATTTTATGATCGATTATAAAAAATACATAATGTGTAAAGGATTAATCACATTGAAGCTTTTTTTTTTTTTTTTTTTGAAGAAACTAGTTGGACAAATCTCTGCAACACAACTCATGGCTCAAGCTGAATGTTAATAGGAAATCTCTAAATAATAATAGATACTAGGTAACAGTTAATATTAATAATCACTCCCATTTGGTACTTCAGATCGATTCTGCAAATATTCCATGGTCTCTTTTATTGGGTTATAAGACAAAGGAGCAATGGTGCCAAATTTCATAGCTGAATCATCTTAAATCAGTTTTAGAATTCTGATCATATTATTGTTAAAAAACATAAGAAAAAAAGGTTAGTAAAGATAAACCAATATAAAATCACATTAATTTATTAATATTCATTCTGTATACATATATTTTTATAAGTAAACTCATTAGAACTATTAAGATCCCCTAAGGAATTTTTAAAAATGTACTGTAAACATAGATGCCATTGGTGTATCTTAATAAGTATTTTATTAAGCATTCTGTAAAATAACAGCACTACTGTTTACAATATTGCATTTATAAATAATAATGTTAAAAACTGAGTGGTGGAAGTGTTGTTTCTCTCTCATTTTTTCTTGTTGTCTCAACTGATGTTTGAAAGGCAAGAGGTGTTATTTTCTTAATATTCTAAAAATAAACCATTTTATAACATTGTACCTAAATTATGGGGATAAAGAGGACTTTACAATTTATTTAATTTAATATTTTATTACTTCAATCAAATTATAATTATGTCACTGTGAATGCAATGGTTTCATAAGTTCTTTATTTTTCATAAAGAAGAATAATCTTATAGTAATTATATAAAAGACTTCAAACATGCTTAGGACACTACAGCCGAAACAGAGCCCAGCAGTTCCTCCTATTTGAGCTGAAAATGACAATATTAATAAATTAGATAATCCATTGAAATAATTTACAAGTAATCACTGTTGAAATAAATAATAGCCCGTATTGCTGAAAATCCTCATTCTTCATTCCAATATTCCACAATTAATTAAGAGATATTCACCTAAAAGATCCCCAAAACTGTAAACAACATCCCTTTTAAGGCGATACCTTGGATATGGTTCAAGGGCAAGCCGGATAACAGTATCACTTTTCCTGAAAGTTTTAAATTAGTTTTAGATGAAATAGTTAGTCAATACAGTAGGAACATCACATTTTAATTCATTTTAATATATTTAAATAAATTGAATTAGAGATATGATATCGCTCATCCAATGGAACAAAAACGTAATTGTAAAAAAAGAAATTTTACAAAAGCAAAAAATTGACTTGGAATGCTTTCAACCAATATTATCTATATAAGTAATATTCATATGAATTTGCGGATTGGTCAAATGTTAGTTCTTACTACTAGTTATCTTGTCAAATGATATGTTTTGATAATATTTTGACATCGTCTTTGGGTTGGGGGTTTGTAGTTTTTTGGTGTAACGTTTTTTACACCCTCAACAAAAATGTATCAATCTGATATGCTTTCGGTTTGTTGGTGATGCATGGATCAAAAACAACAACTTGCCAACAACTTCCTAATCATAATATTTTTTATTGTTTAATATTTGTCACTAGGACCTACCATTTGGGAGCTTTATTGGTTTGAATGAAAAAAGTCACGTTGCAACATTTAAAAAAAAAATTGATTTGTAACAATCAATCTAGTCCCTCATGGAGTAAAACAAGACTACATTTCAGTCAATTTTGCTACCAATATATTAAGCTTTTGGGAGCACTTCTAACCGACCTATTTTCCTTTTTTTAATGAATTTGGCAGTTACGACATTGTTCCACCAGATGATCGATATAATAATAGCTGTATGATTATGATAATTTAAGATTTAAATGAAGCAATTATTTCATTCACCATCCTCCTTGTAGCACTCTAGTCATCCAAACATTAACAAAATTGCAATTTTGAAAGCAGTCACACACTTCTCGCTTATTTCCTTCTCTTAGTTTTAAAAGTCTATCTGAAATTATTAAAGATAATAACAAATTACTGATTACTAAATGTTCTCATAATCCCTAAGAACATTTTCCAAGCTTAATCTCTTGAGGGCGAAGGCCAATTTAAGTTGATGTAACTGAATTAAACAAGCAAAGATCAAAACTTAATACCAAGAAAGAAAGTTGCCCCACAAACATTTAAACTGTTTTTTATTGACAGATTCAGTTTGAAAAAAGACCTTCAATTTAAATCCTGAGAATACAGTAAATTAATTATATATTTTTTATGTAAAGAAAATAATGTACTATTATATTAGAATATGAATAAGAAAATCGATCTAGATTAGATTTATGTAAAATATTTCCAGTCCCTGATTTTTCAATAAATAAAGCAATTTATGTTTTAACATATGTATATACTGGTATTATTGTTTGTCAGGGAAATAGTTATGTGAGTGGTTAGAATTGTCTTTTTTTCTAAACAGTAAATACCTAGAGCATCTAACCACCCCTGTACTAATAAATGGAAGGGCTCATTGCCCGGAACCTCCATGAAATAAATATTAACTGTCACAAGTGGAAATCAAACTACTTAAAACGACTAATGCTTTATTTACCTTTATATTTATCCAAACAGTTCATTCCTGAAGTTCCACAGATTTTATATTTTCCTAAAACAATTTAAGTAAATTATTTGACCAAAATGTTTATATTTACCCCAAATAGCCATGTCTCTCTTTACAACACTAAAATACAACGGATATTCCCCTCCTTCTGATGACCTCCTTGGTTCATTCCTTTACAAATCTCTTTCCTATATTATCTTTGGACTAACTATTAAGTCATCAGCGAGTTCCAGTAATACCAGATCTCGTCGTTTATTTTGTTGCTGACCTTTAATAACTCCCTTCTATTGCTAAGGAATCCAATTTCAAGAACTTCCTCCCATCCAACATACACCATTCTCCCTCTTTCAATATTTTAAAATTTTTAAAAATATTTTAAAAACATGATCTTTCTTTAACTTTAGGTAAAGAATTAAAAACTCAAGTATTAAAACTTTTTGATATCATAAAATTGACATTTGTTTCATATCAGCTTCAGATATGCTTACCAGTGTTGCGGTAGAAATAAGGAATACAGCCACACAGCTTCAAAGAAAGGTGCATTCTGCATTCAGACCGGCAGAGTCCATAGGAATACACAGGGCTTGTTTCCAAGCTGGACTCTTCCATAAATCTACATTTTCTCTGTGAAACTGACAATTTTCTAGTTGCTTCACTTGATACTATTGACAAGACACCCACATCCAGAAACTGCAAAAACAATATAGAACATATCTCCATTAAATATAAATCAATCCTTTCAATTTAATTTGTGGATAGGTCTGTAAGATAGATTGAACATTTTCAAATTCGTTTTTTCACAAAATAGACAGTGATTTTTCACAGAATTTATTTTCTATAAACTAATGCATAATAATTTATTTATTTAATTAAGATAATTTTTTTATAACTTTATATGAATTCCAAAACCAGCCAAGTCCAATTTTTATGAATCGTTTTTCAACAAGATTATCCTTAGGTGGAAGAATTTTAAACATTAATTAAATCACATATAAAACAACCATACAAAAAATAAGGTCTCTTCCTAATTCAGTCTGACCTTCACCTTTATTGACCAGCTTTGAAAAAGTTTCAAAAATGGACACGGCTTGAATTGGAATTTTACACGTCATAGGTCAATAGGGTTTTTCATGAGGTATTTTATTTATATTTATTGGGTTTAAATTTCTTATGCACTCCAATTAGGTATTTCTAATTTTTCAATTTACTTACCTATTCAAACTAGAAAGAGAATACTTAATAGTTTTTGCGTTATTTTTCAAATAATGGTGAATCACGCGTACTGTAATCAAATCATTTTTGTTTTGAAAGTGCTGTGACAGACAAAAATTAAAAATAAATAAATACTTTATTGCTTATTACAACATATTTTAGGTCTTTAAAAAGGAATAGGGAGAATTAATACCTGATCAATACAATGATTTATAATGGATACTAATTTATAAGAATGATATAACTTTCTCAACATAATGTTTTACAAGTGAAAATTAAAAAAAAAAAAAAATGTGATGGGAGTGCTATTATATTTACTATATTATTTTATTTTAATTTTTGTTTACTTCAAAGACTTACTGAATTTTATTTTTGTATTAAAACCGATTTCATTGTAGAATAAAAAAGGTTTTACCATTGCTTCTTGGAGCCCAACAGGAAAAATCAAATTTGCTGAACCATCAACTGTTTCTTCACTGTCGTGCAAATAGGCCTGTCATAAAAACAAAAATAAAATATTAAATTGTATATTAAAAAATTGTCTCATTCAATAAGTAATTTTAAGAATCTTAAATGGTGTTTCATTTGCAAGACCAGTAAGAGAAGGATTTTATGCCCTTTCGAAGTTAGAGTACTATAAGTACATTCTCAGTCTGTCTTACAAAGTTTACAGGAAAAGACAAAATAACATTAAGTTCATTCCTGCCCCTTTTACAATGGAATACTCAAATTAGCTTTGGTTATAGTTTCAAATACGAGTACATACTGCTTGAAGTACATTCTGACCCATTTGTTTAACATTATATTTCACTTTCATATGTTCTTTTATCAATAGTTTTTTATTTTGAAATAATTTATATGTAATTGCTTTTAAAACCCTTTACAATTGCCTTGCTCATTTTAAAATTAATAACAATACAAATAAGTAAAATAATTCTCACCCAGGCCAGTATATGACTTCAATAAGTGACAAATGAGTGACAACATTAAGTTGTAAATTGTAAATGTATTTAAAAACATGACTTTTTGAGAAAGATTCATTCCTCAGGAAAGCAAAAATATTACTAGCATTATATCTTTGTTTTAACACTTTTAAATTTATCAACTATTCCTTTAATAAAATGCTTCTGTTTTTTACCCTTAATATGTATGATCTAGGTATGAATAGAAGTTAACTGTAGATAAAAGCAATTAAGTGCGTATTTCAATTGATGTGAAATTAAGAAAAAAACTTTTCTCAAAGGTTCTAAATACTCACAATTTTGCTCTCTATTTTCAAAAAACTTCAGGATAACTCCCAGAAAAATGCATCTATTACTTCATCCCTTAAGTATAATTTTCTAATTATAATTTTAATCCCTTTTCTGAGTTTATGGGTGCATTGTATTATGATGGAAACATTCCATGAAAGTGAGGTTTGAAATATTAATTTACATTACCACAAAAATTCATAAATAATGCGTAAAAAGTTTATTAAATGTAAATTTAATCAAGGAAATGCTGATGGGAGGGCTGCCAATAAACAACGATATATAAATAAAATATGAACAATACTTTTTTCTTGTATGCTGTGGTTTTGGCGTAAATTTTATGTCAACATTGTGACAATAAAGAATAAATAGCTATCTAGATCACTAATAGATAGATAACTAGTCATTGGCAAGTAGATAACATACCAAAATACTAGAAAAAAAAAAAGTGGAGGGGAAAAGTAATATTAAGTAATTTATGGTTTATAATTGATTTGCAGCCAATTTATTTAGGGGCCTAGCTGAGTAGAAAAAAAAGTATATAGTATGAAAAATTATAATAAAAATTAATGTTTACATTGAAGCTAACTCGTATGTCGTTAACCTGTACAGACAGTTCTGCGTCATCTAGCGGGTTACCATGTATGGGTATTACAGGTTTTATCAAGTTCCAATTATTGTCCATCCTGTACCTGAACATATACACAACCCAGAAAGTGAAATTTCAAAACAAGGATATTTTTCCTAAACTAAACTGCTTGTTCTTCCCCACCTTGGATTAGCGTAAAAAGCCAACTGTGAGTTGAGAGAATAGCAAATTCCCACTTCAGTCATGGACAAAGATAATTCTTGAAAGGTAGGGAGATTTGGGAGACTGTGGCTGAAGTTGACCCTCAAGTACATCAACAGCTCTTGGTAAGCAGAAGGTTCTAACTCATGGTCTTCAGGAATTTTACCGAGATTCGGGTACGTCCAGTTGGCCAAGGTGTTGAAGAACTGAATTCCTTTTTCTACGTCCTTTGGGTATCTTGTAACAAACACATCTATTACATTATTATAGGTATCATAAGAATTAAAAATCATAACCGATACTTACATAGATTTCGCTAATCTCAGAGCAGAGTTTTGATCAATCATCGGCGACGGACATAGACTCAGAGCCGGCATCGTGGTGTTCCAGTCCAGGTAATTTCTCTCAAGTGAGATTACCGTCGGATTCTTTTGGAATCGGTCCAAGGTAGAAAACGACAGCCAGTTCGCTACAAAGCATGCTACGAAGCACCAGACAACCCAGAAAGCTCTGCAATATTCCATTAAATGCAGTATTTAACTAATTTGTTTACCAATAAGTGGCGTTCCAAGGTCTTCGTATGCCACGGGTGGTCAATTTCTCAAATGTCTGGGACAATTTACTTCCCTTAGGCCCCTTTTTAGAGGTAGAGAAAACTTCTCAACCCCTTATAAAAATGGGAATAGATATTTTCTTTTTTGAAAACCTCAGATAACGGTGAATTTAAGGGATTGGTAGAGTTTGGGGTTATGCCACATTTAAAAAAAACAAAACAATATAGTTCATTGGATGAAGGATTTATGTGCAAAAGTGTTAGGTAGCAAAATCTGAATATTTCAAAATAACTAGAAAATGAGATATGAAGATGGTGGAGATGATATGTTACATTTTCTGGCTAAAATGTAAAAAAAAACAACAACATAATTTTAGTAGAGAAGTTTTCTCTACCTCTAAAAAAACATAAGCTAATATGACTAAAAAATGTGTTTTTTACATAACCCCTTCATCCACCAAACCCTTCTTCCATATTAAATTATCTATTTTTAAGTTTATTATTCATCTTTAAGCTAATTTAAGGGAGAAGATATCTCCCAAATCTTCAGCCCTGCTGATGACGTGCAAACTTCAATAATAGCTCGAATTCTAATAGCTTCTAAAATTTCCCCCCAATCGGCAGTCTTGCTTCTAAGGTGTCTGGAGTGGACGACCTCTTCCAACGTGGCACACCACTGTTACCAACAAAATCAATAATTCTCGTGATTTTTATAGACCAAAAAGTTGATTGTAACTGTTGTATATTATATTTAACAATACTCGTTAGTTAGTGATTTTCTTCTTTAATATTCAATATTTCATTTTAAAAAAATAAAGTTAAAACTTTAATTTGGTTAAATATACATTATGATCGAAAGGGAATGGCACAATATACGATCCTGTAACCAGTCTCACGAATTAAATACGAGTACTTTGTAAAGTGATTTTCAAAAGATTCTTTCCTGTTTCTGTATAACATTCCCCTATAATAGTCCCTATGTATCCAATATACTTCTTATTTTATCTATTAATCCTTAAACTAAGCAATTGTTTGAATTCTATTTATAACAATTTTTCAATTTGTAAAAGTTTAGTATACCAAAATGAAAATTGGTATGTAGTATTTTAAGATAGAATGAACTTCTTTGTTTTTAATAACATTGATTATAACTTCTAATTTAATTAAATAAAGTAATTAAAATTTACTAATAAAGATAAGGGGATGGATTTAAGTCAGAGAAATGTTATTAAAATTGTGATATTTACAATTTATTCCACTACATTATAAGTATTCATAAATTTATACTAGAAATCTTAAATATTTTTATTGTACTAATTTAATACCTCTCTAAGGGGTGGCAATTAGGTTTCAATGTATAGTAAAAACATTTAAGAGAAGAACACTCGAGGGAATGCTTGAGAAACTCCTGAACCCTGAACATTTTAACTGTGAATTTTGTCAATGACAAATGACACCTATTTTATGGCCGACATCAAGCTATCGAAGTATTAGATCTATCTCGTATATATTATATCAACAATGAATGGATGATTACAGCTAGTTTAAAATCGGCTGTTTCCGTGAAATGCAATTATAGGCCATCTAAATCGAATAGTGTAGGTCTATCTGTATATTATAGACAGATATATTGTTATTATTTAGGTCTGTCTATAAATACCCATCATAATTACTATCTTAGCTGACCCAATATAATTCCTAAATATACATTTTTTTTCTTTTAACCATAATGAAAATGATATTTTTTTTATAAGTCGTACGTAGAAATATAGATAGTTTCAGGGGTCACAGGCAATGTTATTAGCAGGGTTTGAAATCGATAATTAAAAAAAAATAATAATAAAAAACAAATCCGATCAAGATTTTTATCTGGAATTTTAAAATCATTTGATGATTTTTATTAACCCTCCTACCACAAGGTGGACTATCGGAACACATTTAACAAGGCGGTGCCGAATACAACACTTAGCTTTAAAAAGTGCTTTTTTCCCCAAATATTCGTGTCAATAAGGTATAATTACATAAATACAAATTAAAGAAGATTTAAATATTTACAAATTATGTTAGAAACTATTAGGAACAAATATTTTATTTTATCTTTATAGGAATAAGACCTTTATTTGGAACATTTATTTTTTTACTATATAGCAATTTTATAATTAAATATTATACACAGGATGGACAAATCACTCTTTTGTGTTCCCCACAGACACTTTTCTTGCACTTAGTGCACAGTTGATTCCCTCTGCGATTCTTTTTCCACCCACAGAAGGAACATTTTCCTGGTCTCACAGAAGTTGATGGAGCTGGTGATGCACAGTCTTCCGGTATTTTTTCTTCTATTATGTTGCATATTTCCTCTATGAGTGTTTTATTGATATAGTGATTTGTAATCCTCTCCTTCATATGTGGTGTAACGAGGGTAAAAACAAGTTTTTTTAAAAATTCAGCACGATAGGTGTTGAGTTTATTTCGCGGGACCGCATTTAGCTTGTGGATTACATAAGCATTCACTGCCGCAGCATCCAACAAACCATAGAAGTATCGCATGAGCCAGCGGTTTGTCATTCTTTTAACCGATTTTGCAAGGCAGAGTTTATCAAAAACGTCCACACCTCCTTTGGTAAAATTGTAGAATTCAACTAGCTTAACTTCGCTCGTGAAAAAATATTCATCAGCATCAGGATAATCTGAAAAATTATCACTAGACACTGCAGCATCATCATCCACATCGTCGTCGTTCGGTAAAATAATATCCTCTGTTTCGCTGGAAGTATTGTCCCTCCCATCTTCATCTGTCTCTTCAGCTTGTTGCCGAAGCAATTCTTGGAGAATTTCTTTATCTATAATAAACCGCTTATAATCTGCCATAATAGACTGCAAGACAACAAAAAATAATCCAGAAATAATTACGTACACTATGCCTAGGTAATAAAAAAAAAATGCCACGTATCACAAGCTGGTGTCGTATCTGACACCGGAACAGAGCGCGCCATAGTAAATCATAAATTAAGTAAGAAATTAAAGATTAGTGACTTAACTTTCCACACCACAGTCTTAAGGGTTACTGTTTACTAGGGTAATTCAAGGCTACAGATTCCCACCCCTCCTACAGCTTCCTATCCAAATGAAAACAAACAGAAGGTGTCGTATCCGACACCGCCTTGTGGTAGGAGGGTTAAGATCGATTTTTATTTTTGATCATAAGTTTAACGTAAAGATCAAAAATATATGTTTAAATGCGGTAAATAAGTTCCTGAAAAAGTACAGTGACATTATCATGCTGTTTATTACATATGCTTACTAGTTACGGTGATTACGACTCATCAGTGATGAATTTCATTTAATTTCTTAAATAATTTTAAGGAAGCTGCTAATTTTTTAATAAAGGTTAAACATCTAATTTTACTTGTTATTTTTTCAGGTTACACTATTTTTTTTATTATTTTTTTTTTTTTAGGTTATTCATAGATTCGTATTTGGAATAGTTCCTTTAAAATAAATAATAATTAGTAATTTATGTGTTTCCTTAACACCCTTTTCAAAACAAATCCGGTGAAAACAAACCCGGGGTACATTAGAAAAAAATTATATTTGTAGTGACAACCAATCAATTTTGTTAAATATATTAAAATCTTATTGCAATTCAAGATTTATGGAATACATTTTAACTAAACCATCTGGTTAACTGTTTGTACTTCTGATAAATTGTAAAACTTTGTAACTAGAAAAACCCATGGTAACACTCAATTTATTTATTGGTATTATCTGTAAAATGAAATATATACGCTAATTTTTATAAAAAATAACTTCAAATACGATGAAGATGGCCCAACAACAAAACCATATAATTTAATTGACTTGTAATGTTTTGTCGATGTTTACTAACTATGCAGAAGTAATTCTGAAAAAGACGACCTTACATTCTTCTCCAATTCACACTTTAGTTCCTTCAGCAGATCGATGTTCATTATGAAATAATGTAATTTAATTAGTTCAGTTTGTCTCCAAGTCGATCTAACCTTGCCACAATATAACTGATAAGAATCTTTTCCTGTCTCCTTTGTATTGAATTCTCTTTATTTCACCAAAATGTTCTGTACAGTCAACTTCATAATTTTACTAACGATATTTTTCATTGTGCTTCTCTATGATTAAATAGGACCCATGATCAAATAGGTAAGTTAATTTATAGCATTGGGAATTTTCAGCTTCTACATTTATCAAATTATTTACTATGCTTATTCCATAGGCTCAGCATTAGAAAATAAAGAATCTGAGAAGTGTAAGCCATTACTTCAACAGAATTGAACATGAGGTTTTCAGTGTATTTCTTATATATCTCATAATGAAACTATATTATCTATGATTGATTGGTTTAATAAAATTATATAATTTCATTTTAAATCAATTTCAAGCATCATATCCATTGTTAATTGTTATTTTGTCTTTCTACTTCAGCATTATTAATAAATAATTAATTACATTAAAAATAATATAATATAATGTATTATATTTTTAAATGTAACATATAATTATATCATATATGATGAAATTTGTTAATCTCATCATAATTGTATACATAATTTTTGATCATAATTGTATATTCACAGACAACAGTGTTACGTCAATAAAAGAACGTTTTTATTAGTCTAAAATCTTTTTTTATTTTCAAATCAACCCCTTTTTATTAGTTTAGCTGACTAAAAATGATTGTATCTAAGACCATAATAGCACCACTACAAATGGGTTCATTTCTGGAAAAATCACTTTACATTTTTTTGTGTATATTTATTACAATTTTTTAAATAAATACAGCTGAGAAATTTCAAAAAGAAATATTGACTTTATTAAACTTTTCTAATGATTACCACATCATAATATTACGAGAATTTCGTATCGTTCATTAATTATAAATTATTTATTTTTACAATATTTTAGAAATAATTTCTTTATTCAGTGACTAATTTCATTTATAAAAAATCTTTGGTCATTTTGAAGGTGGTTTTTGTCAGTTCAATTCAATAGGTTTGTTTGAGGATTATATATGAGGTAACAAATAGTTTATTTATAAAAGGAGCAGCTTAATCTAGAAAAGTGTTATGATGAATTATATATCAATAATACTATACTTAAACAACTATAGTGTTTAAGGTAAGCAATTTTGTCTCAACAATTCTTAACTAGATTTGTATAATTTGGTATTTTAATAAGCTGACATTTTCTCTGCAAAAAATACCAAAATAAGGTAGATATGAACACGCCATAAATGCTGAATAATTAACTTTTCAGGTATAAACTTTCCCAGAAGCCCATTTCCCAGTCTTTAAGTGACAGACTTAAAAGAATTTTTCCTGATTCTAAAAACAGGAAGATAATTGTTTAACTAAAACCACATTCTGGGTCTTTATGCTTGTTAAATAAATTAAGGCTAGTTATTTGAACAATATTGCAGTTAAATAAAAATGAACTATTAATGATCTTGGGTGGAAATTATTTCAACTTTTTTTTTTGTTATAGACACTTACCTTATATTGAAAACATTAGTTTGGAGTTGTGATTCAGATCTGCGGCTTGAAGAAATAGCTTATCATTGTTATTAATCTCTATAATGGGAATTAAACTTAATTTTAGAAATCAATGTTAAGGAATACCATAGGAAGCATTGCAAAGGTATACTGAAAATAAATGGATCAATTACATAGGATCAGAATATAAACAAGTAAAACTTTTAAAATCAGCTATTTATCTTGAAAGAGCCCGGGTACATATGTAAACATATTTGCGTACATCTTATAAATCTTATCCATCATCAAATTACAAGAAGAACCATTCAAAAACTAATTTAGAAAAATATCTGTTTCTTTTTAAATAATTATTTTTTTTTGTTATTCTAATAAGCTATATTGAAAAAAATAGTCTAATTTGAATAAATGGAAAAAAAAAAATCTTGCACAATTATAAAATGGAAAAATAAATCAAATAGATACATTTAAGTATATAATATACAAAATAAAAAAAAAATATTGAAATAAATATACATTAATGATGATAACTTAGCAGAACCACTAAAAATATATATATAGTTTAAAATAAATACTTTATTATAACATAATCTGAAATTTATCAAAACATATTTCCTACAATATACACAATTCCAACTCAGCCTTATAATTAAAAACAAAGAAGAAAAAATTCGCTATGCATTTGCAACACTTTAGCTCCAATAAATAAACCGAAAAATCTATTTCGGGAAAAATATTGAAGCACACAATTACAGATTAATATCTAAACGTCACATATGAGATTCACTGATTAAAAAAATATAGGCACATTTTTCATTAGAAAGTACTTTTTAAATTACAATTTTTACATTCATCACTAAAGCACACTTGTCTACTAAGTGGGGCTTATGTTAAAACAAAACAAGGTAAGGTTTTTGCTTATCAGTTCAGAGATTGTCTTAAAATCAAAACAGATTAAAGATCGACATTAAAGCCTTTCATAGGTGCAATACCAGCACATTTTTGTCTTCATAAATAAAATATTTAAGGACATTCAATGTATGTATAGAGTATACATGAAATAAAATAAGAGCTCTGCATTTCTTAGAAAGGTATATGTGCAAAGTTTCGGTCTCATGTTAAAATATTAACTTTACAAACCATTCTTCTAATCTAATGCTAAGGCTGCAGTTTTATTTTATTAAAAAAAAAAAAAAAATCTTATGAAATCAAAACTTTAAATAAACTATTTTAAAAAATAAATTATAGGAAAAAATCAAAGAAATTTTTTTTGTTTTTTTTTTTACACAAAAAATACAAAACTATTAACAAATAATACAACTGCATAAAAATAATGTAATAAAATATAATATCAATAACATATTAAATCTAAATTTTAAATCCTATATTACAAATGTATTGTTAAATTAATTTTAGTAAAGTAACAACAAATCTTATTACTAATAAAAATATTTCAAAAATGCAAGGAGTTAAATCACACTTGTATTGAAGTCAGTTTTCAAAGTGTGGTGACTAATATCTTTATACATATTATACAAATTTTTATAGATTATATATAAATAATGGGCCATTCAATATCAAAATGAATTTTCAAAAGGTTATTCTGCCCAAAATAAATAAATACCTATTACATAATTTTTGACAAGGAAGGCATGAAGTGTTTCTCTTCTTTTAATTAAAAATTTACTACCTTACCTTACAACTAAATTTATATATATATATATATATATATATATATATATATATATATATATATATATATATAATGTGTGTGTATATATAGATAGGGCATCACAGAGAGTTCCGTATATTCCACTCCAACTTTTGTACATTCTATACATTTAACTTAATGGAATATTATTTTATAGTTACGACCAATAAAACTATGATTTACATTAAAAAAAAAAAAAATGAGACAGAAAAATTAAATAATATAGTACATCAATAATAATAACAAAATTGAGAGAGATGAAATTATTATTGTATATAAAAATAAGAAAAGAAAAATGAGCATATTGTAACACAGATTATGTTGTTTTATTAAAAAAAATTCTTAAAGTAAAACCTAAGCAGTAAAATCTAAGCTCGTCTTTACGCGAGGCCAATAGCTGTACTGCCACTTAACACTGTACAATTATCTTTTCTTTAATTATATAAGATGTAAATTTTACTTACAAGGAACAAAAATAATATTTACATCGAAAAAAAAAAATATATATATTTGGAAAATATAAAAAAAATTACTTCACGCTTATCAAATATATATGTTACCGCTAAAATAGAATTAGTTCACAATATGTACAAAAGCTATATATATGACTACAGTAAAGAAAAAAAATTAAAAACATTCACTCTATTAAATTAAAATTTGCTATTGCTTTTACCAACATATAATCACATCATTTAGAAATTCTTCATATGAAATAACTATAAAAGCTACTCAGTAAAAAAGACATGAGTTAATAAAATATAAATAAAAATCATTTTTAAAAAATGTGTGAATAACTACTGAAACAAATATATTAAAGAAATATTAAATTTTATACAATTAAAAAAAAATAAAATTTTTAAGAAAATATATTTAAATAAGAAGTAGAGTTCAACAGAAAGAAAAGAACTGCGATAATATGTACAGATGTAAATGCCTTCAAATCACAGCCAAATCGTGACTACTATCCATCTATCACTATCTCATTACATTATTTCATTCAAAATATAGTTCAGAAAAATGTAAACAGCAATCCAAACAATATCATAATTATATATATAAACATATATACATATAAATCCAATTACACAATTTAGCGGTAACATATACCAAATTTAGTTCATTTGTCAATTAAAAAAATACAACTAAATTTGGAAGCGGAGTGTTTCATAGTTCAAAATTTTCGATTGTTCCGAATTTGATTTCAAATACTGAGAACAAACAATTTTGAAAAATATACTCATACAAGGTCGCATCATATTGACAGAAGATTACATAACAAATTTTATCTCTGAACTGTTGAAACTACTAACTGTCCCTGTTTGGGTGCTTCGCAAGTAATCTTCTCGGCCAAGGCAAAGGCCAATTGTACTGCCGTGGCACAGGGCCCTCCACATTCCCTTCGAAGTAGCAAAACGGTTTGAACCACCATGATCTTGATAGCGCATTTCGACTTGATGCTTGCTGTAAATAAAGAAAATAATTTTTTAGAAATTGGTCAACCTAATATGAAAATATATTGATCAATAATAGTATTATAAACAGCATTTAACTCCTCTTTATTAAAAGTACAAACTTGTTACATGTTTCGGGGAACAAGGTCCCATCATCAGACTTTAAATCAATTTCTTGGTGTTAACACACCGTGTCTGTTTTTCTTTTACATAGTCAATTATTGACTAAATAATGCTAAAATAAATGCTCCAACAAAAAATATAGGCAAAACTGAATTTTTTCAATAAAACTAATATAATAGGGCGTATAAAAAAAAATGACCGTTTTATTAAATTCCAGAGTTCAAAAGTCTGTAAATATCTTAATGCTATTTATTATTTACCAATACTTAATAATCCCTTTAGAGCATTCTCTAAGCTTGTTTACTGACACTAGACTTCTTCAAAAAAAAAAAAACCTCAGCTCAGTTATTTATTGCAAAGAAGAAACATGACAGTGTCCTACGAAGCAATGAGCCGCTGAAGCAACTTGTGAAATTATTAAATATGAAGGGGAAGGTGTCCTTGAAGAGCGCACTGCGCAGTGTTTGAAAAATTTAGAAGTGGAGATACGACGTTGGAAAGGAAGAAGGGCTCCGGGTGGCCATTAATGGATAATGATGAGGTTCTGAAGGAAGCTGTTGAGTCAAATCTGTCCACAAGTACTCGCGAACTTGCCAGGGAGTGTGGTGTGTCGAAAGATACTGTTAGTCGCCATCTTCTCTCCATGGGGAAGGTGAAAAAGACCTGTACACTGGTCCCTCACGAACTTACTCAACATTCAGCTAAGAGGCTAGAAATTTGTGAAAATTTATTGGAAAATCCTTCTGACATGAGATTTTATCAGAGGATAGTTACCTGTGATAAAAAGTGGGTTTACTGGCGAAATCCGAATACCCATAAGAAATGGCTAGATCACAGTAAAACTGCTTTACCGGTTGCTGCTAGAGGGCACTTTGAAAAAATCCATGCTTTGCGGTTTTTGGAACTTTGAAGGTGTTATTCATCACGAATTGGTTCCTGATGGATGCTCTATGAGTTCTGAACTCTACTGCGAACAATTGGAAAGATTGTACACAAAGTTGTCAGAGCGTTATCCTGCTCTGATCAACCAAAAAGGAGTTTTATTCCAACAAGATAATGCTCTTCCACACACTTCCCGTCGAACCAAGAAAAATTTACAGAACTTCAAGGGTTTGAACTCCTGCCTCCATCCACCATATAGTCCAGACCTCGCACCTTCGGATTACTACTTGTTTTGGTCCATGGCCCATTTTCTTCAAGGGAAAAAAATTAATAATTTTGCGGAAGTTGAAAATGCTGTCCAAGAGTTCTTTGACAGCCATCCCAAGGAATGGTATCAGTGTGGCATCGAGCAATTAGCTAGCAGATGGGTAATGACGGTAGATAAGAATGGACTATACTTTGAGTATTAATTGTATTTTATATCAAAGAAATAATAATACAAATATTTGTTTATAAAACTCATTTTTTTTAATACACCCCATTAGTTGCTAAACAGTAGTTCCTAGTGACAAACGTTACATAACAAAAAAAATTCTAGTAACCGCCTCAGATGGCTGAGTAAGCTAAATCATAGTTTGGTAAGCAGTCTGTAACCCTATTACCCTATCACTATCAAGATAGTACTTCCAATATTCTCTGTTATTCATTATTCTTCTCATATTATGAGTAATAATAGCATTTTACATTACGGTAACATTTTTGAAAAGAAAAACTGCTCAATGCAGCCCAGCAAAAGTATGAAGGACAGAGATTGGCTGATAGTTATATTTGCTCATAAAATGCCAACTAAACAGTTCTATCTGGAGGCCTTTCAAATCAAATTGTCCGTAGACACAAATTCTGTAATTTCCACTTGCTTTAAATCAAATGAGGAGTTATCTTTCAAAACTGAACATGTCAATTTCAGAAAATTGTTAAAAAAAGAGCTAAAAACCTCTTCCAGTCCTACCCCAGCTATCAAATCCAAAACAATTATATTCTTTAAATCCGTCCTAGATGTTTACTGATGAAAATAAAGTATAGTCGATTTTTTTATCAGAAAAAAATAAATTAATTGAATTATTACTAATAATCTAAATGGAATTTTCAAAAGAAGGACTTTAACTATTATTAATACAGTTATTTGAAGTTAGATTGAATATTACCTTCAGATACTTATGGTTTGCTAACGTGTGATACATCCAGAAGAGACGTGTGGTAACGTAATAAGCAATGAGTACATCAACAGTGTAATGACCTCTTGAAAGTAGTACAAAGAGGACACCTGATATCGAAGCTCCCCACGAGCCCCAATGAAGTAAAATACATCGTTTCGGAGAATCTGAAAATCAAAAATAAATGGACATATTTACAATAAGATGATAAATCACAAGGCCTTATCATTAAAGATTAATCACTTATTAAGCAATTTAATTTAACTAAATAATAAGATCTATAGCAACCTATATTATATTATGTATATGTATATATATATATATATTATATATATATATATAAATATATATATATATATATATATATATATATATATATATATATATATATATATATATATATATATATATATATATATATATATATATATATATATATATATATATATATATATATATATATATATATATATATATAATAAAAAAAAAAAAAAAATATTAAAGTAACAATAAAACAGTGCCAAAATTGAAAATAGTAGCAATCTAGGCTACAGATGTATTTACCTCGTTTCTACAGCAAATATCATTTATTCGATGTTCAGAGAAAATATAAAGCGAAATAAGAAACTGAATAAGATCAATTTTAATGCCAATTTTGACCAAAATTAAAACTAAAAAAAACAACTTTAATAATACAAGTATTGCTTGATTCCATAACTTACATTCATTGATAATAAGCGAACACATTATTAGGATTACTGTATGGCCACTGTAAATAAAGTCTCCACAGTAAGTGTGTTTTCCGTTGATGGAGAGACCAAAGCCAGATATAAGCTGGAAGACTCTCTTGGATATGAGAATAACACTGGTGCTATTTGCCTTAGGAGAGCAGTAATACGTTGTGCTCGACATGGGAAGGACGGTGACATACATTGTCACAGATCGCATCATATACAGTACACCTACTATAAGGAATACTCGCCTAAATACTATAAACCTGAAACAAACAAAAGATTATTTACCAACATCCAAAATATTAAATTAAGTAAACAATATATTGTGAAATTATATGTTATTTTTAAGTAAATATAACAATTTCTTTTATTGATTATGTAACATTAACATACTGATGTGTTTGTAACTTGATGATAAAAGTTTGTTATAAATAATAACACATTCACAGCAGATATATAATTTAATTAAAATAATTTTATAAACTATAATTTTTATTATATTAATTATTTTATAATTAAAATAATTATGCTAAACTAATAAATGAAAAATAAAGATACCTGTGCCTATGAAACACAATGACTAGGAAGGTAATGTTGGTCGATATCATAATAATGACCTCCGATACATCCAAAGCCCAAGGCATCGTTGGGACATTGTCCAGCACTGTGTCAGGAAGTGGAGGATATTTATCTTTATCTGGAACTCGCTCGTGAACCATAGCTAATGATGTTGTAGTCAATATGAAATTAAAGGCCAAAAACAGGAAGGCTAATAAAAAAAAAAAAAAAAAAAAATTAGTTTTTAATTAATATGAAAATTTGCCTTTTAAAATCTTATGCTAGACATAGATATGAGCCATATAAATTATTAGTGGAAAAAATCACATTCTGTTTACTTGGTTTATTGTATAAGTTCAGAAAACTATAAAATGTTGTGTCATATTATCAAAATGACAGAATACACTTTCAAAAAGGCCAATTAGAATAAATTGAAAATTTAGATCTTTCTACTAGAACTGTTGAGATTTTGCAAGCTACTTTCACAGAAGATATTCAAAATTATGGTATAAATTCCACCCGTTAATTTAAATGGTGGTGGAAAGACAAATGTGGTGCCCACCGAATTCATCACTCAATATTTTTTTTCTCTTAAACTATGTGACTGTTTCACTGAGAAAAGTTATCAATAATACAAGATAATTTTCTTAAAATTTGTATAAGTGAGCTATTCCTTACCAATAAATGTTTTCCATTTCTCTTTAGGGTACCTGGGCTCTTCACGATGAGGTCCAGGCATTTCAATTCTAATAGCACCGTTAGCATTGACGATCTCGATCCTTTTGAGGTCATCATCATCTTTTTCCTCATCATCATCTCTGAAAAATAACAAAAATTATTTGAACTAAATAAAATTGTAACAAACAATAAACAAATAAAGTGCTAAAAATGAATCATAAGACAACTTAATAAAATATTTTAACATTAAATAAACTTAGACATGATTTCAAATTAAACTGATTATTTTATTTTAAAAATAATGCCCATGTCTTCATTTTATTATTCATTTATTATATTATTATAATACTTGCTTCACAATCAATTTTATAGTTTAGTTTGCTGAGAACAAACTCACTTTGCCCTGGCCTGGTAAGTTCGTTGTGAAAAATTTAAAGAAAAATAATCTGTATTCTGGAATACATTGTATCTAAGAATAACACAAAAATATAGTAAAATGATAATATTTTCTGACTGCATTCTTTTCAGAAAAAGACTTTTATGTATTATAATACAAGGTACTAACTAATAAATGTAGAAAGCATAAATTTAAATTAAAAACAGATCTCCAAGTAAAGATATAAAAAAACATAAAAAAAATAAAAATAAAAAATAAACACAATATACCCAAGAGAATAAAAGAAAAAAAATATATGTTTATACCTTAACTTAGATTAAAAAAAAAAAAAAAAAAAAAAAAAAAAAAAAAAATCAAACAACTGAAACAAATGAAAGGAAAAAAAAAATACTATAATTTTCTTAATTGATAAACAGTGCAATAAATAAAATAAATATACACACACACACACACACACACACACACACACACACACACACACACACACACACACACACACACACACACATATATATATATATATATATATATATATATATATATATATATATAACCCTGTTAGTTTCTCAAACCTTATTGAGCAAATTAATTAGAAGCGATTTGACTGAACTAGAACAAAATAACATTTTAAGGGGAGACAGATCACGACGTTAATGGAAAAATCAAGAAAAGAAATCTGCAATAATACTGTTTTAAGGAAAGGATATGAAGGTTGCAAGATTGAAATCTTTTAGGTTCAGGAATGGACAGAGAACTTAAACTGCAGGAGACAGCAGAAAGGATGGCTTATGTTTATTAATGATACAGTAAAGAAATCACTTTCAAGGCATCTAAAGGTGTAAAAATGGTAAAGCTTTGGGAACAAGAAAAATGAAAAAAAAAGAGTACGAGTTTAAATCATCAAGTGAAGCAGGGATGACTGTAGAGAAAGAGGATCTAGGAAGGATAGAGGGAGAGAGTTGGATAAAAAGTTGCCTTTTTGATTAAAATCAAGAGCAGACATAAAGGGCTTTGTGGAAAGAGGATGAATCTGCATACCAGATTCTAGTCTGTGCCATGTTATGGAGCACGTAGTAAGTTTTTAAAGAGTTCCTAAAATTTAAAGGAGTGGAAAACAGTTGAGTGGAGTTGAAATGAAAATAATAAAACCAATCATGGGAGTCTTTTTGAAAATACTGTTTAAAATACTATGAATACTATGAATACAATATTCTTCCGGTAGGTTGAAACACTCGTTTCTAAGATATGACATGAGAATTTTCAAAAATGTTACCTCTTTCTCTAAAGGAACATCAGGCAAAGTGCATTGAGTAGTAAGGATGTAAATATATAATATTGAGATAAAAACAGTTATTTTAATCATTTTTATTTCTCTGTAAAATTCATCATATCTTAGAATTATTTTAACTTAAGTAAAAATTGAACTATTCTAAAATAATTAATATTGTAAAATAATTGAATGATTAAAAATAACTGTTAGCTTCTCAAAATGATATAGCAACATTCCTTCCATTGGATACACTTACCCCAAGTCCTTTTCTGTCTGAAGACGCAACATCTTAGATACAATAAAGGCGGTCAATAGTGAAATAAAAAATCTGCGATGAACTCTATTTTTAGGAGAAAAAGAACACTTCATAGAGTGGAATTCACTCATCCTGTCTTTTTTAACTAACAAAGACTTGGTGTACAAACATATACTAGCAATATACAAACCATAGTTTCTGAAACTTTATCCCCACACTGCCTTGATTCAAAAAAAAATCCATTTAATGAAACAGAACTAATTTAAATTTTGAAAAATACCAGGCTTGGTAGATTGGCTTGAGATTAAGAACATTTGAAACTACATTTAAAAATTTACTTTTTTAGTCATAAAAACATGATGTCACTGGATTGATTAACAAAATGTTCAACTAATCTATTCAGAAATTGAAATTTTTTTCAATTTTTTTTTTTTTTCCTTAAACTTTTCATAAACATTTTTCAAACTATCACACATTTCATTCAATCAATCATATTTTTCAGTAAATCTGTTCATAAATTTAAATATTTTTCAATCCATCTGTTCTATTTCATTCAACAATAAAAGAAAATCAAGAGAATAATTTGACCAAGGAAGTTTTTTGTAGAGTTAAATTTTTTTCTTCCTTTCCATCAAATCTTACATTACACTGAAGAAACTTTTGGCACCAAGGATTCCACTATCAATGGTTATCACAGTCAAATTACAATATTATTTTATTTTATTTTTGGCTAATATCTGTCAATTCAGTCTATATAAACAAATTAGTGATTAACCATGTATAACATAAGATGTGAGAATGAATAAGACAATGTAATTTAGGTTTTTTTAACAACTAAATTAAGTTTGGAAAGCCAATAAAAGTATAAATAAGAGAGAAATAACAATTTTAAATTTAAAAATTATGCAATGAGCCTAAAGTGAAAGAAAAATATATAAAAATTTACAGTTTATTTGAGAATACATGTGCTATTTTTTATTTTTATATTTATTTTTTTTTGCCCTCAAATAATTGTATTAAAAAATTAGCGTTTCTTAAATGTTAAGATATTAGGTATTAGTTAATTAGGGATGGGTATCGTAAGAAAAATATCGATATTCCATAATTTTTTGAGCTCTGAATATCGATACACGATATAGCATGTTGTTTTTTTTTGTTAAATGACATTTTAAAATTTCCGATCATGTTACAATATGATATTCCAGTTTATTTAATCTTTTTTGTTAAGTTATTTTACAAATTGAATAGAAAAAAAAATTATTTAAAGTATTTCAAATTTAAAAGTAGTTTATTATGAATTAAACAGTAGGCAGCAGGTACATATATTTAAATGTGTATCACGTGCTGATGCAACCTGTACCAGTCTTGCCAACTGTTTTTTTTTTTTTTTTTTTTTTTTTTTTTTTTTTTTAATTATTCTATGTTCAGTCAATTTTTTTATTTTTAACCCAAATAAAGGTTTAAGAAGTAAGCCGAAACGATGACACAATCAATTAATAACATTTACTGTATTTTTATTGACAGAACCATGAACGGTTTTCTCCACATATTATTTGATAATATTTTAAAATGTATTATTTAAATTTTCTGATCACATATTTATAAAAACATCAAAAGAATATCATATTATTTTAACTAGTCTTTATGCGTGGTAATCATTCATAACAAACAACTCTTAAATCACAAACCGATTAATGTAATCCTTAGAAAGGAAACAAAACAATGTGGACACGGAAATAAAATGGAAATATTTAAGAAGAAATAGAATAAATATTAATTAATGAAAAATATAAAATATAGCAACTCGAAAGTATAGGATTGTTTTAATAAAATTATTTCCATAAAATAATGAATTTATTGATGGGGTTCAACCATAAAACGTAGGAAATTACCATAAATGATCCTGTTGGAAAGTAAGCCATAACATAAAAAAAAAAATTTAAAATCGAATATGTATTTACTTTCACGCGGAAGTAAAGAGGAGATTGGAAGAAAGGTGGTTTGGACTGTTTCTTTCTTTTTTTTTTTTTTTTTTTTTTTTTTTTTAGCAGAAAAAAAACAGGTTTGATAGCTTTCGTCAAATTATAAAGCTAGGGGACTTACCTTATATTAATAAAGCACGAACATACTTTTAGAAGCAACAAATTATTACCAGTACTATACATTATATACGATTTTTAATTTCAAAAGTATGATAAATATAGAATAAAGGATTTCGCAAACACTATCACTAGATTAAAGACTGACAAAGTTGCCGGCGAAATGAAGATGAACGGTGTATTATTTATACAGTAGGACCAAGCTAACACGACAGACGACAAGTATATTTTTAATCCCTCTGAGATTTTTATTTATTTATTAATTTCTTTTATTAATATTAATCACAACTGAATTTTGCTACTCAAAACGTATTACGGAACGTTGATCCAAAACTTACTAGTTAAAATTTTCGTGAAACCAACCTTTATACGTCGAATTCTAGTATAAACAACCTTAACTTCCAATTTATCGCGTATCTAATCATTAAAATAAAAATCTTTCGAAACATTTGTGGGGAAAAAACAACAAAAAAAAAAACCCTAACTAGATATCAATCCTTTCATAGTAAGCTCCATAACCACTCAAATCCCCAAATTTCTCAACTTGCTTCCTACACCATTCCTGATAATCCTCCGAGGCGTCTGAAAAGAAGATGGCCCAGAGACCTTCTAGTGTAGAATTGTTATTAAAGTGCTACTGATGAGTAGTTCGTTACGAGTTTTGTCACGTTATTGTAATAGGTAACAGCACATTTACTTGATGTATAAATATTGTACAGTTGTAAATTTCAATAAATTATTTAAAAAAAAAAAAAACATTTTTAACTCCTTAGCCATTTTTTAAATTATTCCTAGTAACTTCCGGGTCCTCTCATTAAAAAAAATCGAGGAGTTTATCCAATGCGGGATTCCTTTTTGATTTGTTATGGAATTATGGGTCTGTGGTTTACTACAAACACGGAAGCTTTTTGTACGTTTCCATGAAATATGTTACAACTTCTCCTGTAGCCATTGTTTAAAGAAGTTAACACTAACACTACTGTGAATAGACTGTTCCTAAAATGGCAAGATTCCCAATTTACGAGCGCTCTATCGCGCCACTCCATCAGGAATCCTCACTCAGGATCGGTGTGTGGAGTGATGGATTTGGAGTGGAACGATGGACTCCTGAACCGGATGGAATTCCAAACACTCCACATCGCTCCAAAAAATCAACTCGATTTTTTGGATTAAAGCCATCGTCAGTGGCCAGCTTAAGACAAGAAAGTCAAAACATCAATTGGGTGAAATTTTATGCCTCTAAATGTATAGTTGTAATACATACCTTCACTTGAACTGCAAAATCTCATTTCATTTTTAGTGATGGATATTTTGAGAATTAGTTAAAATCTGATAAACCAAGAGAGGCATGATGATTATTAAATTTCGTATGTTATGTGACTTGTAACTCTCAGTTTTGGAAAGTTTAGGGTGAAACCTAAGTTTACAGAGTTACTAAAAATGAAGTTGCGTTGTTTTATATTTAATATTTTATATTATTAATTTGGCTAACCTGTAGAAGTTGGTGGTGGCTTGGGGACAGACTCCGTTGGCGGCTAGTAGGGGCTGCCGCTGGTAGAGGTCGCTGTGTGTCATCGCCGCGCTGGTGCTGCTCTCCACTGGTCCGGCCCCGCCGATGCTACCGTAGTCGTTATGGCTCCCACCGCTCTTCCCCTCTAGCACCATCCTGCAGTTTGGAAAATTATAAATATATGCATTTGATAGTTGCAAATGGTTCTTTGTACAATGTAAACAATGCCCCAGACTTCGAATAGTCTAATAGGTTAACTACATTTAGGAAGTACCATGCAGGCCAGTCAGGGGTGCATTAGTGCATTGCATACCTAAAAGTTAAGAGAGATAATTAAATGCACTATTATTAGTACAGACATGCTTCCTTTCAATTGGGATGTTGCAATACTAACATTTATTAGCTATATGATGGTTCGGGGAAGTACACAGTAGAGTTGTGCATCAAGATACCCCAATAAATATTGTAAGCCTTCAACAAGGCTTGAAGAAAAACATAGAGATGTGATAGAAAATTAATTTAAATGAGATTAGAAATAAAGACAAACAGTATGAATTAAAAAAAATAAAATTAATATTTACAACTGTATACAATATATATATTACGTAAATATGGGGAATGTGATTACAATGGCATGTCAGTAACTTGTGTTACTCATTAGTAGCACTTCAGTAAAAGTTTTACCCTAGATGGTCTACAGTCCATCTTTTGAGACACATCTTAGGGTTTTAGAGTTTACAATGAAAGGATCTAGTTTAGGCTAAATTAGCAAAACATGGAACATTAAGATCATTATGATTGTATGAATTGGAAGGTTTAGTGGAGCCCCAAAGCTCAACAAGGTATGTATGTCCAAATAAGTGTAGTTACAGGTTTCTTGTAATTAATCGGAAGGTCTGAACGTTTGTCTAGTAAATGTTGAAACGAAAACGACGAGCAGTTTCTTGAAGTTAAACTCTTTTACATTAATTTTCTGTTATATCTCTTTGTTTTTCTTCAAGCGCTAATGAAGACTTGCAATGTAAGCCGAAACGTCGGCATGGTAAATTAATACACTGACATAGCGATTTCTTGACACCACACTCCATCTACTTCCTCGTATATTTCTACATTTAAATATATTACATCTATCTGATAGTTTCATCGATTGCTATTAGATGAGTTATCATTAAGGATTATTAGATGGATGATTAAGATGGAGTTTACAGAGTAGTTGGAGTAGTTTACAGTACTCATTTCCACTCGCTAAATTATATCAAACATAAAACTTCAAGATAATTTCCCTCAATTTACGTACAGGATTTCAGATTTTATCGGCAATATCACAAAGCTCTTCAAACATTAATGCCCATTTATAATAATTAAAATTAACAATAAAATAACGATTATAAAAATAAAACATGAGTTAATAGTTTATCAATAAAAACTAAGAGAAACCTTCCTAGCTATAAGTAAATATTGTCATTCGATACTCAATAACATTTTCCAGTAAATATTGACATTGAACATTGAATTATCAGATAATACAGTTTTAGTGACGTTAACCACCGCAGTGGGATAAAGTAACAATACTTGTATTGATGTTATAAATATTTTTTTAATCTTTTTTATTTTATATGACATTTACATTGTCTAATAATTTAATTAACCAAATGACAATAATAATTTGCCTTCAATAAGTGAATACAAAATGCACAAACAAAACTGATTTGAATGTCTAGTACTCCTGTTTCAATGTTTTTAGTAAAGACCTATTATTTGATTTAATTATGTTTTTTAGATATTATTTAGGAGGCTGTGAAACATCAAATTTAATTACGATTAAAATGAATTCATAATTTAAAAAATATATTAACTCTACCACATGAAGAGATTTCCGTGCGTTTAATTTATTTATTTTCAAACCCATATTAAAAAAAAATATTTAGAGGTCTAAATGTAAATAATATTCGATTTCTTGTGATCTAAATTCTAGATGATTGATTCATCCCCACAACTATGTGAAATTTCTTTTTAAATTGTTTTAAGATTTATTTTCACATTCCAGACTTAAAAGAAAAGAAACTGCACATCGTTTCTGATTTATACCATACTCTAAAATTTACTCAATGTTCCATATATTTCTAATTTAACCCAAACTGGATACCTATCCTTTCATAGCGAACTCCATATCCACGCGAATCCACTAGTCTCCCAACTTGCTTAACACTCAATTCCCTATAATCCTTGAGGAATCGGAAAAGAAAATGGACAAGAGAACTTCTAATGTAGAACTTTTATTTAAGTGCTACTAGTGAGAGGTTCTTTACATAATATCGACATATCATTATAAATATTAATAAAAAAAAAAAAAAAAGATTCATTTTTTAGTTATTAGAAATTTTCCTTGATATATTCTTCATTGTTGTATGATTTAACTGGAATTAATAATGCCCTCAGTAGAATAAAATTTGTTATTGTCTGTACAACCTTAAATATGGTAAAAATAAAATCGATATCGTTCAGATTTTCAAGAACACGCAAAATGAATCTAGGATTTCACGATTGTGAAGAAAATATTACCTTTTAAAAATAACTAAAAATAAAAACAGCTGTAAGTTCATAGAAGAAGGATTCAAATCGAGAAAAATTCAAAGATTCATAAGATAGCAAATTGAATCTCCAACATTGGGGCATAGGAATTAAAAATAGATATTCGATAATTCCTACATCGATCTTAAGAAAAAAATCGATGTTTCCAACACAACCGTCTGTAACACAAATATATTTTAGATGGATTTGTTGATTTATGAGGGATCAGTATCATTGATTTTAACAAATAATGTCAATAAATCTTTATTTAGCTGCCAAATGCTGTTTAGCCGAAACATAAGGTTGATGTTCATCATTAGGACTACAGAACAAATATGCAATATAAAAGTAAATAAGAAAATTTATTTTTTTATTTTTAAAGAATAAGTTAAAGTTAAAGAGGTTATTGTATTGAGGATGAGTATGAAAAAATGACTGTTTTCTTTGTATTAGAATTTCGAATCGCAATTCCTCTGTTAACGGAAGACTTCAGCAGCTTGGACGACTCGTTTATTATGTGAATTTAAGGATAAACTTAAACAGAGTGGACGGTTTAAAAATTTAATGAAGGTGACGTAAGCCATGAAAGGAAATCAGGATCAGGGCATTTCAGTAGCCATCGATGAGACTTCAGCAGTTCCATCGATTCAGAGTTCTATTCGGCACAACTACAGAGAATGTAAGATGTCAATATCCAAGTCAACAGAAAACCTTGTCTCGACGAGATAACGCCAGGGCCTGCACCTCTCTCTATTCAAAAAACTTCTGAACCGTGCTTCTGACTCACCCAGCATATAGTCAAGATCTAGTACCACCAGGCAATCATCTGCTCAGATCAGTGACTCATTTCTTTCGCGGGCGGAAAATCATTCACCAACTTAAATGAGGTAGAGGATGGGGGAAATCGAGTGGTATAATAAAATAATTCTACAAAATGGCGTCAACGCGTAAGGCACAATGGCTTTTATTTCGATTTTTTAAAATCAAGAAAGTAGTAGAAAGAAAAAAAATCTTAACTTATACTGAACAATGTTTCTGAAATCATCCTGTTAGAATAAAAAACAAAAGCTGATGAAAACAAAAGTTAATATAAAAATAAATACAATACGATCTCGAAAATCTGACACATATGGACCGGGAGAGTTCCGGATCACCGAAAATAGTGGATTACTGGATGTTGAGAAAAAAAAACCATAAGAAATTACAAATTCTTTCATTTTTAACAAATATTTAAAAATTATTTTCAAGAACAAAATCTATATATGCAGACCTACTTTTGTGGCACACGACATGAAAGTCAGACGATCTTTTTAAAATTTTCTGCCGGGTGCCGAATCCTTATTATTGAAACAAAGCAAGCAAGATAAAATATATTTTAAATTATAAATGAAGTTATTTTTGATGACATTTATTTTATTTATTGGCAATTTAATACTGACTGATCCATCTTAAATCGAATACTCCAACATTGATCCTACATTCAAAAAATATACTATTTCTATGTTTTAGTATTTTTTTTTCCTCCCTAAATAAATTTTGAATAGTATAATAATGTAAAGGAAGTAAAATTAATTTATAATAAAAACGTAAAAAGAATAAATCTAAGAAATACGTTCAAGAAAATGTCGGTAGGGTTGGTAAGATTGTAAACGAATATAAATATAAAGTATCAGAGATTAGTTAAATAATAAAATATGATAATAAATATTGTAATAGCTAAACAGAAAAGATTTTTATTACAAAATAAAAAATATAGAATATCAATCCATTAATATTTTGAAGGCAGCGACTTTCTGCTGTGATTAAAGATGGCGCGACAATGATATATTTTTCATTCTTTTTACTTTAAATATGTTTAACAGATATGATTTAATAAATCCTTTCACCTACTTCTAGGCCTATCTTACAGGTAGAAACTTTAATCGAGTGATCATATATTCAGTTTTTTTTTTTTTTAGAGACATTTTCTTCGGATGCTTGATTCATTTTCTTGAAAACCTCGAAGATTTATTATATTCCTTGGTAAACACCATCTCTCTTTATATGTGTAGAAAAACAGGAAAGTCAGGTCTTGTAAATTCCTATTTTAAAATTCCTGGACTGTAGTCAAGAAGCGGGAAACTTTATGTCGTTCGATAACGACCTCGTCTTTTTTTTTATTCTCGAATTTATTCCTCCTTAAACTTAGTTGCTGAAAAAATAACGACCGTGACCTTTGAAAAATTTAAAACATTTACGAATTCGTTCTAACAATATGAAACGTAAATACTAATTTGGCGCAAATTGGGCGAATAATCAGCTATACTCGAAAAATAAACAATATATTAAAAAAAAAATAATAAAATAATTTGTTCATGTTAATGTATGTATGGACCAGCTTTGGCATTAGAGCAAAGTAAGTTACAAATAAAATTCAATAACAGCGGTTAAACTGACAGATTGCAGATATTTTTAGAAATAAAACGAAAAATAGAAAGAAAACAAGCTTTTACTGTTATCGTTTTAGTTTTTATTAATCAGATTAATAAAAAAAAAAAAGAAAATATATATATATATATATATATATATATATATATATATATATATATATATATATATATATATATGTATGTATGTTTAGTAAGTTTCTTCAGGTTCAGTCAATAAATAAAAAACAACTATTTTGGCAACCTTTCGAGACTATATTGTCCTCATAATCATGCCCTACTGTGAAAAAGCAGGTTACAATAAAATTATATAAGTTATACAAGTTATATCAAAACATAAAGTTAGCTACAGTATAAGTATATAACAACATATGTTAGAATAATATATACAATTACAGAATATAGAGGAGTATGAAGCTACTTACAATGTTACTAGTGGATGTGAATAGACTAACAATTCTAGTACACAACTAACCTAGGGGAGATTTAAACAGACAGATTTACAGAGGTTAGTGGGGAAAACCTTATTTCTTAAAAATTAAGTTAAAAGGACTGGATGGTATTCCCAAGATGCAGGTACAAAAATATTTAAATGTAATATACTAATAAATGGAAGAAAGATTTATATGATGTATATAAATGTAAATGTATATTATTGGTCTGATTGCATTAAGTTTGAATAACAGGTGTTAAGATTTAGAACGTCTGATTTTTTTTTTTAATTTTTCTACGGTTATCATTTCTTTAATATTTCTTTTAAATTAACTTTATGTTTTGATATAACTTGTATAATTTTATTGTAACCTGTTTTTTCACTGTAGGGCATGGTTATGAGAACAATATAGTCTCGAAACGTCACCAAAATAGTTGTTTTTTATTTTGACTGAACCTCAAGAACCTTACTAAACATTTAATCGTAACAGCCAAGAAATTTATCCATATATATATATATATATATATATATATATATATATATATATATATATATATATATATATATATATATATATATATATATATATATATAGGGGGATAAATAAGTCGCTTCCTAGGAACTAATAGCTGCCGCTAAAATTAGAGATGGTGATGCCAAATTACGTTATTTACATAGATTCTTCTCTCTGTTGATAAAAAAAAATTGTTTAAATTAGATAACAATTTTTTATATAGTGTATCAACACTGCTTGCAACAGAATAAAAAGAATCAATAAATAAAACATTGCTAATATATGTCAAACGTCGAACGCTTGGAAACGTATTAAACATTGAAGACACGTTACTGTAGAACGAACAATCGAAATTATGTTGAATTAAACGTAAATCGGATATACGTACAAAATTAAAGCAAAATCAGGAGGAATATCAATTCGAGCGATTCCTTAAGAAATAAATGAAACCCAGAATCTTAGGAATATTTATCTTCTTGAATAAGAAGATATTTATAAGATGAATAAGAAGCCGACTTGCCAAAAATGCTGTGAAAATTATTGCTTCCGTTTGGATTCGGGTGACATCGGCAATGTTCGGGGCGCTACGTTTACAGTGTTATAGTGATCTGTACATGTAGCAAAAGTTTTTTGTTTAGCGAATAGTTTTTCTTCTTGTTTTTGCAAATGCGCTGGTATGTAACGAGTGTTTTTTTTGTTTGTTTTTTTTTTTAAGAAAAATAAAGAGAAAGCTAACAATCACTTAACTTAGTTCATTGTAAAATTTGGCATTTTAATTCATGACGAAAAAGATGTGTTTATGGACTTATACATGCAACACAAAATATCTTACATGTAATAGTAAATAAACTCGTATGTAAATTTCTTAAATAACAATTCCCTGTTTGTTTTCAAACCTTTATAAAACATTTCAATCAAGCATTAATATATTTTAATTATGACAAAAAACCAAAACTGTGATATATATAAAAAATAGTGGGTTACGTAAGTTCTTTATTGAGTATGGCAGAATTTATCAATATTTATTTTTTTAAAATATCATATTTTGTCTTAAAGTAAAAAAAAAGACAAAAATAGTTCCTATTCCTGGAATAAATATCAAACCGTTAAGTTGAATGTAAAATAAAAACTATAATCAATAAACGCCATGTTTTCATTTCAATCAAAATATTTTTTAACGTAGGGAATATAAATAAATAAGATGGCCGACAAGTCTGCCAATCTCTAATACATGTAGCTTGCAGTATCAGTACGAATGTCCTTAATCTTATAAGGAAGGTGTAAGGTAAAACTTAAATTATTTCTAAAATATACAAAACTATATTATGTAAACATCTACATTATACATTAATAAAATACAAAAAAAAAAAACAACAAGAAAATAGAATGCAACGTCAGTACTTTCAACTATTAGAGAATTAGTTTGTGACGAAACGAACAAGGAATGCATGACTAATGGATGAATCAAAGCAAATGACCTTTAATCGCAAAGATATTTCCCATTGAACTGCGTCTCAATTAAAATTTATGTTTTTATTATCAACAAGCCTATTATGTTATTTATTAAAGATATAACACATTAAAAAAAATTCCAATACGTGGTGCCATATTTTCAAAATGGAGTCAAAAGCACTTTTTATATAATTAAATACTAAAACAACGTCTACTGTACAACATTGCGTAATTGTTTTTTCTCTATTCGTTATCTACGGCGAGCCAACTATATCGGAAAGTTCCATATGTATTTTTTTCGTAGTTATTTCTAATAATTAGTTAGTACATCCTTTATCGCTCTCTATTTATACCTTCACTTTTTATGGAAAATATTATAATTCTAAAAAACTACTGACTTCTAGTGTTCGCAAGAAATTTTACAGTATTCTATAGTGTCGTCATGTATAAGTTAAGGAGGAGAAAAAACAAGAATTTTGGAGACAATAGTGAAAAGGAAAAAAAAAATAAAAAAATTATATACATGTATTTCCGTTTTCTTCTCTGTTTTGATACTAAATGATGTGGTAACCAAATAAAACGAGACATAACATAGAGCATCTATTTTTTTCTTTCCTACTTATTGTTTAAGAATTATTTAGAAATAGATAATATTCTTTGAGTGAAATTTCCTGGGCTTACATTGGCAAATTAAGCCAAACATATATCTACCATTCCTATTGTGAGAATCTCTTAAAATTTAAAAGTAAAAGCAATATATTTTATATCACTTCCTCAAGAGGTTTATTCTAAAAATAAACCTGAAGGACAAGTCTTTTTTTCTTTTTTTTTTTTCTTATTTTGGCAGCTGCTTTTAAAATAAATAAAAAAAAAGATGACAGTAAAAAATAAGGGAACCCAGATGGAGAATGGTGAAGGACACAAGGATTTGTAAGACGTCCTTTGAAAAGCAACTAGAGAGGAATTTATTTCTTAACAGAAGAATTATTGAAAACTATTATACTGTTAAAACATTCAATATGAAAAGCTTTTTTTTTTTTAAAGGATTTAGTTGAAAACCAAAATTAATTTTTCAATTTCATTGAATATTTTTTAAAACTAAGAAAACACTCTTAAATTGCCTAATGGACTGGAATTTCAATGAAACTATTTATTTTCAAAAATACCTACATTAATTAATTAATAGATATGAATTTGATTGACACAAATAAAATGGGTTTGTATAAAATGATCATATATTAAAAATAGCACATAGTTTTTCATTGATTAATTTTTTTTTAACCCGTAACATCCCGTAATACTTACTATTGTTACTCATTTATTAAAAAAATTAATATTATTATTATCAATATTATTCTAGTGTGCCTCATTAATAACAATAATTACAGTAGAACACGTAGTGGGTTCATGTATAGACTTGGTACATATTTGCACGTAATTTCAACTTCACCAGTAAGAACTACATAATCTTCTTTACTTATCATAATCTTATCTGATCTGGTGTCGCTGTATTGACAGTTTTCCTTCATTTTCTATTAAACAATAATTTTTTTCTTTGCTTTTTATTCCAATGAAGAGTTAATTATTTTTAAAATGCACATTTCCATTAAGGGATTGTCATAATGTTTTATTTACACAAGTAACTGATTTGTATGCCAAATGAGAACACCATGTTTTTCGGTTTCAAAAGTAAATTTCTCCATAAAATTAAAACATAATCAATACGTTCAACATATCATTCGAAAGCTAATTAAATTTGCAAGTTTTTGTGAAATTTGACGTTTTGTGGATAGTTTTTTCGAAAAACGGTGAGCGTTGAAGTAAATACGACATTGTGACTTCCCCAAATAAGGTGAAGATCAAGCTGTTCTTTAGATACCAAGTTTGTAAAATTCAAGGTTACAGGTACTCAGCTATTATAGAAAATATAATGCTAAATCCGAAAATGTGGTAAAAATTTGAAAAATATTTAAACAAAGGTGAGATATTACAGCTTTTATGGAAAAAAAAACGAGGTTTCCTCAAAAAAGTCTTTGATTTATCGTACATCTGCAATGGATTGGAATAGAAAGGTAAGGTCTGCGGCATTTTGCTACATTTTGCGATCTAGTTTCACCCAATTTTTTTTTTTACACTAAGAGATACTCACCATGCATATATATATATATGCCATTAGCCCCAAGGATAATATTATACATAATTAAAAATAACGCACAAAGCTATATATTTCAGCTAGTTATGAAACATTACATTCTGTGGTATTATTGTTCGAGTTGAGAGGTTGGGGCAGTCTGTACCAACCTGCCTCATAACAGACAATTGAGAACAGCACAAAGATAGCAGTAACAGCGCCACTGATAACAGCAATGAACTTCTTTACAGAACAAACACGTATCAAGTGACAACACATGGCCACTGAATGGCTTAATATGACCTCCAAATGATAAATCCTTTGTTTTCCACTCGTTCAAAACACTCTTGCTCTCAAGTATTTTTTTCTTGTTAGTGTTAAAATTAGCAGCAAAAGTTTCAAAACAGGCTATGGTTAGAAGTAACAACACCTTAGCTCAAAACAAATCGAAAATCATTAAGGCGCTTCATATTAAAAAAAATATTTTGACCCGGATATGTGTTTGCTGGGTACTATACTTTTTTGGTGTAACATTTTTTCCACACTCACACGCACTGTCTCTGTAAGTGTAACTCGGATCGAAAATTTGACGAAAGTTTTCCGATCAGAAACTTAAAAGAGAATATTTTTATTATATAAAACTTGTAGCTAGAAACAACCGTTTAGAAGATATATTGGTTTCAATGAAAAAAGTAACTTTTGAAACCCCTATTTCTCTCAACTTTTTTTATTTTGAATAATGAGAAATTGAATTTTTTTTTTTGGTACTACATCATTGAGCTAAGCGGCCTAAAAAAATGTTATGAGACATGTTTTCATCCATCAGAAGATCTCATTAAAGTAAAGAACTATGAAGTTGTCATAATTACTGTCCCGATTTCTGCTGAAATGATTTCGTCTGAGATTGTAGTCCAGTCAAGTTTCTACTGGATAACGCAGTAAAGAAATATTCCGATTTTCAATACGAAAATCCAAATTTAAAAGTAAAAAAAAAAAAGTATTCTGTAAAAAACAAAATTTATTTAAAATCAGTTACTCCTTGACTGGGAAAAATCGATCTATGGTCTATGCCTATCTATTGCTTTCCCCAATTTACATTAGAGAGATAAAAGGATCAAATTACTTGAATAAATAATTAAATTTAAACAATTAATGATTATTCGAAATAAACAAAGTTAAGAGAAAATATGGTTTTCAAACGAAATATTTTTCGTGCAAACCAATTTAGCTCCGAAACGGTAGGTCCTAGCAGCGACAACTGTTATATAACAAAAAATCGTCCTATTTTTTAAATAAAAAAACATTATATTTGGCGTGCCGACGTTTCGACCTGCCTTGCAGGGTAATTGTCTGACAAACAACTGTTGACTAACAAATTCACATTGTCATGTATAAAGTCACATTGGTTGGGGGCATTCATATTGTCATTATATAATAATAATCAGGTTATAATTATAAAATGAAATTTAAAAAAAAAGTAAAGTGATTCGTGTGTTGCTGCACCACCTATATTCGTCACAGGTAGCCTCCAAGTATCAAATGTTTGCAGCAAGATTTATCAACATTTAAATTTAGAATTTTGGTAACTAGAAATTTTCATGTAGTTTGAGAATCACCCATAATAATATAGGTTATCAATATTTTTTTCTCATAATATTCAATGTTTTACGTTATCCGGCGTTTTCCCTTATCCGATGCCGTGTTGGCCCCTGTAACGCTGGATAATGGAAAACCATACGTAACTACCACAGACCACTATAGAAGTTATGTATAGCCCAATATTTTTAAATGTTATTCATTTGGGCAAATTATTATATTTTCCACTGAGATCACTGAGCATATGTGATCCGTTATATGAAACAAAATTCAGGTGACTCAGTAAATATTTAAAAATAATTAGGCTATTTTAGGAATGGATCGATGATGTCATAGACTGATGAGGGATTGCCAATAACGCCCGCCGCTCGAGTGAGCTGATTTGGTCTGTTTGGTTCACATCCTTGACCTACATGTCCAACTTTATTAAACGTTCTACGCTTCAACTTCAGTGTCTAGACCGACCGTAGCAAATGTACAGCAGTCAATAAAAATAATTACAACTATAAGAAATAGTTACAAGAGAAAAAAGAAACTAGGATAAATCACTAGTTATGGTCATGTGACAGTAGTAATCTATGCTACTATATAAAAGGACGAGCAATTTTTCGTTTGTGATCACTAACCGCGAAAACTAATGGACCAAAATTTAACCACATCTCCATAGTTCAAGGAAGGTTTAGCAATAATAAAATTTAAGGATTTTCAATTATATTGCCATAAAAAAGCAATAAATATGATGGAACAAGACTAAAGCGACAAGAAACTGTTCGTCGTTCAGACTAATTCAACGTTTACTAGACAAACGATCAAACCTCCCAATTCATTACAAAAGACTTATTTACATGACTGTGATTATACCTATTTGGAGTTGAGCTTTGGGGCTCTACTAAACCATCCGATTCATCCTGTATCCAATCCTAACAATCCAAAACCCTTCGAAAAATCGTAAATGCCCCTTACTTTGTCACCAATAAACTTATCCATAATGACCTTAATGTTACAAATGTTGCTGAGTTAGCTTAAACCAGATACCTATCCTTTCATAGTAAGCTCTATAACCACTCAAATCCATTAGTTTCTCCACTTGCTTCCCACTCTATTCCCGATAATCCTCCGAAGCGTCTGAAAAGAAGTTGGCCTAGAGATATTCTAGAGTAGAATTTTTATTGAAGTGCTACTGATGAGTAGTTCTTTTCAAGTTTTGACAAGTCATTGTTATCGTTATCAGCTCATTTACGTGATGTACATATTTGTAGTTTTAAATTTCAATAAATTGATATATATATATATATATATATATATATATATATATATATATATAAAAGGATTGATGAATTAATTGCCACTTCTATTGGTATTATTTTATTAGAATAATAGTTTCGAATGCTAAACATTCATCTTCAGTTCTCAGGAGGTCTAAGAGATAGCTGACCTCCTGGGAACTGGAGATGAATGTTTAACATTCTAAACTAGTATTCTAATAAAATAGTCCCAATAGAAGTGGCAATTAATTCATCAATCCTAATTGTATTGATCCTTCTATACCATCATGCGTACCTCAAGTGATTCTCAAGAGGTTTGTCGAATTTATTTTTCTTTCCATAATTTTGTTTCATTTTCTAATTTGAATATTTTTAGATACATTTTTTGCTTTGGCATTTGAAATTTAAATGATCTGATGCAAATTGAATATTTAAGGATTCCTCTTCAAAACGATAATTTTATATTTTGAAGAGGAAAATTCACACTCACAGGACCGACCAATGAAAAACAGACACGCGATCAACAAAGCTTACGGTAAGAACGAGAATTATCAGAAGAACTGAGGAACTATGCATAATATTAATTATACAATTCTGAATTTTTGACCTCGACAATTTCCCCTTTCAACGTACAGGGTACAAGGAAGTTGTATTCTTACAAAATGAAATTGTAAAAAAAATAAAAAAAAATTACACAATTTATATTGTGTTGATTATTCAATAGACAGGTGATTGATAGGAAATTGAGAAAATGAATGGGTTGTAAAAATAAATTTTCTAATATTTACGACTATTTCAAAATATCGAATAAGATCTATCGAAAAAAAAAAATATTTTTTTCTATATTTAGCTACTTTAAATTAAAACTTTCGCAACCAACTTGACAAACATGCAAAGTTCTTTACGTTTTAAGCCATGTGCTAAAGTAGAGTAAATATTGTTACAAGAAGTGATAAACCATGGAATAAACTCTACAACGTGTATGTGTACACAGAAGAAGAAAACAGGCCTCGACTGCTTGTGAATCAAGATAACATTGCCAGTCACACAAGGTCAGAACTTAGAAGGAAGTCAGCATTAAAAGTCGTGATTACATAAGTAAAACTCAAAGCGGCGTTTTTATTTTAATTATAAAGATAAATTTCTTTTATTTTTAACAGGTATTTTCAAAAATAAAGTTTGAAAATATTGATTAAAAAAAAATTACAGGAAGTTAGAATATTTTTATATTGGAAGTCATAGGAAAACAAGTTATAATTTAGGTTTGTAAACAAGATATCTCTCCTGGTACGTTATTTAGATTATTTTTTTAAAGGAATTAAGATTATATGACATACACTCGGGGCTCGTTTGACCGAGTCTCTATCAACCAATCCTTTTAATTTAAACTGATTTATTTAGGCTGGAAGGGAGAACGATTTACTAGGAAACGAACAATTTCTCATGAAGCAGGTTTTACTGGGTTGGAGAAGTTCAATATCTCGAAGGCATAACATATTTGTCTTCGTTCGATTCGTTTGTTTTTAGACAAAGAATTTTGAAATTTCGATAATTAAACTCCGTTCGATAAGAATTCGATAAGAAAATCCGTGATTTAAAAAAAATAAACGTTTTTTTTCTCATGTAATGACGTTGCTTGTGTATAATAATTGTTGCATACATAATAAGTACTATTTTGTTGTTATATTGTAGATTTTTGTATCACGTCAATAGTCCTACGCTATTTTTTCTCATCCATTTCTCTTACTTTTTTAGTGTCTCGATTAACCGAGGATATGGTTAATTATGATCTATAGTTCAAAAAAAGTAAATGCTCAATATCAACACAAAATAAAGAATTGTGGAAGCTGAAAATATGAATGAACTTTCTCGTATAGCAAGGACGAGTTTAAGCTTAAATAACGGATCAGGAAAGTCATTCATCGATTAAATATTACAACCGTACCTCATCAAAGAGAAATATGTCATAAGCAAGTATGAATATGAACCCATTCATAAAACGTGCACAATTAAAATTAAATTAAAAAAAAAACAAAACAAATATAGGGTGAGTACCTCTTAGTGTTTAAAAAATGAAGAAAAATGCCGCAGACCTCACCTTTCTATTCCAATCTGTTGCAGATATAAGATAAATCAACGACTTTTCTGAGGAAACCTCGTTTTTTTTTTATCAGAAAAGCTGTAATATCTCCACTTTGTTTAAATATTTTTCAAATTTTTACCACATTTTCGGATTTAGCATTATATTTTCTATAATAGCAGAGTACCTGTAACCTTGAATTTTACAAACTTGGTATCTAAAGAACAGCTTGATCTTCACCTTATTTGGGGAAGTCACAATGTCGTATTTACTTCAACGCTCACCGTTTTTCGAAAAACCTATCCATAAAACTGCAAATCTCACAAAAACTTAAAAAATTTGATTAACTTTCTAATGATATGTTAAAAGTGATGATTCTGTTTCGATTTCATGGAGAAATTTACTTTTAAAACTGAAAAACATGGTGTTCTCATTTGGAATTCAAAACAGTTACTTGTATAAATAAAACATCATGACAATCCCTTAATGAAAATGTTCACTTTAAACATAAACTGTTCATTGGAATAAAAAGAAAAGAAAAAAATTATTGTTTAATAGAAAATAAAGGAAAACTGTCAATAAAGCGACACCAGATCAAAGGATCTTATGATATTACATTTATCATATTTTTTACTATTATTATGTAGGATTTATTTTATTAGATTTTCAATGTAATGATTAGAACCCAATAATAATGAGCATAGACCTCTATATTGCCGTTAGCTTCTGAATGCAGATTGTGTTAAAGAATACCACTTTTTGACGTGCATTTTATGGGCAGAAGAATGTGTTTTTAGAGGGGAAGGCATTTCTTGTATTTAGCCGAGTAAACATTTTATTACAGTATTTACAAAAAAACATTTTTTCCTTTAGAGTTTTATTATTTTAGGATCCAACTAACAGAAAAACGTTAAATATTAACAAAAATAACAGTGGATATATTCCTGCCAAGGATTAGAGAATTAAGAAAAGAATAAAATTGAGTATAATCATTACATTTTGAACTGTATGAAATCCCAAACCTAATATAATCTATTACAAAAGTCATATGACCGAACGTCATAGTTCTAGTTTATTTTAATACATTAGTCATGGAAAAATTATTATTTCAATATTCTGACTATATCTATTCATAGATATCTGTATCTATTTTCTTTAAACGTATCATATACGCAACCGAACCATATCCTAACGCAATACAGACCTCACTAATCAGCGTGAAGGCAATTCATTAGTCATAGGTTATTTCTAAAAAATCATATAACAATAAACGTATTTAATAAATAGCTGAATTTAACAAATAGTAGAACAATTTAACTGGGGAAACTGACAGGTTTAGCGAAGGAGATAAACCTGTTCAAACCAGTTATGACACAATGAATAATTTTTCTTGGAAATATCGAATTAAATATCGATATATGTCTTCATTATTTATTTATTAAGTTTTCAATAAACATTCTCCTATTTTGAATTTAAGGTCTCATACGATTTAAATAGAGAGCTTTCAGTCTCTGAACGGTCTCTGGAAATGGTAATAGATAGATAGACAATCGGGAGACCAGCCTGCAGACAAAATCGATAGACATTGTCTCCTAGTGTAAACAGGATTTAACAGTATGGTGTAAGATGTTCATTAAGAATCAAAGGATGTCAAAAAATAAATAAAATAAAACATAAAGGGCAGCTTGAGATTTGATTTTTGGATCGCATGTTACAAGCATGATTTTCGTCACTTTGGAAATTCAAAATGGTTATTTTCCTGCTTTTAACGTAGCTACTTCGTTAGTTCGTTACCCCTAACAAATCATCTACCCTCACAGTTGAACTCTTATATTATCAAAGCGTTAGCTTTAAGGTGATCAATCACTACTTGTGAAACCAGATAATGCCCTTCTGATCTCTGCCTGACTTCCACATAGCAAGATTCAAGCGACCATTCTTTGCAAGACCAAATACCCTATCAATTGTATTCTTAAAAGATATTTATATACGTACATAAAATTTTTAAATAATACTGACAATTTATGAGTAACACCAAAAGATGGTAGTGAATACTAAAAAGGGGAGGACACACTCAGTCACTCATGGATCTTGTTGGCAATTTTTTTTGGAGGTTCTTGGTCAAAAAATATTAGACACGTATTTTGCCGTTCCGACCAATGAATGGGCCCTGGAAACCGAGAAAAAAAAAATAAAATAGCGTTAAACTAATTTATTTTATATCTAGTTTAAAAAATGGCATCGACATGATTCTTGCACTTAGATTATTATTCTTGATTACGGATTTAAGGAAAAATACAACTGCTCCACAGATTATGGTTTAGGTTAATTAAATTCAGAAAACATTATTACATTATGAAGCAAATACACCTATATAGATTTTTTTTTACGCAAAAATGGACGTCAGATTCTAATTCAGCACTCTCAAAAACACTGAAAAACGTTTATTCGATAAAAACAAATATATTATTTTTTCACACTCTTCGAAGGGAATGAAATTTTTAAACCGATTATTTGTTACTTCCCTTTAAATCGCTATTACTTTGTTTGATTGGTATCGCTGGAAAGAGGAGAGCCTCAGCTTTCTTTTGATGTATATACATGCAAAATTCGATGAACAAAAACCTATTAAGTTGGTAAATCTGAAAACATTTTGATTTTTATCTTGAGTTTTAAACCAGATAGGAAGATGAAACCAAAGACATTTCAACCGTATTACCACCCTATATTTTGGGTAAAAATGAAATTGATACTTATTTATTTATTTATTTTTTTCGGCTTTTAGGGCCCATTGGTCGGAACGGCAAAATACGTGTCTAATACGTTCTGACCAGGAACCTCAAAAAAAAAATTGCCAAGACCCGTGAGAGACTGAGTGCCCCCCCCCCCCCCTTGTAAGTTGCAAATTAACTAACCGTTATTAATTAGTAAACGATTACCTGCATTATTATTGGGTTGGTGCAAACATAATGCAAGTATAAATAAGTGACAAGAAATGTATTATAATTTTGAGTGGTCATCACTAAGTTCTCTCGCAAGGTCCCGAGTGGTTTTGCGAGGGTTTTCTTCTACCAAAGCCCTCAGATGGTCGTGATCAACAACAGGTCAACCTTTCATCTCCAAGAAGAAATTTTTGGATCCATTGCTGCCCTGTACATTCTTTCCAAAAAACATCTTTGTTTACTTGGCAAGTACTTGCCTGAACTAAATGAATAATCAAAACGTGGATTATTTTTTCACCAACACAATAATATGATAAACAATAATAATAAATCTTAACTCTTGCGAGGTTTTTATTTTCAAACATACAAAATACCTCTTAATAGTGACTTCTGTCAAATATGGGAATGGATGGGTGTACTCCTAAAGAATTGTCTCGTTTATTCAGTTCTATCTTACTAATAATTGCTTCATAATTTAACTTTGCAAGCTTATTTAATACACATAAGTTAAAACCAATAAACAATATAGTATTAATATTAAGTACATGATGAAGGATAACCTGTCAGATACTGTTAGAGGTACCTGATTCACGACCTTACGGTATTCTCAAATGACCTCTAAACCTCTTATTTATCGCTTGAATGAAGTCCCTTGGATGTGCCTCTCACCTTGGCTAAGCCCATTTTTAGTCAAGCGAGAGACTTTTGAGCAAGAGTGGATTCGAACCGAGGTCGTATAGTATAGAAACAAACATGATCCTAAAAAGACCCTACGATCTCTAAATCAAATTAAAAATATACAAAAACAAATACTAAAAGAAAAAACTCTTTATCCACATTTAAACTTGCACAGATAGATTGGTTTGGAATAGACTGGAATGGACTAAACGAGTTTTAAAAATTTTCGGAAAGAATCAGACTTTGATTTCATGATAAAATTTCTACGATAAATCCTAGATCTTCGTGTTCAAACTAATACTGTAACATACTTTTAGTTCTAGTTGTTGTCTATTCATTGAGTAACAGGAGTAATTCCCAGCAATGTGCCGCTTTTCCGCCCACAGTACGTCGGCAACATCTGAGTCCTTGAACGCATTTTTTAATTATGATTCAGTCAGGAGAACACAGTCCTTACCACAAAATTCACGAGATACTACAGAACTAGAACTAGATAAACGAGATCCCTATACCATTTTCATTCTCAAAAAAAAAAAAAAAATTAAAAAAAAAAAAAAAATAAATAAAAAAACAACTACATATAGAGAAAGCATGTCTTCCGAGCCAGTCTATACAGTCTCTCTCTCTCTCTCTCTCTCTCTCTCTCTCTCTCTCTCTCTCTCTCTATATATATATATATATATATATATATATATATATATATATATATATATATATATATATACACACTTATTAAACTTCAGCATAGTCGACGAACCAGCTGTAAAAACTTTCCATTTAAGTAAACTATGTCAAGAAAATGTAATTTAACGCTTACCTGCCAACAGGTCATATTAACTTGCTTTACATAGAAAGTTCTGTGCACAGACATTAACTAGATACTTCAACCAACAAACCTGTGAATTTATGTATATCTATACTATTATATATAAGGACAAGCCATTTTTCGTTCGTGATCACGAACCGCGAAAACTATTGAACCGATCTCTACCATATCATCTTCATATTCCAATAAATAAAATTAATTTAATGTAAATAAAATGTACAGATTTTCAATTTAATTGTCACAAAAAAAAGCGACAAATATGATCTGCGCAGTGACGTTTGACAATCTACCGACAGGTGGCGAGCACCGTTCGAGAGAGGTTGCTAACAATACGGTGTTATATAGAGCTAGAATTTAATGATAAAATTTTATTATTTTCAATTATACCAGTGCAGTTTAAAAATCGACCGATATATAGCCATTTTACAACAGAATTTGCAATGCTAAACCATTAAACCCAACTGTACCAAATTTTAATTACATTTTTATAGTCGTAGGAAGGTTTAAAATGATACATTTTGGTATAATAATAATTAAAATGTATAGTCTTGAGTCCCAGACATGAGGTTTGCCACACTGTCAAAAACTTTTATGTTTAGAAATTTATATCCAACGATACAATAAATCAATAATTATTTCTGCCTGATTGGATGTCTAATTATGCTTTTACGTACCCTTCAAACACCTAATTAAACCAGGTTAAAAATTACTGCTATGCGTGAAAGTATCATAGAAGAAATAATGCTAAATTCCATACTTCAATAAAAGATTTTTATCCATAAACAAATTAAATTCAATTATTAGTTAAAATAATCTCAGTTTTTTAATTTGAGAGCAGAAAAAGAATACCTAATTATACAATTTATTTCATTATAATAAACACAAAAGAAGCCATTCTACTAAGCCAAAGTGGCATGGGGAACACCAAATAGGAAACAATGCATTTTCATTAAACGTGTATTAAAAATAAAATCTAATACTTATAGATTAAGATAAACTGAAAAAAAAATTATTAGGTAAATAAGAATAATGGAAAATATCCCAATTACGTTTCGGTCTAAAACTCAATTCAGAGCTCTTTTAAAATCTAATCTCTTTACAAATACTTCAACTTCAACGCACGCCAAATATGTCACATAATTCTTTATTTTCAAGTGGTTTTAAGAGTAGTAACTTCCGGAACGCTATCACCAAAGTTTAATTTACATAAATAACAATAGTGAGTAAATGGTATTTTCTTTTTTTAAATAGAAGCTAAATATTTAAATATGTTCAGTTTTAGTTGAATAATATTTATTTTATTTAAAAATGACAAAGGAGAGGTGTGACAGCTCAGTGGAAACCCAGATTCGAGTTCTCTTGAGTAAAGTTCAGGCCAAATCTCTTCCCTGCACAATGTTGGGTAAAAAACCACTGAAGCCATGAAAGTAGTACAGGTTTTAATTTGTAATTTAACAATGACATTAACAAGAAAAGAAGATGGGTCCTTGGCTGTGTCGGACAAAGAAAAGTCTGAGCTCTTTGCTGACCATTTATCGACTGTTTATACACCACATACAGACTACCCAGACAATGAACATGAAAATTACCTACAAGAAACTTTAGAAGCTCCCCTTCAATTGACATTACCACCACTGTCTTTCACTCCTTCTGACGTTTTGCAAGTAATGAGAAAGCTATCACCAAAAAAAAAAAAAAAGCACCAGAATTTGATTTAATCGCCCTTCTCCAGAAAATGCCCCAAAACGCTATAGTTTTTCTAACTACACATTGCAACGAAATACTCAGGACTACAAAATTCCCAGTTTAATGGAAATATTCTCATATTACCACGATACATAAACCAAACAAAAACACCGATTCACCTTTCTTTATACCGACCAATTAGTCTACTTCCTATGTGTACTAAACATTTGAAAAATTATTTTACTAACGAATACTAGACATACTGACAGATAAACAAGTACTGCCTACACATCAATTTGGATTACGTTGATTTCACTTAACAGTGTATCACCGTGCAACGGGTTTCATATCAATCTCACTTGAGAAAAGACTATATGCTACTGGGGCATTTCTAGATGTAGCCCAAGCATTTGACAGAGTTTGGCATGACAGTTCCACATATAGGAACATATACAAAACCTTTATAGACACGACAGACTTCATCGACACAACATACTCTTTAATGACATGGCCACTAGTGACATACCTGGCAATATTTTCAAAAGACTTAAAGGAAGCTGAGAGATTTGCTCAAATAAATCTCTTTAATACATTCCAGGTGGAGGTACTATTGAGTGCTAATCTGCCACTCGCCTACAAGGCCTGTAGTATTACAATATCATCAAATACACTTATCGCTGCTGTAATAACAGGTGTGAATCAGAATTTGAAAGAGGAAAAAAAAATGACATTGATTGTTCGAAATCTAAAATGAAAATAACAGGTTACCGATTTTAATATCTGCTATGTATTGCAACAAGCGAAAAATGAAAAACACACTGTTCCAAAAATAGAATTCTGATGTATATTAAACGGAAAAGGAAATTGGAATTGATTTTTATTCACATTTAAATATATATTCCTAATTATTATATAAAATTAATAAGTAATTATTTGATTGATGGTAAACTGATTTTGAAGTTCGGTATGAATGACGGATGTGAGACATTAAGCAAGAACAGCAATGTGTAAACAATAGGTGATTCTCAGTTTATATTAACAATTGAATCCTGTTACATTTAAATATTATAGCTTCAAATGACTTAAAACTTTTCTTCATATTTAAAATTATCTCCTTGTAACAAAACCCCAAGTTTATTTTTCTAAGCGACACCGGTTTATTAGCTTGATTCTTGAAAGAAAGTTGTTGAGTTCTGTAAACCCAGGATATTACGGTACTCTCATCTACTCGGTTCTAAATAGAGTACCAGTCATTAGTCATTGAAAAAACCATGTGGTTGGCAGCTCAACACACTTTTACCAAGAATACTCTAAGGTCGAGGGTCAGGAACCTCTTTTAGACTCTAGCGGGACTCATTTTTTATTCATATCTTCTATCTTCACCTGTCATCGGCAGTACTACAACTGACTGTATTCATATAATTTTTTTTTTATCCGTATTTTTTTCAAGAGCTAATTAATTATAAATATACCACCATCATTCTTCTTTCTCTCACCATCAATCTTGTGTTGAATGTATAACTACTGCATCTTCACGTAACATCGAATAATCGGCATAGCCAAGTAATAAATAAATAAAGGCAAGTAAATTGTTTTTATTTCCTATCCATTGTTTATTTTTGTCGTATGGCTAGCCTTACTCTTACGTTTTAAATAAATCTGTTGATAACTCGTTGATGAAGAAAAAAAAATCATTCCTTTGAGTTGATCCATCATTTGATTTGCAATTTAACCTAATTCGGCCTATCTAATTGACATTTTTGGGTACAATAAATAACAAAAAATTATTTTTGAAAAAACCTGATTCAGTACCTTCTTCCACCAATGGCTTCAATTGTGGGAAATAAAAATAATCTTAACCATTGTCTTTTCGCCATACCCGCAAGAAGGTTCTCAATGGCAAGAAAAAGTGGACTACCTTGGATTAGAAAACATTTTCGAGAAGGGAGAACCTAACAAAGTAATATTTTTAAATAATAAGTAATATTAATAAATAAAATAATAATGTAATCCACAAATCAATTTATTTTTTATAAGTTTCAACTCAACCCGAGTGATGTTCACATCCACACAATGGTTAATTGTATATAATTGCAAGTGATCACCAAACAACATGATGTTGATGCGATAAGCAAACGTAATTAAAGTAACCACTGACATGCCAATAAATTTACGAAGTGCCGCTGATTTAATTATTGTATCATTGTTGTTATAATTTTATTATCTATTGTTTAGTTTTTTTTTTTTCACTATCTTCACTCTAAAACGTAACTAGACTTGAATATATATATAAAAACAATTCATCTCTGTAGAGATCGTTTTTAATATGTATGATTCCGATATTATTCAAAATGGAAGTAAAATAAACTTGAAGACAGTGTATTAATATTTATTTTTCAGACCATGCTCCCCAGAAGTTATTCCTTGTGAAGTGGAACAAGTGCTTCGTTACATAACCTATTTGTTTATATATGTAAGGTGAACCTGTTGTTTTTTTTATAGAATTTAAAGATCAATAGAACATTACTATTTAGTAGTCCAACTACGTAATTCGTATATTAACTATTGTTAAAATATATATTTTGAACAATTTCGCAATGAAGACGACGAAAAATGTTAATAGGATTTTTGTCATATAAAAATAGTGATTACTATAATATTTTTTTAAATAATATAATTATCAACACCGAAGGAATCAGCTGAATTATGTAAGAATGTTGAACAAAGCATAACATCAAAAATAAGAGTAATAATTAACTATGAATAATAGCAAGCTAATGCTGAACATATTACACATATAAGGATAAGCCAGGTCTAGGATGGATTTTGCAAGGAATTCTACAATCAGGAAATGACTTTTATATCGATATTTAGCCTCAGAATCGACTATAAATCGATAATATTATTTAATTAAACAATAAAGGATAGGGTACCTGATATGGCATTTGTCATACATAAATGAGGAGATGACTCAATCATAGAGAAGCACAATCAACTAGCAAGGAGCGATGGAAGTTAAGGGTAGTTTTAACTAGTCTAGTTTCACATACGGCGGAACGGGATCGCCCGGAACGTCGTTCTGGGTCATAACTTCAGCTGGTATCCATCACTGTTTGGAGGAGGCGTCACGGGTCACAGGAGTCACAGACACAGAGCACACTCACTGAGGAAGCGGCGACAGCAGACTGACCCCACCACAGCAGCCGCGCTCCGCAATTACGTAACCAGTCCCACGTGGGCTCTTAGAGACTTATAGTAGTCGATTCTCACATAAAGTGGGTCACGAACCCTCCCAAAGGGAGGGGGAGGAGGTGAAGGGGTACGCCGAAGGATATTAAGGTAGGCAACGAGTTCTTCACGAGTACACGAGATGTTTTCAGGAAACGGGTGAGCTGTATATCTCAGGTCGTTGATGATATAACATCGATGCCTTACCTTACAGACGTATTAAGTGCATAAAACAAATTTTACATTAGCACTTCAAACAAGATTTTGGTAAATATCTGAACATCTAATGCTCTAATGATGCATTTAAAACAATTTTGCCTGAGGTAAGTATACTCGCTCCCACTCATCTCTCTCAAAGCAACCCTCTTCTTCTTACACCCAGATTCCTAATGTCTTCCTCGACGTTTCCAAACACATTTTTCTCTGTCTTCCCATCTTCCTTGCACCTCCAATAATTCCTTCTTCTTATCCACCATACCTAATCTTGCTTCTGGTTCAGTGGTTTAAACTCTTCATGTTCCTTATTCTTTATCTATCAACGTTCTTTACGGGGCCAAAAATTGTACGTAGGATCTTTCTTTCCCATATGTGACAAAGGCCTTACTATGATTTTTTAAACTGTCAATTTCGCCTCTTTTGACAGCTCTCTTAAGCTGACCAACGTTTTTAAGCGCCCAGAAACACCTTTTTTTAAATACGCTTTTATTAACTTCACCTATATGTAACGGTATCTTGCATCGTAATTTTCACCAATTTCCAGTTATCTGAATATCTTGAAACTTTGCAAACATGCCAAGGACCGATGACAATACAATAATTGCACAACTTTGTTTTAATACTCTTACTTAGTCCAGTCAAAATACCCCCAAAAAAGGGGGTCTGCCTTGCAAAAGGTGGAGTAGTAGGCTTTATGAGTCAGTATCGTCCAGATGGTTCCAGAGAATAATATATTAAAAATGTGACTACATTTGATAGGCGGAAAATTTTTGAAGGGCAAAAAAAAACCAACATTTTTGCACTTGTTTCATATTTTTGCAAAAAAAAACATATAGAAAAATTCATTCAATCGAATAATGTGTTATTTTCAAAATTAAAGTTTATTATATTGTGCGACACCTCTTAAGCTGAATTTGATTTAGGCATTTAGCCACAACCGACGAATTTCGGCAACTTTCTCAAAAAGTTAGTTTTGGTCATATTTATGAGTCTATAACACACAAATGGCTTATTCAATAAAAAAATATTGCATACTAATAATTGTATATCATTAGATTTTGCCTAAGATAGGTTTAGTTCAGTTTGCTATTAAAGTGTGTTTTTTTTTTCTAGTTTTTTAAACTATAATTTATTCCTTTTACGTTTTCACTCACATCATTTTACTCTTTTCTTCACTAAATATTATTTAAAATTTTTTATGCGGAAATGTACCAGGGTCTATTTAAGGTTTCTAAATACTGGCCTTTCTACACCACCATTATCTCTCTCTCAATAATCTCCGACTAACTAAAAGGCATTTATTACCATAATCAGGAACAACAAATGAGCCCGAAATGATTATCTTAAGATATGTTTTCGCATTTCAACACCGTGTTACACCATACTTTAATAGTCATAGAGGAAAACACAAAAATATATAACAAAAAAAAAAATTGAAAAAATTCCTTCTATATCATCATGCGTACCTCAAGTGAAAAAAAATTGAAATATTACCATGCACTCCGAAATAGGTTTATGAGAATGTATTAAAAAAGCGGTTTTGAAACCTGCCGAATATGAGGAGGAAGAGAATTCAAGTAGATGGATCGTACAATAAAGGCAAATTGGGCACTCTCTCGAACAGCTGTTTTTCTACTACCCAAGACAAAACACGCTTTAGACTAACAATTTTCTTCTGCCCGTATACAAAGGCATGGTAGTGCGTGAAGTTCTCCGTGGTCATTAGCTGAGAGAAATCATTCTCTTTCAAAACGTGCTTCAGGTGAAGGCTGCATTGATGTGCTCGGTGTAGGCCAACACCAAAGATGTTCTTTAACATTTCCCTCCACAACGTTTAATCTACAATGTAGAACCTAAGGGTGCTTACAGACTGGAGCTGCGATAAGAACGAAGAAGGAGAGCAAAGATAAGAGCGAAGAGAGCTGAGAGTTGGCATTTCAGAGTGGACGCGAAGAGTCAGTGCGATTTAAATCCATCTTGAGTATGGACGACGACCGACTACTACTTCTTTGCGGAAAACTCGTCATTGAGATTGTGGTTCTTACTTTGGGTGGGCGAAAAGTAGAAGGGGGATTCACGGGAAAACTAGAAAAATCAATCGCGACATGAACACGGTGGAATTCCACCATTTATATTAAGAACTTCGAAGTGATTCTATGAAATTTTATGAATATTTCCGCATGGTATCAAGACCTTCGAACTACTTGCTCAGTAAAGTACAACGCAGATTGCTGAAGGGTGGCCGACCTGCCTTTTAAATCCAATTTTACCTGTTGAACGTCTTGCAGTTACTTTACGGGTAAGTACAAATTTTTTAATACGGTTCGTACCGTAAAAAGTTTTATTAAATGAAGTTTTAATATTAAGTACGTATTATTTACTAAAAATTACTTCAACGTTTGAAAGCAGACAATGGTAGGTTTATACAGGAATGTTTACATATATTATGTTTTTTTTTCAAAGTAATCTCGCAAACAGTTTGCCTTTTTATTTATTTAAAATGCAATTACAAATAAAAATAAAACAAAAAAATAAAGCCTAATACAATCAAAATACAGGAATATATAAAACACGAAAATGCATAACATAATTACGGAGGGTAAGATATAAATGGTTCTTCTTCGCCAGAATAATTGCTGAAATACGATGCAACAGAAAGGATTTGATAGTTCATGATCCGGATTATGTGGACGAGAAAATTTGTTTTCATTTGACGTGTGACGACATGAGCATAATGGATTGGCTGCATTTCACAGTTAACCCAGTGCGAGCATTGGTTGGTCTCCTTCGTGATAAAGTCGTACACAAGTTGCTGAATTTTTGTATTCTCAGTAGTACTTATCAGCCTGAGGAAGGGTTTGACATGTGGCAAGTAGACTTTCGAAAAAACAGCCATGTCCTCATCAGTTTTTTTTATAAAGCAGTAACCCCACATATTTCTTAGTCTATCTTCAGACGAAGGGGTCGGATAAAAGGGGTAGTTCCTTAGTTTTTCCTATTACTGATTGTTTTTTTTTTCTGTTCCAAATGGAAAAACTTAAACTGGGACTGAATGGTTTTGAACAATTTCATTATTTCTAATGATTCGCATTTATTTAATTTTAGACTATTTTCTATGTAATATATCAGGTTCACACCCGATTCTTTGTTAAATTTATGGTTTTTTAAAATTAAATGGGTAGCGATACAGGAATTCAGTGTCTTATCATTCTATGCTCTTACGTTCTTTTAAGTTACCTGGGTATGAAGGACGTGGCTGTGTTAGTAGAAAATATACTGGACTCCCTGGGAATAATCCACCACCACATATATAATAACTGACGGTTTGGGATGTGTAAGAGAAAGGAAAGAAAAGGGATGTACAAGGATAGGAGAAAAAAAAATAAAGGAAGGAGAGGAAAAAAAAGGATATATACATATTGCATAATTATTCTGGTTGTTATAAGGTTTTATATTTTTTTTGTATAGTTATATTTTAGAAAGTTATGTTTTGTATTGTTGTATATAAGATATGTTGCCTTTTTTTAATATTTAAATTTTTTTAGCTGTAATTTTATAATTTGCATGGTATTGATAATTTTAGCATGTAGACTTTATATTAAAAAAAAAAAAGACTATTACGAGGTTGTTTTTTTTTTTTTTTTTGTGCTATATCTATTTTGTTGTTGAATATTGAATGTCAAATTGTGATTGTGATGCCCAGTTTTCCCCGTGTAATTAGCTATACAGTCATTACATCTTAGTTCATACATACCGCTATTTTGGAAAGGGTCTACTTTGTTTTAAAAGGAAATAAGATGGCAATGGTTTATCTATTTTAAATGCGGGATTCAAACCTAATTTCTATAATTCCTCACCGAGTTTCGTGAATATTGCGCCGTATTTAGAATACATTTACGTTGAAGTAAGATGGTTGCAGTAAGAAAAATAAATGGTAGAGATTTGTAAAGCTATACACCATGCCGTGAGGCAAGTTACATCAGTTGTTATCCATGTGAAAGTTAGCGGTTTGTAGAGCGTACAGTGTGCGGTTCGGCAACACTCAGCACTCGACCTTATCTACTTCCTACCGTACAGCAATATCAACAAACAGTTAAGGGTTTTCGGAAATTTTCGAGTACTCCCCATTTTAATCGGCAACACTCGAAACCCGTCTAGTGCTTCCTACCGCACGACAATATCAACAAAGAGAAAGAAGTTTTTGCTAATTCATTTTCGAGTGCTCTCCACTTTAGGGAGGGTTTAACGAGTACAGAAAAAAAAAAAAATGTTTATTTTTCAATATACCATTAATTCATAAAAACGCTATTCAGAGATATCATTTTTTACATAGACATTAAAAAATGAAAAATAAACTTTATAAATGTTTCATTAATTACGGCACATATTGTCGACAGAATATATATACATAAAATACAATCGCATATGAAATGATAACATAATTCTAAATATTTACATATTTGCGGAAGATTGATTGTCTAAAAGGTGTAAATTGTTTTTAAAATAAGTAAGGGAAGCAGCTTGACGAATAGGAGTGGGCAGAAAATTCCGGAAGGAGGTAGTAGCTCGAATGATAAAGGATTATTCAAAGGGAGCAGTTAAATGTCAGAGGGTGTAGGTTAAAAGGATGGGACCTTGTGTTTAGGAGGTGTATAGAAGAACGCAGAGTTATTAGATCCAGAATATAGGAAGTTTTTTTTGGTTTTTAGAGATTAGAACAGGAAAAAGTATTGCCGTCCGAAATTAGGAAAAAGCTCAGAAACCACCCAAGCTCAGAATATCGGCATGTAATGTGTGACCGACTGAGGATTCCGAAGATAAATCTTATCTAACAAATAACATTTCAGTAATTCCTTCCGCTTCTATTCAAGACTATTCACGTTCCTTTCTTATCAATGTTTCGAAGTATGGGTTCAGGAAGTGTCAAAAAATTATATCTTTATCAGGTCTCTCGCAAACTAATTTTTTTTCAGATATTTTTACTAACACTTCGGCCTAATCTTGTCAGCATCCCGAATATACACAGTCGAGTAGTTTAATTCGAGTCAACTCAATCTGATGCCACTTCGAAATATTCAAAAACAGCACAATTCGTCTTCAAGTAATTCGAGATTTAACTAATAGATGAAGATCTGTAGGCTTCCTCACATTCTGGATCGTGATGTTATAAACTTTTTGGCAACTATTAACAACAACAAAAAACAGAAGCCACACCAAACAGACGCTATCGATTTCTAGATATGTTACCACTAGGAGATAGAGCCATGTATCTCTTGAATAAGTTACCAAATACAGTTGAATTATCAATAGACCTCAGAATTTTTAGTAATAGTCAGAGAAGCCACAATAACCTTGTAATCATGGTTACTCCACTGTTGCTAATGTTATGTTTAAATTCCAGTGGTTTCTCTGTTAATGTTATGTAATAAACATATGCAAAGGATTTATCACCAGCTTCGCTCGCTCAAAAGATAAATACCCCCCCCCCCCAATTTCATACCTTAAAGGTATAACCTAATGTTGGGTATTTTTTTCAAAATTAGGTTATACCTTTAATGACAAATAGAATAGCACGTAACCAGTCGAGATCAGCTATTTTACGAGCGAGAAAAGGTTTGTTTATTACAGCCTCACTCAAAAGTAATGAGTAAATTGATAACAGTGAATCCATTTATACAATAACATGTTTTTCACAATTTTATTATAATCTTGACTAGAAGGAACACTACTTTTTCCGTCTATGTACCCAAACAGATACTTTAAGAATGCAAAGAGATAAAATATGTATTTTTGATAAACACACAAATATAATAACGCAATAATAGAAAAAAGAGTAGCTAGATAACTATAAATACTAAGAAGAAATCAAGATTATAAGAGGTGGTTAACGTTGGTAAGAAGCAGTTAGGATGGAACAGACCACTCTGGGTTGGAATGCCTCCTAATACGGCGTCCATTCCACTTCAACATGCCTTTTATAGAAAGGACCACTGTATCACTGACATTTCTAAATATATATATTGTGTGTATATATATAATATGTGTGTGTATCTATTAAACACCACCATACTTAATTTGTTTTTATTTATTATTATTAATTTTTCAATATTGTATCTGGTTAATTGATATATCGAATAACATCTTGATTATTTTGTATAATCTATTTGCAGCCCTGAAGATAAATAGTCTTGGACAAAGTTGCCATATAAAGAAAGTTATATTTAGTTGATTTCTTTACTTAATAACATATCATTGATCACACTACAAGGGAAATAAGAGGAATAACACCGACAGAACTAGGGCGTGCCAAAAAAGCCCCAATACTTAATAAATTCAGGCAAAACGTGACTAATATAGTTCCTAAACTGTAGGTATTTCTATTTTATTTTTATTTTTAAATACCTTAATGTCAAATAATAAGATAGGAATATGTGGTATGTCAGCTGGATATTGCGCTGAAATTATAACTCCCGGATTCAGATTCAAATTGTATTTTGTATGGTTCTACTGTGGCTAACGAGTAGTCTTGAGTTCGTTTTGTTACATATTTAAAATATATGTACAACGAAAATTTCTCACACTAGGGAAGAGCAGAAAGTGACGTTAATATCTGCTACATCTTCTAACACTTGAGAAGAGAAAATAGGAAAATATCAACACACTAAACTTAAATTTATAGAAAATGAAGTTTACAAGTGAACTTATAGGAAAGAACTATCGATAAATGTAAAACTCGAAGTGAAGCATTGGAATCAATTTGCAAGTGATGATTTGACGAATTTGGTTTAGAAGTAGTTATCTAAATCTTTTAATTTTTTGAGTTCAAGTTTCGAAGCTAATTTCCCTGTACTATACGTGATTTGTTTGCATTTTTAACACAGTTAATCCAAAATCAAACAACAATTTTTGTTTTTTTGACATATCTCAAGTGTAGGAATGGACAAATTTTTACTTTGAAAATCCTATCTTGCACAAAATTTAATGACCTACAACTTTTAGTATATAACATTTTTCTATTGGATAAGCCATTTCTGCGTTTAAACTCTTCAGCTTGACAAAACTAGCTTTTAAAAATTAGCAATGTTCTTCGATGTTTGACAATCTATTTTGGCTAAACGCTTAAATCAAATTTAACTTAAGGAATGTTATTAGACGCACAATTTAACAAACTTTAATTTTGTAAATAAAACATTTTTCGATTGAAAGCATTTTTCTATGTTTTTTTTCCAAAATCTGAAAAATGTTCAAAAAGTTTAGGGTTTTTTGCTCACCAAACATGAGGGTTTTTTCCTCCTCAAATTTAGTTTTATTTTTGACACCTTATTCTCAGGACCCATCTGCAACATATAATAACGTAAAACCTACTAATTCACCTTTTGCAAGGCAGAGGGTACCCCATTTTGGAGGTAATTTTTTTTGAGGTAATCAGATATCTGGAAAATTACGATGAAAGATTCCGTTACATACAGGTAAAGTATAAAACCAAATCCAAATATATCGATGTTTTTGGTCACAGATATATCGTTTATCGACATTCACAGTTCAAAAAATCGTCGATATAAAATATCGATAATTTTCTAAGCACATCCATTCATAAAGGGATAAATATCAACTTGTTATGGATGATTTTGAGCAAAGCAACTTTTTCTTTGCACAGTTCTCCGAAATATCGTCAAACCATTCTCCTTTTTTAACAAATAAATTTCATGTAACTCATTTTACTATCTTTAAACGTAATAATACATTTTACTACTAAAAATTAGTAAACTTTTATAATATATTTCAATTTAGATACTTCGTTAGGAGAAAAAGACAGAATTCGGAAACATTATAGAAACTTTCCTATATATATTAAAAAAGCAGACGATTTCACTGGGTTACCAGACGAAAATTAGATCCAAGCCACCACATACATCGAAACATGAAATACTGAACCCACCCACATCCCACGTCAGGGCTGATGGCTAGTATCAAAGGTTATTTCGAGGGAATGAGTCACCGCTCGGAACGTGACGTCACCACTGACGTCACATCTTAGCCACCGTTTTAAACAACAAATCGCAACATAGGGCAGTATTTTAAGAAGGGAAAATTCCAATTAGACAAATTTCAATTAAGAAATGATTAAGACATTGAAAATATTTACGTAGCTTTATATACAACACCAGTAATATACAATACAACCATCCCTTGATTGAATTAATACATGAAACATATAAAGTTGTTCAATTAAAAATGATGTTATTTCCAATGAATCATTGATTTCTCCTAAAATTTATTGATTAATTTTTCTAACTGTATAAAAAAAAAAAAAAATTAACATAGATATGTCTGTTGGATTTGAGTCTTACATTTATTTGGTGTAACGTTTCTTTCACCCTCAAAAATGTAACACGATCTAGCTCCTATTTTCTCTTAGCATAGTTTAATTCGAATAATCACCTATTGCTAATTTAATTTCTTTATAAATCTAAGTAATTTGATAATTTTGATTCTAAAACGTAAAAGCAGTAGATTATACCTACATTATAAATTACATCCATAGTCTATTGTCAAAGAAAAATTGAGATTTTTCTCTTTATTTGTGTCTAATGAACTAACAAGGGGACGTTTGCAGTTGTAACACACAGATTTGAATGCCGATTTTTGTGTGGGTAGTAGGGACCTATAATAGTGCAAAACTAGAGTTATAGCCGCCGATGAGCATTAGGAGCCGAGAAGAAAAATAAAATATGAAAATCACGTTTTATTTTTTTTCTCAGCTCACAGTCAAGATAGAGAAATGATTTTTTCACGTTTAATTGCAGTTTTGTATGCTATTAGATATAAAAATACTTTTGTTAGGCTCAACGTTTTAAAATGATCTATTTCTATTAGTATTTTAGTTTTTACACAATAAATTTCAAATAAGACTATTTAAAAACAATATACATATTTTTTAACCAAAACCTGATATTAATTTTAGATTATTCACCAATCTTAGGATTTCTATGCAATTTGAGATAAAAATATGTCATTTTAAAACGCCTTATTTATATAATATAGGTGAGGAAAATTTTTAAACTAAAAACTGATATTATTTCCAGATTCCTCATCTCAAAAAACATGTAGAAACTTAATTTTGTCGAAACCAAAAATAATTTTTTTTTTTTACCTTTAAAAGTTCGTAGGATTTAAGAAGCAAGGGGCTGTCAATTTCTGAAAGCATGTAAATAATTTGCGCTATGCGCTATCTCACATATTTTGCAACCTATTAAGACAAAATTTTAAGGTTATCTAGAAGCCTTAAAACTGCATAGTTTAGCCCAAACCCGGAGGTCGCAGGATTTCCCCTTATTGAAATATCTCAAGTTATAGCTGACCTTGGATTTTTTCATTAACATCAGTTTTTGTCTACTAAAATGGTAAATCCAATGTTATACGCATGGATAAAAAGCAGAATGTATGCTGATTCTAGTAATGCTAATACTGCTGTAATCGGTTGAACACAGCAGTTGTTATGGCCGGTAGAAAATGTTGATGAAATTTCAACTTCAAAATTTTAACCTCCTCGAAAGGGGTAAAAAATCAATATTTTTTGATTTTGATAAAATTTCACATATAAGGGTTTTATGGTGCGTTAACTCGAGATTTGAAGTCAGTTGTTCATGAAAAAAAGTTTCCACTGATTTACAGCGGACATCCTTGAAATTTTGTCAGTTTTGAGCACCCTAAAGCCGGATAGTGCCTTGAGCATAACAAAAGTATTTTTATATCTAATAGCATACATAACTGCGATTAAACGTGAAAGAATCATTTCTCTATCTTGACCGAGAGCTAAGGAAAAAAATAAAACATGATTTCCATATTTTATTTTTTTTTCTCGGCTCCTAATCCCTATTGGCGGCTTTAACTCTAGTTTTGCACTATTATAGGTCCCTACTACTCACACAAAAATCGGCATTCAATTTGTGAGTTACAACTGCAAACGTCCCCTTGTAAGTTGATTTGCTAATACAAAATGAATATTCATTTGGAAATCATTTTCACATAACATAATCATCACCGGTGACATAGATTGTTATTAGACGCGACTTCGACCTAGGATAGAACACGTGAAATTCTTGCGGTTCTTCTCTCCTTAAGACGCGTCCAAATGATCTTCATTTTCTCTCCTCCATGTTCCTTTTACTTATCTTCCGACCAAGTTGTTCCAGTCTTCTTGGTTCTGTTTTTGATTGTACTTCCCACGCATTCACCTTTCCTCCGTATGCATTTCTATCTAGAGCTTCTTCTGTTTTTTCATTTTCCAGATCTTTCTCCATGCCATTGTTTACTGATTTATTGTCAGTCTGTGTTCGCGTAGTCTGCATATGTATATGTATACCTTTTTTCAGAAATTTCCCTAATTCAGTTGTGTTCTAGATTATAATTTAGTAGTGGATACTAATAGCATATCCACTTTTAAGTTCGTAACTAATTTTATACTCCTCCATATTTTGTAATCCATAATATGTAGTTAAATAAAAAAAATATTCTCCTTGACTGGGAAAAACAATATCTTATAAATGTGTATATCTATTATCTACTGTTAGTATAACTACCGCTTCTGATAAGAAAACCATCGGCAAACTTTCGATCCTAGCAACGCCAACAGAGCTACAGCGTTTCAAACAAGCTCCAACAATTTAAAAAATGTAGGCAAAACGTTTAAAAACGTAAATTTAATGAACAATTAATCATTATTCGCAATAAAGTTGAACAAAAGTAGGAATTTCAAACATTACTTTTTTTCATTCCAACCAGTATATCTCCTAAAAGGTAGGTCCTAGAGACAAAAGTTATTTAACGAAAAATATTCTACATCAAATTTCTCATCCGAACATCACCAACAGAGCTAGAGCGTGTCAAAATATTAAATTTTTAACTGTAAAAAAACGTTACACCAAAAAATTACATACCCCAGCCAAAAGATATATCCATGTAAAAAAAAAAAAATCGCATTGTCAATAAAATTTAATCCAACTACAAAAAAAATAACATGAAAAATTATTTTTACTGGTATTCAAAAAGTAAAGACCTTCATATGATTATAATTCTAAGTAAAAAAATAGATATTTTAAAATATCAATAGACAAAAATTTCTAGGTCAGTTCCATGAATAGATTTTTATATTTAAAAAAAAAACTTTTCAAGATTAAGGTGTATCACTGAACCGCGGATTAAACAGAGAAGCAACATTGGCTGTTAAGAAAAAGTGAATAGGGATAGTGGTTAACTCTCTTATTAGCCAAATACCAACTTGAAATCTATTTATTTCTAATCGCTTTCTAAAGCGTTATCATATCCTAGGTATTTTTCAAACATGTACTTATAATATCAATGCACTAATGGAAACGATACAAGAGGGATATGACCGATAAGGATACAAAAATAGAAGGTCAGCCAACGCTATCTAGCGCCACGATCGTAGAGTAGATAAATAGACAAACTCTATTTACTTGCGTCTCGGATAGAAATAGATGTATTCTGACATCTGCCAAAACATCAGGCATTAGCCCAGCGGTGGAGTTACACTTTCTCATTAAAAATTATGGTTGAAATCCATACACATGAAGTTATAAGTTTTTAATAATAAAAAATAAAAATGCTAAATAATAAAATAGCAACGTATAAAAATACAGAAGATGTGAAGGAGACAATTGTAAGAAAATATTATTAATTTTTTCCCTTCAATTACCTATTGAATTATAGTGTCGTTTTTTATGAAATGCCCATTAATATTATTTCAGAAATTTAAAGAGGTATTAGTGGACTTCTGTTGTTTGCTACGATTATGTTTACAGATTATAATGAGCCGTTATTAATCCTCTCTTTTTTTGTTAATATTTGATAACACTCAAATTAATAGCACGTTGGTTAATATGATAACAAATATGACCATGGAAAGACGCGATTATAGAGATTTTTTTTTTTAAATTTTTTTAGTTTTAACATAGACACTAGGCAGCCCGACCTGACACAAGCTATAACCAAACTATTTCTGTATCTTAGTTAATGGTAGGAATATTTCATATCTAACCATCACATTCCACCAGACCTTATTTTTCACGATAGTTACAACAATTCAATTAGGACAACTTTCTTAAAATTAAATTTTCTGAAAATGATTCTCAGTTCAAAAGCGCAGATTCTTACTTTTATTTCAAAACAAAACCATGAATTTTTTACCACTGAGAGTGAAAAATTGATAATTGGGGAAAATGTATAGAAAATGAAATTAAATATTTTGAATAAAATAGTTTGAATTACATGAAGTTGTTTAACTAAATAAACTTTTTTGTGAAAGCGGTCATTTTATATAAACGACCCAATACATTTTTTGATTCCTAATTTTTAATTTTTTTTTTATTAGTAATAATTATTTTTTCTATTATTACTGTAATAATTATTTCGTTCGCACTGTAGAATAGAAAAAAAAAAATAAAGAAGGGTTAAACATCATCAAAGATAAGACTAGGAATAGAGACCGTTAACCATGGTAGAAGGCGGAGGACGGAGAGAGAGGATTACCATGGCAACCCGCTAATTCCAACTTATTTTCTCTTTTTAAAAAAATGTTTTATAATTATCAACAGACTGAAAAAAAAAAAAAAGGAAATAATTATGAGTTCTTAAAATTCTATTTTATAACAAAAATCAACAGTAAATACATAGTCCTTAAATTACAAAATAAACCTCTACATAAGTAATTTATACGTTATCGTTAATCAAGCATAAAAAATGTAAATTGAAAAAAAAAATTATGTAATATACTGATAAGAAACTATTATTAAATAACTCTAGATAAAAAAAAAAATAATAAAAAAAAGGTAGAGGGGTGAAACATTTCCAACAACCCATCAAAACGTTATCTGCATGCTTACTACCACTTCAAGTGGGAATTTCCAATCAATTACATTCTTTCCTTAGAATGGGAAAAATTTTTATTTTTACATTAAGCATTTATTTATAAAGTAATAAAGTACTTCTTTATTTTTCTATTTAATTTATTTTTGACGCTTTGAAATTATTATAATTTGCATACTTCACCTATTTTTTCAGTTCTTTACTGGTATAATAGTCTTAATATTTCGTACACACTATTTACTTTTGCATTCTAATACCATACCAATAACCATCTCTGAACAAGAAAAAAAAAAAAAAAAAAAAAAAAAAAAAAAAAAAAAAAAAAAAAAAAAAAAAAAAAAAAAAAAAAAAAAAAAAAAAAAAAAAAAAAAAAAAAAAAAAAAAAGGAGCATTCCACAGCTTTATACCACATTATGCATATAAGAAACAATTAACACACAAACGTACATTAATGAGACGACAGAAATTCACCTTATTTTTTTTAATTTGTCGTCAAAAATAAATAATACCGTCACGAAACTTATGAATAGGATTGTTGTTTATTAAACAACAAATTTTTTTTAGATAGAGGAATATTTAAAAAATATATTGACACGCTATGCATCAAATTTAGATAAGAAATAGCTCTCGATGGTATATGTAATTATTAGGGCTCAACAAAGATGGTTGTAGACGGAAATAGATATTAGAGATCAGATTGGCCATGTTACATCAAAGATAATAAGAGATTTCAATAACTGAAGTGTTGTGCTATCACATATTATATAAGTTCTGCCGGTTCAACAAAGGTTTGATTTGATTAAAAGTTCAACTAACCGCATCAATTGTTCGATATAATTAACAGTACAAGGTTCCAGGAGCAAAACATTTTAACATTTAATAAATAATAATTAAGTTCAACTTAACTACCAAACATTACAAAAATAGAAACAATTATAAATACAAAAAAGTAAATAATAGTTCTATTGCCATCAAGAAGACAGACGCCCCTAACAATAATATCATAAAAGTTTAAAATACAGATAAAAATTTTAGTAATTTTTTTTTTCTTTTGAACCGGATGCCCAGAAAAATAAAGTCCGGATTACCGGGACTCAACTGTAATACACAAGTGTATAACGGTCTGTAAATATGATATCAAGCCATAAAATACGACACCATGCATTAAGCTTTGAAGATAAGGGTCTGGCGCTAATTCAACGAAATATCCTTGTACGAGGTTAGAATATAAAATGTCAGAAATGTTAGTAAAACACCACGATTCATGAAATAAAAATGAATAAAAAGATATATATGCAAAAAACTAAAAATGTTTTATTATATACAATTTAAGAAACCCACGGATATTATAAATATACATTTTATGAATTAAAACTCCATAAAAACACTAAGAAATTAAGAGTACCGAACGATGTCTTACAACGGTAAAATAAGAATAATCATAAAGGCAGCAAGAATAAACAATAGGAAATAACAAAATAAAAGCTAAAAGTTTTATGAAGTCTTTGTATTCCTTAATTTTAACCGACTTCAAAAAGGAGGAGGTAGATTCAACTGTATTTTGTTTTGCATGTTTGCATCGCGATTATTCCGTCAATTATGAATCCATTTTGATGATTTTTTTTTTTTTTTTTTTTTTTTTTTATCGCTAGGCCATTCTTCAGAGGAAGTCGCACAAAAATTTTATTGAAATCAACTCAGCGCTTTCAGAGAAAAAAAAAATTCATAAGAAATCATTGTTATATAACCTTCCACTACAGACACATTACTCCATGGTCACTAAATATAAATTAACGCAAATGATTTATACATAAACAAAAATACACACACATACCACAAAAAATTTAAAAAAAAAAGAAGTTTAGATTAAACCTACATGTAAAAACTTGAACTAAAAAGTAAAAATAATATTACGATACTTATATACCTAGACACAATTTATGATCAGTTATTTTTGGAGTCGGTGCCAGTCCAAACAAACAGAATTTTAAAAAAAGCTGGTAATTGTCAAGATCTCCCACTATTTCATCACCACCTCACCGCTGTTTCTTGCCATTCGAAAGATTGTAGCAAAGGCAGGATTAAACTGCTCTTCTTGGCTGGCACCGACTCCAAAAATAACTGATCGTAAATTGTGAATAGGTATATAAGTATCGAAGTCATTAATATACTATACTAAGTTATTAAAATACTTAGCTAAAGTTAGTACATGTAGGTTTATTTTTTTTTTTTTTATATTTATATATATTTTTTTTAAATGCTAAAAATTAACTTTATTTACAATTGTTATGAAGTACAAAAAGTAACAGAATATTATATTATTAGCTACAATTACCTCTCATATGGAACAGAAACGCCCATTTTGTGATCGGAAAATTTTAAATCGAGTCCCAAAACATTATCACGTATTGTCTGCTCAAGAGAACACTGATTGGAACGCTAATGAATTGAATCAAACAACGATAAGGTATTGATATAATCAGCAACGGAACGACACTAGCCTCCCACTATAGCGAGTTCCCCACCACCGACCATCGAACAGTTGTTCCAACTAAATATCTCAGGAAAACAAATATTTTAATAAACGCTTGCGTCGAATAGAGGGATGATGAATCTTCGAGAAATCTATATCGTTTCAAACATTCTCGCATACATTAAACTTTAAAAAAAGTATTGTTTAAAAAACTAGAAAAACACGCTTTTATAGCAAACCTAACTAAAAAGCTAAGTGTGGCGACTAATTCGCAGCAGTCAGACCTTTTAATTTTTAGAGTTCAAGGTTCGAAGCGAATTCCACTGTACTATTCGTGATTTTTTTGCTATTTTAAAACAGCTTATCCATAATCAACCAAAAATTTTAGGTTTTTTGACATATCTCAGAGAAGGAATAGGCAAATATTTACTTTTAAAAACCTATCTTGCACAAAAAGTAATGATCTACAACTTTTAGTATAAAACATTGATTGGATTAGCCATTACTATGCTAGGGACTTTTTTTTTTAAAGTGTGCAAAATTCGTCGATGTTTGACAATCGATTGTGTTAACACCTAAATCAAATTCAGCTTAAGGGATGTCTTTAGACGCACAATTTAATTAACTTTAGTTTAGTAAATATAACATTTTTCGATTGAAAGTATTTTTCTGTTTTGTTTTTTCAAAAATCTTACAAAAATGTTTGGCGTTTTTTGCCTGCCAAACATTTTCCTTCTATCAAATTTAGTTTCATTTTTGATATTTTATTCTCAGAACTCATCTGGTCTATATAAAAACATAAAACCTACTTACTCCACCTTTTGCAAGGCAGACCCCCCATTTTGGGGGTATTTTAACTGGACTAAGTAAGAACATTAGAACAAAGTTGTGCAATTATTGTATTGTCGTGACGATTTTCATTCAAACCAATACAGATCCGAAACGGTAGGTCCTAGCGGTAAATGTTATATAACAAAAAATATTTTCCATTAAATTTCTGATAAGAAAACTTAACGCAAATTTTCGATCCTAGCAACACCAACAGAGCTAAAGTGTGTCAAAATGTTATCTTTTTTGAATGTCAAAAAACCTTACACCAAAAAAGTGCAACCCCCATCCAAAGACATATCCATGTCAAAAATTACGATTCTTTTATTTTTTATTTTATTATACTCTCTAGCCCAGAAGATAAGAACTTAAAAAGTTTATAATTATAAAAATTATACTTAAGAAAACAAATCTACATAGTTCAAAGGCACAAACTGTTTTTGGTTTATATAGTGAACTAAAAGAGATTACTATAGTATTTTTTAAAGTTGAACCTGACGAATAGCGTATTCTACGAAAGTATTTCGTAATTACTATATAAAATATAGAATCAGATCTATTTTGTAAATAAATTTACTTTCTTAGAGTTTGATAAATTCAAGGTTAATTGCCTTTCCCGTGAGTAATTAACAACTCAGCAGAAGTTACTTCGGTGTTCTCGAACGTTCTCTGTGTTTACATGTACGCCATTAGATGATAAGACAACAATCCATCTAATCTACGTAACAAATAAAAGAATAGCAATTAAATATTAAATTAGGAAAATAATAGTATAACAATAGGAATTTGAAATCTCAATACGACTTTAAAATAAAAACAAATGACATTACAGTTTACTCTCGATTATCTAAAGTATTTTTTTCCGGTTCCTTGGAAAACACTCGATAAATAAAAAAAAAAAAAATCGTTGAGTTTGGTCCTCTCGATAAATTTCAAGTGCAGCTGCAACTTGTCTACTTTTTCCAATGAGAAGTCAGGACATCCTCAATAATAAGAAACATATATCCGTAATACATATACGGTTTAAATAAATACATAAGTTCAATTTCTCCGTATTATTATAAACATTATACACAATTTAGAATACCCACTATTCAAAATCTGTACCACTACAACCCATGCAGTCTTGGGTTTAGTATTTCGGTAGGGATGTACTGCTACTGGCCCAGCTGTTGTGAAAAAAAAAAGATTCAGCCTGAATACACGCTAGACCGCCAGGTTTTCCCCCAATTAAGTGTACTCACTTTTTAGAGAATGGGTGTGCCACAAGAGAGTACCCCGACATTGAAGTCGATCCACAGAATATAAATAAATAACAGAATATAAATTTCCTGGCTTCGGTCGGACTCCTAACTTGAGCCCGGGAGCATGGTAGTCAAACGCCTTCCCACAACTTAAAAGACAATCAAACCTAGACAGAAACTTGCAACTTATACTTACATCCTTACATCAGTTTGATATATATTGGAATATTGGTACTGATATATACTACTACTGGTTAGGAGGAAGAGCTAGTAAAAAAAGTTACTAGTAATAAAGGCAATATTACCAGTTGTTTCTATTTGTCTAAACGCTGACGATAAAAAAAAAAGGATTGCCAACAAGTCTTAACCAGCGATATGCATATGTGTCCCTTATTTGCAAAACCCGATACATCCACCTTTGGGAAAAAATTTTTGTTTTAAGAAATCACAAGTTCTCGATAGGTAAGATCAATGTAAACATTGAATGAGATAAAAAAGGAGTGAACGTTCTTGTTGAAGGGGAAGTAAACTACCGGATTAATGTTGGAGCATTGAAACTATCCCAGATTTAAATAATCTAGAGCAAATTGCTGCCAGAGCTGTTGAGGTTTCCCCTCTAAAACTACAGGATGTCAAAAAATTATTATTTAAACATTATGGGGAAAATTGGCGATGCCAAGAAATTTTAAACTTTTTTCGAAATTTTATTAATTAAATTTATATTTCTTTTATGTTTAATTTCAATTACTTTATTTACTTATTTTTAAAGATTTTTTCATTGAACGAAAATTTTTATTTTGTTCAAACGTTTTTTGTATTCAATAAATTGTTTTGAAATGATTTTTATTGCTCCATCTATACATCAGTTTTTTAATTCCAGTTGATTTTACTTGTAATAAAACATTATTTGACAAGCTATGCATTTTTTATTATCATCCTGGAGTTGTTTTGTTTGAATTAGAACTTGCAAAATGCGATGTATCGAACATTCGATTGAAAAACCGGATTCTTCTAAACTATAATTATTGATTAATTATAATATTGATGATTTATCAAACTGAGCAACAGGATAAATCAAATGCTCTAACCTTAAGCTTTTTTAAAAAAGAAAAAAGTGGGTCAGTAATATAAGCAGTTTGACTGTCAGTTGTTTTTTGAAAAATTTTGTGACACATATAGTTAGAGATTAAATGGAGAATATTTTTTTATTATAAATTTGTAGCCAGGACCTACCGTTTATGAGATGAGCTAATGAAAAAAGATAACTTTGTAAATTTTTTTTACACTCAAAAATGTAACATTTTGACACGCTTTAGCTCTGTTTGTGTTGCTCGAATCAAAAATTTGCCGACAGTTTCCTCACCAAAAAATTAATGCAGGATATTGTTGTTATATAACATTTGTAGCTAAGACCTACCGTTTAGGAGCTATATTGGTTTAATGAAAAAAGTCACATTTGAAACCCTCTCAGCTTAGTTGATTTCGGATTGTGATTAATAATTAATTTAGTTTAATTATTACTTGAAGTAACTTGGTCATTTTAATTCTAAAATGTTTAAAAATTTAGGCAAATAACATGTTTTCATTTGTTGGGGCTTTTTTGACATAATCTAGCTCTGTTGGCGTTGCTCGGATCGAAAATGTGCCGAAAGTTACTTTAGCAAAATGATGATTTATTGTTTTTCCCAGGCAGGGAGAAATTGAGTTTACATTTTAATTCAGAACTATTTTCAATGATTTTAAAGTATTTTTTAAAAAAAGTTATGTATGATGCTTACTTATCAGTTTATGTTGCCAGGTCATCTTCTTATATAATGTGGTCACGTAATATGCTTTTAAGCAATGTCCTTCTGGAGTCCTTTTTAAAAGATCTACTTTATTCTCCTCATATCCAAACTCACTTCGCTTATCGGGAAGACTTTAATTTAAAATGTCTCCCTCGTGCTTTCTTGGGCCCCTTCCAGAGATCAAGTATCCGAGCAGTACATCAGGGAAGATACATTACAGCGACCTCAGCTTTCTAGAGATTTGTCGGTAATCTTGCTATAGACCGTATTATTACTGACGTAAACAAATAAATAATTTGTAAGCTGTTTACTAAATCTCCAACTGAGGGGGGAAATTGCTTCTGTGACTTTTAAAAATAGCCCAGTAGAGACTATTAGGGTGATGTAGGTCAGCGAAGAGTGGGTTGGCATTTGGCGACTAGAGTATGCTCTGACCTATTCCTCTTTTCATTATATCAAGCTCTCGGCTAAATACTACGACCTTGCTGGAACTTTATGACACGTCAAGCCAAAGCAAAAACAAAATAATGCATTAATTTTTTAAGTCTATATAATACAAGAAGAAAGTAATATATAATTATATGAAAAGGAAATAGATATATTATTGAGTTAAAAAATAAAATAATAATAAAATTATATCTATATTTGTGCAGATGGGTATATACTGATAACATCCATCAGTTTTCCTCCCAGGAAAATAAACACACAGCCTGTTTATAAGATATCAACTAACAAGGATATGATATAATACATAAAACAAAAATGCAATTTCATTAATAAATTGCAAAATAGATATATTGTTTAGAGAACCCGAAACCGAAACCACTAACAGTCGCTGGATAAACACCTTCCACCGCATCCCATCGAAATCCATAAGACCAGCTCGCACAAAAGCCTCCCATATACGTCTCAGCCTAACCAGGGACATGATTACTTTTAAGTTTGTTTATTATTATGCCTAAAAATGTTAAATGCCAATGTTAACAGTCGTGACACTTACCGGATGATACACATTTATTCTTCTTCTGGGGTCGAATGTTATACTTTATTTTCTAATACGTTAAGTGGTTTTTTTCTTTGGGGCAAGGAGCCAAGTTTACTACACATGAGAAACTTTGGGAAGGATAATACTCTAATAAATTTACAACATTTAAGTTTCTGGACAGTGAGTTATTTTTAAAGCGGGAAATAAGCGATTCCCGCATTTAACCTTGTTTTGCATCTTAAATTTTGTTTGGTTTTGGATACTGCTTCGCCACAAAATCACTTACAAAGGTTAAGAAATTAAATCGTTCGACTATGTGTTTCTGTAACTGCATAGTTACATCTAATTCAGTCTTAAACTTAAAAATAATATAACTTAGACAACTTTTGATGTATCTATATAGAATCAATGAATGAAAAAATTATACAAAAAAAATTGATAACGAGAAAAAAAATTACCAACGATAAAATGAGGAGGAAGACAAGTATACAAACAAACCAAATAATCAATTTTTAAATGCATTTCTTTGACATAGACAAAGTAATAATTAATTACTATTAATTGACGCCAATTAAATGAACTTTAGATATATTTAATTAATGTAAATATCGAAAATTTAAAATATTCTTGAAGAAGAGTGCTGCAGAGTAAACAAAAGAGATACGTTATCACCTAAATTGGCGGTTAGTGAAATGTAAATGTTTAATTAGTTCATTAAGTATATGTCAACAATAAATGGCAAATTTCAAGCCAACTCAACACTTTGATATGCTAATTATTTGTTAAATTATTAAATTTCGAAGAATAAAAAATGATAACTATTAATAATTAGTGGGAGGGAGAACATCATAGGCTTAAAAGAAAAGAAACTGCTCATCGTAAACTGCTTTGCAAAATCCTCAATTCTTCTTATTATCTCACAAACAAGACACATACCGTTCCATGATAAGCTACCCACTCGATTTCACTAGACTAACTTGCTTCTGAAAAGAAGATAGCTAAGATACCTTCTAGTGTAGTTGAACTATTGAAGTGCTACTAGTGAGTAGTTCTTCAAATGTTATTGATATGTCATTGTAACCATTTTCTTAAAATTTTTTTGCTGGATATAATGTATAAAGTTGTAAATATCAATAAAAAGTTAAAAGAAAAAAAAAAAAAATCTTTCTCGCTTTGATTTATGTATTGTAGTTCTAAGTTTCTAAGAGCACAGTAAAGTGGTAAAAATATTAACCTCAATACATAATTAATTCCATGATCGTGAGAATTACGGCCAGGTAAAAGGGTAAATGAGAAAATCGATGAATGAACTTGATTGGTCCCATATGACCCTTAGTGAACCCTTGTGAGCAATCCAAGCGACAGCAGTATCCGAAGAATTACATATTGATATTTAATAAAACAGGCCAATGCATTTCAAAGGAATCGGTTGTCATTACATCAGAAAAAAGTAAAACTAAACGCAATGTACCGGGGTCACGCTGGCAACTTGTGGATTTCGTGCCAACCACTATCGAACGCCGTTGACGTCATCGGAGTCAATGGGAACCTGCTCTAGAGCCCTCAATGAGTTCGTGCTCGTTTGAATACAGTCTTGGATGCTCCATATAAATTTTAAAAATTAAAAATATCCTAATTTAAATATTTAAAAATTTAACAGTCACTGTTTCAGCCCAACCCAGATATCTACCCTTTCATAGTAAACTCCATAACCATTCTAATCTACTAGTCTGTCAACTTGCTTCCAATTCTATTCCCGATTATCCATCGAAGCATCTAAAAAGAAGATGGCCGAGAGACCTTATATAGAATCGTATTCTTTTTTTTGAATCGCTGCTAGTGAGTGGTTGTTCACTTATTATTGACAAGTCATTGTAATAATTTCCTCAAATTTACTTATTTTACATACATGCATACAGTTGTAAATATCGAGAAAAATAAATAAATAAACAAAAAATTAACTATCGAACAATACATATAACAGACAAATTCATAAACATTGATTACTACATAAATTTATTTTAAAAACTAGCTGAAAGAGCCTTGCTCCGCTACGGTTTAATATCATTAGGATTAAGGGCAACTTAAATTAGTAAAAGTTGATTTTTATAAATGACTTAACGTTGATAATTATTATTACCTAAATAAACCTAAAGAATTCCATTCTTGAAATATTGCAATAGAATCACCTGAACTGAGAAAAAGGTATATTCTAGGTTCAAGGAATGAAATTCAGAAATGCTAGGTACTACTTGTGAAATATAACTTGGGCCTGGTGGAGAAAAACCGATGGAAAACTGAAAAAGAGTAGTTGGGGACGAAGGTTGGTGGGTTGCTCGTAAGGAATATGTACATCGAACTGGCCTTACATGTTATCACCAGAGAACATAAGTATTTTAACCTCCTCTTTAACATAAGTCTTTTAATAGCTTCTCGTCATGAAACAACTCAAACTTGTAAGGTACACCTCTGCAACCACCATGAGTTCACAGAAAGTACCATATTATAAGGTTTCGACATCGATCATATTTTTGTTTGTTTACAACTATAATAAACTTAATTTGTGGTCAAAGTGTGCGGCTTAAACATCTAACCTATTTTGTAACTTAGCTTATCTCCAAATACCATATGACAATTAATCTATTATTATTCACCCAATAAAAATTGTAATAGCATTTTTGGCGAATTAGCCGCGATCCAGGCCGATTTTTTTAAATTCCTTTCTTAGCGAGCACCTACGGCCCTAGAGGAAGCTACATATCGAATTTAATTCAAATCCGTTCGGTGGTTTCTGAGATTTCGTGTTAAATGAGTGAGTGGTATTTGACAAATATATAGTAGATATCGCAATTTCTTGGATTTTTAACGAGATAATGTATGTTTTAAAGGCAAAGTGTAAAGCGAAAATAAAAGTTATAAAACTTAATAGTCAGATACCAGGTCACCGAGAAGTCATAACGCTAAGAACTCATAACCAGTAACGTGCTGTGCTCAGTTATGTTTTTGAGAATGTTTTTTTTTTTTAAATGGCTTAAAAAAGCTTACTCTCTTAGGTAAATCAAGCTACTTATACAATAAGATCTATATTGAAAAATCACAGAAGGGAAAACGTAAACTTAGTTTGGACATGTTAAAAATTAATTCTATACGTATGCAAAATTTATAAATTAACTTGGGACAGAAAGAAGAGAAAAAAAAAAAAACTTATAGGGCACTGCAAAAATGAAGCTTATTATACAGACCACAAGAGTATATACTACTGGTCTAATATATATATACACATATATACAAGTAACTAGGTGTTAACTAAAATTAATCAAAACACGGGCTGATCTGTGATTCTTGGTTGTGCGCACAAGGAGGAGAGCCGTGGAAGATAGGTCTCACTGAAAGATTGCTGAGGCCGAAGTCCTTCATGGATCATAGATAGCACCGGACGAGTTGGTTAGTTTATTAACTAAAATAAAACAGTTTATCTTATACAAACAAATGCGCAGTTTCCGTACATTGGTTCAAACACAAAGTTCATTTTTGTTTTCTTTTTACTAATCCCTCAAGTAACTAATAAAATAAGCAGCTTCAAAAATTCTCATTCTATATAAGAGTGTTTTTATATTCTTTTTATCCCGAATAACCCACCCCAGAGGAAATATTCTGCACATAGAGGGGCTTAAACAAAAAAAAAAAAAATTATTCGACATAAGACTTTAAATTATATGAATATCTTATATATAAAAAAGCAGCTTCCAAATATTTTCGATCAGTCCTTATGTCTATGAAAATAACTAATTTTAACTAAATATATTAATTGATATAAAACTTTCAATCTGTATTCAATGTAATCAATAAAATTAAACATAGCCGTGCACTGCCTTGCCAGCAAGTAGTTTCATCAAATTTTATTTCTACCATCTACAATCAGACACACGAAAAGGAAAAAATGATCACTTCGTAACAAAGGAGTCACCACCAAGATGTCAATACTCTTATTACAGCCCACATTTTTGGGACTTGCAATGTTTACCTCCAAAAATTGAACTTAGAAATCCAAAGAAACATCACTGTGGCATTGGGAATGATAACAGTAAGGTGGAATTACCCGTGTCGTTTCTTACAAAACTTAAAATATAAAGACAGATCCCTGGATTAACTGATACTATTTTTTTATTAGAGTACTCAGTGTTGACGAACCAGATGTTTTGAACATGGATAAACAACAACAACAAATATTTATAATGAAATAGAAAATAAACTTGTTTGTTGCCTACATGCCGAATTTATAATTAAGAAAATGATAGTGGTGATAGATAATGGTAACAGAAATTCAATTATCAAAATGGAAGTTAATACTGATTACACATTATTTACAAAAAAAGGAAAATGAAAAATAAAAGTAAAGGAAAAAAGTATGTAATTGTAAGCTTCCAAAGGGTTAAGACTTTCGGAACATTGATTTTTAGATCGAAATCAGTGTTAACAATAGAAATTTAAAAGCTCCAAAGCATACAACTAAACTCTTGCAAATATAGACATAATTTAGACTAAAGACATAAAGACATAATATAGACTAGACATAATTTAAGAAACAAATACTTGACTGTTTCAACATGGAGACAGTGTTCAAAATACAAAACAATAATTGAATGGGTCTGCCGAAAAACGTTTTAGCGACCAAATTTCCGAAGTGGCGATTTTAAAGGTTTTAAAATGTATAATAGTACGTCACAGTATAATATAGAACTCCTTTATGTCATTATACATTAAGTATAACAAATTAATAAGTAAATATAAAATCTAACCTACAAAACTAACAAAAACTTTAGGGTATGATTTTCTTTCACTGATTACTCAATCAAAATTTTATGTTTGTCGCTTAGAATTTTTTTCGGTGGATCCAATCAATTACTACTTGACAAATGAATTACAGCTTATATTATTATTTTTCATTTGTTATCTCCCTTCTCTCTATTTAGTAGAGAGTTTTATGTATTTAAAAATTTTCGAAAAATCCTTGCCGTGTCCATTAGTACCGCCTTGTAGAGCATCTCTTAGCACATCCAATGGTAACTTCAGATTATCAACACCAACTACAATTTATGATAATAAATAAATCATTATGTCACTTCAGATAAAAATATAAGCCATGAAAAAAATTATATGATAAAAGCTAGATTATACACGAACACCCATATTTTATTATAAAAATTTTGTTATTCTATAAGATGATTGGATTGAATACCTAATATGCAAGGGAAAGGTCGGGATTTAAAAATGTTGAAAGTGATGGAATATCGTATCTTGGATGGGAGTTCCTGAAATTCGTTGCTCTGACGCGATCTGGGTATACGAGAACTTGGAGAAGATTTTAATGTTTATGTTTTGATAATGTAAGATGGTGACTGTGAGGGAAGAGATTTCTAAATAGAATAACCAAGGAAGAACTGCCTTTGTTCGGGAGGAGAGAAACATGGTCATGGCGGGGGATACATGGAACTAGTCTCAAACAATAGTTTATAATTTTCTTCAAGGTTGCATCTTGTGATTCTGAGAGATCTTCGTATATCTCATTATAATGAAAATGGAAGAATATAAGGAAAGGAACTAGTAGTTGGTATACAAATGTTTTTTATTATAAAGAATAGTTCATTCGGAAATACCTCAAGGTGTTGTTTCTTTAACAATCTTCCTATTATTTATAATGCAGAAGTTATAAATTGCAACGTCTAGATTTTTTAAGACTAAACCTTGAGATAAAACGTAACACCATGGTAATTACTTTTAACTTAAATATAAAAAAATGATGGTGATTATAACGCAACAGAATATACGGATTATATATTATAAAGGCACTGTCATGTGGGAGCCATGTTTAGTTAATAAGGCATACCAAAGAGGCGGTTAGGAATGCTCTGCGGTAATAGCTAACTCGGTGGGTCGATAGCTCAATATTCGCGCCTTCTAAAAACTTCCAAGAATTTAACATCTTAAGAAGAGGTATTGCCATTATTAACGACAAACGTAAATTTACAATAGAAAATTGTATCTGTGTATAAATACCCAAATATAAATATAATTACTCACAACCATGAGGTGAGGATACCGCTCTCACGCCTGGAAGCCGCCGCAAAGGAGACAAAACACGTTGGATTATTCACGAATACCTGGAAACGATTCAATCGATTCTGAGTTCTTCCAATTTCTCCTACAGAAGAGTTAGTATTTTACAGATTTTACGACACGCGCCACTTGAACCACTTGAACGAGAGTAACCAGAGAGCTAAGAGGCATCTAATTGTAAAAACCCAATCTTGAATGTCTCAGATAAATCTTTTGCTGTTTCAAGATAGAGTATCGCGCAAGCTATTCATAAGGGTCAACGCCTGTCTATCCATTGTATTCCACCATTGGCAATCAATGCACCAAACTAGAGATAAGATAAAATGGAAAGCTGAATGCAGCCAAATATTCATTAAATAATATTTAATAAATGAAAATCCACTTCAGAGCATTTCAAAGAATATAATTACTAATATAAAATTCCAATTCTTATAATTTAAAATCCTTTTGGTTGCGTTGAAAAGATCCGCTACCTAGAGATCCATCTGGACAATTATTTGGAATCCTTACAAGAAACCACTCGTCGTTTTCGACAACTCCAACATTTACGAGACAATCGTTCAAAACTCCCAATTAATTACAAACGTCTTATTAACATGACAGTAATCAGACCATTTGGACATATGTAGTTGAGCTTTCGGGCATCAAAAATAGTTGCCAATTCTCGTATCTATCTCGGCAAATCTGGACAAATTAACGTTTAACGCAGCTAAAACTCAAGCAATTACCATAGGATCACATTCCCTTCTCCACTCAAATGCCAACTTTCCCACATTATTCCTTAATGGTCATCCAATAACTTTCCATTCCTCTGTTAAAAATTTAGGCCCTACCATTGATCAAACCCTCTCCTGGAAATTTCATATTGCATAAATCTTCCGAAGGTCAATCGGTATCCTAAAACTATTTCACCGCTCCCTTCATCTCCTTCCCCTACCCACATGCAAACTTCTAGTATCCTCCCTTATCTTCCCCCAATTTGACTATGGTTGCGTAATATATGGCGGGCTCTCGACGGTTCTTGAAGACAGATTAAAACGCATCATGAATTGCTTCATTAGGTTTGTCTTCGGAACCTCGAGACGTTCCCATGTTTCGTATCTCTACACTGAGATAAAGTGGCTTTTCCCCTCCTTCCGCAGAAAATACTCCCTAGGCACCTACCTATTCCAAGTTATCAATACCCATCACCCTCCCTTTATTTACAGTACCCTGAAATTCAAGTCTGCTATTAAATCACTCCATACAATATCTCGTCTTTCCGATCTCCATACTCCATCCCACAGAAGTACTGCTTACCAACGTTTCTTGTCCGATCCTCTACTCTTTGGAATTCCCTCCCTCCCTGTATCCGCAATGCTTCTTCCCTTGGAACATTCAAAACACTTTCACCATCTTCTTCCCATCCAACCCGATGCTCTCTAATTATAAGGATGTATGTACTATGTATGTAATCGCCTAATTTAATTACTAATACCGTTATACATAAAACATTAGCATAAATTATAGTTTGATTATAATAATGTTTTAATTTTTTGGAATGATAATTTTAAATTTTCTATCTTTTCTTTATCTTCAAATTTCTGTTTGTTTTTGTTTATAATATTAACCTTTATTTTTTCACTCACTTTTTAATTATAGTTTTTTCTTTTTCTAGTTTTCCATTCAATTTTATCTATGTTGTTTTATTTTTAATAGCTCTTGGCCAGTTATAATCTTAAACTGTGTTATTTAAAGTTATTCTTAAGGGACTTTGTCCCAGAATAAAGTTTTTTTTCTATTCTATTCTATTCTATTCTACAATCCACAATTCTGCGCAAAATCCTCAATGCTCCTTATTATGTCACAAACAAACTTATCTATAACGATCAACATTTCCCTTATGTTGCAGATTTGGCCCGAAAAAAAGATACTTTTTGTTCCATGACAAGCTATATCTCCACTCGAATCCACTAGTCTCACAACTTGCCAATCGATGATTGATTTCCGATAACCCTCCGAGGTGTTTGAAAAGAAGCTAGATACTTTCAAATGTAGAACATTTATTGAAGTGCTACTAATGGGTAGTTCTAAACCAGTTATAGACAAAGAAAAAGAAAAATCTTGTTTTAATATCTTGAAATTGACATCAGATGATTAGCCATTAAATCAATTTTGTAATTCATAAATTTACATACGTGTATGTAACTGGTTTTTCTGAAGGGGTGGGGGAAATGCAATAATAATCTACTACGTAAGAGAGAGAAGACTTGCATCTTGTTAGTTATACCTGATCCAGATTTTATTTACGAAGATTTCCTTTAGAAGTTTCTGCACCATTGTTTCCCCAGCCTTCACAGAATCGTTAAAACATAACAAAAATAAATAAAACGCTAAGAATTATTGCGACAAAGAACAATTATGATGCAACACGAAATTACGATCGACGCGTGATTCCATTGTCATGGCTCTTAACGAGTCGCGTTGTGTTTGAAAGTAATTGTTCAGTGTTAAGTGCTTCATCGGCAAGTTAACTCTAGAAAAGAATCAAACTAATAAGAATAGAACAAAGGTTTAGAAATTTAATTTGTGTTATTTCAAGCACAAAAAGACTTGCACAAATAGGACCATACTTACACTTAATACAAAAGAGTTCAGGACAAACTTAGCGGACATAATAACAACCTTTATATAAAACAAGGTGACTATGGATATGCCACAGTCATCCCAAAATTATGCACATTATATTTATATTTAGATCACATCGACATATTGTTTGAGCGACAGGCGGGAGTATAAGAAATATAGAGGAAAAAATATGTTATCTGAATATCTAAATTTTTGTGGAAACCATACATTATAAATATTATAGATAAAACACACAAAAAAATAATAATTTTTTTTTCTACATCACATATTTATAGTTTTTAATTCTTGGTGTGGAGAATATTCAGTTGGTTTTGTTAGAATAAACATAAAAAGCACAAATCTATACCTTTAAAAGCCTAGAGGAATTGCAATGCCTTGAGGAATAATAACAAGATAGATAAATTTGTTTGCCACAGTATCAAAGGTAAAAAAAAAAAAAATGAATAAAAAAAATAGGAGATATCGCTTTTTTATTCAAGATTATTATACAATATATTATACTGTTTAAACATATTACAAGTGATTCACCATTTCAATTAGGTTCTTTTCTGTCAACACTCAAGTTCTGTCAACACTCAAGTTCGTAGTGCATAAATTACAATTATTTTTTCAATTGTACAATTGCTTTGAAAAAAAAAAACAAAAAAACTTTATTTTTCGGAAGATTTTAAAAACGTATTCAGAAAGACCGCACAAAACAATCGAGTTGATGTAATTTTTTCACACGTTTAATTATCTATTGTTATCATGTTGACACTCAGCACCTTTTGACATCTTATTGTTCCTTAAGCAAATACAAAATGGTATAAAAATTTTTTTATTTTATTTTTTATTTATTTATCAATAGAAATTTATAACAGTATTACAAGATAACAGCCACTAAATATGCGGTAATCACTATGCTAAATAATGATATGATAAAAACTTTTAGAGGAACTGTCCATTAGTAGCACTTAATGAAAGTTCTATAATAGAAGAAGGTCCCGAGGACGTCTTCTTTTCAGACCCTTCGAAGGACTGCCAGGAATAATATGGTAAGTTCAGAAACTATACTAAAGTATCTGGTTCGTCAAATCAACGGCATAAGTCATTGTGGATCAGTTCAATTGTATGGACGGAGCATTAAGGATTATTCGAAGGATTTTGGATTGGAGTGATTGGATGCGGGAGGAATTGGATGGTTAGGTGGAACCTCATAATTCTATACCGTTCCAAATAGGCCTGATAATGTTCATATAGGTGAGTTTTTTTGTAGTGAACCGGGAGATCCAACTGGCAAGTAAGCAGTTAGTTTAGTTAGAGCAGTCGAAATTGACGTGTAGCTTCTTGTGTTTACAATTATGAATGAGAGTTCCATTTGAGTCCCTTGTCTAGATTCAAGACAGGGTGAAGCAGGTTTGAAATGTAGGGTAAAGGTTATTTTCTAGGATTTATCGTAATCGGATAGTAATTTTAATTGATAATTTTTGAGTGCAATTTTAAGAAGTTTTAAGTAACAATTTTTATTTTTTTTATCAAATTGGGATAAAGTTAAATGATATTTCAACGCTCTTGCTTTCATTTAATTTTAATTCTTTTTTAGCACTTGATAACTATCTCTAGAGATGGATTATATAAGTCAAATAGACATCCACTACATAACACTTGAGGTAGATTAAATAGTCGTATAACTAGGAAATTCCTAACAAACTCTAAAATTATTCTATTATCTTTTTAATATCTCTACTGTATTCATAAAGCCCTTATCATTTAAAAATAAAATAAATATAAATGTAGAAAATATAAAGAATAAAAATAATCATTCGACGTAATAACCAACAAGTGACGTTAATTGTGCCACCTGGATCACTCTCTTTAAACAATAGGTTTGAACTGATGCTTACGTTTTCGAATTTGTAATAACATAAATGAATAAACAAAACTTTTTAGAAACTTATATTGCAAAAAATATTGTAAGTATGCGTTTATAAAATTCTAAAGATATGTGAATGACTTAAAAGCAAGATGTAATGAGATTTAAAAATTATTCGCAATTAATAAACAATCATGACACAGTAAATTTTCGAACTGAATCAGACAGTATTTTTCCACGACCAAAAAAAAAAAAAGACTAAATGAAATTATTTTCTCGTGAGGAAGTAGATCTCTTGAAAGCGATATGAATCGATTATAAATTTATTTTAATCAGTAAAATATGCGCTTTTATATGTCTATCTATAAACGAATCATACGATGAATAATTCTTTTGATCCTAATGGGTGTTATCAAATGTAAAATTAAAGAGATAAGAGAAAAACAATAAATTTATCGATACAAATAAATATTTTATAAATATACAACCTTCCTTGGGAACTTAAAATCATTAATGTTACTTGAATTCATATTCCTCTAAGGACATTTATATTTATACAATCATCCAAGTTTTTAGTTAAAACTAAATATATTTTTTTTTTTTTTTTTGCTAAAATCAGTTCTAAATCAATGATATAAATTCAAGAATTATATCATCTAATTGATTATCGCTATTCCATTTGCCATACAATATTTTCAAGCTTGACATTAGTAATGAACCTATATTAAGTAATTAATATGAATAAGATAAACACATTTGGACATAAAAGTTGAGCTTTCGGGCGCATCCGATCCTGCTTGTACAATTTTTACCATTTAAAAATAATTCAACGTACGTTAAAAATAAACTTATCCAATAGTTTTTAACTATAACCTACGCGATTTTCGCTAAATGCATTTGTTTTATAAAATTTATAAATTTAAATAAATAAATATTTTTCAAATATTCTGTATTTTAAATAAAACTAACGAAGCCACGTTTCATTTATAGTTCAAAGACATTTGAGAAAATTATCAGTGTGAAATTAATTCGTTAAAAAGTGAAGTAATAGTTACCCAAAACTAGTCGACTTGGCATTTAAATTTAATAGTTTTATTATTAAACTGTAAATTATTATTAGTTTTTAATGAGGTAGTAAAAAAATTACATGAACACATCTGAAGCCAATCAAAAAGTGATTAATCAAATAATAATAAAAAGTTTTTAAAGAAGCAGTTTTGAAATTTGAACTTTCAAAAATTGCCTTCTTAGAGGACAAGTGTAAATAACATTGGGAATGATTTCTCAACCTTTTTATTTTAGCCACTATTTCGAAAAACAAAGTCAATTTTAAAAACTCGAAAAATAATTATTTTGAATAACTTATTTCCCGAGACCGAGGTAAGTGGTTAGTTAGATTAAGAAAAAGAAAGGTTTTTCAAGAAGCAGCTTTAAAATCTGAATAATTTTCCAGAATCGTCTACATAGAATAGAAGTTATTATCTTTGCAATGTCTTCTCACCATTGCACTTATTAATTATTTTTTCAAGCAAATATTTTAACAGATTCAGAAAACTAATTTTACAAACTAGGGAAATAGTGATATTAAAAAAATATATTTTGTTTTACTTTGGAGTCTTATTGGAAGGTTGCCGAGAAGCTTACCGCTTATCAGTTAGTTGAAGCGACTCCCAAACAATGGAAAACAACGAACCTTATTCTTTTGCACATAACATAGACAAGGGTTTCACTGACAGCTCACATAAAAAATCTATTGTGCTAAATAAATATTAACAATTATAATAATATCTTTTACCTTAGAAGAGCTCTCCTCCATTTCTCACCAGTCTCTACAATGATGAGTTGTAGCTTCATGTCGGGGAGGCGCGCTGTGCCATACCTCCACCTGCAATCCAACCAACGTCTCTACACCACTGAAATTATCTTATCGTCGCCCCTCTCTCGCAGTGAGTCTGTGTTTGTACTGTGGTATTAATGTAGGCGTTATGTAAGGGAGCTGGGAATCGATTTCGACACAGTGTCGATTGTATCTATAGATATGTCGGGATTTGCAGCTGTAACGATAACTGTTTACGATAGCATCGCAGGATGTAGACAGGCTGATCAAACACAACAAAACCGTCTAATGAATACTATTAGTGTATCAAATGAGTTTAAATTGCGCGTTCTATACGAAATACCTACGTCTACTGAATATTCTGTAAGTATTTTAAAAATAATTTTCACTTTCACAATAAGGATCTTAAACAGTCTAAAAGTGCGCGTGTGTACATATTGATCGCAGATTGAAAATAATAAAAATTTTAGACAAAATACCTAATATTTGCCTAAACATAAAATATTTCATTATTTCGTCACCTTAACACAGAGCCGTAATGGATCGTCTAATAAAAAGGAATTTTTTTATTCGAAGACTAGTTGCGAATTTTAAACATTCATCATCAGTTTTAAAAACATATAAAAAATTCAAAACATCAGCACTTTGTGCTACATACATATATATATATATATATATGGGTCACATATGGCGACACATATGGGTCGCGTCTTGAGCATAACGAAAGTATTTTTATTTCAAATAGCATACAAAACTACAATTTAACGTAAGAGAATCATTTCTCTATCTTGACTGAGAGCTGAGAAAAAAAATTAAACGTGATTTTCATTTTTTTTTTTTCTCGGTTCCCAATGCTCATTGGCGGCTATAACTAGTTTTGCACTATTATAGGTTTCTATTACACACACAAAAATAGGTATTCAAATCTGTAAGTTACAACTCAAAACGTCCCCTTGTCAGTTTTTTTTTTTAAAACGAATTGAAAGATTTAATCATGATTAAAGTTAGCCCAACTCTGCTGATATTTAGAATCCCTTGCAGTCTTACATTTAAAAACATTTAATTTATGTTGCCAAGTACTGATGTTTTGAATGCTTAATATGTTTTTAGAACTGATGAATGTTTAACATTCAAATCTAGTCTTCAAAACAAAAAAAATCTATTAAAAGAGGAAAATAATCGCATTAATCATAATTGAATTGATTCTTCTATTCCATCATGCGGAACTCAAATTAAAATAAAAATGTTTTAATAAATATTAATTTTTTTTATCTTACACCTGAATACAATCCCGAAAATATTTGGTTATTTTGTCACCTCTAAGCACAAATCCGTAATAAAAAAATTGAGAACGCAAATTTGAGCCATTAAGCAAAATTGCTATCACGAATTTTAATGATTGGGTATTAGTATTCAAATTCCTAGAAGCTATTTTATTAAAACCATTTTTAATTACTTATATTAAAATTAATTAAAAAAGGTAATAATAGTAAGAAGTTAAAGAAAAAATTACGTTGTATATGTTTACTTTTATCAATCATTTTACTAATTCAATTTTTTTTTTTTTAATGGCAGTTATATTTAATAACTACATATGTAGATATATTTAATTATATATTTAAGTATAAAAGTACAACACCAAACATTTATCCTTAAATCTAAAATAGTTCATTAAGAGGAGAAAAAATTCAAAAAATTATCTTATTTAATTTAAGACGTCATATGAATAAGTACCGGCAATGATGCAATACACAATCAAATAAACTGTATTGCATAAAATAATTGATAAAAATTAAAGTTTTTAATTAACGGAAATAATTGTTTCGTCCCTGAAGATAACATGTATACATATAATATTGGATAGAACGTTAAAAATTTTATAATTATATTAAAACATTTATTTTATTTTTTACATGGAAATGTTTTTTGGCTGATGGTCTTCATCTACTTTTTTGGTTTATCGTTTTTTCATCCTCAAGAATGTATCATTTTCACACGCTCTAGCTCTGTTGATGTTTCTCGAATCGAAAATTTTTCGAAGGTTACCTTATCACAAATTTAATGGAGAATATTATATTGTTATATGGGTCATTCTCAAAAAAATTTCCGCTTTCGTCAAAAAAATTGTCACTCTTACATAACTTAGTGAAATATGGTCTATATACTTTATACTTTACCGACCTCAGAAATAATATCGTTATTAACCCAATAACCAATTCCAAGCAAAATTAGGTGTCCCGTGATATAATTTTATTGCAGTCCAGAGAAAATTTAAACAAAATTATAGTCATTAAGAATTTAATATTTAATTTAGGTAACACTCATGACATGAAAATCATAATAACAATTTAAAAAACAAAAAACTCTATAAACTAAACTATAAATATACTCGTTCAAGAAAAATGGAGTTCATTTTTTGACTTTTTAACTCATTCTATAAACCCCAAACCAGTTTAACTACGAAAATAATTTAACATAAAACATTACAGTGAGTAAAGAACTTAACATACTTCTATTAATTAAGAAAGAAAATAGTTACCAATATTATTCAAAGCGGCATTAAATTGTTATCGAAAATATTTTTCTTGAACGCGCACAAGGGACAAACTGGTACACATCCTGAGGAAAACTGAAAGTTATTTTGCAGCGTAACCAGTTTTTACAGATTGTGTTGACCTGGTTATCGTTGCCTTACTGCTGACTGTTAATGAATCATCCAGCTCTGTTGATGTTACTCGAATCGAAAATTTTTCGAAAGTTACCTTCTCACAAATTTAATGGAGAACATTTTTTGTTTTATAACATTTGTCACTAGACCGTTCCGGAGCTATACTGGTTTGAATAAACAAGTCACGTTTTGACAACTAGCTGTTGGTGTGTCAGGGATCGAAAATTTTCCTACAGTTTCTTTATCAGAAGCAATATATATAATAGCAGTAGATAATAGATAGACATATTCATTATCTATTTTTCTTTTATTATTTAATTAGAATAGAATTTGGGTTTGTCAGATATTATCAGAGCTCAATTTAATCACATTTCGTGGTTAGAGCGTACTACTGACCACACTGTCTCCTAAAAAATATGAAATCAAGAAATGGACTTGATCTTCCCCAGGACTTGCAATGAATGATTCCTCATAGGCCTATAAATTTTATAATTATAAATAAATTTTGCATGGATATTATTTATTAAAATAATTAATAATATTTGACATGATTAGAAAAATAAACAGGACAGTGTAAAAAGAAAAAAAAACTGACTGATGAAATTGCAGCAGGAAACAGTCGACAGTTAGAACAAAACAGTTCAACACTATTAACAGTTATTCACAAAATAAACATAAATATCTTGAAGTTTGTTCATAGCTTAAATAACCAGATATAACGAGATAATTTATCATCAGGTTAGATAAATTTCAAGTACCAACGCAAATACAAAATAGCAAGCTAATAATTTAAAAACAATAAGTAACACTTAACTATGACATGATTAATTAAAGATGATTTATGAATACAAAAAATATTGTTTTTAACTTTTATTATCCACAAACTATATCTTTTTTAATTTATTTTGAGAGGGGTGTCTTTTCGCTGGGGGTCTGCACTTTTTGGGGTATGGCTTTTTCTTCTCTCAAAAATTTAAAATTTTGATATTGATAGGCTCTAGCTGTTGATGCTGCTCGGATTTTGCCGACACTTTCCTAGTAAGAAATTTAATGGATTTAATTTTACGAGCAACACCAACAGAGCTAGAGCGTGTAAAAATGTTAATTTCTGAATTGAGAGAAAAAACGTTACATATTTTGAAGGTGAAAAAAAGTTACACAAGCAAACTATAGACCCTCATCCTAAAAACATATCGAAAAAAATAAATAAATAAGAGAGATTCCAATCGACAATCGTTTGCTCTGGAACGAAAACGGATATGGAGCAATTAACGGAAGCAGAGAGTAAATAGCTGATGAAATTAATGTAAACTCAGGTACAGGTGGAAGAGTAACAGGTAAACGAACCGCCCTCACAAAAACGGAACAAGAGAAATGGCAAACTATAATAAGGCAATAAGGTCCCTGAACCTTCGATCTCGACTCCATGGCAACCTCACTGTCTACTGCACTAAATCCTTCCGCTGAGCTGGCGAAGACATTTGCACTTTTTTTTACGTACAAGGGGTGAAAATGGATTATTAGGAATTTATTTATTTATTTAACAGGGAGTTTTATATAAAAAAAAAAAAATGACCTATTTTTGAAAAAAAAAAAAAAAAAAAAATTCTCCCTGACTAGTAATAACAATAGATCATGAATGTGTCTACCTATAATCTACTGCGTTTCCCAATTTACATTAGAATCAAAAAGATCAAATTCAACAAAAACAGAGCTAGAGCATGTAAAAAAAAAAAAAAAAATCCAATACACAAAATGTAGACAAAACGTGACTTTTTTCATTCAAATCAACATAGTTCCTAAGGTAGGTCCTATATAACACTCTTTTGGATAGCTATTCTTAAACCGTTTTTTTTTAATTCTTGAAATATATTAAATTTGTTCCATTCAAGAAGTGAAACATGGATCGAAACAAACACCAATCTGGCCGATTAAGGTCCGGACTCTAAAGTGGATGTGAAATAAGTTCAATACTTAAAAAATTTTTAAACTTTTTCTTGGTCCGATGGGAATTATGCGGCTGGGCATTGCTTTGCAGGAACATAACTTTGCCGTTAGATAACGCAGCAGCAGTTACGCAAATTCTATCTAACTGTTCGCAACAAAGGTCAAAGTTTATTGCACCTGCATCCAGAACAAAATTAAATAGGATTACTTATTCGTAGTTCCAGAAAAGGCATTTTTCCCTTTCCAAATCTCCACTAGAGATTTTTTTAAACCAACGTCGCGGAAACTTTCTCCTCCAGTTTTGTTGATTTTACGAACCGATTCGACGGTTGAACATGATTGTTTCCAATGTCTTAAAATTACAAGAATTACCAAAGACACTTAACACGTATGTTGCTTGTTCAATAAACACTTTTGAAATAGCGATCTATTTAGTCCATTGTTGAAAAATAAGGATAGATTAGTGTTCCGCAGAGTGGATAAATCATTGGTAAACAGCAAATAAGATAAACGTGTTTATAGTTCTTAGGATTTACTCATTCGACGAAACTATCGTTTTCTTTTATATACACCGTATTGTTCCAAGAATCGATCAGAATGGGCGATTCTTGTAAAGGGATTTTATTAGTGTTTCTTTTTATTATATGAACAGTTATTTTAGGACCAGTGGGACAAGCTACCGATGTATTTTATAAATGAAGGAAGCCTGTAGGAAGAGAGGGGTTGTAGCAGGACCCCCTCGAAGTGGTGATGCGTTAAATGGAACTAACTGGTCTGAACAAGATGGTACTTGTTGGCCAGCAGTTTCAATCCTCACTAATGTGGGCTGGGGTGGGGTTTAGTGGGTCGCTTCATTAGGACTCTCCCTAGATATACGTATAGTATCACTAGTCTCAATTTCTCACCCATCGCGTTATTTATACAATATCAAAAAATATTTTAGATCACTTAAATGTAAGCAATCGAACCGGGATCCCTAAAAGTCATAAAAAGTCCTTAGGTCATATTTTTATTTAGATGCTTCTGACGACTTAAGCGCCACAAAATTTAATCACAATACAATTTGATAGTAATTTCAAAATTATGCCATTGCCAGGTGGAAAAAAAAAACTTTTAAAATAAAAAAATCAGAAAAAATAAATGTCAGGTCAAATTTTAGAGCCCAGAAACTCACATTTTTCAAAGATTTACCTAAGGTTGTTAGAAGTTTTATTGAATTCAAGTATTTTCATTGAAAGACAAGAAACTGCTCATCGTTTCCGACAACTCACTGGAGTTGAGCTCTGGGGCTCCATTAAACCTCCCCATTCTTCTCGTATACAATCCTTACAATACAAATTCCTTTGTAAAATTCTCAATGCTCGTTATTATGTCACAAACAAACTGATTCATAAACATCTTAATGTTCCACATGTAGCTGATTTGGGCCAAACCAGATACCTATCCTTTCATAGTAAGCTCCATCGAATCGAATCCAATAGTTTCCCAATTTGCCTTTCACTCAATTCCCGATAATCCTCCAAGGCGTCTGAAAATAAGATGGTCAAAAGACCTAATGTAGAACTAATGAGTGTTATTGACCTGTCATTGTAATCATTTTTCTCTTACTAGAGTATAATGTATACAGTTGAATCAAAATTTGCCATTTCTATTAAGATAGAAAAAAAAATCATTATATAAATTTTTTTTTCTGTCCAAATTTTACAACCATTCTTAGCTACCAGGATCAATGTAATAAGAATATAACATTTTTACTTAGGATTGTGAAATTAAATATTTCTTTAGACCGAGTCCCCCCCCCCCTTTACCTAGTATATATATTTTATTTAATGTTTGTGCCTTTAACTGCTTGATATATTTCATAAAATCATACATATGCCATCAGACATAACTATTAAATGGAATCTTTCGACAGGTTATCCATAAAAAATATACATCTATTACTTTAAAAAAAAATTAGAACAATCAGAGAATACTCTGAATACCGACTCAAACTTTGGTATGAAGAAATCAACGCATTTCACACTGAAAATGAACATGAATAATTTTTTTGGGTAAAGGAGCTCAAATCTGACAATGACATTAATTTCGTCATATAAAAAAGTAAGTTATCGAAATTTTGAATCTATTTTTATTACAAAATTTTTATTTCATTTCCTATCACAACCCCCCCCCCCCCTAAAGAACTTTACAATTTTACTGAGCTGGTTGTATCTTAAATAAATTCCAGCCTTTTCTAGAGGGTAAAACCGTAAATAGCTGTCAATCTTGAATGGAAAATTTCTATTTCTTCAAGTGTAACTCATTATAACTGATGCAATAAAAAATCAGATAAGATTTAATAATTCCCTGAAATTCAAGAACTTCATTTATAAAAAATAAATCAATAATAAAAAATTAAAAAAAAAACAAAAACAGAAGTATAGGGGCCCTTTGTTAAGGTACTAAGGGCGAGATTTAATCAATATTTAAGATCTGAAAATAGGGGAGAAAGAATAGAAGGGCTTTTCTTGTAACTCTGGGTCAATGAACTAAATTACAGCATCGTAGAAGTTCCGCATGGAATAGAAAATATTTTTAATATATATAATTAATATTTTAGTTAATATAGTTTATTTTAAACTGCTTAATTATTTAAAATAAACTTAAAATTTTCAAAATTTTACATTTACATTTACAAGATCATTCTGTAAAATATGGGAAGAATTTAATCATGATTAAATGATGAACTAAAAAATTAAATCATGATTATATTTTGCCTAAATGTTCCATTTATGAGAAGTATTTAGACTACTAAAGGCATTAATTATTAAATTTATTTTAACAGTACTGGGTTGGGAAAATATATTTTAAAATAAAAATTTTAAGTTTAGAAGCTTGGCTGGTATGGTAGAAGAGCTCAATGACGACAGGATGAATCGACACATGTGACACTAGTGTCAACGTTACGAATCTTGATACAGAACTTTTTTGTCAGGAAACGGTGTCTAATTTATTTATTATGCTTTTGGGGGGAAAATAAACAATACTAGATTAATAATAATTTAATAATTTTAAAATGTTTAAACAAAGTACATTACAGTCTACACGATTCTTTGAAAAGGCCGAAGATATATAAGAATGATTGATTTTTACATAAAGTGAAATTATACTGTGTCTTAACTAAAAATAAACCGGAGACAACAAGTGTATAACAAGTCCATTGAGAAATCGAATCCCAGCTTGGAGAGAGGGGCGTGGCGTACTTTCAACGCGGCACAAACTGTTAAATCTCTTTGACTTGTCATTATATATGAATGTATATAGTCACTAAATCTAGTAAATAAACATAACTATATCAGGCTTTAAATAAGATAGAATATAGTTCAATGATAGTCTCTTTTACACGCCGACACTGAAGGCATGGTTAATGCATCTTTGATTATAATTGTAGTATGAATGATTATAGTTAATTTATCATTAACATTGTGGCACAAGGATTGAAGTTTTTTAATTAAAAATAGTTTTATTAAAAATAAGAAACAGAAAAAAAGATCTATAAAAGACATTATCTGGGTGCAAGAGAGACTAGAATGTTATGAATTGATATCATTATGACAGATGGTCAAAATTCAACAGATGTCAATTCTTATCTATAAATATAACTTACATTAGACAGTCAACAGATCGTGACGCTCTATTAATCGTTGTATGAGGAGCCAGAGGGAAGGAGATGGAGCGTAGCAGGACAGGATGCGGTATAGAAGAATATAGCTACTAATTACAAAGGCACGATTGGATAGAGATAGATGAAAAGGAGACGGGCGAGAGAGCGGCAAAGGAGACCGCACTCCGAGGACAGTGACTACTGAACTGACTCGAGATGCGGCCAGGAGAGCGCAGGACCGAGCGGGCGCCTCTCTGACTGTGGCCTGGTTAGTGCGCTCGTCGATAGCTGCCGGACAGATCTTTCACGCTGATACTAACCAAATATCACGCACTTTAACACTTATAAATGTATCACGTTAACCCCAAACCGGTTTAACTTGACCCTACTTGACGACGGGGGGGAGTTGAAGTGGAGGAAGCATTCAATCACTTCCATTCATTTATCTGTCAGAAACCATTTATTGTGTCATATAATCCCGACGTACCCTCATTGGATGAATGAGGAACCCATATGAGAATTAATGGATTCTTATTTTAGCTCCCATTATGGAAGAATCACGAATTTTAAAACGTCATCCTTTCCATATTTTAAACAGAAGATTCCAAGAGTATCACGAACATTTATACCAAACATGGCGTTGATACATACTTTAGCTAACCAGCTTGAAAATAACCTGACTAAGGGATCATTCGTTAAGGGAATAGTCATCAGCTATGAATAGTAGAATAGGGAATAGCAGCTCCTACTATGACACGAATGAAACTAGAGCCCCTGAAGATGTTGGAAAAGAGTATTCGAGTTCTCAATATCTGATTTTGTCGATGATCTAAAGTCGATTCCTAAGAATTGATCGATAATGTTGATGATTCTTCTCACTAATAATTTAAAAAAATGTTAGATTTTTTTTAATATGATCAACACAGCTTGTTACGTTTAAAACAATTATCTTCAATGATTAAGCATTGCTATTGCAATACAAAAGTCGAATTGTTGAAGATGTACTTAATATTGGAAAATTAAGAAATAGGATTTTTCAAACTGCAGAAGCTGAAACACTAACGCAATAAATGCACCTAGACAACATACGCTCTTAGGTATTATAGGGTTTAAAGATTGATTCGGCACCAATATTCAAAAAATATTTCTTGTAGGTCACTGTTGGTGTAAATTTAAAATATTTTTTTTTTTTTTTTTTTTTTTTTTTTTTAACTATTTATTGATATTTACAACTGTACATCAATATACATCAAGTAAATTCGATAAAATGATTATAATGACATGTAAATCACTTGTGAAGAACTACTCACTAGTAGCACTTCAAAAATATTCTAAACTAGAAGGTCTCTTGGCCATCTTCTTTTCAGACGCCTCGGAGGATTGTCAGGGATGGAGGAGGAAATTTAAAATATAAATTTAAATATTTAAGTCCAACTTTTGAGACAGCAAAAAATATAAAAAGCCAAAAAATTTCTAGTCCAAGATATTGTTTAGTTACTCACTCTTGGTACTTTGAATACAAAATTTTTCTCCAATAAATAAAATGAAAATAATATATGCAAACTCTCTTCCAACACCTCTCCCCATAAACAGGAAAGAACAGACAGAAGTAATATGCCCTAGAACACACCTACTTGAAGGCAATCCTCCACCAGAATGCAGCGCTTGCAACTGCCTGTTGACGACGGAGCACCTTATCAATGATTGCACCCGACTTTTACCTTCCAGGACTTCGCTGCTTCTCCAAGGATACTGCAAGACTTTGAAACCCGTAAACTGGAAGAAACTGTTTACCCTCTTCAAAGAAAACAATTCGTTTCTTCTTCTTTCTCTTCCTCCTCGAGCCATTACTAGCGTAGAGGGCCTCGATCCAGCGCCGTTAATCCTCTCTCTCCCTGCCATTTCGGCGAGGGTTTTGTTCCTTTCGCCCACAATCCTCTGGATGTATTGTATCATAGGAGATCCTTAGGCGACCTCATGGTCTTTTACTTGCTTCTGTGATCTTTCTGGGTTCTCTCACTTCTTCCATCCGACGGATATGTCTCGTTTAGTTTTTCGTGCTGCTCTGCGTAGGAACTTCATCTCAGCATCAGTTATACGACTGACATGCTTATCAAACATTACCCAGCTCTCAACGTATGTTAGGATCGGAAGGTAAATAGCCTTGTATATTTGCATTTTGACATTTTTCCCTACTTCACTAGGACCAACAATTTGTTTCAAATTGCATATGTAGAATTGTAATATCTAATGTAACGTAATGGTACCTCTAGCCTGAGTTGTACACGGCACCTAAAATTGTAATCAAATAAATAAAATACACAAGGATGGCTATGAGATTTTAACAGTGCTTTTTGTTTTTCCTTTCTTTTTTAGCAGGGAGGCATACAAAATATGAAAAACATTTCCATTTCATTTATATTTCCCTGCCAAGAAGAAAAGTAGTAACTCAAAAATGACCAATAAGTCATAATCTCACAATTTTTCAATTTCTGTTTTTTTCCTCGGCCAGGCAGTATAGCATACTATAAAGCCAGTTTTTTATTTTTATTTTCAGTAATTATTTTCCTTTGATATTTACAATGATAATGATAATACTAAACAAAACAAATGCATTGGCCTTCGGGAAATTGCTGAGCTCTATAGCGGAGGAACATATTTGCTTGCACATGGTCGTGCTATTGATGCATTGTGAATTTTTAAATGGTTTGCTAGTTTGAATAGAAGCAGGAAAATTATGGGACGCAAACATTTCCACACAAGATAGTGGGTCGTCAAAAGCATATGATATCGTGACCAGCTTTATAAATTCATCAACATTTATCACTTGCATAAAAACCTAAAACGTGTTCTATCTTCAAAGATAAATATTCAAACTTAATAAAAAATCGCATTAGAGGAGATAATTAATAAATATGAACATTTTTCAACTAAATTTGGACGTATCTGAGTATTGCGTCACTAAAAAGTATCCAATACAAAGTACGCAGAAGTAATTTTTTTTAACACATTTTTCAATCAATATCGACCTCTTATATAATACTAGCATCATCTGTCTCGGGTTTGCATTCATAATTAAAGAACTTAGTAATTTTAGTTAATCGATGTTTTATTTTTTTTATCAATAAAAATTTTGGAAAAACCTTTTTATCAATAAAAATTGGACATCCAATTTTTAATTTTAAAGTATGAGTTAGTAATCCAGATGATTAAGATACTCTTTCGGATGATGGACTGCATTATCATGTGCTTACAACCGAAGGCCCATGAATCATAGTTGTACAAACGATATCAAAAAGCAAACGATCGACATTTTGAATTGTCACTTTGTCAGAAATAATTTTATTGATTTTATCTGTTTGAATTTCGATTTTCAATTCAATAACTGAATTCCGAAAAAAATTAAATAGGCTATGGAGGAACGACTAAGGTCAATGCCAGAAAACAATTTGAATTCAATTTAAGTTCTTTCAAGTCTTCTTTTTTTTTTTTAAACTAAAAGTTAGATGGTTCTTAGGACAATTGGAATGTACTCATGAATATAGAACGTTTTGTACAAACCAATTGCATTACAATATCTCACTAGAACCTGCAATGAAGGAATAAAAAAAAAAAAAAAAATATTGTCGTTGGGTATCGTTGAAAAAACAAAAATTAAAAACAGGTCTAGGTTTAAATACCGAGTGCAGAGTTGCGAAATTAAAATACATATCAACAATAGGACAACTGAATATTGTTATGCGATTACAACATAATTAGAGAGGCTAATGAGATTACTTCTAATGTTCAACACATTGTCTGTTTTGATGATTTGTTAAAAAAAAAAAAATTTCTATTATAAATCTAACAATAACAAAAAATATTTGCGTTTTCGATTACCTTATTACATTTAATGATCACGTAGTAGTAGCAATGAAAAGGTTAATGCGTGTGCAATCATTGCAACTAAGGATTGCTACAACATTTAGGAATAACTTGGTAAATTGAATTGAAAATTATGAATGGACACAATCGATGAAAGAAACATGTAAAAGCTAAGATGGAAGATGTAATTGTAAATAAGAAGTATGCAAGTTGCTAAAATAGCTTTTTGATTTTCGCTTTCTAACATTTCAAACAAGAACAAATTATGTTTTAATTATGACTCAAAATCAAACCCGTGATGGAAAAAAAAAAAAAAAATTTTATTCAGTATTGTACTGCCATTGGCAAGGAGCATTGACTCAAAAATTGTGAAATATTGACTTACATGGAACTATACTTTTTACTGCTTTTCTACGGAGGATCGAATTGACAATTTTCACAGCGAATTCAACGATACCAATAGCTGATTGTCTCACAATTTTCGAGTTACTGTTAATCAATAAAGGCCATGTTTTCTTTTTGATCAACATATTTTTATGTGCAGAGATATAAATGTCAAAAATGGCCGGCAAGTCGGCGCTTTTCGCCGACTAGTCTTCGATATATATACAACCTTCTCTAGTGCATCTATATGTATCTATTTATATGTATATGTATGTGTATAGACATATTATTTTGGAGTAAATAACGCAGCTACAATGCCCATCTTAGCTTTTACATACTTCTTTCATCGATTGTGTCCATTCATAATTTTCAATTCGAGTTAACAAGTTATTCTTAACTGTTGCAGCAATCCTTATTTGCAATGATTTGACACGCAGTAACCTTTTCATTTCTACTATTACGTGATCATTAAATATAATAAGGAAATCGAAAACGCAAATATTTTTTGTTATTGATAGATTTAAAATACAATTTTTTTTTTTTAAATCAACAAACCAGACAATGTGTTGAACATTAGAAGTAATCTCATTAGCCTCTCTAATTTTGTATGTTGTAATCGCGTAACAATATTCAGTTGTCCTATTGTTGGCATTTATTTTAATTTCGCAACTCTGCACTCGGTATTCAAACCTAGACCTATTTTTAATTTAGGTTTTTCAACTATATCCAACGAAAATGTTTTTTTATTCTTTCATTGCAGGCTCCAGTGAGATATTGTAATGGAATTGCATTGAACAAAACGTTCTATATTCATGATTATTTTTTTTATATAGTAGTTTGTGAGTCTATTAAACATGAAGTTTTAATAATCTTTACAATTACAAGCACTCTTTAAAAAAAACATACTGTTGTAAAATCCAGTTTTTTTTTTGTAAAAACTCCGAAACTATTCGTCCGACTGAATATTTCTTTTTCTTATCTAAAAGCTAGTTAAATTTACTATTAGATCATATATAGTTAATTTATATTAAACACTACGTAACACCCACGCTCTAGCATGCTAAATGTGTATATTTTGGCAAATTATGACATGTTCAGTGGGCTGGCGTGGGTGTTTCACGGCATTTTAATATAAATCACATATATGTGAACTAATAGTAAATTTAACTAGCTTTGGAATGAAAAAATGAAATTTAAATGAAACCCTTATTTTACTAGACTACGTTCCTACAAACGTGTCCAAACCACCTCAGTGCTGTTGTTGCTGTTTATGTAAGAAGTCTTTTACCGCAGGGATCCCCAGAATCTTCACTAGTTCTTAAATTCCTCACTTGTGGGAAATTATTTTTTCTAGATAAAGAAAGCTTATTGTATTATGGTTTCTGTTGTTTTTAAGTCTACCTCATTTCCGAGTATACCTGGGGCCCAGAAAAAAGATTATTTTTTTATAGAATTCTGGTTTATCAAAAAGTGAATTTTGTGGATTAGAGGTTTTAATCGTAACTTCTTATTTTTAAACTTTAAAAATTTGTATAATAAATATTATTATTTATACTTTTATGTTATCAATAATCTATTCCCATCCTTAGTTGATAAATTTGTCAAGCATTTATATTCTATTAACATAATTTTGTAAATATTTTGTTGAAACTATTAAATCAACTATCCATTTTTTTCTTTCTTTTTTTTTATAAGAAATACAATTTTTTTTTTACTTGTGAAATCAGTCGAATAGAATCAAGTAGAAATGTAAGAATCCGTTGTTTTTGAATTAGATTCAATGAGTTTTATTTACTTTTATTTTTAATAATTATTTGTTCTCCAGTAATTTGTTTTCTCACAACTTTTTTTTATAACCAAAATTACCATTCCCTCATCATTGCGGAATATGTTATTTAATCTTTCTCCGATATAACTGTAATTAGATGTTTCCTTCACTGTATTCACAGATAAGAATGGTATATTGGGCGAGATAAGGCTATGATGTCTATTTACTTCTCACGTTTGTTTTGTGGCGTAATTTTAATTCAGCTTCATGCACAGTTAGGTTTTGTCAAATGTGCTATTGATTTTCTTGCTGAATTGTTCTGTCATTTAATTGGAATTTTTATTAGAAATCAGAAATATAAAGAAAAGAAGAAGTTTGTTAAAACTAATTTAAATAATTTATTAAATTTATTAATTTAAAATTATTAAGAAATATAATATAAACAAAAAAGTACTGTAAGTGGGCTTAGCATGGAAACCGTCGTTCATGAAATAACTTGGATAATGTGAATTTAAAACAGAATAGAATAGGATAAAAAATTATATTATAGGACACAGTCCCTTAAGCATGACAAATTAGTACACAAATAAACACAATTACATCTGGTCTGTGACATAGAGAAAATAGTAATAAAGATAATATATACACAAGTAAATTAACCTTATTTAATATAAGGTAAATGAGAATCGGACAAATAATATCGGAGTTATAAACAAAAAAGTAAGGCAAACATGTTTTCGCGGAGAAGTGGGACTGGCCAGTTGGCCAATTTCTACCCTTTTTTCCAAGACCATATTTTTGCGGTAAATGGTCCGATTTTGGAATGGTTTTTTTTTAATTGCGTAGGTAATAATTCCAACTACAAATAGTAAGACTTTCTTCGAAAAAAGCTTCGTTTTCGTGTTATAAGTAAAAAAACGAAAATAACCGGTATATTAAACGTTTTTTGGGTATGAAGCCGACGTTTGCAGTGGTAGCTAACATCAAATGCTGATTTAGCACCCGAAGAAATGAAATGAAATGAAAAGAAAAAATAAACTTTATTCTGGGACTTACTGTCCCCTAAGAATAAAAATAATGCACAGTACAAAAGTACAATTGTCAGGCCAATTATTTACAAATTAGATGATTCAGTAATTACAGCATACATTTTTTACAGAAAAAAAAAATTAAATTTAAAAAAATAAAAATAAATAAATATGTGTAATAATAATTATAACATAAAATACAATCGTATATATATGAACGTATAAAAAAAAGAGAAAAAAAAGTAATCCTAAACATTCATTTGATTTTTGACATCTTTACGGAAGATTGATTGTCTAAAAGGTACAGGAATAGATTATTTTTAAAGGAAGTTATGGAAGCCGCTTTACGAATAGAAGAGGGTAGGGAATTCCAGAAGGAGGTAGCACGAATGATGAAGGATTTGTCAAACGAAGCGGTTTTATGTGAGGGTATATAGGTTAAAAGGTTGGGATCTAGTGTTTAGGAGGTGGATAGAAACAGAGACACATAGAAACATAAAAATCCGTTGAGTATAAAAGTTCGGCAGTTTTTTCTTGAAAACGCACTTTTGGAGCCTTATTTCACTGGACGAGTCAAGGTCAAGCAAGACCCAGTACCACGAATATGGAATATGTTCGCAAGTTAGGAGAGGGAAGAGGAAAGACGATAAAACATACGATGCAGTTGAGAACTAGCACAAATGGATTGAGACTCCTCAATGATTCACTCGTACAGTGAAGGGTATACGGAGGAAGAGAAAGAATAAGGCAAAGGCCTGTGGTTGGTCACCACCATCAGAGGGTATTGCGAGAGTTAACGACTCAATATTATAAGCCAAACAATACTAAATAATTTTTTTTGTCACACATAAAAACCGGGATTACTTCTGCACCAATCCAATATTTGAGGAGTGTTATTGATACAGGGGAGGCATTATAATGTCTTGGTTGATTATACAAACCTGATACTTTCGATTAGAAAATGTACTTTGTACTTAGTCATTACTTAATTAATCATTAAACAAATTATTTGATATCCCTAGAAGATATTTTCCAACAGTCTTGGACTATTTATAACGGAAAATCAAGGTCCGAGCGTCCTTGTACCAGGACTGTTATATAATAATACAAACAATAATAACTCGCCAATTATATAGCAATCTATATTAATGGCAGCCATTAGTCACATATAACCTCTTATAAAGACCTCATAAATGTCTATGTCGTCTGGGAATAATTGTAATACTCTGCCAAAGCTATTTTCATGAAAATAAAAATAACTGCAACACAATCGTGTGTAGTGATTAGCAAATCAAGATTTTTTAATTTATTGAATACATAATAGAGATTTAAAAACGGGATATAGGTAACTTTAACCACCTCCTGCAAATGACAAATATATGTATACCTACACTTGGTGTACTCTTTAATTTGGCTTACTTCAACTACGGGCGCTTGGATTATGGGGGTCTAGTGATCTCGAGATAAGAATGAGGAGATTGATTAACTGTTTCATAAGATTTATTTTCGGGATCCCAAGCGGTCACACATTACTTGCCGATATTCACTGCTTGGGTGGCTTTTTCTTAATTTTCAACGACAATACTTCCTGGGCACTTTCCTATTTCAATCACTAAAAACAAAAAAAAAACTGCCTATATCCTTGACCTAATAACTCTGCGTTCTTCTGAACACCTTCTAAATTCACCGCCTTCCTTCGAAAAATCCTGTATCATTAGTGCTACCTTTTTCTGGAATTCCATTCCTATTTGTAAAGCTTCTTTCCTCACTTCTGTCAAACATAATTTTTTATTTTTTATTTTTAGATAGTCAATCTTCAGCAAATATGTAAACAGTTAAATTTATATATTTTAATATATGACTGTATTTTTTTCATTTTTTTTTCTTGTTGACAATACGTATCGTAATTACTGAAGCATTGAATAGCAAGTAATATGACCAAAAAATTATGCATTATTATTATTCTTAGAGAACAGAAAATACCAGATTAATTTTTTTTTTTTTCATTTTATACCTGAAACATCTGCTGGCATAGGGATGCACGAAAAAAACATTGAGTCCACTGCTTAGAATCTACTAATGAACACTTATATGTTTAAAATGATTACAATGCTCGATATTCGATACGCTTTTCTTATGATATTTTTCTCAAAGTACGTCCGATATAGAGAAATATCTCCGTCAATGATGCTCTTATAGGCAAAAAAAATTTCTGACCGAAACAGGCAACTTCCCATATGATAAGTAATTGAAAAGGAACTCATTAAATTCAAAACAATTCAATCAATGCTCTATAACATAAGTAAATAAATTAATATCCTTATATTTAACTTTAAATAATTTTACATACTTTCACTATCCTTTTTTTTTTTTTTTTTTTTTTTTTTTTTTGACTGGTATTGGCGTCTATAAAAATTTACAAGGCGAGAGGACTGGAGGGAAGAAAATATGATGCAATCTCAGCTTAGATCTCTCTGTATATATATATATATATATATATATATATATATATATATATATATATATATATATATTTATATATATATATATAATATAATAAATATTTTTATAGTAAAATAAAAAGTTATTCGAACTAATTTAAATCTTCATATAAACGTTATGCTGCATTCATAATTATCAACAGTAAAAATGCTAATTAAATTGCACTTATTTGTTCTCTGTAGTTGATCGTATTAAAGAGAATGATTTTGAAATCCAATAAGACCTAGCGCCTCAGTGCGCTAGTAGTTTTAGTTGTTGCCGCTAGGTGTCAGCAGCGGACGGTCTTAGGATAATACTATCCATAAAAATATTGTTCCCTAATTAATTAATAATAAAAAAATGAATAAAACAAATTATTGTTTAAAGGCACACATAAAAAATACAAGGAAATGCATAGTTTCCATTCTGTGAGGGAATAGTGAAGATAAGAAGTTTATTATCTTCAAGTATGCGTATGTATTTAAAGATATTCACTTCAGTTTTATTTTTAATAATTCCATAGTTTTAAAAGGAAAAAAATATCAAAATTGAGTCTTTTACACTTTTCTGTTTTTTATTTTTTTTTTTAGTGGGCCATGAAAACAGAAATATTACTTGAAGAAGTACACGCAGAATTTAAATCAATTAGATGCGCATTTTTAAACCCCTTAAAAAGCAGATAATTTTTTTCTTGTATTTTGTACATCAGAATCAATGAATAAATAAAGAACATAGGTTAAATTAAAACATTTTTTTTTGACTAAACAAAGTTTCTGTTTAATTAGTGTCAACAACATAAGCTGGTTAAAGTTGTAAAATAAAATTGTTTCACAAAAGTTATAAACATAATTTTTTTTTTTTTTTTGAAGGCCTGTGTCTGGACCAAGAGATTAAACTATCTACATCACTATAATTAAAAACAAATTAGTAAGGAACTCACAATGACTCAAATAATAAAATAGCTATTTAGATAATATTTTTCGGTGGCTGTTTTCAAGTATTTATTGAGAAAGCATATTTTCTTTAAAAAAAATACAAGAAACACAATTTTAAGAATATATACGCGGCCACGGGTAATATGGAGCCAATTATATAGAAGCGCTAAAAAAAAATAAAATAAATCCCAAAAACTTATGTAAACTGGAATCAACAGTAAAAATACTCCATAAACACAAACACTATAAGAAATACAATATAAAATAGTTTATGAAATACCGTGCCAAGACAATTGTGGAAAATCATATTTCGGTACGTTCGAACAATATCTCGAACGATGCGCTTATCAACATTAATACAGCTGCACCTCTATAACTAAAAACCCTAATAAACCTGACCAAACAAGTATACACCATGAACAAAATAATTTTAAATGAGATATTAACGAACTGATAACCATAGAAAAACATGAAAATCGCGCAATAAACAAAAAATCAGACGTCCTAAATTTTATAACATGGTTTTTCCAATTTAATAGATTCAGATTAATTTTATACTTCAATGTATATAATACATCATACAAGGAACCATTTCAATAATTACTTAAAAAATGGTATTTCCATCTGTAAAACCCTGAAATAATCAAAGATCTGGAAAAACCCACGTAACCATCTACCACTCCCAAACCTTCACCTTTTCAAACAGTTCCATCCTTGATGTACAATAGAGTTTGTTAGTCTCTACTCATCTAGTAGATTCATATCCCATATTTTTGAATTATGTACAGGTTATTTCTAACTTATGTACTTTGTAACTTGTATAATTGTATTGAAGCCCGTTTTGTTCACTATATATATAATGAATGTATTTGGGTATAATAACGTTGATGATAACTCCAAGGTGGAGGGGGGTAACTTGTTCCAGTAACCTGCTTTGTAGTTCTTCGTGCTCGGAAGTGGGACGCTGGAACCACTTAGTTACACGGCAGAACATCATTGAAAGTCGCGTATTAATGGTTTTAATTTTTATTTAATTTTAAACTACAAAAAACATAGCTTATAATAACTATCTAATAGTAAAAAATAATAGAGCAGTATGTAAATAATTAAGTAAAACGTCTTTGTTCAAACGAATCCCACGTACTAAAAAAATGTACATTTCATAATAGGAATTATAAATAAACGTAAAAACTAAATATGCCAACTAAAAGAATTTTGTTCTTAACACTTAAATTTTTTTAAAAAGAAATTAATAGCAACATTTTGTAGTCAACAATGCCTGACAAGTAAATCTAGTTAAACGGTTTGATGGATGAAGGGGTTATATTATATGTCATGCTATTTTTGTTATAAATTATTCAAAATTGTGTTTTGTTACATAACTCCTTCAATTATAATAAATAACATTGATAAAAATGTTAACATTGATAAAAATACTAATAAAATACCATTGATAAAAAGAAAGATGATAAAATATTTTATTGGGGAATAAGATAAGTTCAATAACAAAATATTTATTTTAAAGAATAACACAAGTTATTCTTTAAAATAAAGACCTGAAAAGTCACTTACATAGTGCATTGTTTGACATATCTAAATTTATTTGCAATGAAAATTAGAGCGGTTACAACAAAATATTATATTCTATTTTTTTTTTAACTTTATGAAAATGTATCCTGTCTGATACAGTAACGAAAACCAGAAGCCCAGATTCTGGAGTTGAATCAGTAATAGTTTTGTTTCTAATAAAAATGGAAAAAAAATAATAAATTAAGTAATTATATATGTTTATAGAGGTATGTTTTTGAGGTTGAAAAAAAAAAAAAAAAAAAAAAAAAAAATGCAATAAATATCTTCTTTTAGAGCGCATTACAAGCTAGAATGAAAGGTCTAACTCAAAACACCACAGCTTATTTTTATTCCGATCTTTTTTATCTGTTAATCATCTTTTAAATATTTGACTAAAATAATTAATTATACATCTAGTTATAAATATATATATATATATATATATATATATATATATATATATATATATATATATATATATATATATATATATATATATATATATTTTTTAAGGCTTAATTTTCATTTTATGTTAATTTTACATAAAGTTCTGCCAAAATTACATCTTACTGCTTCTTTGCATTTTAAGGAGTCATGTTTTATATATCATAATTTTATTTATCTAATAATTCAGTTTTAATAATAATTAGGTAATGTTTTTTTATTATTATTATTTTTTTAATGTGTATAAGCCTTAGACACTAAAATAAACTAAATTATGATATCATATTTAAATTATTGTTTGCCACCGTTTTGGTGCTTCTGCGGATAAAATTTTGCTGTACAAAGGGTTTGATATGTTTTAAGGTATTGATAAATTTAGTATTAAATTGTGACTTAAATTAGTTTTAATAAAACAAACGTTTCAGGGGGACGACAATTAATTAAAAATATTCCTATACTAAAAAGTTACTATAAACATAAACAATTTGGACGGAGTACAATTAAATTTAAGTACTTACTTCAAGGAGTAAACATAATGAAAAGCTAAAAAGTGTGGCACACAGAAAGAAATACTCAATTTACTAAATCAAACTTACGTCGCATTAAAGTTACAGGCGCTGCGACCTATCGGAGTTACTAATAATTACAACTACGCTAAGCTAAACATCAATGGGAATAATCTTTGTTACATAATTACATAAATCTGACAAAAAAATCAGTAGCCATTTAAAAATAAGATAAAAACGAAAGTTGTAACAAAATAGCCAGAATATTCAATAGCAAATTTTTAAAACTATTTATTGATGTTTACAACTGTAAACATCTATACAATATGAAAATTTGAGGACATTATTACAATGGCATGTAAAGAACCACTCACTGGTAGCGCTTCAATAAAAAATTCAATATCAGAAGGTCTCTAAGTCATCTTCTTTTGAGTGCATTCAAGTGTGTACGTAGTTTACTCTATTTGAAAGGATAGGTATGATGATAGGATAGGTATATATTTGAAAGGATTGCTAGTTTGGGCCAAATCAGCATCGTATGGAACATTAAGGCAATATCAAATAATTTATCTTGTCGATCACTATAAATTAAATAATTGTTTTTAAAACATTATACTGTAATACTTTTATACACATCGTAATATTTAAACCGAGAAAGAATACTTTTTTAGTAGTGGTAGGTTAAAAAAACAATGTTAATCTTTTCTTTTGAACTTATTTTGCCGGAGTAGAGATAATAAAAAAATCCAAAAAAAAAACAAAAAAAAAAACAGAATTTTAACGGTACGGCAAGTGAAAGACGAAAACTTAATTTTGATACTTAAAAATAAATTCTGTATTTTCGCGAAAAGTAGCTCTTTTAGAGCACTTTTATGTAATTAAAATAATATGTAAAAAAAAAAAATAAATAAAAGAAAAATTTAAAAAATCATCTATACTAAAATCCAAGAACGAACATATATATGAATGCCTAAACATTGAATACAGCAAATGCAATCCAGGAATCAAGTATAAGTTTATCGAAGGAATAACTCGATATAAGCGCCATGACTTGCATAATAATTAATCGATATGAATATTTAATAGACGAATCATTAAAATATAATCACCATTGTACGCAGTTAAGGTTTTATAAACAACTCGGTACTGAATTCTCCCATACATTTTCTCGATTCATCATAGCTAACTACATTATTCAAATTCTAAAAACATTTTTAAGGTCTGTCCCATGGGAATAAGACAAAAGTTTTTTTTTCCCCTTCTTACAGAGATTTTATTATATCAAGTAGATTACTTATCACTAAACCTACCGACAATTCATGAATACGATTATTTACCACAATTTCTCGTAGAAACAATAATAAGAGAGGAGTGGATATTGAAAAAACACTTTTGATATTTTTTTTAATAAAAGCAGTAAAATAAAAAAACAAAGTAAAGAATGTCGTTTCCAAGAACTTCTGCCTAAAAGTCCGTAAAGGGTCATTTGACCATTCATGGTAGGTTTAGAGTTAAACAATGATTTTTCGAAAGATTTTCTCGGGACAATTATTCAAAAATAAATTTGAGTGAAGCTTCGTCTGGTGTGCTACATATTTGTGTTGTAGTGGGCATAACGTGGGATGATGAGAGAGATCTGAAACTAAGGTATATTGTCAAAGGAATAAAAAAATAAATAAATAAAATAAGTATGGAGGAAGATAACTGGTGGAATACGATAGTAAAAATGCAGACGTAAAAGATACGTAAAAAAGGCGACAATGAAAAATAAAGTTCATGCAAATTACCGAATCCATAAGTGAATAGACTTTCATAAATTGAAAAAAAAAAAAGATAGAAAAATGAACATTATTTTTAAACAATAATTTCGTGCGTGTTAAGTTTTCAAAATTTTTAAAAGTTAAACATATAGTGATGAGTCTCATGGTTGAGCTTCAAGTTCCTGTTTCAAAACCTCTCTTATCAGTACATACATTCTTGGGGGAACCGCCATTTTGGAAAGGTGAAAATGGGGCAAGTCCCCGCACTCATAAACGTCTACAGAATACTTCCAAATTTCCAGAAACGAATGAGGACACTTTTGTTGAGAATAAAGATATTGTGATGATAGAAAAGCAATAGCAACAGGTCTTCAAAAAATGCTTTTTGGATCTTGTTATACAATTTAATGAAAGTGCATAAAAAGTTGGAGTTTCGAATATAGGTCAAACACAAAAACAAAAACTTCGTGAGTCAATCAACGGATCCCAATCCATAGACAGGAAATGATAATTATTACCGGCTTTGCAAAGAGGCAGTAATTTCTAAAATATGAATAGAAATCAATAAACCAAACAATGGCGTCAAAGCATGTCAATCTTTTATAACAGTCCAAGGAAAGTAACAAGGTATTTTTAAAAATTAACTGAATTATTAACAATAATATCGATTAATCAATGAAAAAGGTGAATGGCTTTGGAAAAATAATTAAACAAAATATAGCCAGCTTTGGAGGCTAAGGAGTTATTTCCATGGATCGTGTAGCATTGCACTTATAGATAAGTGATCGCCGGCCAAATAAGGAAATTTCACAGTTATCCAAATATTATAAACACTTAAAGTCTACACTTGTATTTTTTAAAACTTAAATTAAAAATGCAGAAGAATTATATAATATATATCATCATAACCATAATATATTTCTCAAAAACGCATGTATTTACTGTTTTTAAAACGTTGTAAGGACCTATAAGAATAGTTGATATCCAAGTTTGAAACTCTCAAAACCTGTTGCGATTTTTGTAGTAATCGAAAACCGCGAAATTTTAACACTATTTCAGTTTTTCGTTCATATTTCGAAAATCATAGGAATATGGCTGGTAGGTAATATTTATACTATTAAAGAGCACTAAAATTTTAACAATTTCAAAACGATAGCAGCTCCTGTAGACCAACAAGATGCGGATATATAGACATCAAAGAATGGTGAAGTTCTCGGCCGCAACTGACGCGTACTGCTTTCCCAAAAGCATCATCAGAAAATAATTTACAAAGCTTCAATTTGAGACCTAATACCGAATGTACATTCAAGGAAATTTTCTTTGATTTTTTTTTTTTTAAACCAAGGATTCCCTTAGATTTTACCAGATTATCACCGATCTTGGGCAAATACTTATGTTACTATGTTTAAATTATTTTAATTTGTAAATAGAAGTTGATACTTTTTTTAAATTTTTATTCTTATCTAAATATCAACTTCTCAAAACTGATAGAAACATGAAAATCAATTGTATTCACTGTAAAATAATGTGACCAATCAACTAATCTTTCGTAATGTAGTCTAGCATTCGACAAGAAAAAATGAGAGATGACATCAAGACATTTGCAATACTTATTATTGGTTCCCATAGTAACATAAAATAACATATATAATATATATATATAAAATGTACAACAAAGATTTAAGTATTCAAGTGGCCACTAATTTAGTAGTGTACACATAAAATGTGTATATTTATCTAGAACGATAAATAAATGACATAGTGATTGTGAGAAATTTACTTAAAAGCTATAAATAGGTTTCCCAAAATTATACCTAGTTTTTGGAAAAAAAAAAATCATGTCCACGTTTATATCATTAAACATATATTATAGACTATTATAACCACAAATCATCGTAGACATCATAAGAAATAGATTATTTATGTACATATTTTATCAATGACACTACCGAGATATTTACATTATATATGTCAAGTGAACCTCAGATAACCCAAACATGGATTGAACGATTTTGGATTATTCCCGGGTCTTCTTAGGAAAATATCTTAATATTTATTTTTTTTATACTTATAAAAAAAAAAATCATAGAATACAATATGTTCCTCCTAATTTAATTTTTAAACATTTTAACTAACAATAGTAAAAACATATTTGTTAATAAGTATCCTTTTTAAGCTAATACTGTGATACACAATTACATGGATAATTGGGAATTAGCTGTATTACATCATTACATTACATAGTACCGACACATAACGCAGATGTAAATTCGAAAAATAAATATATTTAATTATTTTATAGTAGTTGGTTGAGTACTTCCAATATATTTTTATTTTTGCTAAAAAATTTCTTAACAACATTCATAGAAAATAATTTCTTTTATATCGACAGTAAAAACACACTTGGCACAATTAAACAAATTTAATTATGAACACATAAATATTTAACATTTTTCTATCTCATTCCTGAAAAAAATTGGACTTCAAACAAATCCAATTTTGAGATGTTCATTAACTATAGATTAAGTAATACAAAATAGTAATGCAAGTCACATACACCTAGACTAGAGTATAATGAGAAAAGGAAAGTGTCAATAGTAAATAGAAGATAGAATTATAATAGAAGAATAGATAGAAAATAAAATAAAAAACTACTTACTAATTTATCTACCGTGCATTCCATCTAATGAGCATGTATTCCAAATTTTATTACCTGCAACAAACAAAAAATAATTAATATTAAGGAAATAATAAGGCATCAATATAATATGTAGTTAAAATTTATATTGTAACGTCAATAATCTTATAACTATGTATATATATACATGAATATAAAAACTTTATTTTAATTTACGATTTATCAATTGGAATTGAAATTCAGTAGAATTCCAGGAATAATAAAACATTTTGCATTGGACTAAACTATATATCTATACTATGATATAAAAAGAAAAACCATTTTTCGTTTGTGATCAATAACCTCGAAAACTACTGAAACAATCTGTACCAAATTTTAACCACATCTTTATAATTCTAAGAAGATTTGGAAATAATAAAATTGCTGATTTTCAATTTATTTGTTATTTAAAAAAGCAAAAATATGCGGATAACAGTGAATTTTGAAAATAGACTGATAGGTGGCGAGCGCCTTTCTACATGAGAGGTTACAAAGGTACGGTGTTATTTAGGGCTTGAAATTAATAATAAAATTTACTTATGTTCAAATAAATTATTTTAAAAGATTTAAATACCAGGTATGCAAGTTTAAAATTTCGTTTATTTCTTAAAATAAATACACAGTAATTTAAAAAAAAGTATAATATATTTTATTCAAAGTACTGACCCTCGCTTTCTACACACTTTGCCCTTCTCTCGGGCAATATATGGATACCATTCCAAAAGAATGCTTCATCTTTATTTGAAATCCATTCATCGAGCCATTTTCGTACGTTTTCGAAATTGTTGAAGTGTTGCTCCGCCAATGAGTGTCCGATCGATGAGAAGAGGTGATAATCAGAAGGCGCCAGGTCAGGTGAATACGGCGGGTGGGGTAGGAGTTCCCAACCAAGCGAAGAAATCGTTTCCTTAGTCAATCTGGCTGAATGTGCAGGAGCGTTATCATGCTGAAGAATGACTTTGGCGTGCCTGTGAGCCCATTCTGGGCGTTTTTCGATCAATGCGTGACTCAAATTGATCATTTGTTGTCGGTAGCCCTCGGTATTGACTGTTTCGCCGGGTTTGAGAAGCTCGTAGTAGACTACTCCCTTCTGATCCCACCACACACACAGCATTGTCTTCTTCCCAAAACGATCCGGTCTTGCACTCGATGTGGATGGTTGTCCTGGCGTTACCCATGATTTTTTTCGTTTGGGATTCTGAAAATAAATCCATTTTTCATCGCCAGTTACAACTCGATGCAAAAAAACCCTTTCTTTCGTGGCGTAAAAGCAGCATTTCGCACACAGTTTTTCGTTTTTTTTTTCCATCTGTCGTTCGTCCAATTCATGTGGAACCCATTTTCCAACCTTTTGAATCTTTCCCATAGCTCTCAGGCGATCGGAAATGGCTTGCCTAGTGACATTCAACTGTTCTGCCATCATTTGTTGGGTTTGGGTATTGTCTTCGTCTAATAAAGATTGCAATTCGAAGTCCTCAAACTTTTTTGGTCGATTTTCTCGTTTTTGATCAGTAACATCAAAATCACCACGTTTGGAACTTTGAAACCAACGTTCACATGTCCTGACGGTTGGAGCAACATCGCCATAAGTCTCAACAAGAATTCGATGACATTCAGATGCCTTTTTCTTTTGATTAAATAAGAAAATCATGACATGCCGCAAATGCTCTTTATTTGGCTTAAAATTAGACATTTTTAACACCAAAGAAAGGTATGATACGTCCACGTAAACGACTTAAAAAACAACTGACTTTTGTAAACAAATGACTAACAAACAAAATAGCGTTTAGAGATAAGCAAATCCTTCAATAGGCTAAGAGCGCATTCTATTGGAATTAAAACGACATTTTAAACTTGCATACCTGGTATGTGTTAGTTGGAGCAATTCTGTAATAGAGTTTAAAATGGTATAACTATTGAACACATCAGTAGCAAACTTACATCATTTTTATAGTTCTAGGAAGATTTAGCAATAATAAAATTTTCAATCATAAAAATTAGAAGTATGATATTGAGTGGCAAATACGAGGTTTGCCACACTGCCATATACTTTTATGGTTAGAAATCTATATATGTTTATAGATGATTCAATAAAATTATTTCTGAAAATATATACGCATATTTATTTACAAAAAAATAGAAAATTGCTTTGCTTTTTTATATTGTCTGTAAAAATATGATTCATGGGCATTTAGTTGTAAACATTCATAATGCAGTCTATTATGAGTTTCTTATTATTCTCTGTTCTTCTGGATAAACAACTTATACATTAAAATTAAAAACTGTATGTCTGATTATGCTTTTACGTAATATTCAAACACATAATCAGTGCAATTTAAACCAGGTTAAAACTAATAACAACCGTAAAAATATGATTAAAGAAATAATGCATGTATTGCATACTTCAATACCTTATTTTTACCGACAGACAAACAATCCATCAATTATTAGTTAAAATTATTTGACTTTTCTACTTATAAAAGCGGGCGAAGGCGCGACGGGGGTGCTAGTATAATACAAATGAATGGACTCATTACATAAATATAAACAAGTAATTACATTTGTTAATTTATATCAAATAATATAATTTTATGGTCTCCTACGGATTCACAAGAATTATAATACTAAACATAGTTTATAGTTTAAATACACTAAATAAGCAGCAATGTTTATACACCAAATAGTAATGGTAATATTTTAAAAATTAAGTGAGTATCGTTTTTAAGAAAACCGAAGATGTTGACTAAGAATTTATCGTAAGAATTACGGCTTATACTTCCATTGTGAATTTCACCTCTATTAATTTAATATAAATTTAAAATTAGATTCAGTAAACTGATTAAAGTATATTATCATTTTTTTCCCCCAAACCTAAAACGATAATGATAAAATTTATTAATTCAGCATAAAATATTCTGAAGGAAATTCAGATAGCACTAGACAAAATTAAACTTTTTGTCTCTTAAATGAATTAAAAACGTTAAAATTTTCTTTTTTACAGGAATTGTACTCTGATTTATAATACTCAATTTTTTCTCAGAGTCAAGGATTTTGGGTGATATCAAATTAAAATCAAATCAATATAAAATTGAATACAGAATAAAATAAAAATATATCTGGTAAATGTGAATATAATATTCATGACATGTCAAACTACCTATTGGTAGCACTTTAATAAAAGTTCTGTATTAGAAGGTCCTGAGGTCAATTTCTTTTCAGACGCCTCGGAGGGTCACCTCGAATAGAATGGAAAGCAAGTTGAGATCCTAGTGGATTTGAATGGTTATGGAGTTTACTATAAAAGGATAGGTATCTAGTTTGAGCTAAATCAGCTACATATGGTACGCTAAGTTCTTTATCGATAAGGTTGTGACAGAGTAAGGAGCATTAAAGATTTTACGAAGGATTGGTTACGCGACGAATTGGATATGGTTTAGAGGTGTCCCAAAACTCAACTCTGTATGTCCAAACAGGTCTAATTGTATTATCGATATGTACGTTACGATATATCGTTTTTCAGAATTATAAAAATAAAAATAGGTACTATATATATATATATATTTAAAAAAAAAAAAGTTAAACAAATTATAAAATTCGTTTAAATAAGGAGACGTTATGTGTGTGTGTATCTATCTATCTATCTATCTATATACATATAATATGTAAATCAAAGTGGTAGGCGACAGTTGGCATGACAGGTACAGGTTGCATCTGCCTATTTCTGAAATCATCAGTTACGTTTAAACTTTAAAATATTCCACTAATCCCTGTTGAACAGATCCGCTACCAAGGACTCCACTTGGACAAACGTTTTACTTGGAATCCACATACACGACAAGAAACTTCTCGTCGTTACAGACTACTTCAACATTTACTAGAAAAACGATCAAAGCTCCCAATTAATTACAAAAGACTCATTTACACGACTGTGACTAAACCTGTTTGGACGTACGGAGTTGAGCTTTGGGACCAACTAAACCATCTAATTCATCTCGTATCTACTAATCCTTACAATCCAAAATTGTGACCAATAAACTTATCCATACAGATCTTAATGTTCCATATGTTGCTGAGTTAGCCCAAACCAGATACCTATCCTTTCATAGTAAGCTCCATAACCACTCCAATCCACTAGTCTCCCAACTTGCTCCCCATTCCATTCCCAATAATCCTCCGAGGCGTCTGAAAAGAAGATGGCCTAGATACCTTTTAGAGTAGATTTTTATTGAAGTGCTACTATTGAGTAGTTCTTCACAATTTATTTACATGTCATTGTATTCACTATAAACACATTTACTTGATGAATATTATTTTGTACAGTCGTAAATATCGATAAATGATTAAAAAAAATAAATAAATAACTTTTGACAATTGTAATAATTTTGTTCCTGTTCAAGATGTGAAATAAATAAACTAACGATAAAATAAATAGAAATATCGGTTCTAAGTAGGAGAGCATCCTAGAGAAAATTACAAAACTAGAAAATTTAAGTTTCCTAACAGGAAAAATTTACAATAAAAAGAATCTTTCTTCTAGGGCAAAACTAAGGCATTACAATGTGGTGGTAAAGCCTGTAATTTTGTATTGGATGGAGACCTCATGCTTACCCAACTTGGAAAGACTGCTAAGAATAGAAAGGAGGATCTTAAGGAAAATCTAAGGGCCAGGAAGACACAGGAGGGGTACAGGCGAAGATCTAACGAAGAGATTTACAAAGAAATCAAGGACCTGGAAACCGATGTAAAAATCAGAAGGCTGATGTTCTATGGGCACATGAGGAGGAAGAAGGAGGAAAGATTTAACAAGAGGATCTTTGACAGGATTTTTAGCTACAAAAGTATGGGAGAATATTCGAAGCAAATGCGCGAGGAAGTAAAGAAACTTAAAATTTCGGATGCAGACTGTCTGGATAGAGACACGTACAGGAAGACACTGAAAAATCCCACCTGTATTAGGGGAGAAAAAAAGAGGGGTACTAAGTAGTCCGAAGAAAGAAAAGAGATGTATTCGAGGATCATGAAATCGCGATGGGAAGAAAGGAAGTCAAGATCCCGTAAACAGCTTAACTAATGATATTTGGTGTGGTCCCGAGTGGCTGTTACGAGTAAAAAAAAAAACAGAAATATCATTGCAACATAATAAGAATATTTAAAATGGCATTACATAAAAATTATGATAAATCGGTTCATCATTTGTAGTTACCAATATATTGTGTATTGATATTCAGGGCCAAAAAAAATTTCATTTAGGAATATTGATAATTTTCTTACAATACCCATCCCTAAAATTGGGTTACATATTAAATTCAGAAATCCATCGGTTTTTCTTTTCTCAATATTACACATGACAAACAGTAAACAATATTAAAGACATACAATGGAATGCATAATTAATTATGGTTGGCAAATTATCCAGTGAGAACCAAATCAAGCTGGTTTTCCCTTCACAGTTTCCGGCGTATCCTGAGACGTGGAGCACTGGACTATGACAGCGCCCTTGACAATAGGTGCGGGGAGAAGGGTTCATACCTTCCTAGAGAAGTGTGTTCATTATTATGGGGATAAAAAAAGCAAATAGTAACTAGATGTATCCAATGTTTTTTTTTTTTTTTGTTTTTTTTTAACTTTAATAACTACAATTTACAATTGTACAATAATGTGATCAGTAATTTAATGGAACAGTCAACAGCATTTTTAAGATTGGTAAAGCAACTACCAATTAATAGTACTTCAATACAAGTTGACTTGATGACAACTAAACGTTTAAAATTTATATTAATGGTGATATTACTTGTGTTTATAAATCTTAAATCAACTATATATATTTACTTAATTTTTATTATGTATTGTCGCAGGTAGCACTTGTATCTAGGGCAAAAATCACCTAATCATTAAAGGAAGATTTTAAATTAATAGACAAGTGACTCAGGGATGAAAACACGACCCTGTAGAAGGTCACATACATAATTCTTGACCCAATTACAGAAGTTAAGAGGAGTCACTACATTTCAATTATGGATAAACACAAGATTATTGACCGCTGGGGGAAGGGGGTGAGGAATTCGTCATGGCTTCATCGAATCATACATCAATTTGTTGGATGATTTATTTATTTTCGGCCTTTATTGAATAATGTCAAATGTTACAAAAATTATTCTTGGATCTGCCTTGGCTATTGAAAGGAACTAGATCACGAAATCGATTGTGCATCTATTCTTGCATTTTACTATTGGGTTATCTGAAAAATAATGCAGACTATGCTTTTTCTTTAAGTAACCACTGTCCATCCAAAACCAAAACAAGATACTCTCCGTTATTTTAGACAACATTTACTAGACAAACGTTCAATCCTTCTAATTAATAACAAAAAACTCATTTACAAGGCAGTAATTAGACTTATTTGGACAAACGGTGTTGAGCTTTAGGGTTCCATCAAACCATCCAATTTGTCTCTTTTCCAATCCTTAAATCCAAGATCCATCAAAAAATGGTCAATGCTCCCTACTTTGTCAAAAACTGTAATGTACCATATCGCTCATTTGCTGCAACAACGACGTAACTCAAAAACTTAAATTTTGCAGGACAGTCTTGTGACTAAAGTACAGGACGATCTGCAGATATATAATGATAACTTATCCTGTCCTCCCTTAGTGAATAGTTGAAGCTCAAATATAACGTTCTACCGACTAAAACTACATAAGTGAATGGTTCATTATACAGTCGAAAGCTCGCTTATGATTACACCACCGATGAGTCTGCAAAGAAGATTGTCTTAGGTGCGATTGAGCGTTAAAATTGATTAAAATTAAAGAATAAATTAACATATACAATACTTCGATTTGATAAATTAAAATTTAACTAAAACTAATAAATTCTAAGAATGTCTTATTAAATAAATTTTATGCTAGTAGTATGTGTTTTGTACGTTTGTATACGTATCTTCTTAAAGTTACTTGTAATAATTGTCTATTGCTTGTATTATGGGATCTCTGAGTTTATTGTCGAGTGACATCGAAAATATTAGTAACTCCTTTTGTGCCTGTTGAATGTTAATATTTCAGAAATATGAATAATATTTTGACAATGTTTAAATAACGTTTTACACAATTTACTGCTGAACCATGCTCCCTATTCAGACATACGTGTGATTATACAAAAATTAAGACGGTAAAAAGGGATTTTATTAAAATTAAAATATAAGGTTAAAATATTATTAATAAATGTAAAATGTTAATAATGAAATGAATGTCTCATGCTGTGATATTAATACTTAACCTTTGAGGTCCACGGGATCGAAATAATTCAAGCGATATTTTTATTATTTGCAATGCACAGCTTAATGCTAAAAAACTATTCATACAAAGATAACACCACAAATTTCAAAATATTGCCTACAGAAGGAAATAAACTATCCATTCTGGGTCACGAGGTCGAATTTTTTTCGGGGTCCCTTACGTATTACAGTTATTCAAACAAAGATTGGAGAACAGATTTCTATCTCACGACAACCCAAGGAACAATCCAACTCAAGGTTGGATAAATTGATTTGTTAAAAAATAAGTGGTACTAATCTATGTCTTGAGGGTTTGGTTTCATTCACCAACTCGATCAATGCCTCTAGTATCGCTATGGTTAACAATAGCCAATTAATAAAAAAGTCGACACAGTTCAAGCGCCCTCAATTTCAACAAAGACTCGGTAGTGGAACTAATACATCACGTAGAAAATAGGCGATAATAAAATATTTAATAATAATTAAATTAAAACAATGAATTGTTAAAAAAACAACCCAAATCACCAAATGACCTAATTAATATTTTCAATAGACCTATTTCAAATTTGTTTCCCAGCCTAAAACGACAAGAAACTGGTTGTCGCTTTTGACAAGCGTTCAAAGCTCCCAATAAATTACAAAATACTTATTTACATGACAGTTATTAGACTGATTTGGACATATGGAGTTGAACTTTAGGGCTCCATTAAACCATCCAATTCGTCTCATTCTATGTGTAGTATAGTTTTTATACTAGATATTGGATGGATTAGATGTGTGAATATGACTCGTCCATTAATCTGTAGGTTCGCTAGTATCACAACTTATGCGTGGAATTTAGATAAATCTGAAATACTCAAGAAACTGTTACAGGCTACTTCAACATTTACGAGACAAATGATCTATGCTCCCAATTCATTACAAAAGACTCTAATTCATTAATTTCCAATCCTTACAATCCAAAATCCTTCGAAAAATTCTCAATGCTCCTTACTCTGTCACAAACCAACTTATACATTATGATCTTAACGTACCATATGTTGCTAGCCCAACCCAGAAATCTATCCTTTCTTCGTAAATTTTATAACTATTCAAATCCACTAGCATCTCAACTTGCTTCCCATTCTATTCCAAATAACATTCTGAGTCGGCTGAGAAGAAGATGGTCTCCGGACATTTTAATATACTACTTTGAAGTGCTTTCAATGGGTGCTTAACAACCAATTGACATTTTATCATGAAAGCTATATTCACATATTCTAGATGTTTTTTTTATTTATATTTTATACAGTTTTAAATTTCAATAAATAACTAATAAAAAAAATGTCTTTCAAGTATAAACCAATTGTCAAAGGGAAAACCTAAGGGACTGTCCATTTACCAAACTACACCACCACCTTTATTTCTATTACATTCCAGTTAACTCTTGAGTCTGATAGCTTTAAGAAACTCTTCTGCTTTGGGTGCGTATCACCCTTAAGGTGGGATTTTTTAAAATTAATATAATCTGAGTATCAAAGAGCAAAAGTTTCGACTTTTTTAAAACTGAGCAGCTTTAATTGTGCTAGTAGTAAGTAGTTTTTTGGTAATAATTTATCAAACCCTTTCCTTGAAATCCCATTTTGCTCAAATCTTCTAAAGGTCAATTGGCATCCGTTAAAAAAGTTAACACGTTAACTCCAAGTATCTTCCCTTATCGATGGTCTTCGAGGACAGTTTAGAAAGGATCACGAATTGCTTCATAAGGTTTGTCATCGTTTCTCATCTTTACACTATGTTAAACTGGCTAAATGTTCGTTAAATAGTTTTCTTATGATAATGTTTTAATTTTTTTTTTATGGATAATTTTTTATTTTATATATTTTTCTACTTTTTCTTTATTATTTCAATGTTTTCGAATATTATTTCTACATTTTAATCTTTATTATTTTATTTTTTTTTGTTCTAATGTAAACCTGTATTCACTTTTATTATCTTGTTTTACTTTAAAAATCTCTAGGCCAAATATGATTTTACTTTTTTCCAGAATAAAGAATTTTTCTATTCTATTTTAATTTCTCCACACATTAACTATATATATATATATATATATATATATATATATATATATTTAAATTTGATTTTATTTTTATAATTTTTTTATTTTTTTTTAGCGCCCAAAACTTTCATTGAAGTCCTATACTGCCAGAGATATATATTATGTATATGGAGTGGTACCTTGATATATCGCAGGATTGGTTAAGAAGACCTTGATAAATCGAATATTCGAAGATTCCTTAGCTTACACCGCACCTCTACAAAACGAAGTTTTTATCGGAAAACCTCTATAAATAGAAGTCGATTCGTTAAATAAGTAGAGTTTACACTGATCAGAGGTTTTACGAAGGATTAACTGTAACTCCCATCTTCACATTTGTTTCAGTTTCTGATAAAACAATTATGCGATAAGTTTCGTTTTCTGTTGTTCGACAATATTCTTTTTACTCTCGAAAATGGTAAATCGTAAAACCCTATCGTATGAAGAAAAATTGAAAATTATTCAAGCCGTAAATGGCGCGGTTTACAGGAAGTGTGATATTGCAAAAAAAAGTTTGGATTACCAGCGAACACTTTATCCACAATTTTGAAAAATAGGCTAAAGTATGGTATTCAACCTTTTTCATTACTAAAGAGGTTAAAAGGGACCGACTTCCAAGATATCGACTTACACTGTCGTTTCCAGACAAACTACTTTTTCAGATTTTTTACAAAGGTCCGCTTAAATTTTTCACGAATGTAATAATTATTCTTTTATTATTAGGTACTATTTCAATAAAATATGTAATATTTTCTATAGTTACATTGAGTGTTTTATTATAAACCTGTAACCTCAATATATCGAATTCAGTCAGAAATCATCTCAATAAATCGAATCGATACATCGAAATCCTTGATAATTCGAAATTTTCTCGTTCCCCATGAGATTCGTTATATCGAGGTCCTACTGTATATATATTTATATATACTTTGTATACATTTCAAAATGTCAATAAGTAAATAATGATAATCATAATAAAAAAGGTTACTAACTTCAACAACACTGTTACTAAGTGACCAATAAGAATCAGTGACACAACTGCATAGCGATGAAGGGGAGGCGTACAGAAACTAATCAAAGATTGGCCCATTTTCAAGGATATTGTTGACGCAGATCTTCCAAGGCGCCTGTTTTTACTACCGCTTAGCAGGGAGACATTTCTTTTAACCTTGGCCAACCAAACAAATAGAACTAGATTTTATTTGGTCTAACTTAATAATAGGGCCACCCTATATACACCCTCATACTATAATTATAGACAAAATAGTCCAATAATGTTGACACCAAACATTATTACTGGAATGTATTATACAAGATAGTGGCAATAACTAATCTAAAATACGGACAAACTTAAAAATATTTCAGTACAGTTGATTTGAAGGATTTAAAAGGAATTTTTATTATTATTATTATTTTTCGTCAATAACTGTCTGGTTTTCCCCTCTATTCTTATAATTAGTAGTAGTAACTAATCGTGCTTACTGGTGCTTCTTAAAAGTTTTAATTAAGTCCATTTCATTAATAATTTAATTTTAAGGATGCCTGTCACGAGACTTTTCAATTTTTTAAATTATTTATTCATATTTGCAACAGTATACACATCAAGTGAATCTGAGCAAAATTATTAAAATTATTTGTAAATAACTTCTGATTAGTATACTTCAATGAAAGTTATACATTGTAAGGTCTCTAAGTACTCTTCTTTTCAAACGCTTCGGAGGGTTATCGTAAATAAAGTGAGAAGCAAGATGGGAGACTGGTGGATTATAAAAAAATGGATCTTATCAGACAAAGATAAATACCTGGTTTGGGATGATTTAGCACCGTATGGGACAATGAGATCCTCAGGAATAAATTTATTTATTGCATAATAAGGATCATTGAGGATTTTACAAAGGATTTCGGATTGTAAGGATTGCATAAGAGAAGAAATGGTATTATTTACAAGTAAATAATATTCATCATTTTTTTTCAGAAATGGATTCTTTTTTAAAATATTATTTATCTATACTATTATATAAAAGCCATTTTTCGTTTGTGATCACTAACCGCGAAAACTACTCAACCAATCAGCACCAAATTTTAACTAAATCATCTTCATAGTTCAAGGAAGTTTTCGCAATAATAAAATTTACATATTTTTTAATTAAATTATGGTTAAAAAGGCAGTAAATAAGTGGTGTGCAGTGCAGTTTGGAAATTGACCGATAGGTAGCGAGTGCCATTCAAGAGAGATTACAAAGATAGCTTAAAGAGGTTCAATAGCACCATTCTGCATTAGAGTTCTAGTAAAACTACTAAATCCATCGGAACTAAATTTTAACTACATTATCTTCATAGTTCTAGAAAGGTTTACAATAGTAAAGTTTACTATATTAATCTACAATGCAAAGTGACAGAAACGAGGTTTGTCACACTGGCATAAACGTTTAAGGTTAGAAATTAAAGTCCAACCAAATGAAATCGATAAGATTATTTCTGCCGAATAAAAATTATTACCAAATCAATTTTGATATTGTTTGTAAAAATATGATCCATGGACCTTTAGTAGTACTGTTCATAGTCTCTGTCTATCTGGATTACCATTAAGAGTTGTTTTTTTAATTTTTATATATGAGCTATTTCCGACAAATCATTATGGACCACTACAAAAAACTTTTAAAATTCAAAACCTTCAATCATCCTCTCCTTACTCCAGCTCAAAACTGGACCAAAACTGATTCAGAAAAATCACACGTATTTAGTGAGCAATTACATAATACTTTTAAACCTCATTCTGACATCCTAAATCCTAACCATGTAGAACGTATTGAAGCAGAACTGACTATTCCTCTCCAAATGACCCTTCCTCCTAAAGCCTTCCACCCTTCAGATATTATATCCATAATCCGTAGATTGCATCCCAACAAAGCTCCTGGACATGACCTTATTACCTCAAGAATCCTCAAATGCCTTCCAAACAAAGCAGTATTACTCCTAACTTATATTTATAACGCTATCCTCCGTACTACATATTTTACCGATTCCTGGAAATTATCAATTATTAAAATGATCCCAAAACTTAAAAAACCACCAGTAAATCCTTCCTCATACAGACCTATCTCTCTGCTACCTATCATGTGCAAAATCCTTGAAAAGCTCCTTTTGAAACGCCTTTATCCCTTCCTCGATTCCAATCACATTATTCCTGACCACCAGTTTGGATTTCGTCAGTTTCACTCCACTACCCATCAGTGCCATGCTGTGGTGGATGCTATCTCATCTGCATTGGAGCGCAAGATGTTTGCACGGGTGTCTTTCTTGACGTCGAACAAGCCTTCGATCGGGTATGGCATCCAGGGCTGCTTTATAGACTTCGCAAATTCCTTCCATCTACACATTTCCTCATCCTCCGTTACTACCTTTCTGATAGAGTATTTAGAGTTAACCACAATTCTAAATACTCATCCATCTTCCCCCAGACCGCTGGTATTCCTCAAGGTAGTATCCTTCCCATTCTTTATACCGTTTATACAGCTGATCCTCATACTATCCTCACAACCTTTGCTGATGACACCAGCGTGTTATCAGTCAATGATGATCCATTTTCTGCATCCCATACACTACACTCACATATTACTTCCCTTGAAGAATGGTGTCATAACTGGAGAGTCAAGATAAATCCTAGCAAATCCCAACAAATAACCTTTACCCTCCGTCGAAAACCTACCACATACTGTCCTCCAGTATCCTTTAATGGTGTACCGCTAACTAATGTGGAACAAATACGATACCTTGGATTTCATCTGGACAAGAGACTTACCTGGAACCCTCATACAAGATTGAAAAGACAAGAAGCTGCTCCTAGATTTCGACTGCTACAACACCTACTAGACAAACGTTCAAATCTTCCGATTCACTATAAGAAACTTGTATATATGACGATCATCAGACCTATTTGGACTTACGGTATACAATTGTGGGGATCCACTAAACCATCGAATTCTTCCCGCATCCAATCACTCCAATCCAAAATCCTTCGAAAAATCCTTAATGCTCCTTACTTAGTCACAAATGAATAACCATAATGACCTTAATATCCCATATGTCACGGATTAAGCAAGAACCAGATACCTTTCATAATAAACTTAACACTCATCCAAATCCACTTGTTTCACAGCTGTCTTCCCATTCCATTCCTGGCAATCCTCCGAGGCGTCTGAAAATAAGATGGCCTCGTGATCTACTTTTGTAAATATTCATTACAGTACTATCAATGGGTAGTTCCTCTACAAGTTTTATTCATGTCATTATATCTCATATATACCGCATATTTACTAGATGTGTTTTTTAATACAGTTGTAAATTTCTATTAATAAAAGAATAAAAAAAAAAAATAATATATATATATATGAGCATATAAAATTGGATGTCCAATTATGCTTTTACGTAACTTTAAAACACCCGATCAATAGACTTTTAAGCAGGTTAAAAATTACTGCTGAAAGAATAATGCTCAATAGCATTATTGAAAAAAAATTTATATCGATAAAAAAATAAACTTCAATTATTAGTTAACATTATCTAAGTTATTGGCTTAAAAGATCGGGCGAAGCCGCGACGTAGAATGCTGGTACAACAATGCTTTGATAATATTCAGCTCTCCATTTTTATCTTATCTCTTATTTGGTGCATAGATTATCACAGGTAGAATACAATGAGTATGCAGACGATGTCCCTTTTGAATATCTTCCGCGATATTTTATCTTGAAACAGCGAGAAAAAATTTATCTGACACTTAAGATTGGGTTTTTAAATTTAGATGCCTCTCTTGTTACTTTCGTTCAAGTGGGAGATTAGTGGATTCGAATGAGTATGGACATTATCACCTCGATATAAATAGGATAGGTACCTCGTTAGGGATAATTCACCAATATACGGGACACTGAGTCATTTGTGACACAATAAGGATTATTGTACAGAAGCATTGGAAGGTTTATTGGAGCCCAAAAACTCCCAACACGAGCAGTTTCTTGTCGTTTTAGTTTAGATATGTAGATTCTAATACGTTTGTTCAAAGTTCTGGATTTGTTCAACAAGGATTATCGGAAGAGTAATGAGACTAAATCAAAAATATCGAACTATATTTCAGCAACTTCAAAATCAGAAGGTATACTTGAGGCGTATGATTCCAAAACCAGCCAAATCCATTTTCCAGATTTTTTTTTTTAATAGTTTTTCAACTAGATTATCTTTAGGTGGAAGGTGTTCTCCCAAAAGTAGTTAAATCAAATTTAAAACGGCCATAAAAAGATAAGGTCTCTACCTAATCCACTTTATCTTTATCTTTAGCGACTAGCTGAGGAAATCTTCAAAAATTTGGAATTCTATAATATGTTTGCAATAACACGAAGTTTATAAAATGAAATGAATTTTATCAATGAGTTTGGATGTCAAGCTCAAGCGTTAGAGTCATTACCTCTGGTTCGAATCCGGTCTGAGCGGGTGAAATTTATTTTAAGGCAAATCAGAATGAATTATATAAGTCGGTAACTTATACCATAGATAGTATATCCATCTTACCTAGTAGTCCCAAGAGACAATAAAATAGGATAACATATCCCCAATGTTGGCACTAAAAACGTTAATAAGGTTAATTTTCAGCTGCTACCTGGGTGTTATGAAGGGTTTTTAATAGCTTTTAAGTACAATTTGGATATTATTTCAAGCCTAATATGAAGCGTAAAGACTTAATGATAAAAAATGAAATACGATATAATCAACGATTTCTTTTGTAAAAATAGAAATGACTTTTTTGTTACATTGTTTCCCCCTTGCCTCATGTCTAATATAGATAGTACACATGAAGTAAAAAGAGGCAGATGGTACTTTTATTTATTTATTTTTTTTTTTAGTAAAATAACTTGAAAATGAGAAAAAAATTTATGTGGCAAAAAGTTGCTTACAAAGTTGAAGTGACAAAAAGAACGATTGGAATTTTGTTGTTGTTTGTTTTTAAGGGCAAAAAACTGCTATGGTTATTATTGCCGATATACCCGAACTTTACTATACCACCTGCATTGCAACAATGACAATAACAATAATAAATTTTTAATAAAATTATATTAATGTTAACCATAAATAAGATTTACAAAAAATAAATAAATATACAAGAAAAAAAAAAATAAAATAAATAAATAAAAATAAAAAAAAAAAAAAAAAAAAAATAGTAATGAATAAAGTAAAGAACATTAAATACAATTATATAACTTAATTTTCTTTATAAATTCGATAGTACTAGAAATGTACTGTTCACTATCGCCCAAGGCCTTACACAGCTGACAAGGTACACCACATTTATCCATAACTCTCCTGTACTGAGGACACTTCTCGAAGATGTGCCTCACTGTTAGAGCAACTCTGCAGAGTTGACACTGAGGGGGATCTCTCCTTGCCATCAGATAGTCATGCGTTAAACGACAGTGTCCAATTCTTAGCCGTGTGATTATCACCTCCTTCCTTCTACATTGTCTTGATGAAGAGGCCCAGCCACCGATGTTCGGTTTGATTTCTTGTAATTTATTACCTTCCGATGCCGACCATGAACTCAGCCATTCACTCAAAATCTTCATGTCGAGTGGACGAAACATCTCTGCCGCGGACAAGAAAGTGGGTGTAATGGTTTCTAATTGGTGGGCTTCTCTTGCTGCTCCATCCACCTCATTTCCGGGTGTACCGGAATGGCTGGGGATCCAGAAAAAGATTACCTCTTTGGAAGATTTATTGATCTTCTTTATAATAAAATGAATTTCTTGAATTATTGGGTTGTCGGAATAAAATTTAAAAATAAAACTTTGCTACAGTTGTAATTATATATTTTAGACAGAAATGTTTGAATGACTTCTTGAGGAGAACACTTCTTAATTTTCGAGACTTTAAGCATTTTAACGTTAACATGAGGAGGTGATAATATCCATGGAGGTAGGTTTCTTCTGATAGGTGGAGACTGATGTTTCATTAATTTTGATATAACCCATCTCATTCTGTACCAAAATGGCAGAGAGGAATTTTTCGATCTTTCATATTTATAGGCACTATCTTGATTAAAAATTGAAAGATATACCGGATTATCTGATTGAGTATAAATTTTTGTTATATACTTGGCCCCTTGCTTCTGGCGGCGATAAGAGAGGGGTAGGACTCCCGCTTCAATATTAAGACTGAGTGCTGGGCTGGCTCTGAAAGCTCCGGTGGAAAGGCGTATGCCGGCATGGTGGACTGAATCCAGCCTTTTAATCTTAGTTTTACTTGCGGAGGCATAGATGGAGCTGGCGTAATAAATTTTGCTAAGTATTAAAGCCTCATAAACACGCAGCATGGTTTTCCTGTCCGATCCCCACGTTGTATTCCCTAATTTCTTCAGTATCTTCAGTCTGCTTGTAGTTTTCGTTTTTAGCTGTTCTATGTGAATGGACCAGGTTAGTTTACTATCTCGATGGAGACCCAAGAATCGGATAACATTGGTGTAAACCAGAGGATTGTTATTTAGCACTATTTGAGGTGGAATATCTGAGTTTCTTTTGCGATTGGGATTTTTATTTTTTGACAAACTTTAAGTAAAAGTATGTTTCTATAAAATTTAGTACTATTCATAATATCTGTATAACATACAACAAACAGCACGCCAACAAAAGTAAACAAAAATTCAATTTACTAAAAAAAAAAAAAAAAAAAGTATTAATCTATTTCAAATATTGATAAAATGGGACGTAGCGTGAAGGTAAATATAAATAAATATCAAGTACCTAAATATAAACACTTCAACACTGACGAGGAAGCTAAAAGCCTGACACCGTTGATAAACAACTATATCAAATAATAGGAAACAGCTATTTTAAATATTTAGCGTTCCACGTTCAGAATGAGCTAAAGCCAGCCTATCGCGGGATGGCAGTCCTTCATCAAAACATGTTTACTTTATACGGTACTCGATAGGTAATATGATGGTCAGTAGTGGATCGAACCTACTATAAACAAAAACAAAATAAAAATATCCTTAATATCCAATAAGCATTCATCAATACATAAAAGTTTTAATACCATTCCTTGTTCCTCTCATTGAAAATAACTTTGATAATTATAACTAATAATTGAAGCTTTATTTATTCATCAATAAAAATATTGTAATGTAGGAAAAACGCAAAAAATAAATAATAAATTTATAAGACATCTGGAATTTTATCTCCCGAGGTTATGAGAATGGTTAGATTGTCAGGGCTTCCAGTTCTGGAAAACATAACGCACCATTTACCGTTAGAAAAACAGTGAGCCCGAAGACCCACAACATTTTAGTAAGTCTGGCCTTGCGATTTGTTATTGTAATAGCTTAAGAAACTAATTGGAAATTTTCATAATTTGAATTCAAATGGTAGATTAGTAGGAACTACTGGAAATCTAGGAATAAATACGTGTTCTTTAGTCGCTGTTTCAGTGAGATTCAGTGAAGCCACAATATTTACATGCGTAATGTTTAACCTGGCACAATTGCACTAATTATGTGGTTAAAGTTTAACTAAAAGCATAATCGGAAATCCAGTTTTTAGTTTTAATGAATAAGTTAGTAATACAAATGGACCGAGAATATTTACTATATATATATATATATATATATATATATATATATATATATATATATATATATATATATATATATATATATATACAATTAAAGAAATATCAGTCGATTTATATTTTATAACAATTTTATTGAAAATTAGTAATAATATCAATTTTAAGCTCTACATAACATCGTGCCATTGTAACGTCTCTTACATAATGGCGCTCAGCACCTATCGGTGGATTAGTAAACTTCACAGGAATCCACATGTTTATCTCATCTTCAATAACAATTTAATTGTAAAAAAGTGAATTTTATTATTGTTGAACTATGAAGATGTTGAAGTTTGGTACAGATTATTTGAGCAGTTTTCATGGTTAGTGTCACAAAGCTTGTCTTTTTATATATTAGTATAGATAAATAGGAATTGAAGGATTTAATGCAAAAAGGAGGTAGCTAGAGTTGGGAGATTGAAGTTTAAGTAAACTCTTGACATAAAAAATATATATATTAATAATTGTTTACTTTTTAGATGAATTAGCTCCAATTGTATGGTATCGTGTGAATCATAATATAGGACTGCCTCTCATGCTTGTTTGTAGCAAGTTTGTTCAATTTTTAAACTTGTTAAAACTTTTTCTCGAAAAATTGGAAAGTGAAACTACTTCCTTTTGGCAGCAAACCCTTCAATTAACAGACAACAGAAATGAGTTTATTTTAAATATGGCTTATTATTGCGTGCCAACTGAACCTTCACTAATCACTTCTTTTCCCTTATACATTCGATAACAATGCCATAATTGTCATAAAAATAATAGCTCTATGAAGGACATGGGAAGAGTCACGAGCCAAGGAAGAATGTTACTAAGATTTTTTAAAATGGTTTTACAAAACTTTTTTATTCATTTTCATTTTCATTCATTCAATGTATGTACGACTCTCATTTTTCTTTTTTTCATTCTTCTGTTTAGGTCAGAGATGGCCATTACCTTTATGTTATTTTATCCAAGAAGTTTGTCGTATTGGTATGTTCGCTGATTTATTATGGAATATTATGCAATAATTTGTCATTCATGTTTTTTTTGTTTCTTAACATCCATTAATTTGGACTACACTGTACCTACATTTATACTAAACTGATATTAATTTTAACCAGCAAACTGAATTAGTTAAAAATCATACAGCTAGTTACTTTTTAGACTATAGTTTAAATAAATATTCCTTAAAATATGAATCAGAAGAATCAATCACTTCTATTTTTTTTTTTTTTTTTTACATTTTATCCCTAGAACTGGCAAGGAAGTATAAAAACATTCATATTTCCTCTTGGCCACAGACCAAACTCCTGCCCTCTTTTAGCGACTAATATATCTCCGTTATAAAAAAATTCGAAAATAGTGCAGCGGAGAAAGTGAAAAAATAAAAAAATAAATAAAAGAAGAAAGCAACCAGGGCTCGGTAACTTATCGCCAGATAAGTAGTACCATAGAACAAATAAATGGGTCCGCCGAAATATATTCTAAGCGGCAAAATTTCTTAAGTGGCGATTTTAAAGGTTTTAAAATGTATAATAGTACGTCATAGTATGATATAGTACTCCATTATGTTATTATACATGTAAATATAACAAATTATAAGGTGAAAAAAAAATCTAACCTACAAAACTAACAATAACTTTAGATTATGATTTTCTTTTACTGATTACTGAAAATTTGATGTTTGTCGCGTAGAACGTTTGTCGGCTGGCCGATTCAAATAATATGCTAACAGATGAGACTTATATGATTAAAACATTAAGAACTACTAATGAAAATTTACATAATACATTTATTTTAATAAAGATATTATGTTATACGGTAAACAGGTCCATAAGACAAAATTGTTTACTTTTCTGTAGGCTAATTTTTGAACGTTTTCCAAAATACTGCATAAGCACTCCAAAAACAATATTTTTGTCAAAAAAGATACTTTAAGTACAAAATTTTTCACAGCATTAATATATACTAAAATCGAGCAAGCCACGGGTAACTCATCTTCAAGGTTATCAGACTACACGAAAACCATCGATATTTAATCTTATCTTGATCTTTTCCTCTTCTACATGTTTGGCATGGCACATCAGATGTACGCACAGATAAATCAATAGTGAAGCATGCGTTAAAAACATAAGTTGATTTGCGGCTACTTTGAGATTTTTGACAGTATAGAAAACTACTTCCTTGAATCCTCTTGCGAAATAATGGGATGAGTCAGAAAAAATGATCGGTTTATAGGTAAAAATCAAAATTCATTTTTCTTCTACTTACAAGGTATTTTAATAATCAAAATATAAACCATTGTGTTTAATGGTTTGACGCCATCTGGAAGCCAGCTGTAGAATTCCTTGAGGGTACCACTCTGTGGGTTTTGAATCGAAGAACTCACGAACCCCATTTTCAACTTCATTTGTTTTTGTTGTTGTTGAATGTTTTTCCACGAAGGAAATGAGCCATTGATCTGAACAGATGGTAGGTAGGTGGTGCTAGGTCTGGACTACCAGGTATGCAAGTTTAAAATGTCGTTTTAATTCCAATAGAATGCGCTCTTAGCCTATTGAAGGATTTGCTTATCTCTAAACGCTATTTTGTTTGTTAGTCATTTGTTTACAAAAGTCAGTTGTTTTTAAGTCGTTTACGTGGACGTATCATACCTTTCTTTGGTGTTAAAAATGTCTAATTTTAAGCCAAATAAAGAGCATTTGCGGCATGTCATGATTTTCTTATTTAATCAAAAGAAAAAGGCATCTGAATGTCATCGAATTCTTGTTGAGACTTATGGCGATGTTGCTCCAACCGTCAGGACATGTGAACGTTGGTTTCAAAGTTTCAAACGTGGTGATTTTGATGTTACTGATCAAAAACGAGAAAATCGACCAAAAAAGTTTGAGGACTTCGAATTGCAATCTTTATTAGACGAAGACAATACCCAAACCCAACAAATGATGGCAGAACAGTTGAATGTCACTAGGCAAGCCATTTCCGATCGCCTGAGAGCTATGGGAAAGATTCAAAAGGTTGGAAAATGGGTTCCACATGAATTGGACGAACGACAGATGGAAAAACGAAAAACTGTGTGCGAAATGCTGCTTTTACGCCACGAAAGAAAGGGTTTTTTGCATCGAGTAGTAACTGGCGATGAAAAATGGATTTATTTTCCGAATCCCAAACGAAAAAAATCATGGGTAACGCCAGGACAACCATCCACATCGAGTGCAAGACCGGATCGTTTTGGGAAGAAGACAATGCTGTGTGTGTAGTGGGATCAGAAGGGAGTAGTCTACTACGAGCTTCTCAAACCCGGCGAAACAGTCAATACCGAGCGCTACCGACAACAAATGATCAATTTGAGTCACGCATTGATCGAAAAACGCCCAGAATGGGCTCACAGGCACGCCAAAGTCATTCTTCAGCATAATAACGCTCCTGCACATTCAGCCAGATTGACTAAGGAAACGATTTCTTCGCTTGGTTGGGAACTCCTACCCCACCCGCCGTATTCACCTGACCGGGCGCCTTCTGATTATCACCTCTTCTCATCGATGGGACACTCATTGGCGGAGGAACACTTCAACAATTTCGAAAACGTACGAAAATGGCTCGATGAATGGATTTCAAATAAAGATGAAGCATTCTTTTGGAATGGTATCCATATATTGCCCGAGAGATGGACAAAATGTGTAGAAAGCGAGGGTCAGTACTTTGAATAAAATATATTATACTTTTTTTTAAATTACTGTGTATTTATTTTAAGAAATAAACGACATTTTAAACTTGCATTCCTGGTATATGCCGGGTGAGGGAAAAGCTCCATTCCATCCAAATTAGCTAGTTTTTCTTTTGTAAGGCGAGAGGTGTGGGGTCTGGCATTATCTTGTTGGAACAAGACTTGCTTCCTGTTGACTAAACCTGGATACCGCTGAACCAAAACATCGTACAATCTCTGCAGTTGTTCTGCATAGAGCTCCGAAGCGCAGAGCGTCCTGGTTGACTACCGAAACACGCCCTGATCCTGACTTCCTTTTAAGGCTCAAATCACCTTCATTAAATTTTTGGAACCACCTTCTCATCCTCCTTTCATTCAAAGAGTCTTCATCCTCAAAATCAACCACTAAACGAGTGGTTTCAGCTGCTGAAAACGTCCGTTTCCAATAATGAAGCAAAATTACGAGAATTTCGTACTTTACTGTCATTGTGATCAAAGAAAAGCTAAAGAAGTACTGAGCCCGGATAGAGGACATGCAGTTTAGCAAATTATTTAGACGAGATCAAACATGAACTTCTAATCACAATTCTTAGTTCCCGAATGTATATAAGAGAGGAATTGCGATGCAATGTTCAAACACAAAGAAAACGGAAATTTTTTTCTGACTCATCCCATTATTTATGTCGGCCACATACACCACTAGTGCATGGAAATCACATATACTTCACACCATACGGGACGGTCAAAATGATGATATTGAATACGGTTCAATTTAATAGTAGATTTTGTGCGACAAATATAATGTGCAAAGAAGAAAATTAGTGTATTAATCGCGGAACATTATTACTAAGGAAAAAAGTCCCACCACTAACCATTCTTAATTTTTGTTTGAAATAAATAAATATATAAATAAATAAATACGAAGTCGGGCATAATTCAAGTATGATTAGATTTTTGACAATTAATTTCGTGGAGTCAATCATCTTATTTAATCATGATTAAATATTTCAGTGAACTAAATCATTAATTAAATATGAATTAAAAATCAATGGAAATATTTAATCATGATTAAATTAGATGATTGAATCCAGGAAATTAGCTATCAAATATTTAATCATGATTAAACATTGCCCAACTCCGTACAGGGGTTATTGAAAAAAAGGAGCCTTCGTTTTCTTGTTTTTTTTTCTCCGGAGAATGTCAACAACGGTTTCCGTCAAAAAATTATTTGAAAACTAATACAAATTTAATTTCAGAGTAAAATATTAAATCATCAACATCGTGAATGATTGTTAAATCAATGTAATTGTCATTTAACTTTACTGAAGTCAATCTTAGGTTGGTTTTCATCAGAGTTAGGCAAAATTCCATTATAGGTAATTATTAGAATAATAATTTCCTGGAATCAATCACCTAATTTAATCAGGAATACATATATCATTCAATATTTTAGTGAACTAATGATTATTTGATTGAAAAATCTACAGAAAGTTTTATTCATGATTAAATTGGGTAATTGATTCCAGAAAATTAGTTGCCAAATATTTAGCTATAATCAAGTTTTGCCCAAATCTGGTTGTCATGCAGGTTAATATCATGTAATTTAAAAACTAATTTCTTAATTAAATAAATTTCTTGACGTGTTATACTAATCAGTATTGATAATATTATATTAGTACGTAAAGTTGCTAACAATGAACTCTAAATCAACTGATGAAATATCAAAAATAAAATTTACATTTATGTTTGAAGATATAGATACTTCCTAAGATGACAACCGGTTTACTAGTAAAATAAAACATTAATACCAAAGAGCTGAATAACTTACTAACCAAAAATTGGAAAACATCAAAATGAAGTTTTATTTTAGACTCAAATAGACCGAAATTCTCCAAACTCAAGAAAACTGGAGACGTCGATATTTGACAGGTATGATATTGAAAATATGGCGGCTTCTAGCAGTTAATTATCATGTATGGTCGAGAGAGAGCACATCATCCAATAACAATAAAATAAATAACGATTATCAAGACTCGAAACAAACAATACTCTACCAGGTATGCAAGTTTAAAATGTCGTTTATTTCTTAAAATATATACACAGTAATTTAAAAAAAAGTATAATATATTTTATTCAAAGTACTGACCCTCGCTTTCTACACATTTTGTCCATCTCTCGGGCAATATATGGATACCATTCCAAAAGAATGCTTCATCTTTATTTGAAATCCATTCATCGAGCCATTTTCGTACGTTTTCGAAATTGTTGAAGTGTTGCTCCGCCAATGAGTGTCCCATCGATGAGAAGAGGTGATAATCAGAAGGCGCCAGGTCAGGTGAATACGGCGGGTGGGGTAGGAGTTCCCAACCAAGCGAAGAAATCGTTTCCTTAGTCAATCTGGTTGAATGTGCAGGAGCGTTATCATGCTGAAGAATGACTTTGGCGTGCCTGTGAGCCCATTCTGGGCGTTTTTCGATCAATGCGTGACTCAAATTGATCATTTGTTGTCGGTAGCGCTCGGTATTGACTGTTTCGCCGGGTTTGAGAAGCTCGTAGTAGACTACTCCCTTCTGATCCCACCACACACACAGCATTGTCTTCTTCCCAAAACGATCCGGTCTTGCACTCGATGTGGATGGTTGTCCTGGCGTTACCCATGATTTTTTTCGTTTGGGATTCTGAAAATAAATCCATTTTTCATCGCCAGTTACAACTCGATGCAAAAAACCCTTTCTTTCGTGGCGTAAAAGCAGCATTTCGCACACAGTTGTTCGTTTTTCCATCTGTCGTTCGTCCAATTCATGTGGAACCCATTTTCCAACCTTTTGAATCTTTCCCATAGCTCTCAGGCGATCGGAAATGGCTTGCCTAGTGACATTCAACTGTTCTGCCATCATTTGTTGGGTTTGGGTATTGTCTTCGTCTAATAAAGATTGCAATTCGAAGTCCTCAAACTTTTTTAGTCGATTTTCTCGTTTTTGATCAGTAACATCAAAATCACCACGTTTGAAACTTTGAAACCAACGTTCACATGTCCTGACGGTTGGAGCAACATCGCCATAAGTCTCAACAAGAATTCGATGACATTCAGATGCCTTTTTCTTTTGATTAAATAAGAAAATCATGACATGCCGCAAATGCTCTTTATTTGGCTTAAAATTAGACATTTTTAACACCAAAGAAAGGTATGATACGTCCACGTAAACGACTTAAAAACAACTGACTTTTGTAAACAAATGACTAACAAACAAAATAGCGTTTAGAGATAAGCAAATCCTTCAATAGGCTAAGAGCGCATTCTATTGGAATTAAAACGACATTTTAAACTTGCATACCTGGTATATAAGTGCTATTGCAATAATTCGGGTGAAGACGTGATAGATCAAACCATTATTGTAAAACATGTGCTGATTTGAGACAAAACAATCACAAACAGATCCAAAAACTTACAGAAAACTTCCTGTATCTGCAACTTTGGTATTGACTGTTACTCTCTTTGGTGCAGGTCTAGGTTGGGTTACGTAAACTAGAACATTAACAAGTACATTAATTGGTACCATTTCTAGCCGTAACCTAAAAGTAGAAAGGTTGTAAGGTTATATATCTTTTGTAATAATATATGCACCACAATAGAAAACTTTTAAATGTTGAATCAATGAAACGATAAAAATTTCAACAACCTGCAGCGTTCATAGATTTAACTCAATTTTTCACACTTCTAAAAATAAATATTAAGCATCTAAAGCCTTTAAGAATGAAATTCAAGTTCATTCCAATTAATATATAAAGTTTGAATTAAATTTTGGAACATAACAGGACCAACTTATGTCATGAATATTAGCTATGTTTGTATATATATATATATATATATATATATATATATATATATATTACTTTGAGTGATCAAAGTAACTTTAAAGAATGTTTTAGCCTCGTTAAAATAAAAAACCAATATTTCCAAACAACAGAAAAATATTAATATCAAAACCTTGATCAGCAAACAGTTTTCTTAAATGCTTGCATGATGGTTGCTTAAAATTTAAGCCAGCCCTAGAAGTTTGAACTTAATGGATCTTCCCACCTACGTCTCGGTCCCTCCCACGGGTAATAAAAATTAAATTATTATATAATTGAACTTTATATAAAGATTTATAGATGTAATGAGAGTTCTAATTCACTATAAAATAAGACAGTAATTGTACTACGTTTTTTTTAATGACTTTTTTAGAGATACCAACGCGGTGCTTCTTAAAAAATCCCTACTCCAATAATAAACTTAACCAGAATACTGAGGCTACTCCAGGCTTTGCGTTGGTCTTCTAACTAGGGAGAGATACACACCGGAAATACTTCATTACTCCAAGCTAAAATTATCTCAAAATCGAATGCATTGTCTGGTTACAAAAATAATTTTCCACTTGGCAATAATATCTGAATGAAGATATATAAATATATGTGGAATATAGTTATCTCTAAACTGTGAATTGAAAAAAATAAAAGGAAATAATTTAAATGAATAGTGGTTGGAAAATCACCAGGCTGCCGTATATAATTATGCAGCCGTCGTGATCTTTCTGTATATATTTTTTTGTTTTTTAACTACTAATTTAAATGAATATTTCAAGGTGCCTCACTCAATAATAGGAGATATGAATGACTATGAATCCATCCATAAAATATACACAATGAAAATTGCTGGGAAAAAAAATCATAACAATAAATAAATAAAGTAAAAAAAAAAAATCGACAAAAAAACCTTTTACTATACAAGTTATAAAATGTAATATATGATATTATAAATCAAAGAATAATAATAGTAAAAAAAAAAAAAAAAAAAAAAAAAAAAAAAAAAAAAAAAAAAAAAAAAAAAAAAAAAAATACAAACATGCAATATATATAACAATATATACAAGCATTACGGGAAAAGTAATACTGGTCCAGTCAAATAAGGCTCCAAAAGTTCCTTTTCAAGAAAAAACTGCCGAACTTTTAATCTCAACGGATCTTTATGTTTCTTGGGATGCTGAACCCGAATTTAAAGTTTGCTACAACGGCAAACTTCTGCTTCATTTCCAAAATCGGAAAAAACACCTACAACACCGGTTATTTTCGGTTTTCCACCTATAACACGAAAACTTTTTTTTCGAAGAAAGTTTTTTTTTAATATTAATTGTAGCTGGAATTGGTATCTACTAAATGAAAAAAACAACTCTGAAATCGGACCATTTTTCGCAAATATATAGTCTTGGGAAAAAGTGTAGAAGTTGGCCAACTGGCGGCCAGTCCCACCTCTCAGCGAAAACACCTTTGTCGTATTATTTTGTCTATTACTCCGAAACTACTAGTCCTATTCAAAATTACTTTTTTGCATCTTAAAGCTGATTAAATTTACTATTAGTCTATTACATATGAGGTTTTATGTCCCTTAAAATACACGTGCCAGCACGCTAAAAACTCCGTACTGTTTCCACATTTTTTTTGCTTCTTTTCCACTTTAACTACGAAGCTATTTGCACGACCCAAAATTTCTTTTTTTTATCTGAAAGCCGTTGAAATTTGCTATTAGACTCTATATATGAAGTTTTAATCGGGTCTCTTGAAATACACATACCAGAGCGCTAGAGATACCGTACTTTTATGAAATCCACGGTTTTTGGCAAATTTTTCGCTATAACTCCGAAACTGTTTGCCCCATCCAAAATTTCATTTTTTTCATCTAAAAGCTGGTTAAATTTACTATTAAATGATATAGATGTAATTTATATTAAATCCCATAAATGACCCATACAACACTGTAAACAATTGTCATACTTTGCCAAAACATACATATATAACTAAATAACCGGTATGTTGGGTGGTTTTTGCGATTTTGGATATGAAGCTGAAGTTTGCATTGGTATTAAATTTTAAATTCGGATTTAGCGCCTCAAAAAACATAAATAAAGATCCGTTGAGAATAAAAGTTCGACAGTTTTTTTTTTAGCAAACCTTTATTTGACTATACCGAAATAGCTGCCAAATCTAACCCACTACATATATAAATTATTAAAAACGGCCAACTAGTCGATTTGTAAACTATGGAACGTTGACTGGTAATTCTAATTATAACTGATAGGGTATATAAAAAATATCCGTTTCGTCAAATGTATGAACCCTAAGACCCAAAAACAAGCTCATCTTATTTATTCATTGGAACACTAATCTAAGCTTATTTACCGACAATCGACTCCCTCGATAAGGCGTTTGTTCCAAAGTTTAAATTGAAATAGCAACATGTAGAAATTATAAGACATTAGAAAAAAATCTCGTTCAGCCTCATTCTCATTGCATGAACAAAACTATACATAAAGTTATTTCTCTAACAGTTCTAAAGTTATCTAGACAGCTATAAAAGCAAATATCATGAACATCATACTACATCACTTTTACTAAAAAAACTACTTTGCAAAATCTTTTATCAATTGATAAAATAATAAGTTCATATGGGGAACAGTTAAGTTATAGCATGCATTTAATTTTAAATGTCTTAATATTTTATTACATGAACAGATGTGTCATAAAACGTTATAGTAATGTCGTACATAAAAACTTCTAAAAATGTAAAAAAAAAAAAATCATTACATAAACGTCTAAATTGTATCAAGGCTCAAGAATAAAATAGAAAATGATAATAAAAAAAACATCTAAAGAATGCGAAGAAAGAATTTTACAGGAAGAAGCGCTGATTATGCTGTATGTGTTGCTTTTCGCAGTGAAAAGATACGGAAGAATGGGGGAGGGGGAGGTAAACAATGAGGAGTTAAAGTCAAGGAAATGGATTCGAAGAAAAAAATGTAATTAGAGGACTAAATGTAATTGATATCTGCGAATTAAAGAACAATCGAAGAAATTTTGAGCATTATTAGTACGATTTTACAATACAATATTGACTTTTGCTATTCTTCATTGAATGCAACACACAATTGTATAAGATGGAAAATATTATCTATTAACAAATAAAAGTATGTTGAATTCTATGAATTAGTGAATTGAAGTTCGTGATTTAATATTTCGAATATTTATTTTAGGTAGCGAGACTTGTTTTTTTTTTATTCCTTAACATTCTTGTTCGTTCAATGACTCCAGACTAGCATCCCCCGTCGCGGCTTCGTTCGCTCTGGTAATTAAAGAACTTGGATAATTTTAACTTATAACTGAATGGGTCCGCCGAAAAACGTTCTAAGCGACAAACATAAAATTTTGAGTAACCAGTTAAAGAGAATTATAATCTAAAGTTTTTGTTAGTTTTGTAGGTTAGATTTTATATTTAAATATTAATTTGTTATATTTACATGTATAATGACATAATAGAGTACTATATTGTACTATGACGTACTGTTATACATTTTAAAACTTTTAAAATCGCCACTTAAGAATCGAAGACATCCAGAAGCACGACCTACTTAAGAATATACTCGGGGACCACTATAGTTTTCATGAAAAACCAAAATTCAAGAAGAGAAAGATGAGGGCAGAAGACAGAACAGCAAAGGACAGAAGAAAGAAAAACAAGAGCAACACCGGCAACGAATGAAGGAGTACTGGGAAAAAAAAAAAAAAAAAAAAGCGTTGGGTGTTGTTTCATAAATTAAGTTGCATAATATCTGTGTTCAGCTCTAAACACCAACACACAGTACTCAAAGATTTTTATCCCCACCTGTAATATAATAGCAATCAGTAACTCAAATATATAAACGACTAGCATCCCCAGTCACGGCTTCGCCTGCTCTTATAAGTAACGAACTTAGATAGGTTTAACTAATAACAGAAGTTTTATTTTTTAACAATAAAAATCTTATAATGCAGTTTTGAGAATGTTTTTTTCACAATATTTCTAGATATTTTCACTCTAAGCTGTAACCCGGTATTTTGCATGGTGTCTACCAAATTCAGCTATCAAAATTCCCGACATATTCCCGACTTTTTCTAGAAATTCCCGACTTTTTCAAAATTTTTTTTTAGAAATTCTAGCCAATCGATATTTTAATGGTGTTCCAATAATAATCTGAACAAATCAATCTATGCATAATTTGCTACTTAACATATCACAGTTAAACAATATAAAAAAAAGCAATTTTTTTTATATTCCGGATTACTCTAGATAAATTTCAAGAAACACATCAATGTCGAGTATTGCCATTCGGTTTGAAAATAGTTACGAGGTTACACGGGGTTGTAGGATAAAACTACTTCAAAAATATATGTCCGATCAGAATATTCTTTTTTCTTTTCCATTAGAAAGCTGGTTAAATTTACTATGAGACCTCATATATGAAATTTTGATCAAGCCCCATGATATACTCACGCCATCACGCTGAGAACCCCATACTCTTGTGAAATCCACTTTTTTTTTCTCTTCAGCATATTTCTCGCTATAACTCCGAAACTATTTACGAGAATTGTACTGAAAAGTAACTGTGAAAGTGTTTTTCACAACGGCATGGGATTCTCAGCGTACTGGAGTGGGTATTTCATGGGATTTAAAACACATTTCATATAAGAGGTCTCATTGCAAATTTGATCAGCTTTCAGATGAATTAAAGAAATTTGCATCAGACAAATAATTATAGATTTATAGCCAAAAGAGTACTGCCAAACGTGTTTTCGCGATGTGTTGCTTACCGCAACTTATCCAATTTTTGGGCGTTGGTGGTGGCCAAACCGCTGAACCGATGTAATATTATTAAAAAGTTTCATGTGACGTTTTACAGTTTTCGACAAAATAATGTATTTTCCCGTTCCTCAATATTAATAGAATCAAATTTGTTGCGAATTTGATTTGCTTTAATATGTCGATGACAAACTTTGAATGATTATTTTTCTTTATTATATAATTAACTTTTTAATTATAATTACCTAGTACACGTAAATATTTTCGTTATTATTGTTTGATTAGTAAAAATTAAAAAAAAAAACGTTATAACTGTAACAAATGTTGAACTATAGATCCAGTTAAAATAAAGTAGCAAAGTTATACATAAAATTAAATTAAATTTAATGCTCTATCAATTTGTTTCTATCTATTCTTCTGAGAAACGGTAGTGGCTGGCACTAGAAGCAAACGTTTGGCGAAAAGAGGTGAAAATGATTTTTTTTTTTTTTTTTACAATAGAGTGTATCTCAAATACCGTTAAAAGTATGACAAATACGTATAGAAACAATTTTGTAGGAAATTTATTTAGCTTTAGTTTTATTAAAATTATATTTTTCTAGAGTCCACTTTTTTCGAGATATCGAAAAACCAAAAGATGGGACCTTTTCCCCTCCACCCCACCGTATGCTCGTTCACCCCCCATGCGTGAGGACTTTTAGTATGTTTATCTTCTAACTACTCCTTCTAATACTATCTTCTAACGAAGCCCTGAAGTAAAAAGTTATCGCATATTTCATGCATTCTACAACACGTTTACTGACTAGACTAAACTGTACGAGGTTCTCAGTGTGCTGGCATGGTTGTTTTACAGATTTTGTTCAAAATTTCATACATAGATCGGATAGTAAATTTACCCAGCGTTTGGACGAAAAAAATAAATTTTTAATCAGACACATGGTTTCAGAGTTAGAGTAAAAAAAAGTACAGAAAAACGTGTTTTCGCGGATTAGTGCGTTGTCCCCTTCAGCTTTAAACCTATTGATTTGGGGAAAAAAAATAGTCATGGGATCAATTTTTTTCCAAATGTCCTAAAAATAACGGATTCCGATTTGTTTGATCAAACGGCTGTGAACTTACGATTTTCAACCCTTTCCCCCTCTCCCCCACAAGATAACCTGAGGTATAAGATATATATATATATGTTTGTTTAAGCATTTTAATATGTAGGTAGATATATAAAACAATGTTCGATGATGACGTAATTCCCAATTATGCTATCTTTATATTTAATCAATTGTTTAACAATAACAAAAAAAAAAAAAATTTGATTGAACAATAAACCATAAAAAGACAGAACAGTATTTTCCCCCAGAACCTGCTTTTGACTGTTTTTGGTTATCTGCCGTATTTGAGAGAACCCAACGGTAACCAGTCTGGTCTCAAATGATGTATTTCAGGAGATATTTTACCGAATAAGTGACCATATCGAAAAAACATCACTTTTTTGGAAAAAAATGGCCTCTTTTCGAAGAATAGCTATATAGAGCTCACCCTGAACTCCAATTTTAGTAAATTTAGTTTACTTTAAAAGTATGTGGAGTGACTATACCAATCAGCCACTTCCTTAACTGACATACTGAACATACTAAATAAATTCTGAAAATTTTAGCATTAACGACGAATTTTTCCCGACTTTCGCAAATTTTCTGTTAATTAACGACTTATTCCTGACCACACGAAATTCCCGAATTTCCCGACTAGTAGACACCCTGTATTGCAATGATTTACTCAAAAGCACTATTGGATATTCATTCCTTAAATCTAATCTATGAGTTGGTTTTAGATGGACAGAGACGTTTTAGGAAGAAACACTGGCGGATAATTGACTGCATTATCTGTGCTTACAACCCCATCAATAGAGATATTCTCGGCGGTCACAATTTACTTTTTCAATAATAATGTTGTTAATATTCTCTGCTATAGTATTTGTTGGTAGTATTACTGCTCTTCCACACAACCAATGGTACAATTTATTAAATAAACCTGAAACATTAAAATTAATTTGAAATCATTGAAATATTAGTCTTCTTAAAACCTTCATCAAAAGCTATGGTTAGGTCGCCTATTTTTTAAACGCAATATCAAAAAATAATCGATATTTTGATACGGCAATAATGTTTAGTGCAGCAAAAATAATTTTATTGATTTCATTTGGTTGGATTTTAATATCTATCTAACTATAAAAGTTAATGACAGAGTGACAAACTTCTGCCACTTAACACTGTGAATTTAAATTATTATTATAGTTAACTATACTATTTAAAATCTTCCTAGAATTATTAAGATTTTATAGTTAAAATTTGGTACAGAGAGGTTTAATAATTTTACCATTGCAAACTCTGGTGTAGAATGCCGCTAACCACATATCGTTCGATTATTAAATATCCATAGGATCCACACGTCACACTAAATATTTATAGATTTTTTTATAACAATTTATTTGAATCAAGCCAATTTTATTATCAATTTCTAGCTCTATATAACATTGTACCGTTATAACCAACGAAAAATGGCTTGTTCTTTTATATGTATAATAGTATAGATATAGATTAATTTATAACATATATTTTATTGGTAATTGTTTACAAACAGCAGCACTAAAGTAGTATTTATAAAAAATAAATGTTATTTTGATATTTACATACACCTAGAACCCCAACTATGATTTAAAATTTTTTTTTTTTCAAAAACCTTCCCGGGGATATACCTAATAATTACCCAAATTTTCACGGCGATTTGATGTACGGCTTATGAATCTATCGAGTAGAGACACACACACATTCATTTTTATATATATAGATAACCATTGCATGTGTTGGTAATCATAATAAAAATTTTTAAGAAATAGGTCCGAGATAGGTATAGGTGTGACGTAGGTGTTGGTACTTCGTCGCATAAAATTATTTAAACATAAACATTTTTAATTTTTTAAATCCGTAACAATTAGTTACATGGTTATTATTGGATCAGGATAAACATTAGCACCGAACCTTTTGATCTTAATGGTAAACCTTTAAGATGAAAGGAATCTATCACGAATGACAAATGAACAACTTCCACGTAACCAAAAGCTGAATAGCGTTGAAAATCGTTACTAAAATTTATATTGTTATTTTCTCATAAGCTTTATTAACTTATACCATATATTTATATACTTAATAACTTTACTTATATATCGATCAATACTTAATAATTAATATATAAAGCGAGGTAATTAAATAAATCCATGGCTGTAGTGAAGAAATCACAATTGTTCACTTTTCCGTAGGTCATTTTTTATTGCTTTCCAAGCCGATCATTGCTTCCGTTTATAGCTTTATAGCCGACAGTATACGTAGCTACAGGTTTTTTTTTTATCTTATGTTTTTTTAAAGTGTTTTTTAGGGAAAATAAAGCAAAATTAAATTTACTTAGCCTAGATTGGCGAATTTTGGAATTCAATCACGTCGAAAAAGATATTGTTCTTATGAACTTACGCAACAAAATTTGCTAAAATGGCAGTTTCCTATTCGTGTTTCAACCTTAATATTACATTTCCATTAAGAATTAATATTTTTTAATAATAAAACAACACCTAAACTGTGATAAAAAAATTAAATAAAATAAAATAAAAAGTAGGTTAATTATGGAATTTAGCATTATTTCTTCAATCATATTTTCACGCATGGCAGTAATTTTAACTTGTTTGTAGTTGCATTGATTAGGTGTTTGAAGAGTACTTAAAAGCATAATTATACATCCAATTTGGCAGAAATAATTTTATCGATCCAACTTCAATTTTAATTTTTAACCATAAAAGTATATGACAGTTTGGAAAACTTGGTTTCTGGCAGCAGAATATACATTTTAATTATTATTGTTATTGTAAAATGTATTATTATAAACCGTCCTAGAACTATGAAGATGTTGTAGTTAAAATTTGGTTCAGTTGGGTTAATAGTTTCAGAATTGCAAACTCTGTTGCAGAATGGCCACATATTGGTCGATTTTTAAAATGCAATGGGATCCAAATGTCGCTCCACATATTTATAGATTTTTTAATAACTAAGAATTGAAAATTAGTAAATGTTATCATAAATGTATGGCGCTTTATAACACCGTACTTTTGTAACCTCTCTCATATGGTGCTCGCTACCTATCGGTCGAATATTGAACTTCAGGACGCATCACATATTTATCGTTTTTTTTATGGCAATGTAATTGAAAATGTTTAAATTTTATTATTGCTAAACCTTCCTTGAACTGTGAAGATGATGTAGTTAGAAATTTGGTAAAGATTGGTTTAACTTTTTCGCGGTTAGTGATCACAAACGAAAAATGGCTTGTCTTTTCATATTATAATATAGATTAAAATGGCCGACTACAAAAGCAGACGATCTCTAATTAATAGTAATTTATTTTCAAGTTAATATGCCTTCTTCACGACAACCACCGATTTATGGAGCATGGAAAACAAAGAAATTTTTTTTTTTTTAAATTTCTAATAATATTTTCCCATACCAGATGTTTTTGACTTAGGAAAAAAAATATATTAAATTTTTGTACTCAATTAATATATTATTAGATTGATATACTGACATACTTGATCGACATGTAGCGCTAAAAAAGAAAATTTTGAATTATTTAGCTATTTACATTTTTTGCCAGTTCAAAATTAATTATTTACGCTTAAATGCTCTGACTCAAATCGACTGGTTTAAAAATAAAATGTAAGCTATTTATTAACATACAGTAAGGTCTAATGGCATGGAGTATAAATCGATGAGACAGATATGGTTGGCACGGCAGAGCAGACTATAAATGAGAGTGGAGACGTAGAAGAATAGAATGTGATGGCCAGGGGTCACCATCGAACTCCTGTCAGCCTAAGTGGCAGTTCGATCAAGATTACTACCGCAAATGGCAGGTGAGGCAGTTCACGATATATCGATTCCACCATTCCTATAATGTATTCCTCAACAGCCACAATGCAAACATCTAATTATTATAGCCTTATTCACCATTTCGGTGAAAAGGCCTGTCTAGACAAGGGTCTGTTTATTTTTATTGGAACGACATTTGAGGACTGTCCACTCTGCAGGATAAATAAAAAGGGAAATCTGGAATGGAAGAGTAAGGTCAAAAAATAGATAGATAAATAAAGTTAATTTTAAAAAGAAACACAAAAAAACAACTTTAAGATTAAACCTTCGCCGTAAACCTACGACTTCTTGTCCTACAGTATCCTTTAATGATATTCCACAAATCCCTGTTGAACAGATCCGCTACCTAGGACTCCACTTGGACAAACGTTTAACTTGGAATCCACATACAAGACTAAAACGACAAGAAACTGCTCGTCGTTACAGACTACTTCAACATTTACTAGACAAACGATCAAAGTTCCCAATTAATTACAAAAGACTCATTCACATGACAGTAATTAGACCGATTTGGACATACCGAGTTGAGCTTTGGGGCTTCACTAAACCGTCCAATTTATCTCGTATCCAATCCTTACAATCCAAAATCCTTAGAAAAATCCTAAATGCCCGTTAATTCCTCACAAACAAACTGATCCACAAAGATCTTAATATACCTTACGTTTCTGACATGGCTCCTACCAGATATCTATCCTTTCATTGCAAACTCCACAACCACTCAAATCCACTAGTATCACAACTTGCTTCTCACTCCATTCCAGATAACCCTACGAGGCGCCTGAAAAGAAGATGGCCTCGGGACCTTCTAATATAGTACTTCATCATATAGAACCTCTATAAGTGCTACCAAAGGGTAGTTGCTTTAAAAAAAAGTGACGTGTCATTTTTATCATTATCATCAAATTTACTTGATGTATTATATTTGTATATACAGTTCTAAATTTCAATAAATAATTAAAAAATAAAAATAAAATTATATACAACTTTCAGCTTTCTTTTGATTTCTGTTCATTTCAGATGGCACTGACTCCAAAAATAACTGATTATAAATTGTGAATAGATATATAAGTATCGATAATTTGTTGATTGTCCTTTAATATTCTTTGTTTCAATGTAATTAAAATATTTTTTTTTTTTTTACTTTTTAGTTCATGTTTGCATATACAGGTTTAATCTTGAAGTTGTTTTTTTTTTTGTTCCTTCTAAAAATTAATATTATTTTTCAATTTTAAGTGATGAGTATATTTTGTTTGTTTTTTTCATTTCAAGTTTGTACATGAAGATTTTATCTTGAGGTCGGTATTTGTTATTTTTCTTTAAAACCGCAGAGTTGATTTCAATAAAACTTTTATGGGACAGCCTCTGCAATATAACCTACCGATCAAACAAAGTATCATCAAAATCGATTCATAACAATCCGTCATTCGACGGAACAATCGTGTAACATAATGAAAAAAAGTCGAATTGAGAATCTGTTTAAAAAATTAGAAGCAAAACTAGCCAAATTACAGGTTAGGAAACATACGTAATAGTGATAAAGGTACGTAATACAATCGGTGTACTTCATTTGGTCGCTTGGTCATATTGGCACTAAAGGAAATGTAATGACAAATTAAAGAAATAAGCTTCGTCCCTTCTAGGACTTGGCATAACCTTCCTAAGTGCATCGAAACTCGCATGACCACTTAGAGAGGCGATATTCCAAGAGTGGCAGATATTGTGGGATCACGACCCAAATAGTAAACTTAAGGCCATAAGGAAGGACGTAATACCATGGAGCAGTTCCTGCCGTACTAGCCGCAGGAAGAATTAAACGTACAACATACTTTCAAATAATAACCAAATACGTTCCTCTTAAATATAAAATGTGTAACAATAGCCTATATTTTTAACAAATTCTATTCCAACATCAAAAAGTTAAATAAATCCGGCGTAACTGCAAACTATCAATAGTTCTGGGGAGCGAATGAAAAAATATTATTAAGTCATGAACTTCGTTTACGAACAACTCTTCTATAATATTTAAACAGGTCTTTAACTTTATTTTTATTATGATTAGGAAATTTATTCATCAATTATAAATATAAAACGAGCGTTGATGGACATGATGTTTAAGCTGAAAAAATAAAATAAAACATAATACATAATATATTCCTAAGCAACTAGTTCTTAGGGCATATAATGCTCATGACTTATCAGAAAACGCCGTCATTTCCGCGGCAGCAAATTAGCGAGATACTTTATACGATATAAGTATATAATTATTAGTCACTAACATAAGGAATATGAATAGAATAATCATAATTTTAACAAGTTATTTCTCGGTAGCAAACATTATAGATAATTCAATCTATTTAATATGCAGTAACCATTATTTATACACGTCATTTACTAATGATGGTGCAATAGGATCGAACCGAAACTGGCCTCACCTATCACTGAACCATTATTAATTCAAGCCTATCAATCGTTCCAATAGGTACGCAGACAATTCCAATAAATCGAAAAGAACAATAAGGACAGATCGAACGATAATGTGTAACTCCAAAGTGAATAGGTCGTTACGGTCTGAATTATTGAAGAGCCACTCTGATACAGTATTCCTTGAGATGCATGGAATCAAGCAAATCTATTCTTACTTTTTTACATGATAGCTATAAATTTCTCTACAATTTGACTTACGATATCTTTGATTGGAAAATATAAATACAGCCGAACCTCGAGGGGAACAAGAAACTACGAATTTTCGAGGATTCCGATATAACAAGGTTCGATTTATTAAGGTGATTTCTGACTGACTTCTAAATAACGAGGTTAGAAATTAAAGTAAGTTTTTATCACAGCATTGCTTTAACCATTTCACAAGACACTCGTCGATTTTGAACTCGAGCCCTTTTAACCTCTTTGATGATGAAAAAGCTTGAATAGTGGACAAGGTGTTCACTGGTATTCCAAACCGCTTCACAACATCCCACTTTTTGTCTACCCCGGTATTACGGCTTGAAAAATTTCATATTTCTTCATACAAAAGGGTCTTACGCTTTGACATTTTCGAGAATCAAAAAATTATTAACGAACAACAGAAGAAGAAATCAAAATCGTACAAATCCTTTATCAGAAACTGAAACAGAGCGGAAACAAATGTGAGGGGGGTTACAGGCTTATTTGTGAAAAAAAGACTGTTCTGAAAAAGACATTGCTTCGAAGAACGAACTTTATTCAGTCTAAACTCTACTTATTTAACAAATCGGCTTCGATTTATAGAGGTTTTCCGATAAAAACTACGTTTTGTAGAGGTTCGGTATAAGCTAAGGAATCTTCAAAAATTCGATATATCAATATCTTCCTATAAGTCCAGTATATGAAGGCCTGAAAAAAGGATGTCGGGTGCGTTTTCCGTAATCCAAGGTTTTTCTTCGGAAACATGTTCAGGGTAGTTAAAAGGTAAACATACTAAAAATCCTAGTTCTCGGGCCTGGGAATAGAAAGGGGGGGTCCTTTTTTTTTTGTTTTGCGCTCATATATCGAAAACGGTGCGTCGTATACAAAACATGATTATTAAGTAAATTAATGTTAATTGAATTCTCTAAAACTTTTGTTATATACACATTTTTCATGTTCTGTACCGTTCCCGGGATATACGTTAGGAAAATGTGAAAAGTTTCGAAAAAAACAATTTCATCTGATGTTTGCTCTTAAACTTGCCTCCATATCTTCTAAAATGTTCATCCTACGACAAAATACTTCATACATAATATAGTAGAAAATTAAATTTCCTTCAAAATACACTTATATGTGCCAATTTATCTTTAACCTGTTAAGAGTTACATCAATTTCAGCTTTTCTTGGTAAAACGTACTAAACGTCTTCCACATTTGCCAAGCGTATATCTCGGAAACGGAACAGAATATGAAAAATGTGTATATAATAAAAGTTGTAGACAATTTAGTAAGCTTTCATTTAGTAAATAGTCATATTTTGCATAAGACGCACCGTTTTCGATATATGAGCGCAAAACAAAAACAAGGTACCTTTCGCTGTCCGTGCCCCTCCCTTCCTGTTACCAGGCTCGAATACTTCAGCACTTTTATTGGGTTGTTTCACATGAAATGTCCGTTTTCAAGGTAAAGGGATTTTAGTAAAAATACAATATGAAAACAATATAATTTTATTCGAAGTATTTACCTTCTTTTTCTACACATTTTTCCCAACGAGACAACTTTTTTATCCCGGATTTGAAAAACTCTGAGCTTTGAAGTGAAACAAAATCTGAAAACGCACTTTTGATTTCAGCATCATTTGCAAAAAATTTTCCTCTGCAGAAGTTGTCTAAATTCCTGAAAAGGTGATAATCTGTTGGAGACAAGTCGGGAGAATATGGTGGGTGCGGAAGAACTTCGTACCCCAGCTCTTTCAATTTATGCATGGTAAGTTTTGAAACGTGGGGTCTAGCGTTGTCGTGTAGGAGTATAGGGCCCTTCCGATTTACCAATCCAGGTTGTTTTTTTCAATAATTTTTCGTGCATTTGGCCAATTTCATTGCAGTAGGGTGTAGAGGTAATGGTCTCACCTCTCTAATTACAGTTGGAGGTCTTCCTCGGGCCTGGTTTTCCAAGTTGGTATCCCCAGTCGAAAACTTAGCAAACTAACGGCGAATGGTTCGTTCATTTACACTCTCTTCCCCAAACGCCTTACAGATGTTTCTAGCAGCCTCAGCTGCCGAACGACCTAGTTTAAACTCATAAAAAAATATTACACGAAAATCGCGTGTTTCCATGTTTATATTTGAAGGTATACTAAACAGTGTGTAATTGATTGGGAAGCTAATGTTTATAAAAGAAAAGTAGAGGATTAATAACTGCTTGATTATGATATGTGAACTTTGGAAGTAAACAACAGAGACTCGCAAAATCCTCTATGTATTTCAAATATTATAAAATCGGACATTTCATGTGAAACAACCCAATAGTATGTTTACTTTCTAACTACTCAGAACATGTTTCCGAAGTAAAACCTTGGACTAAAGACAATGCACTCCATAAGCCTTTATTGTATGTACTAACCGTTCAATAGGAAAGGAAAAAAAAAAACATTTAAGGGTGAAAAAAAAATTCGATTTTCTAAGGAATTTTCCATATTGAGGTTCGATACATCGAAGTTCAGCTGTAAAAACAAAAGAGATAAGAAAAATTGAAACATTTGTCCTTTGGTTGATGGGTAGTAGATGGTTACTTCAGAACGATATCAATAAAAAAAAAAAAAAAATAATAATAATAAAAACAATTATCTTTTCCATTTTAGTGAAGGATTAAATAAGTTCAAAATTATTTTTATGCTGGGTAAATCATAATGTTATATTCCAGTCCAGATGAGAATTAAGCCCGACAATCTGACTAAAAGCCCGGGGATAATTAAATAAATGCTGAATTTGAATTAGAATATTTTAGTTAGACTTTAAACTAAGGAGCATTATTACTATTAGATTAAGCACTACAGCCTTATTCCGAGCCAGGGCTTCAAAAAGAATCGACAGCATTTCGGTCTATCTTCCGCCCTCTCACTCCCAGTTTCCGCAGGTCATCCTGGACGTTTTCCAGCCACCTGAGCCTCGGTCTCCCTCACACTTTCCTCCAGGTTTGCAGTAATGAATCTTGACCTTCCCACCCTGGCTAGAACAGGTTGGTAACCTGTAGGATACGCCGTCCTTCCTGCTCTAGTTGGAGTACATAAGGACGTTAAGCCCCAATAAATAAACAAATAAAAATAAAATACAAAAATAAAAATTAAATGTGAGCCTTACAGTTAATATTTAAGCACTATTACTAATGATGATTCAATAATAATACTAAATCAATTAGAATTATTTTTTACGGAAATTATTGACCCTAAAGAAAGTTAAAATTCAAATAAACAAATTATTGTTTATATAAACTACCTCAAAATATCATTTAGTTATAAAAAGAAAAAAAAATGTAACATTACAATATCGGGTGTAGTACTTAAAAGAGAGTACAGTTTCATGTATAGCGGTTATTTGATGGGCCCCATCATTACGAAAAATAATGTTCTACTAACAAAATGAAGGGTCTGGTACTCATTTTATAATAAAAGCATCCTCTAAGAAGTCGTTCCATGAGAGAAAAAAAATGGTTTTAGCATAACATAAAAAAATAAAACCATACTTTTAACGCATTCTTTATTTTCATTATTATTTTAAAAAAATAAAAAAAATAAAAATAATAATCACAATAGAGTACCTACTATTATTACTCTACTAAAATACACCGACAAAATTACAACTTTTAAAAATACTTAAGTATAGGTAAATGAGAACAAGCATTTCTTTTTAAATTCAATGATATGGACTAAAAGTATTACTGGAAGTTATAGGCTATCAGTAAAGCGTTATCTATAAAATCAATTTAAAAAAAATTTACTTACATCCCACAGCTCAAAATTAACAAAATTTCCTGGATTTAATGATTTATGCAGTTAAATTATGACGAAAAACAAAAATTAAAACGTATATAATGATTCTCGACCCATCCTGCCTACACACTTCCTTCCTCTAGCGAGGTCAGAAGAATATAATACTTTAAGAATGAACAAATTTTTTTTTTTTTAATTTTTGAATTGCAAAGAAATTTTGATATGATTATTCAAAATAGTTCCGAATATACTAATCGATATTTTTCAGCAAGTCATTTTTTTTTTTAGTAAAATGCGTTTAAAAAAATAATTTTTTGTTTATAATTTAAAGTTTTTTTTAAAAGGAAATCATAAAATAGAATAGAAAAAAAATTTCTTCCGGGACAAGGGCCATTAAGAATAACATTTGCATAACATAAAATATATCTGGCCTAAAGGGTTTTAAAATAAAGTAAGATAATTAAAAGTAAATACAAGTTTACATTCAAATAGCATAGAGGAAAGTGTGTGTGTATGTATGTATACACACATGATAATCTTTCAAGTTATCATTAGTTCACTTAAAAATGACTGAAATATTTAATCATTGTTAAATTGTATGGTTGATTCCAGGGAATTAGTTGTCAAATATTAATGACTAAATTTTGATTATTTTTTTGTTATGATTAAATTTTGCCCAACTCTGATTGCTTACCAACCATCCACTGTTAATGCGACTATATAAAATACTAAATTCAAAATTCATTTTAAGAGGTACGATCTACTAATTCGATTATAAAACATAAAATAACAAAAAAAATATATATATTGAATGGATTTTAATGTCATCAGTCTGATATTTGGCAAAATATTAGGTATACACAATAGCGTATTTAAAAATCGTTAACTTTGTAATATTTTATTATAATCTTATCCAACATTTTTGGTTGAATTTACCGGTTGCTAGAAAAGTTAAATTCAATCTTTAAAAAAAATTAAACTAAAAAAAAAATGTGACAGGTGCCATTTTTTTAATTTTATCAATTAAAGCAGGCATTGTGTTGGAGCTGTCAAAATGGCACTAATTACTGCCTTTATGTATCTCACAATTAACAGTAAATGATAAAACAAATTTACAAATGGGGTCGAGGTCTTGATAAAATATTAAACAAACTAGTTAAAGCCATAGTGGATATATGCAACTATGAACATCATCCAGAACTACCATATTAGAGTTGAATGACATAAGTTTTGTTTTCGATTCCTGGTACCAATACAAAATAATATCCTGGTCTGAAAAGGCTTTAAAATAAAAAGCTATCAAAATAATTTAAGAGCAATAAATAAAAAATCAATCAAGAAGAAATAAATCAGTTTATAGCATTTATTGTTTATTAGATGTAACACAAATACATATAGTTAATTATATTTTTTTACAAATTCTTATGTAAGTGTTTCATATGAGTCGGTTCAGGATCAAAACCCATTTAGTGCAGACAAAATAGGAAAATCAAAGGAATTAAAAAAACTAGTTCCAAAGTTTTCAGGAATGTGTTGGGGAGGGCTTACGACCTATTGAGTGTAATTTAGCTGTTGTATAAATTTCAGCTGTCCATTTTTCCGTTGAATGGAACATCAAAATTTAATTGGAAAATCAAGATTTTTTGCCTAAATCTTAAAAGTGCTTTAAGTTGCGACGTGTTCAATATAAATTAATATATGATAGATATTCTTGTAGGGAATTTAATGCTGTAGAAATTTTATGTTGACGATTATCCTCGAAAATAAACGAGTGAGGTACTCAAAGACAAAAATATACGATTTTTTTTTTTTTTTATATTGTCACCTTTTCGGAGACGGTAGCACGAAGAAGGTCCAGTTTTTCCTATACGAGTAAATAATCAAACTTGTAGCAAATTTAATAAGCTTTCATTTTGCACTGAATAACTGTTTCACTGCAATGCAGCGTTTTCGAATTATAAGCGAAAAAATGAAAAATGAAACATTTAAGCCCCCTTCCCCACCAGCGGCACCGGGATATGAAGGTACTTTATTTTTTCTTGTTAAGGGGACCCTCACCTACATATTCCTGAAAAAAATAGGAACTATTATTCTAGGAAACTATACTATTTTTTTTTTTTTTTTTTTTTTTAATATAAGTTTAAAAGCAGCTTAGCCTATGGTTTGAAGGTAGCAGATCCAAAACCACTAGAACCCAACAACAATTGAATCTTAATCGACCACTATCGCATAGTTTGTTTACAAAATGTTCAGGCTATGTACGCACGGTTTCGCTGAATCGTTATGCGAGTTCTTTATATTTGTCACTGCAAGTAAGCATGATGGTGTAAAAAGATTATTAAAATTAGTATTGATGAATTAATTGCCACTACTATTGGGATTATTTTTATTTGAAAACTAGTTTCCAATATTTTCATCATCGGTTTTAAAAACATTCAAAACTTCCAAAACATCAGCACTGTGTTACATAGATTATATACCTATATTAAATGTAACATCATACATAATCTACGATAAATAAAAGAGATAAGAAAACTCGATAAAGAGAAAAAAATTACTGAATGATTACTTTTTTGGAACAACTTTCAAAACAAAACCCGTTGCGTCACAAGCTTAAGACCACTCAGAATATCACAACTTGAAGATCACAATATTGAAAATAGGTTTAAAGTGTGATAAAAATTTTTATCTTTCCAAAAATTAATTTTTTGTTCTTTTGTGTAATTTTGAAAAATAGACATAACGGTTTTGGATTTTAAACGACTTATATGTTCTGGGTCTATATCAAGATAGTGGAATGCTGCATGTTCTGTCAACTGTATATATGTATGCTCAAAAACAAAGTATGAAGGAACCCTTTAAGATGCTGGAATGCTAATATAAGTTCCATTCTTGCATGCTCAAATTCATATCGAATCTTCCTCGTAGTAATATGGTTATGGCTGTTTCTGCAGGTTGGGAAAACCCTTTTTTTTAATTGGACCAAATGTCACCCTTAAATTCTTTATTATCAGTTCACAAATTTAAAATTGTCATCCTACGTCTTCATCCTCCAACACAATTTCATCAATCTGACGTTTTACTTGTAATACAAATTTCGATCTTAAAGACAAAAAATATCAAACGCCCCTGTATTTACACTCTTCCAACCCTGAACGTCATACATTACCAGTATCGATAGATACGCAAGAATCGATTTTAAATGATCGAATTTCGATATACTTTTCTCTAGAATCGATATCTAATATACATCCTATTTAATTTATTAACTTATCAAAAGGCTGAATTGAAATCTCCAATGATTACTTTCTTTAAAAACAGGAATTACAACAGAAATAGAAGTCTTATAATTACGACGTATAAATACAACATAAATAATTCCTCACAACACGCAAAAGGGTACTATTTTTAAAAACACTCTAACAAATTAACAAAAAAATTAAACTCATTAATATTACTTTAAGCAAGATCCAAACCAATTAATTAATTTCATAGTAAATGACGGTGGCTATTTTGAGGTCGGTGGTTTAACAGTAGGATCATGCAACTTACTAGATGGATCAAGCACGTGTCTCCAGCTTGCAGCAGAAAACTAAGTCCGTATATTTTTTTCTAAGTATTTATAAACAAAAATATTATTATTTATATAATAATCTATTATAAATATAAATAGTAGATTAGTAAAAAAAAAATTAATGATGCAAGTTTTGTCTTTTTTATAGATACAGAAATTAAGGTAAATAAGCGTAACGGTATTTCACAGATTTATGGAAATTTCCATTATTTTTTCTCAGTTATAGTCTTCTCCTAGGAACTTATGGAATACTATTACGTTTCAAGCGCAGGCAGAAACCATCTGCTCTTTAAATCCATTGTCATTAAAACATTATCCATAGTGAGAACTGCATATTTTTCTTTAATTAAAATCAAATTTCAAATAGTAATTATACAAACAAATAGTGGATGGCCATGGATATCTATGAAGTTCATTTCAATGTGAAAACTCTGACTCTGATTCCCCAAAATAAATTTAACTTTGTACTACATCTGGACAAAAGACTTACTTGGAATCCTCATAGGGGACTATATTCTTGAAAGACACGAAATTGCTCGTCATTACAGATCACTTCAACATTTACTGGACAAACGATCAAAGCTCCCAAATCATTACAAAAGACTAATATACATGACTGTGATTAGACCTGTCTGGACGTACGGAGTTGAGCTTTAGGGCTCCACTAAACCATCCAATTCATCTCATATCCAATCCTTGAAATCCAAAATCCTCAATGATACTTATTATGTCACAAATAAACTTACATAACGATCTAGATGTCCTATATGTTGCTGATTTGGCCCGAATCAGATACCTGTTTTTTCATAGTGGACTTCATCCCTACGCGATTCCTCTTGCTTCAAACTCAATTTCCGATAATCCTTAGAAGCGTCTGAAAAGAAGATCACCGAGAGACCTTTTTCTACCACCTAATGTAAAACTTTCATTTAAGTGGTACTAGTGAGTGGTTCTTTACATCTTACTGAAAACTCATTGAAATAACTTTCTCAAATTTACTTATTGTATATATATTTTTACAGTTGTTAATATCAATAAATAATTTTTTTTTAATTCTTTTTACCTAAGTCTTTTAATAACGTTTTTTAAAGTCAACATTTGCATTCACCAACAGGTTGTTACCATGTTTTTCACAAGCTGCCTCTATATGAAGTCAATAATATATCTTTCAAAATAAACCGAAACATTATTTATACAAAGTATACTTCATCTGTAGCTACAACCTTCGACCATCTTTATGGATTCCTTGCCTGAAGTCTAAGTCTTTTGAGGCAATCTAATTATCAAGACAAATTTGTATGACTTCATAAGAAGAAAATCGCTTGTAAGATAATACTGCATCGTCTTTAAAAAGTGATAATAGAAGGTGGGAAATATAACAATGTTAAATAAATACAAGATGGCACTTCCCAGTTCTTTCCATTTAAATATGTTTTAGCGGCATTTCCAGTATGCGGTCTGCCATGTTCCTGTTGGAAAATTAATTTTAAATGTATATTTACCCTTAATAATCGTTTTTTTAGTTGCTGCCTATTCTGATTGTGATAAGTGTTTGAAAACTATCTTCGGCTAGTAATTATACCAATTCAGAATATTTTTCCGGGTAATATTCAATGCTATGTCTTCACAGTATCAAAATCATAAATTTTAAATCGTCGAAACCATTCTTTGCAAGTTGCATTTGATGGAGCATGCTCAGAGTATATATCCACTAGTAAAAGATGAGTTCCTGCGACACTTATAGAAATTAAGTTTCATGCAAATGAGGTTTTTTGAACTAAACTAGATAACGATTACAACATGTCAATACTTAAAAAGAACTTCAATAAAAATGTGTCACCACAGCACTTCAATAAAAATTCTACACTAGAAGATCTCTAGGCCATCTTCTTTTCAGACGCCTCGGAGGATTATCGGGAATGGAGTGGGAAGCAAGTTGAGAGACTAGAGGATTAGTGTCGTTATGGAGCTTACTATGAAAGGATAGCTATCTGGTTTGGGCTCAGCAACATATAGAAAATTAAGGTCTTTATGGATAAGTTTATTGGTAACAAAGTAAGGGGCATTTAGGATTTTTCGAAAGATTTTGGATTGTAAGGATTTGATACGAGATGAATTGGATGGTTCAGTAGAGCCCCAAAGTACGTCCAAATAGGTCTAATCACAGTCATGTAAATAAGTCTGTTGTAATGAATTGGGAGCTTTGAACGTTTGTCTAGTAAATGTTAAGTAGTCTATAACGACGAGCAGTTTCTAGTCACTTTAGTCTTACTATACACTTAAATGCGATAAAAACACTAGTAGTTTAAACTTCAACCTTATTTCAAAGTAAGCAGACAAAGTATTTTCAGATTCAAATTCCACGCGTAAGTTGTAATACTAGCGAACCTATAGATTAAGGGCCGAGCCATATTCACACATCTAATCCAACCAATATCTACTATAAAAACTATACTACACATAGAAACCTTGTTGGGTAATCAGTCTTCAAGGGCATAATTAAACCCAAGGTAGATTCCTATAGGAAGTAATAGACTTACCCAATTTATTTTTAACGATCATCCTTCATAGATAAATCGTTCATTAGGAACAGTATTGTATAGTAAAACCACACATGAGTGAGAACAAGTTAACAATAAAAAAGTGCGAAATCAGTAAATTATTATTTTAGTCACAATATTCTAAATAAACAAAATAATACTTATTTCTGTGTAAAAGTATCAAATAGATCACATTTGAACAATCATTGCTTCCTTTATATTTATATAAATCGATCGATAGAAATATAAGAGACTAGTAATTACAAACACGGAGTTAAAAAAAAAAGAAGTAAATATTCCAAAAAAACAAAGAATAAATGACCAAATATTGAAATGGATGTATTTTAGCTGAGGGGAGAGTAGGGTTGGGCGAAGGTCGATAGTTACTATAGATGTATCGATAGGTCATGCCTATCGATGGTCACTATCGATAGATCGTTTTACCCTCACGTTTTGAAACTCTCGGAATTATGCTGATCTGTCTCTGTTCAGTGTCGAGTTCTTATGAAATTGAATTCGGAATTCCTAGAACTCAAGGGTTCTCTCAAAGATTAAGCCAAAGGAAAGCAGAAATGCTAGTTTTTCTTTCGGGGAATATGTGGCTCAAGGAGCACACTTGACTCTTGAAATTAACTATGTATTTCGTTATTTTTCTTTTCTGAAGATTTGATTTGTTTCTTTATTATTGTATGTTCAAATAAATTAGTTTTTTCTTTCATCTTTATGATATAATCTTATAATTTATAATCCTTTCAAATATTATGTAGATAATTGAATTTAATTTAATTAGTTTAAATTCTTTATTGAATAACTTTGAAAAAAAAAGAAGCAACTATCGATATCAATCGATAGTTCTCAACCGATAGTATCGGCCTATCGATTGTGCCAACTATCGACTATCGCCCAACCCTAGGGGAGAGGGGGTCTATAATTTATGGGTTTAACGTTTTTTCACCCTCAACAATTTTGATACATTCTAGCTCTGTTGGTGTTGCTCGGATTGAAAATTGGCTGACAGATTCCTCACCAGAAATTAAATGGAGAATATATTTCGTTTTATAACATTTGTCGCTAGGACCTACTGTTTAGGAGCTATATTGGTTTGAACGAAAAAAGTCATTATTTGCGTACATTTTTTAAGTGTTGAGCATCTCTGGACACGTTCAGCTTTGTTGATGTTGCTCGGATAGTTGATTTGACGATAGTTTCATCATCAGATATTTAATAGAGAATTTTTTTTATTGTTTAACTTTTGTAGCTATCCTATATACCGTTTATGAGCTATATTGATTAAAATGAAAAAAGTCACGTTTGAAGCTCCTATTTTCTCTCAGCCAAATCCATTTATTATAATTTACAACTGTACAAAATATATACATCAAGTAAATGTGGTGATAATGTTTACAATAACATGTCAAAACTTGAAAATAACTATTCGTCAGTAGCACTTCAATAAAAATTCTACACTAGAAGGTCTCGAGGCCATCTTCTTTACAGATGCCTCGGAGGATTATCGGGAATGGAGTGGGAAGCAAGTTGAGAGACTAGAGGATTAGTGTGGTTAGGGAGTTTACTATGAAAGGATAGGTAATCTGGTTTGGGCTAAATCAGCAACATATACGTCCATATGTAAGATCTTTATGGATAAGTTTATTGGTGACAAAGTAAGGGGCATTTAGGATTTTTCGAAGGAATTTGGATAGTAAGAATTGGATACAAGATGAATTGGATGGTTTAGTAGAGCCCAAAAGCTCAACTCCATATACCTCCAAATAGGTCTAATCACAGTAGTGTAAATGAGTCTTTTGAAATGAATTGGGAGCTTTGATCGTTTGTCAAGTAAATGTTTAAGTAATCTGTATGTGGATTCTTGTTCTAAAATTTAAATTTGGAAAAGCGGTAGATTATATACAGACACATCCATTGTTTATTGTTTTTCTCAGTTAGAGAGAAATTCTGTTCTTCTACAGCAGTTTATGCTTGCACTAATTCACGTAAACGTTTGATACAAGTTAGGTTATGATTGATTAGGTATTTATTAGATCTAAAATAATTTACAGATAAATATTATAATTGAACAACTATATTTGTTGACTGAGAATGAATATATCTTGTAGATGATAGAGTTAATTAATTAACAAATCAATACTTCACCAACAAAATAAAGTTGATAATCTAACATGTCTTGCACAATCAGTATTAGTGTCACGAACATCAAAATTATAACTAATTGACTGAAGACAATAGATCATAGATATGTCTATGTATAATCTACTGCTTCTGATAAGGAAACTATCGTAAAATTTTCGATCCGAACATCAACAGACCTAGAGCGTGTCAAAAAAGTCCCAATACTTAAAAAAATATCGAAAAATGTGACTTCTTTCATTCAAACCAATATATCTCTTGACCAGTAGATCCTAGCGAAAAATGTTATATAACAAAAAATACTTCACAGCAACACCAACAGAGCTAGAGTTCGTCGAAATGTTTTTGTTGAGTGTGAAAAAAATGTTACACCAAAAAAAGTATGGATATAGTATCTGTTTATTCACCAGAAGATTCACCAATATAAAAATTACACAACAGCAGAAATTCATAAATATTAAATATAATAAAAATTAATTAAAAAAATATTTAACAGTGATCTTATATATTTATATATATATATATATATATATATATATATATATATATATATATATATATATATATATAAAACTTCCGTAATATCTCTATGCTCGCCAAACTCGAAAAGTAGTCGATGGATTGACTCGCAACTTTTACACGACGTTCCATTTCCACATATGAGTGTTTTTATACACTTTATATTCAGAATTTCCCACGGGGCCTGGAAATCCCCAGCGGACTGAAAGGTTTAAATAAAACTAATTATATTTGACTAAAATTTTACTAAATAAAATGCAGCTTCCTAATTACATTGGTGATCCTAAAAAATAAAATAATAATAACGTGAATTATTGAACATCTAATTTTAACTAAATACATTAATTGGAATCAAACTTTCCAATTCAATCTAAATAAAATTATAGTTTTAAAAAACTAGAAAAACACGCTTTTATAGCAAACTTAACTAAAAAGCTAAGTGTGGTGAACAGTTTGCAGCAGTCAGACTTATAATTTTTTGAGCTCAAGGTTCGAAGATAATTTCGCTGTATTATTCGTGATTTTTTTTTCCATTTTTAACACATTTTATCCAAAATCAACCAACATTTTTTGACATATTTTAGAGTAGGATTGGGCAAATTTTTACTTTAAAAATTCTTTCCACAACAAAATGTAATGATCTACAACTTTTAATATATAACATTTTTTGTATGTATAAGCCATTTCTGCGTTTAGACACTTAAGCATGACCAAAACTAACTTCTTAAAGTTGGCAAAATCTTTCGATATTTGACAATCGATTGTGGCTAAACGCCTAAATCTAATGCAGCTTAAGGGATGTCTTCAGAAGCACAATTTAATAAACTATAATTTTTTAAATAAAACATTTTTTGATTGAAAGCAGTTTCCAAAATCTGAAAAAAAATCAAAAAGTTTGGGGTTTTTTCCTCGCAAACCTTTTTTCCCTTATCAAACTTAGATACATTTTTGATATCTTATTCTCAGGACCCATCTGGACCAAATAAAAACGTAAAACCTGCTACTTTACCTTTTGCAAGACCCTTTTTGGGGTGATTTAACTAGACATTGGGACATTAAAACAAAGTTGTGCAATTATTATATTGCCATTGGTCCTTGAAACGTGTGCAAGTTTTCAAGTTAATCAGATTCCGTTACACGCTTTTCACAGGAGAAATTAATAAAAGCGTATTAAAAATTAAAGCTAGCAATAGTTAAATACTGTCTGTTTTCTTAAGGTTACTCTTGAAATATTTCCTCAACAGTTCAAAATTTTTATAAAAAAAATTGATTGAATTAAATAACAAAGAAAAACAAATCTATTATATAAAAATAAAAGGAATTTTTATTCCTATAAATTATTCAATTAACAATCTAATAGTACAACCAGTAGATATGGAGAAAATATTTTAATTCACCTGTTATATTTGTTAATAAAAACCAAATAATTTTACGGAAGAAAAACGGATATTAATATTAATATTGAAACAAGCAAAAATAATTAAATATTTTCAACCGGAGAGCTATCGGACACCATTCTAGTTAAAATACCTGGGGCACTTGTGGATAGTAGTAGTGCATTTTGTGCATTTATGTTGTATTATGGATATCACCAGAAAGCTAATATTTTTATCTATATTTAAATATTTTTTTTTTTTCAATATAACTTTATTTACGTATCTACATGTTCATTAAAATTTTCGTAGTTGAAAATTTCATATTTTACAAATCAAGATAACATTTGAAACAAATAGGGGTAGAACATGAGGTTCCTCCATAAATGTTGTGGGTTACTGTTGTAGTTTATGGGTCAATATTGTTTGTTTCTTTCATTATTTTATTAAATTATTCTTAGCCAGTCATCATATATTTTTGTTCTTTGTTGATTTTTATCGCTTTTTATTTCTGGTATTTTATTTTTTATTTTGTAACTGCTCAATTTTACCACTACAATATGTTATTCTGATACCCCGTGATCGGCCGTCAATTGTTTTAGAAGATTGTGAATTAAATTTAATTTAAGATTTAAATTAAATTGAATAAATTCTTTTTTTTTTTTAAATAGTAAAGAACTAACGATCTCACAAAATTTCAGGCGAATACGTAAAATTCATGCATAATTCCCTGATTTTTCCATTCATACAAAATTCAAGCATAATTACTGGTCTGGTGGACACTCTGAATAAATAAACAAAGCATTAACATCACCTAAATCATTTTATTATTGATAATAACGTTTTTATTGTAACGAAAAACTTTAAGTTCATTACAAGTACAAATATTGCTATATTAAGGAAGAAATTTAATCATTTATTATGTTTTTTAAATATTATATACCTTGGGAGTTAGTTAAAAAACAACAAGAAAAATACGAAATTACTGAAATCTAGGGGTTCAGAATTCAAAACTAAATTCTTTCAGAAAACATATAAGTTTTTTTAAGAATTAAGAGTGTCAAAGGGAAAGAAATAGGAATTCGTTGATTTTTTTAACTTTTTAATAGTTAAAATAAAAATATATTTAAGTAGAAGATCCCTCTATTTCAACAGAACCAGAGGTTATTGTAGAATCCCACAACTCTGAGTTTACTTATTCATTTACAGAAATTGAATTTCGAGTAAAACTTCACTTTTTAAAAACAATTGTAGTTTTATAAAGTTGTATACATTGTGTAGATAAGTTAATGTTAAAATAATGTTGAGTCACTTACGCCCCCCTACATCCTTTAACTATTTTTTGACATATACAAATATAACCTACTGGATCTTGGTACTTTACATAGTTCTCTTTTCCATAAATTTTACTAACAAAAAGAAACATTTTGAGGAAACCAAATAACTACCGGATTCTTAATAGGACATTGACGTAGCTACTTTAAACTATTATAAATACCCTACTACACTCGATAAAGGATAAGGTAAATATTGTAACCCACTATCTAGACTATTAATAGATATCTGCTGATTAGAGCTTGTTGTTTAGAACACGCGCAATAGTAGCTAGGTGATACCTAAATAATAAAATTAGCTTCCAGGTGATTACAAGCAGCACTGTCGATATAGACTGTTTATTTTTTGTTTTTTTTTCTACATTCTGCGGTTTGACACACCACCATCGCTACCATGGGATTGGGATCCCCCAACAAATACTATCCATATCATGTAGACTAGATTCCTACCTGGAGTAGAGCCTTCCTACTATGAAGATTTCCTCCCGCATGGCTGATCGGACCGAACTCTTTTAGCCTAATGAAGACTCGCGTGCTCCCCCACTTCGGGAAGACGGCGGTCAGGTGAGCAGGACCGTTCGATATAGAGTAACTCAGGGTCCACTCGGGGCTCTTCCAACATCGATCCGTTCTAGGCCTCAGCATTAACCTAATCACATCTAGTCTCTTTGTCTAGTTCTATCATATCGGAAATCAAGGACAGATATTTGAGTATATGAACAAAAACGACTCTAAAATGACCGTCTGACTGAAACACTTGCTCCATCATAAAATCACCTCAAAACTATAATGAAAACAGTGGATCCATATACCAAACCATGAAAGAGGGACGGTCATAACGACACCGCAATTATGTACATGAAAAAAAAAAATTCAAACCAATATGTTATAAATCCAAGAAATGTTATAAACAAAAAATATTCTCCATTTAATTTGCGATAATGAAAATGTCGTAAAATTTTCAATCCCAGCAACTGTAACAGACCTAGAGCCTGTCACACTATGCGTAACGCTCCCCGCATTCCCCCAAAACGTATCACTTTTGACTAGGGTTGGGTGATAACCGATAGTTAGCACTATCGATAGGCCGATACTATCGATTGCTATCGATAGTTGCTTCCTTTTTTTCCAAAGCTATTCAATAAAGAATTCCAACTAATTTAAATAATTCAATTATCTACTAACTATTTAAAATTTGCAGGATTATAAATTATAAGATTATATCATAAAGATGAGAGAAAAAAACTAATTTATTTGAATTTTAAAAAAGTATTTACAATTTAAATGGTTACAATAATAATGAACAAATCAAATCTTCAGAAAAGAAAAATAACAAAATCGTTAACTTCAAGAATCAAGTGTGCTCCTTGAGCCACATATTTCCAGAAAGAAAAACTAGGATTTCTGCTTTCCTTTGGCTTAATCTTTGAGAGAACCCTTGAGCTCTAGGAATTCCGAATTCAATTTCAAAAAACTCGACACCGGACAGAGACAGATCAGCATAATTCCGAGAGTTTCACAACTTGAGGGTAAAAAAGATCTATAGATAGGCATGACCTATCGATATATCGATAGGAACTATCGACTATCGCCCAACCCTACTTTTGACCAACTAGGCCACGGGAAAAACATATTCTATGTTAAAAAAACAAAACAGTGGTATCGTTACTGAAACGCTTGCTTGCCGGCTAGGAAGAAGCCCGCAACATCACCTCATTTCCTACACTTCAGTGATTATATACTCAGTCACAACTTTTCTTCTTCTTTTTAAATTGTCAGTTTCTTTTTTTTATTTTATAGTAATAGAAATATTTTTAACAACGAATCAAAAAATCAAACAGTACACAACAATTTACTTTAAAAATAGTGAACTCATTTTTTATGATATTTTAGATGCAAAGGGAAATCACACATGCTTTTTGTAAATTGTACATCAATTAATTTAAAATTTTATTTTGTTAAGTAAATTATCACGCAGAAATTACTTCCTAGTCTCCTTCCTGTATCAAATCATTAACTCTCGGAATCCCTCCTACATCTACATGTTCCAGTTCAGATCCTCGGTCTCCTCTCGCACTTCAAGATCTCGCTCCTCAGACCTGTATACTTCTTCCCATAAGAGTACATCATTTAACCACTCCATTTCCCGTGCTACTTCCTTATGGAATTCACTACCCTGTAATATCCGTAATGCTCATTGTCTGTCCATATTTAAATCCCTTCTCTTTCAATACCTCCTTTCCCTCCAGAATGATACTGACTAGCAAAACCTCACTAAAAAAGCATTCAGTAGATGTACATAGGTTTTTATTTTCTCCTACAATTATTGGATTTTCGTAATTTTTATTTCATCTGTGTCCCTTTTTTATTTGTAAAATTGTAAATAATTAACCAGATATTATTTTATTTCATCCTATCAAAGCCATACTCATTGTATTTATTTCTGTACATCTAATAAATACCATATTGTTGTTAATATTTGATACACGTGGTATTCTAAAAGTAGAGCAAGAATAGACAGAAAAGAAATAATTAAAAGTGATTAAATTTATTGTATGATAATGAAACGAACAACAATTTATAACGATTACAACAGCAAAAAGCCTGAGAAGTGATAAATAAGTGGCTAATTGTGAGAATGATTTAATTGAAAACTAATAATATTATGTCATTAATATTAGAATAATATTATGTAGTAAACAGTAATGGAAACTACAAGGGGTAGTTAATAACGGTGGTTGGATAAATAATAATAAATAAAATGTTCATTTATTATTATTTATCAATTTGCTACTTTTATTATATAAAACTTATATAAACCCGGACATATTAGTGAAGATCAGTGGTAGATTTTGAAATGCGAACAGAAGAAAAAAACATTGCTGAAAGGTTAGTATCTGTCGATAAATATATTCCGCGCGAGAGCAGCAGGTCACAAGCCAAGCCTTGTGGTAAAGATATCAACATTAATTAATAACATTAAACTTCAAGGCAACGTAACATAAATCGTGTAGTTCGACGGATTGTAAAATATTTCCCCGCAACGTACAACTTCTGAATAACGATTAGATTTATTACACACATCACGACGTATTAATTCGTGGTCTAAAAGCTCTCGTACCGGCGAGCTCAATGTTTTACGATGCAACATAAAACGAATATTAACCGACTCAAATTGCAAGGCATTTCTTACACGAATCTAACCCCTTAATATCTCTATAACAGAACTAATAAACTAAAGCATAACGAAGAATATGGTATTATATTTTATAATTACGGTCCTAATCAAGCAGATGAAATCTTATTTCCAACATTTTGGATTGAGTTACCTTAAAATCATTTAACTGATTCAACTCTAAAACAGAAACGAAAACTTAAACATTCATTTATAAAGAGCTAGACCGCAAAACTTTCGACAGTCAAGAGACCTATAAGGGTCTCAATTCCACTGAGGCAACATGCATGCGGCTTTGAATCATGCTATATTGAGGGTACAAATTATGTTTCCTTGCCGCATGCTACAAGATGACCAGATAAAGATTAGGAACAATAAAATATATATTATATATACCAAACTATAATAATATAGTTGCCAATTTTTAAGGTCAAAATTATTTTCGTACTAATAATAACCATTTATTTTTTATACATAAAGTGTTATATCAAGCATAGTGAATTTCCTTTAACTAACATAGAAATAAACGGTAAAAAATTAGATACTTTTCAAACAAAAATAACAACTTTTAATTCATTTAAATACAGCAGAGTTTACTGTTATTGGGTGAAGAACTAATAAAAATTGGAAAAGAATATTGCTAAAAATAATTCTTAATTTTTTAATTATTATTATTTTTATTGTACACATTTTATAACTGGATTCATTGCAATCCATATTACTTACTGCCCTTGAGTAGAGCAGCTCAAAATATTCATTCAATAAAAATGTTTTTGTTTTTTTTTCAAATGAAATTGTAACTATCCGTTCGGTGCAATTTTATATACAGGGTGAGTACCTCTCAATGTTCTTGATCAAAAATGTAGATAAATGACGCAGACCTAAGATTTCTATTCCAATCTGCTGAAGATATACGATAAATCAAAGACTTTTTTGAGGAAACCACGTTTTTTACCTCTGTTTGGTTAAATATTTTTTAAACTTTGACCACATTTTCGGATTTAGCATTAAATTATCTATAAGAACAGTGTACATGTACCCTTTAATTCTACAAACTTGTGACCAAAAGAACAGCTAGATCTTCACCTTATTTAGGGAAGTTACTATGTCTTGTATCACTTCAACGCTCACTGTTGGTCGCAAGATGGTAAAATTCAAGGTTACATGTGCACTGTTCTTATAGGAAATTTAATGCTAAATCCGAAAACAAGGTTAAAGATTGAAAAATATTTAAAGAAAATGGAGATATTACAGCTTTTGTGGTAAAAAACGTTTCCTCAAAAAAGTCTTTGATTTATCGTATATCTGCAACGGATTGGATTAGAAAGGTGAGATCTGCGGCATTTTTCTACCTTTTTGATATAGGTTTTACCCAATTTTTTTTTTTTTTTTTTTTTTTTTACACTAAGAGGTACTCACTCTGTATATAAAAAACATCGACATATAGCTCTTCTACAATATCGTAGCGTTTTTCTTCTCTTTTTACTACTCAAAGCGATTACCAAATAAGCAGCTGCCGCGACTGTTTGTAATGATATGATGTACCCAAACTGAAGTTACCTTAATAGAATCGCTTTAGAAGCAGGCTACATTCATGTACGACAACGCGCATGCGACATGAGGCACATTGAATTTTTTGCCTTTGTGCATTGTCGGACACCTACAAAAGGCAACTGTAGGAAACAAGTTCAGTGTTCCCCTACCATAGAGGCTATAACTGAGGACGTTAGCGATACCAGTGCCTACATAGACGAGCATAGTTGATAAGCAAGGTACGTATGTAAAATAAACTGCGTTACCCTAGCAACCTGAAAAACAGAAGAACGTAAGTAGAATCCGGTCAGTGACAGGGAGTAATAATGGTTAATAATTAATTCCTCAACCACACCCTCCCGGGCAAGAAATCCCGTGTTGACGAAACGGATGGAAGGGGATGAGGCAAAAAACTGACTAAGTATATGTAGAGGAGTGCTTACAGAATGAATGGATGATCCATGTGAGTGTGTACAGAGTAAACACAAGATAGCTTCAGTAACGGATATGTTTATTTACGGATATATTTAAAGAGAGGGGCAATATTCTCAAACCATGGCAGCAAGGGCGGGTTATCCTAAGGGTTACCAACCTATCCAAGCTGAAGTTAGAAAGTCGAACTTTATTTAATTCGTGGTTCTAGGGGTTACTTTTAAAGTTTTAAGGATTACTTTTATTTAGCCAAGACAGGATTCGAACAGGCGTAGCTTACTATTCAAGAAAATTAGGATATATGGAATCTCATAACGGTTTGAAATCCAAACGAACCTGGATGTCTTGCTTCAGTCCCATTGTTTTACAAATAACTAGGATGGATCGATATTTAGATATATCATATATCAATTATCGATCATTTTATTTCCATAACCCAATATTTTTGTACCCATACTTTTAATCTTCAATAAATCGTAGTATTGATGTATTGATACGAGTACATCATGAAATATCGTTTTTTTATATTATATAAGTACAACATGCAACTATATATATTTTTTTTTTTAAAAAGTAAACAAAACATATGAAATTGGTTTAAATAATGGAAAGTTTTTAATGCAACTCTTCAAAAATTCTTATATAAATATATAATGGAATAAGAAAATATCAATATGTAAAATACTATATACATTATGAAACTGATGTTAATTTCTGATACATCTTACATTATAGAAGACGAAATCAGAAAATAACAATATTACACACTAAACAATACAAGCCCTCTTAAAACTAAAGTAATAGAAGTTTATGGATGAAGTAATAGGAAAGAGCTATCGATAAATATGAAATTCAAAGTGAATCGATCAGTAAGAGAGATGCTGGTTTGACAAATTTGGTGTTGTAGTGGTTCGATGTCGTTACATAAATTAACTAAAACGATAAAATAAACAGAAATATTATTGTAACGTGAATGGAATATTTTAAATGAAATTTCATTAAAAAAAAAAAAAAAAAAAAAAAAAAAAAAAAAAAAAAAAAAAAAAAAAAAATTACAACACATCGATATTTTTGGTCACCAATACATCGTGTATTGATATTCAGAGCTCAATTTGTTTTTTTATGACGGTACCTAATTTTAAAAATAACTACTCAGAGATGTAGATCTAGTCTTGTGTGCTCCTCTTTTTACAAAATTTTATAAATTAATCTCATGAGATATTTTCATATTAACGCAATTCTTAGATTCGTAGGACATCAATCTCACTGGTTAGGTTAAGTTAATTTATTAAAGGATACTCAATATCGAGGGTCCTATCTAACTATCAACTATTTATTGATATTTACAACTTAAAACATACAAATTAAAACATACCTTATTTACAACATGTAAATTTGAGGTAAATGATTACAATGACATGTCAACAACATGTAAAGAACTATTTACTAGAAGAATTTCAATAGTTCTATATTAGAAGGACATCTTTTCAGACGTCTCGGAGGATTATTAAGAATTGAGTGTGAGGCAAGTTGGGAGAGTAGTAGATTCGAGTGGGTATGGAATTTACTATGAAAGAACATTCAGGATTTTACGAAAACGTTTGGATTGTTAGGATTGGATACGAGAGGAATTGGAAGTTTTAGAGGAGTCCTAAAGCTCAACTCCGTATGTCCAAATTGGTCTGATAACGGTTATGTAAATAAGTATTTTGTAATTTATTGAGAGCTTTGAACGCTTGTCTAGTAAATGTTGGAGTAGTCGGAAACGACGAGCAGTTTCTTGTCATTTAATGTGTGATCGTTGTTAAAATTTTATTTTATATGGTAAATGCTATTAAAAGGATCGTTATAACTCAGACATTTTTACATTGAATCCTCGATCCTTTCTTCAAAAGAGGACAGATTGAAACAACATCTGAGATCTAAGTGATCTTTTTGATCACCAATCAGATAATTTTTAATAATCATCATCTGATCATTTCTTCTGCATTTATAATAGCTTTGGTTGCACGCCCATTTCAGATAGAACAGATGAGATTTTAAGTAACATAAAAATTAAACGATAGCATTACAGAACTTGTTGTAGCATTATACATACAATACTATGGCATAGTAATTCTTATTCTAAAGCGATAAAAGATCTTTAGAAATATAAAACATCATTTAAGATGGTTTTTATGAACAACTATAATGACTACAGACTATAAAAACAAAGGGAGATATAAACAATGATGTTTATATTCAGACACGGGATGAACGAATTGATAACGATGATTTGACGAACGTTTGGACATTGAAGTCATTAGTCAACTAAACTCACCCGCAAATGATCTCCCATCACGCTGCCCCGAACCATCAAGTTCCCACGAATGGTATTGATCAGAAAAATAGTTATATGAATAACATTGATTAAAGTTAAAGGATCCCAAAGAATGATTACCCACGTATATGCGGGCTCCTTCGAGAATGTGTGCTATCTCCTATAACGTTAAGTGAAAAGGCATGAACTTTTTGAGCAAAATACAGAAAAACGACTGTGACGGCACAAGTGACGACATTCCCTTTCAACAAATCGTTTAACGCCACGAGATCCGAGAATTTAATCTTACAATATTACTCTGGATAAAATCAAACGAAATCCAAACAACCCTAGTTACACACTTAGCGTGCCCATTAGCATCTGACAGCTCCAAAGATATGAAGCGGAAAAGATCTAGAAGTAGAAAATGTCGGTGTTTAATGTCAACTCAATCAATGATTCATCCATGATGTTATTATCAAGTAATTTGCAGTAGGAATCGATATATTATAAATGTATTTAATGACCCAACAACATTCTTCGTTTAAATTAACAGATAAATATTTCCAAAAGTTCCATTTTAAATTTGTTTCCAATAGAAAGGGAAAAAATCAACTAGTCATAGGAAAGGCCCAAAGGTTTATACCACCTGGCCCATTCCGCCTCCCCTTCCACTCTTGATAACTTTCAGAAGTCCGTTTTGCGTCCTTAACTAAATACCAATATATTTGATTTCTTGTCTTACATTTTTAAAAACTTTAATAGGTATAATTTAGGTAACAAAGTACTGATTTGAATATTTTGAAACAATCGAAATTAGTGTTCAAATTTCGTCGTAAACCTACGTCTTCCTGTCCTACAGTATCCTTCAATGATACTCCACTAATTCCTGTTGAACATATCCGCTACCTAGGACTCCACTTGGACAAACGTCTTACTTGGAATCCACATACAAGACTAAAGCGACAGGAAACTGCTCCTCGTTACAGACTACTTCAACATTTACTAGACAAACGTTCAAAGCTTCCAACAATATAGGACCTGATTGGATGTACGGAGTTGAGCTTTGGGGATCTATTAAACCATCCAATTCATCTCGCACCCAATCCTTACAATCAAAAATCTGTCGAAAAATCCTAAATGCCCCTTCCTTTGTCACCAATAAACTTATCCATAAAGACCTTAATGTTCCATACGTTGCTGAGTTGGCCCAAACCAGATACCTATCCTTTCATAGTAAGCTCCATAACCACTCAAATACATTAGTTTCTCAACCTGCTTTCCACTCCATTCTCGATAATCCTACGAGGCGTCTGAAAAGAAGATGGCCTAGAGATCTTCTAGTGTAGAATTTTTATTAAAGAGCTACTGATGAGAAGTTCTTTTCAAGCTTTGACGTGTTATTGTAATCATTATTAGCTCATTTGCTTAATATATATAATTGTACAGTTGTAAATTTCAATAAATTGATATAAATAAAAAAAATAAAAAATAGTGTACAAATAAAATAATTCCAACAGAAGTAGCAAAGATATTTTTTGTGAATTCCAAAACCATTTACTAAAACAAATGGGATAAGAATTTTTTTGGAATGAATATTAAGATATCTTGTTGCCTATAACAGCAATGACTACTCTATTGTTGTTGTTTGTTTGTTGTTTTTACGAAAATATGGGAGATAATATTCATTTAATTCTCCTTCCGGCTTTGAAGCAAGAAATTAATACCATTATATCAATGTTCATTAAACTCATGTCTTATTAATACCACCATAATCAACGACCCTTAGCGGTTTTCACAGTTATTAAGAAGATAATATTCATTCTCATTCCTTATCAGCTCTTTATCATTTAAAAAAAGGAAATAAATAATCAACTACTATCGTAAAATATATTAAACCCTTGTCATATCTACCACACTGCAGTTATTAGCGACCGCTAGCATTTCTTATACACGCAAGATAAAATGATAATATATTAATCATAGTACGAGTAGGATTGGGAAGACGGTACCTATAAAATTTTCAATTATAAAATAAAAGTAGATTAACTGCCCGAAGTCACAACAAGGGATGGAATGAAACTGCATAGTCAAGGATAGTAGAACTGACGTGGAACGGAACGAAAACTGGAACTGGTTCCAATAGTGGAACGGAACTTAAAATCTCATTCCACTTTTAAGTCGGAACGGCCCTTCACTAGAAACCACTAACATGACAACAAGAACCAGCTCAACGTTTTAGACTACTCCAACATTTACTACACAAACGTTCAAAGCCTCAAGTTAATAGCAAAAGACCCATTTACAAGAAATAATTAGATCCATTTGGCCATACGAAGTTGAGCTATGGGGCTCAACTATACCTTCCAATTCTTCTCGAATCAAATCCTTACAAGCCAAAACCCTTCGTAAAATCATCAATGCCTCTTATTATTTTACGAATAAACCTATCCATAATGTTCTATTTGTTGAAGGATTGGCCCAAACCAGATACTTAACTTCTGAGCTATTAATGAGTAGTTTCTTTAAAACTTATTTATAAGTCATTGCAATCATTTTTCCTCATTTTTACCTTATGTACATAACATACACAGTAGTAAATATCAATAATTAATTAAAAAAGAAAAATCCTTTATTCTTTATTTTTTACTGAAAAAATCTGAGATGCTTCTTGGGCAAGAGGTCATGAAAAAATCCTGATATTAAACCGGGTAATTAAGAAAACACAACAATGTTATACCTTTGCGGAGCTAACCTTGTTGCACTTGTTTCGTATTCAGGCGAAAACTGTGATTTTTCTCAAAATTACTTTCAAAGAAAATATTGCGAAAAAAGTCCCTCTCTGAGCCTCTCATCAAAATGTATGACAGTTGGACAAAACATAAAATCTCTTGACGTGTAGGAACATAATATTTTATATCTTCACAGGCTTGAAAGTTAAAACAATGCAAGTTTAACCCAAGCAAGACAATATATCAGATTTGCATGTGAAGGCATCAAGGGTTAAGAACATAGCTCTTAACCATACTTAAGCATAATAAATTCCAACTACTAATAATATAATCAATAATATTTAATTTGTTCCTTTTATTTCTTTTAAAATTTGGATATGATAATAAAAATAAAAAGTTTTAATTTAAGCTAATAAGCGTTCGTGTTAAAGTATTAGGTGAAATTAATACCATTAATATTTTATAAAATTGAAGTAATATCTAAGCTATATAACATATCGTTTTATGTAAACTTAAATTATATCTAAGTATGAAAAGTTTCAGTCCATTAACAATTAGAAAGAAACAGTCCCGTAGTATTATTACTAAAACTATATGGAAGAAATAATAGGCAGTATAGTTACAAAAAAGAGTCTGATGCATTAATACTGTAATTAATTTCCTGGCACTGAAAAGCTCCAAAAGGCGAGATTTAATAAGCAGCTGCCAAGAAAGTTATGAAACCTTCCTAAGTTATATCACGGACTATCACGGTTAGAACAAAATAGCTATTATTCTTTAAATAATCAAAGTTTAAATTTATAGGTTGAGTTATGTTGTTCTTCCACCTCCATTCCTTACTGTTTCAACATTTTATAATGATCAAATAATCTAAAAGTAACGACGGCGTGATGAATTCATTGCTAAACAAGCTATCCGCCATCTTATTTCCTTAGCAGTTGTATAGTTGATTTTTACAGTTTATAGGAGTAAAAACCTACCAAAACAAAAGCAGCAAAGAATTAAAACAAACAAGAATGGATGTGAAAATTATAGAATATCAATGAAAAGAGATAAATTAATAATAATTAGGTACAGTTAGTAATGTAATTTCAATAGCTCGTAGGACAATGTATTCCGTGATTCGGTAAGCTAAAATTGGGATTATTGTTAATATGTTAAAAGGAATGAAATTAAAGTATTCAAGTTAAACAGATTAACTATCGACAAAAATAGGCACGTATTTTTAAAAAAAAACACAAACTTATAATTTTACATCACTTATAAATTAGGAGATCTAGCAGCATTTTAAAAAAAATATATTATTATTTAATATATTTTAAATTTTAATATATTAAGACCGATTTTATTCATAATCAATAAATAGATAATCATTTGAAAGTTTTAAAGATGAAATATAATTTTTAATTTAAAGATTAATTTATTTTTAATAATGTAAGGAGATTTTTAAGGAATTAGTCTGTGTTTAATATATTTAAATAAATAGATATATGTAAAAATATAAATAAGATTATGGCTATAGAAAGATAGCGAAATGATGAAGCCATACGTAAAACGGTAGTAATTGAATAAGAAATACGATTCAATATTAAAAGATAATTTCTGAGAGCATAAGGAGAATTCACAGGAATATAAAAGATTATGATTGGTTGAAACGTTAAAAAATTTTAATAGCTAATATCTATACAATACAACGTAAGACAGCACTAAAGTTTTAGCAAGACAAAAGGTAAGTACATACATATAGGAGATCCTGATGGAACACTATTCACCCGATTTTGGGCATCACTAAATAACTAGCGGATTTATGCGTTAGTTATTAAAAAATATAACACAACTAAATCAAAAAACACTATAATACAAACTACTACATTTTAACGTTCCGAACAGTACCACTGGTTATTTATCACAAAAACACCTCGAGATTTGAAATAAAACTGACTAAAATTATTCCCGCAGTTGACAGTTCCAAAGCCTTATATAATTTGATTGTCAAAACTCGAATCTAATTGGCCGAGGCACATCTTACCTTATTCCATGTTTTCTTAATGCGTAACATATTTGTGTTTCTACTACCCGTTCAAAAAACATAAGATAGTCCAGTTCTGTTAAATTTCAAATACATTCAGACAAAACTTTTATGAACTCTAAAAACTAATACAACCCCCCAGTTCAAAGTAATTAATATTTTATGTTAAAAAAAAAAAAAAAAAAAAAAAATCAAACAATACAAATATTTTATTTTATTTTAATAATAATAAATGAGTGGATTAAATCTTTCAATTACCAATTCACCACACTTCGAACACAACAGAATAACTTACAACAAGAATTACAACTTGATCGCAAATACACTTTAGAAACAACTTTCAATAAACTAAATGAAAAAAATAGTTATTAACTGAAATAATGCACCATAACGTTACAATAAATAAATAAAAACCGTGAAACTATGTTTTATTGCACAACAATAAAATAAGAACTATGATACTATTCTTTTGAGGATGAAATGCATTTCTTCATAAAAGAAGGTTTAAACCCAATAAAAAACTTATTTTAAGATTACTTTTAAATGTTTTAGTCTAAAGATTGTACAAGGTCTTTCCAATAATGTCTTATTTTTAAATATTCAAAAAGAAAATAAATTTGCCACGAATAGAAACGTTTCTTGTTTCCTATAGAGACTAATAACTTAAAAAACTACAGTTTACAAACTAAAGCAAGAATCAGTACTATGGATGAATTCATTTAGGTTAGTTCTTAAATTAACGTATTGACAAAGAACCACCAGGTTCTTTAAACATTATTATTAGCCCTTTTCAGGGCACAGTTTACTACAGTACACCATAATTCGGTAGATTGAATAGTTCCATCCTTCAAAAACATTGAAAAAGGTTAAATAAAAAAATAAAAAATAGTAATAAATGAATGTGAATTTAAATTATTTTAAATATGTACGCCTGACCTGAAAAGGGTTAATACCAATAATAAACATTTAAAACTCATAACATTCAAGAAATGATCTATAAAGTAAAAGACAAGTTTGTTTATTGTCTATTAAGATGTACTACAAGTAAAAAAACTGCCTTCTCCTGTGGGGTTATTTATTTATTTTTTTTTAAGTTGGTACCACATTTTGAATAATACTGTACAGAACAAATAACGACATAAAATAAATCAAGATTATATCCGTCGTAAAAATTAAAAAAGTATTTAAATTTATCTTTCCTTTGTGGGACGTAGAACTTTAATCCCTAATTAAATTGCTAGAAAGAATCGCAAAATATAATTGATGTTCAATGATATCATTATGTTTACATAATAATTACTATTTGTAAGAGGTCGTATAAGTTTTTATATTACAAAATTGAGAGATTATTTAGATAGTTTAGAACAACAGAGAAAAATAATTATAGTATTCAGGAAGGGTCTTTGCTAATGTTTTTTTAACCACGGTTAACAAAATCTCTTCGAAAATAGGGCTGTCTCACTGAAACCTCCCATTTATGTCCAATAAACAATTATTATAGAGATAAATAAATAATTTTTTTTATGAAAGATATTTCTATTGATAAACATTTTATTACATACTGAAACATCGATTTGGAAAATCGTGTAGAGAAAACGATTCTTGCTTAATTTCTTCGGAATCCTTTCAAAATTGATTTATTCAGCCATTTTTGTTTCACCACTCTGATATCAACGAGTTAACCAAAAATGCTGTATTCCATATAAAACTAGTAACATAACTGAGAAGGGGAATGTTATCAGCTTGTGCAACGATAAGATGTGGTTGTATATTTCTCTTCAGAATCCAGAAGTTTCTAGTAGTCTTCTACTACTATGAAGTAGTTGAAGTCTTATAATGCTTCGTTGAATATGGTCTTTTACGATATATCCATATTTTAATCAAATTAACGCCCCTAAATAGTCTTTAATTTGTAAATAAAATCAGGGGTGGATTAAAAATGGAAGGATTATTAACAACTGTTATTTCATACACAATTATTTAATAACAAAGAGGTAAAAATAATTTGTAACCGAGTAAACGCCTTCGTAATCAACCATACTAGATTCTTAAATTGAAAACTAACGCCCTCACAAAATTAAGCAGTATAAATCACAATTGCTAAAACTGACTTCCTTTAAAACCAGTACAACAACTTTCTGCCAAGCAACTGACCTTTACCATTTGGTCATGGCTGCTGGTTGTTTCTCCAACAAATGAAATACCACAGCAAGAATAATCGTAACCGAATAATCTGTTAATATGTCACAATAAATAAATCAGATTTCCAAAAATCAAAAATGAAATAACATTAATCTCAAAGAATTGACAAACTTCAGGTCATAAGGACTTATGACTTAGTATGAAAAATACTCGAGGATATTATAAACATATCCTTTCTAAAACACTTAATAGTGGCATCTAATCTATGCATCATAAAACTAACTAAATCTTAAATTAATTTACATATCAGACCTTAAAAGACAGCTCCCAATAACTTACAAAAACTTATTTACATGACAGTAATTAGACCCATTAGGACATATAATGTTGACCTTTGGGGCTCCACTAAACCTTCCAATTCTTCTCTTATTCAATCCTTACAATCCAAAATCCTTCGTTAAGTCCTCAATGCTCCTTATTATGTCACACACAAACGTAGCCATAAATATGTTCATGTTCCATACGTCGCTGATCTGTGCCAAACCTATCCGTTCATAATAAACTCCATACCCATTCGAATCCACTAGTCTCCCAATTTGCCTCACACTCCATTCCCGATAATCCTCCGAAGCGTCTGAAAAGAAGGCCAAGAGATCTCCTAATGCAGAAATGTTGAAGTGCTGCTAGTGAGTAGTTCTTTACATGTTATTGACATGTCATCGTAATCATTTTCCTCAAATTTACTTTTATATAATGTATAAGTTGTAAATTGTAAAAAATAGTTTTAAAAACAATTAATAATAAATTAATTGGGTTGAACTAAATAATGAGCGGAGGTATAAAAAGAAAATAGGCCATTGCAATCCATCTTACGGGCGTGGCTACTATTCCTGCACAATCTTCCTAACCAGATCTGACCTCGTTAGTTCTTTAGTTCATTCCATCAAACACTAATATGACTATAGTGGTTTTCATCCCCTTCGGTTAATGTATCGATAATATTAAAAATTATATATATGGTCCGAAATACCTTCAAGTGAAACGACTAAATGCCGTGTATTGCCTAGCGTAGAAAATGTCTAAATAGTGGAAAACCAAAAGGTTCGAAGCAGCCGGATATACAAACTATAAGAATACTGTCCAAGTATTGTTTTATCGGTCGATTAAGCCATTAATTATTTTCTGAAACCATATGTCATTCGTAAATAGGAACGTTTTGTAAAGAAGCATTTTCATTTCATCGATATCTAAGAGATTGGTGAGATGGTTCCAAGCTAACCCATTTACGTCCACGGTTGCGTATAAGATACATTAATTTAACAATTTTATTTTTATTTTTTAAGTTCAAATATTTTCCTGTTTTATTACATCAGCTTATTATTTAAGATTTTTAACTATTAAAAATAAATTTTGAGTTTTTTAATCCATTGAAAAATAATAGTACAATTGGTTATTTTTAAGCGATAATGAGTAATAGGATTTAAATGCTAATTTAAGCCGAACAAGGGTTGCTACAATTAAATTGAGAGAGCTATTTAATATTAAATTAAACCCTGATAACAAATAAAAAATTTAAATTATAATTTTCAGTGAAAATTGTAATTTTTTATTTCTTTGAATGATTTTAAGATTCACACACAATTGCAATACAAGTTTTCATGGAACAGAGTTATTGTAGCAATTATAAATATATCACCATACCTATCTCTGGAAAAAAAAATATAAACATATATATATATATATATATATATATATATATATATATATATATATATATATATATATACACATATATTCTACAGGCCAATGTTGCGTGACCGCAAAAAACAAAAACAAAAAAACTTAAAATTTAACTACCATAAAAATATTACTTTGAAGAAAAATTAGAACTTTCAACTAATTCTAGACTTCCCGCTAAATGGGTTAAATAAAATACGAGATACGAGTTCCCTGAGAAATTTATTACGTAACATGGGCAAAAGTTAATGTTATGTAACAACGAAGTAATAATAAATATAATCTGCATCTACTTATTCAGAGTATTTTTTTTTTTATTAGTGCCTACTTCAAACTAAAACTTCAGTACAAGTACAATATTGACCGCTATCTACCACTTATGTTTGCTAATGAATTAGGTTAGGAGTAGGTTCTAACTATATTAAACAGAAAAATCATATACTTTCTACCGTTCTTGAATTATTTTATTTTAAAAAATCTCGGTGATCCAATAAGATGACCCGATTTCGGTAAAAGTTTTGTTTTTATAATAAAAAAAAAGAAGAAATCAGGTAATTTTATAATGTGATTACTGCCTCGCTCGTGCAGCCACTACGCCAAAGAAACGTTGGAGTGTTTCTTCGGAATATTTACACAAAAAAATCTATGAGATAAGATACTGGCATACCTATCGCACAACACCACTTGCCCGTTTTGTGACATTCATGCGTTAACACGGATCAAGATGGGTTTAGATCAACTATTAATGTGTTTTATTTGTTTTAAGTAGTGTATTAAAGTGAAATGATTGTCAACTGTTGAACCAATCAGTAATAGGTATGGATTATTTTTCAACATAAAATAAATGATACTGATGTAATTTAGTTGAATGTTGAAATTTGTTATAGCAGTAGATAATTTTATGTGCCGTCAAAAAAACATAAATAGTTTTAATTTATAGTGACGTTTTGAAAATTTAATAATATATATAAATATTACAAAGCTGTATTATGTTGTATTATTGTAGGTTGTGTATTCTATTATTGAGCCGATTATTGTAAGGTTTATTTACTGTCCCTTTATACCTGGAATTCGTCATCTATCTAAACAAATATTATTAACCTTCTACTTTTTTTCCCACTAAATACTCCCGACTTCTTTAATAATAATTCTAAACTTTTAACTATTCATCAATATTTTAATAACTTAATCTGTTATTTTAACGTTTGTGCAAACTTTTATTTCCTCATCAGTTTTAACATTTACCCCCATTTTCTCTTAGTATTTTTAGATTTTTACGAATATAATTCGACACCTTTTTTCACTACGTAATTTTTAATTTAAAATGCTGTATATGCTTCATAAGATTTTCCGTCGATTTCTCTATCAAAAATTTACTGGGGAATATTTTTTTGTTTTTCGGTAGGACCTACCGTTTAGAATATATGTTGGTTTGAATGAAAAAAATCAGGTTTGAAACCGCTATTTTCTCTCAACTTTGTTTATTCATGATAATCATTGATTGCTATTAATTTAATTATTAATGTAAATAATTTGATCCTTTTGTTTCTGATACGTTGATTGAGAAAAGCAGATTATACCTACATAGACATATCTATGATCTATTTTTTCTGTCAGGGAGAAATTGAGTTTGATTTTGTTTTGTTTTGTTGCTTATATTTTTAATATTCATACTATTAATTTTTTTTTTTAAATATCTTATTGCTTTTCTTCTAGCCCTGATGAAGGCTTACAATGCAATAAATTAAAACTATTTAATTGTGCTTCCTTGAATGTATACTCCATTTTAAAATAAATAACATGTTTTAAAAATCTGTCATTTGTCCCACTGCTCATAATATTGTCCTCCACTGCCATTCAGTAATAGTTATTACCTAATTACTAGTTAGTAGGAGCTAACATTAAACATAAAATTAATAACATGATCTGAAATGGAAAAACTTAGTATCAAGACTCGCAATCGCTACAAAACTGTAAATTAGAGAACTATAGTTTTTGGTGAATATAAAAAATAAGCTGAATGAGATATATGTAATCTAAAATGTTGGCACAATAAATTGATTTAATTTTAATGATAATAATAAACGAACACCCCAGCTTAGTTCTTTCCTAATGGTTTGAAATCCACAAAAAATTTAAAGTTATGAGAAATGATCCACCTTTAAATAATTTTATTCACATATTCTTTCATGTCTGGTAAAAATTTCATCTCTTTATACTTTGATTAACCAATATGTTTTCTAAAAATATAGAACAATAAAAATTTTAATATTGAATCAAAATTTAATAAGTCTAGCAAGCTTTGATGTTTATAAATCAGTGGCCCATCCAACTAAATAAAACAAGTATTTGCAAAAAAATAAGATGATTTATTGACTATTTAATACCTAACCCATTAATTAAGTTTAGCAATTTAAAATCAATAACAAAGCCCCCCTAAAAATTTTTTAAAATATAACATTATTATACACCTAATACCATTAATTGGGGGATAGACAGTAGCTCTGTAGGTAGAGTATTGAACTATTAACTCCTAAACCTAGGTACAAGACTGGCAAAAGCAGATAATTATTCATTACATTATATCAGATGAGAATCAAGCCACAGTAAAACTTTACCGAGTACTTAAATCTAAGGACCTATTAGGGGTTATAGTGGTACAGGTTTATAAATATATTTTTAAAACACAGCTGTTATTCCAGAAAATAACTTACAGAATCTCATATTTTTTATGAATTAGTTAACAGTTGTTATAAATAATAAAGAAGAAATCTGTGGAGTAATTAAAGGAATAAATACACTGATGCTTTTTTCCGACTAGTATCCTTATGTGAGATGGTCTTAAAAAAAAATTTCAATCTAGGACGAAACTTCCCCACACAATAAAATAATTCTATCCATACTTTTGACAACTTCCCATCACAGAATTTAGTCAGGAATTTTCTTAATAACCTTAATATTAATGTATTCCATCCAAATGTCTAATTCTATTGTTTCAATTTGGCATACAATAGCATTAATTTTGACATTTTTAAATTGCTCATTTTGAATGAACATTATACTCATTGTGATTGCTAATTTCTCATGTTCAAAAGCTATAATTTAATACTACAACTGATTCAATTTTCTTACTTTGGTATTTTCATATTTTGTTGCTGCATATTTTTAAAAATTTTGAATAAACGAAAAATAGTCTTGGAGAAGATCCATTAATTATGTGAGTGAGAAATGGAGAGGGGAAATGGCCCGGCAAAATCTCATCATAAGGCAGCATGGGGTCATTGAAAATCTTAAATCAATGTTCTGATTCAGAGTATATCTGTATATAATATAGGTAATTATAATATAAGTATATAATACAGAAGTGTAAATTTATTTTATAATTCATTAATAGAAAAACAATTTAGGAGGTTCTAACCCAGCTTACCCAATCTCACCAAAGGGGGTAGGAAGGTTATTAATTTAAATAACAACATCTTAAATCAATGAAGGACTTCTCCACAAAAATGAAAGGGTTTAAAAATAAATACCTGTTTGATTCTAAATTAAATAGACAGAAAATTTTTAACTTTAATATATTGATCAGATAGACTCATATCATGCGAATATTAAATAATAATGTTACCAAGTTTTAGTTTGGTTTATCAGTTTTCAGGAAAACCCATTTATAAATTAGTCAATAATTAATGAGGGCATCTCTACTTTGGGTGCAGAGGATGATCTCATCTTGGATGGAAGTATGACATAATGGAGGATCTTAAGGGTCAAAGATTGACCAGGACCCAGTAACGATCTGTCGAGCCAAACAACAAAGAATGAAAACACGATTACAAATAATAAGCATAGTTTTCACCTTTTCAAGTTTTTATATATCTATGACTTGAGTAACTTCTAAACAATAAAGCCATAAAATTTTAACTCTTTCAAGACTAGAATTTAAATGATATCCTATTTTTTAAAGACTGAAAACCATTTAAAATTTCCACCACAAAATAACTTATTCAATATGAACAAAAAGCTCTTATATTATTCAAGTTATGACCATCACCAAATATAATAACAGTTAAATCAATTAATTAATTAACAAAATGTAAACTGAAAAGCAAAAAAAAAAAAAAAAAAAAAAAATCAAAGTTAACGGGATCCATCTATGTTTTTTTTTAATTTCAGCTTGAAAATGGAGTGGTCTGTTAAATAACTGAACTTATAACTTTCTTTGCAAGTTTAAATGTCTAGAGGAACTACTGACTCTATCTATCAGGAGAAAAAACAGGGATGTACTTACTACAATCAAGTGAGCACCTGTTCATTTTATGATTATTATTATTATTACTAAGGGGAAGGCAGACAAATCACTATGTTGCTGACCATATTACCTTCTACGATTAATTTGTGAAAATTCAGACACCCTTAAAAGGTACTTGCACCAAAAAGCCTTCATGGATTACTGATGCAGCCACTATTTTTTATTGTTATTAATTTTTTTTTCAAATAATTTCTTCAGAAAGATAACAGATAAAACATTAAATTATTTCAATTACTCTAGCAGTAAAATAGCAGGGACTATATACCTGGACAGCATTAGATCACAGCCAGTATTAACATTAAAATAGTGATACTACTACGTCACATTTATTGCATGTATAATAAAATTAAAACATCATACCACTTCAAAAATAAAGCAATATTGTAGGTATCTATTAAATAAAAACACAAATTGATAAGGTAGATAAACATTAAATACAGAACAATAATTCTCTCGGAGCTAAACAACAGATTATTACTAAAATTTAAGTAACAGTAACCCAAGAATTAAACCTAACACAAACTGTCATGATTAAAATTAATGGACTTACTTAATACATATATTTTATTTAATTATAGTGCATCCCTATGCCAGCTTACTAAAACACAATCATGGTAGAAATTCATCATTGACAAACTAGGTGATTTCTAAGGGCAAAAGGATAATAAGGCAATAATCAAATAAATATATACCTATGAAAGTTTGAATTAGTCAAAAGTTAAATATTAGACAATTAAAACACATAAGGTCCCTGATCAGGACTATTCATTAAAAACTGCTGATGTAATGATTGGTAGAGCTAACAAAATAATATATAGTACCTCATTACTAAAAAATAAAAACATTTAAAATTTAAAAAAATTGTGTCATAGAGAGAACTCCTGTTTTTAAGAAATATGTTAAAAAAGAAAAAAATCTCTGAGAACTTTATCAACTAAAGAAAATGATTAAATATTAAATCTTACCCAGTGGATATAACAAAGCATGTCGGTCGAACAGGAGGAAACGTTGTGTCTGTAATGATGTCTTCTCAGAGTAAAACTTTCTGTCATTGGTCGTGATCACAATATTTTTTTAAAATTACACACATAACAAATGAAAATAACACAATTGTTTTTCTATCCACTCAAGTTCTTATAACTACTTCAAGATGAACTTCTATTTCATTACTTCATTTCACCTGAACCACTAAATGTCATAAGTCTGAAACAAAATTAAGTTATGTAAACAATGTTAATCACCAGTTCATTTCCTCAAATTCAAAACAAAAATGTGGAATGAAACGAATTAACTATTGTATAAATTAAACTGACGGAATGTCCAAGTAATTTTTCAAAAATTGAAAAAAAAAAAAAAAAAAAAAAATACCTTCAACCATTAAAATTTAAAATAAACAATGCACAATAAATACATCCAAAAAATACTGAAGATTTCAAATATTGAATGATAAATAAAAACAAATATAATACTAACGCAGAAATTTCTGATTTGTTTTAATTAAACTATTCAAATGTAATTCAATCACAGAAAAACTAGACAACACACTGGTCAAACACAACCTTGTAACAAATAACTTGCGATGAAACCTGCTCATGGTGTATTTTTATTATGTCAGATCATGAAAGCTGTAAGTATACTTAAGATACATTACTAACACAATTAAGTTAAGTTGTTTTCGCAAGCTACCATTACAAATATTTATTAAATAAATTTTTCTTTAACATATTCATAAATAATTACTCGAATTTCTCCAATCAACTCAATTCTTGTAAAGAAATTAGTTTTCATTATTTATTGAAAAAATGTTGTTTATGTCACTACGTATTATATTAGTTTAATAAAGTCTTCAAACGGATAATTATTTATAATTAAAAGAGCTCAATCAACTTGGCTAAGTATCATTGACCTTAGACGTTTTCACGAAGTTGCAGTGAAGTAGAGAGTAAATTGCTAAAAGGTCTCAGGATTTTAGCATTTAAAAATTCGTAATATTCAATGCTCAGAAAACTATTTGACATTGCAATGAACCAGTAAGTTCACATCCTCTGGAATACTCTATTATACTAATAGGGCACAGTAATAATGTAGTCTATATAATAGAAAGATAAACATCACAATCTCTGTACGTGTTTTCTCATAATAACGTTTAATGTCTATAAAGACGGATAGGTAGACCAATACTTAGATGGGTAGATTTAGAGACCTATGACTGAGATATCCTATCCAAAACTGGAAGGGAGCAGCACTACTCTGAGATAACTGATGTTGAAACAACAGGGTGCCCTGACTCGCCACAAGTTGAAGAACCATTAAAGAAGAAGAATTATTTACTAATAACAAATTTACCCAAAGCAATATATCGGCATCCTCTTAAAAAAAAAAAAGTAGAACTATATTTGACAACGTTGTCCTTGAGAACGTAGGTGTCATATAAATACCAACGTAAGGATATATCGATAAAAATCCAGAATGCATAAAAAAGGGTCAGAAACCTTGCTAAATCAAAATTTTGATAGAAACTATTCTTCATTTGGCTTAAATCAGGGCACTAATTTGTGAACCTATCTTAAAACCTGGGACTGGTATATCCTCCACAAACTTCAACTCTTACTAAGTCCATTCGTTCTTAACGAAGAAACAGTCACATTGACAGTAATTGTCTATGTTAAATTATCTTTTTACGGGCAATCCTCAATTGAGAGAGTGTTCTCTGTTTATTTATGTGAATACTGCATTGAATCTTTGTGTTTCAAAAGTTGGTACATTTGTATATATATAATATAGATGAAATTCGAAGTCCGCTACTCGATCTAAATCCTGACTTACGACGTGATTCTTCATTTTCTTTTATAGGTCCACGCTGTGCCTTTTAATAATATCTTAATTCTGAAAAACCGTTATATCAGTGGCTCGAACCTTGGAAAGCAATTCTATAAACTCACTTATCCAGTTCTGAGGCATAGTGGAAGCGGCACACAAATCATAAAGTTGTAACATATTTTTTGATTGACTGTTGATCTTCCATCCCTAATATTTTCAACTACCACTTCAGCATCGTTTTAAATATTTTTAAAAGTACCCGAGCCATACCTATTTCTATCCTTATACTTAGGTATTATCTGCCTTGCTCCAATAATTCCGAGTATTCACTTCCCAAATCTCAGCTGACTGGCTCGTATAGCTGATATTTAATGTTCCAGTTGTCGGATTTGCATGCTAAGAGATCACTATCAGCCACTTCGTTTGCGGAAGTATGTTTTGTCAAAGCTGATTTGCAGGCCTGCCTAAATTTACTAGAGGAAGAAACTGATGTGTCAAGTTATTTGAAAAATTAAACAACCTCGATGGCTAAGTCTTTGTATATTAATACTGGTAACCTTTTCTAGACGGTTGCCTTTATGCGACACTATGGTCTTAGTTTTGTCAACGTTAAATCGTAAGATGGTTAGACTTGCAATACTCAGACAAAATTTTATGAATTATTTGCGTTTCAGGTTAAATGAAGAAAACCATCTCGTCCGATTAGGAAAGAACAGCCAAATCAATATGATCCCTTGTGTTTATTCACTTTACATTTTTATCTCTTAAAAAATAATTATGTCAGAAACATAATGAGAGAATAAGAGGGGAGCGGTTATTTTACACTTTAATTTAATAGTTCAAAGGCGTTTGAAACTCTATAAGGGGCTAAGTAGAAATTGACCAAAAATTTCCCTTTTATAGTTTATTTTATAGCTTAATTGAATGTTAATTATGGAAGTCAGGAAGAAAATGCAATCTCTGCAAGCCTCTTCCTGTTCTAAAGCCCATTTGGTATTCTGGAATTAGTTTTACTAGATCTGCGTAATCTATTTTATATTATATGAGTAAATATTTTAGTAATTGCTTCAAATAAAGCAATGCTTCAATAATTTCCAGCGTTTTATGAGTCTCCTTTTTTATAAAGTAATATTATCACTATTCATTATCAAAAATATCAGTTTTAATAAATGCCATTGTTTAGGAATATTTTTACTATCCAAAACCTTGTTCAAGTGTTTAAACAAGTAAGTCAGGCATCATCAAATAACATGCAAAACTCGTTTGATAGCACATCAAATCCCGTTGCTACATTTGATTAAATACTTTAATGATGATTATTAATTCATTCATGGTGGACGCTGGGTTTTGAAATGGGGGTAAGAAATACCGGGGTATATATAATGAATAAAGAATCATCGTGAAAATTTTCTCGTCTTGTGATGATAATGATCTATGCCTTCCTTTTAATGCCTGGAAGGTAACTGAGCCAGCTAGGCAATGTCGCTGCCCCCACCACGCCGATCAGATAAAGAGATAACGGCACCTACCTGGGTTAAATGTCCAAATCAGTCGAAAGAATTCATTTTTAATGTTTGTGAAAAACATTAAGGATGTCAACCTCAGATTTCACAGTGCTTACTAGAATAAAACTGTTTAAACCACAAGAATAACGAGGTTGGTACAGACAACCTACAGTAACTCACAGAGAAAGGCATCGAATTTATTTTTACCGGGCACAGATCGAAGTCCCAGCTGTGGACAGAAAACGTATTTTCTTTTACAACCTTAGGTTGTACAGTATATTTCTAAAAGTAGACGACAGGCCCTTCGTTGGTTAGGGAGAAGAAACGAGTGGGTGCTGATTGCTTGTTCGTACAATCTGTTGGCCATAAAACAATTCTTAGAATGTATTGAGCACAGAAATCTCCCTGGGTTGTAGTTGTTACAAGGAGGTTCTAGGTGTTAATGGTTTAACGTGGAATCCCAGGTGTCAGCTAATGTTAATAAGTCTGAAAATGAATCGCAGAGGGGTAAAATAAAAATATATGCAGAAAAAGAGTTACAGAATTTGGAATGCAGCTGTAGGTAATCCTGAGAAGTGAATTCTTAGCTCTATGGACTTTATCGAGTAGTTAGTAAGAAAAATAAGTAAAATGAAGCGTCATTCATTACAAACGAGTTAACATAATTTTGATTTGATAATTTAATACCATTTTAAAAATTTATGACAGCTACATATTTAATTATTTAAGAAGGGTTACTAAACGGGGTGATTAAAAAAAAATATATATATATTTATATGTTCTGACTATGAAATTACGTCAGGGCTGATCTTGTCGATTTGCGTTTTAAAGGGGGTGGGTTGGAAGGAGGTCTGTGGTTGAAGGTGTCGGCATCAAACCTTCTGATTCGCTAAGCCTTTACTTATTTTTAATTATATCTATAATGGAACTCTAACTTAGTTATTTAACACTTTGACTGCTACATGCTACTATGAGTCCGGTGGTTGCAGTGCTCTGGGTGCTACAGACTACTATTTGAGTCCGCTGATTTACGCCAAACAGCTACTAACTATTATCGCCGTTCTTTTACCATCGCCATTTATAGACGCATAAACAATAAAAAAAAAACTGCAGTGCTTCTTTAAGCCAATAGATGGCATACAACTTTCGGAATATCACTTGAGTTTCACGAAGTTTCTGTGTACCTGCTTTTACCATTTTGTACTGCCGTGTACCGTTTCTCATTACCTGAAATTTTGCCTGCATATTCTTCTGTACATATTTTCTGCTTTTGCAGTGAATAGTTAAGTGCGTTATACCTAAAAAAAATTATTAGAACTTCTGGCTGCTGCAAGTGAAAGAAGATCTTCATTAGATTATGACGAGGATTTCTTTGATCAATCCGGTAAAGTATCTATTCGAGAAATGCCGGGAACAAGTTGAATATCAAATATAAGAGAAAAGGAGAATGGGAAACATGAATAGAAAATGCAGAATAAATAAAGAAAATGGAACTCCTAAGCGTAAAAAGTACGCCGCACAGGTCACTGCAGGAGAATAGACAATGCCGCAGCCAAAGGGTTAATTATTGCCCCCTTAGTACTTTGCTTTCGATCAAGATTCCATTCCAGGATTGTCTCGTCCACCTTGAAGACATAAAGCAGCTTGTAAATATCATTGTTTTCTTGGACGCATCTATTCCTGACTAACCCTCAAAGCACTAACACTTTAAAGAATAAGAAAATGAACTTTATTCTGGGACAGCTTGTCCCCAAAGAATAACGTATGAGTACAATACTTAAGGCAATCGTATGGGAACAATAGATTAATAATTACATTCTGTGTTACAAAATCTTGTAAAATGGTATGTGTGTATTCTATTATAATGTCTATTACCTAAATATTCATTATGTGCATTGGCTCGGAAAATTCAGGAGGTAAAGAAATAGATGATTTTAGTTACTGATTAAAATAAAGCAATCCTTAAGTTTAATGGGTCTTTATTTTGCTTTATGACATACTTAAAAACAGAATTTCACTGTTATTTGGATTAATAAGATTGGTTTCTTTCTTAAAACATTTAATATGGCCAAAAACTTAGCTAAATTAGGATACGTTTTTTAACTAGGACAAAATCCATTACTTTTCTAGCTGCCTAAACTAATCTAAGGGATTCTTACATTAAACAATGAAAAAATCCTCTTATTTTAAGGTAGTTCAATAATTAAAAAAAAACGTGTAATTAAGTAATAATAAATCATTACTGATGTTAACAGCAATGCTGTTGCATATAAAAACTTGTATTTTGAGTAAATGTAAATTTTATCTAACCAAAAAGTGGTTGGGACAAGGAATTAAAATAAATGTTTTCCATTTATATATTAACTAATTATTTACTTCTTGAAATTACCATGTAACATGACAAATAACTGCTTTAAAGTAGCAGACATTGGTTTTCAAATTAAAAAGCTATGGTTTTGAGTATCTACTTTCTTAATTTATTTCCACATAAAAGTGAATTATAATTTTACCCCTTCTTCTTATACCTGACTATTTTCCTATTTTTTAATGATTAAAAGCACCTAGAATGACAGACACATTCTTTTAATTAAGAGATGGTGAATTTTCAAGCCATCTCAAGGTTTAATAAATAACGTTATTCTAAAAGCTTTTGTATATTCTTTCTTATTTACTTTCATTGCATGTGGCAGTTCAGATGATTTATCTAGACTACAGTGATACCTTTAGTTAAGATGTCAGCATAAAGTCATGGAATGATCTGAAATCCAAAGCATTCTGTAAAATAGATCATTGAAACTATTTATGAGAATAAGGGAACTTCAGTTCTCCCCAACTTCGATAAAAATAGCAAAAGAATTCACCAACACTGACACAAGCTGGCAACCTTTATTATGGTGGGAGAATACAATGAACTTGATTTTACAACATATATTTAGTTGCCATATTGGTTTCTAATGAAAATAACTTTAAAAAAATAAATAAAAAATTGCAGCTTGCTTTCACTTTTATTGAATAGAAGAAATTTATGAAATGAAAGGAACGTTAGTCCGAATTCACTCCTGGTTACATGTATAAAAATAAAAAATCCGTTTCCCTGTTTTTGCCAATAAATAAGCAACTTACCTGACAGGATAACTTTCCGAAACTATTTTATTCAGATGTAGAAGTTGAGCAGCCAATAGTAGAAGAAGAAAGAAGAAAATGAAACTTTATTCTGGGACTACTTGTCCCCTAAGAATAACATATGATAACAGTACATTGGACAATCATCTGGCTTTGATGATTAATTATAATAAATAATAATAGATAATTATAAAAAATCGATTAATAATTAAATTATGTTTTACAAAATAACTGAGACATCTTGTAAAAGGATACATCTTATGTATACTATTATAATTTATATTACACAGATATTCATGTTTTACATTAGCTCGGAAGATTGAAAATTAAGGAGGTAAAGAAATAAATGATGTTTAAAGGAAGAAAGAGTGGAGCTTTTTTGAATTGTGATTGGCAATGAATTCCATAAAGAGGAAGAACGGATAATAAAGGATTTCTCGAAGGATGCAGTTCGATGTGTAAGAGTGTATAGGTTGATGGGTTGGGTTCTAGTATTTAAGAGGTGAATGGAGGAGCGCTGAGTAAGGTCATGGATATAGGTGGGTTTTTTGGTTTTCAAGGTTTGAAATATGAGAGCACCCAGGAAGTATTGAAGTCGAAAACTGGGGTAAAGCCACCCAATTTCAGAATACCTGTGAGACAGTCTGGAGATCCCGAAAATAAATCTAATGAAACAGTTCATTACTCTTTTACAACTCATCTCGAGTTCATCAGACAGTCCTCCATATACTATGCATCCGTAGTCTAAGTTAGGGAAAATGAGTGATGATACTAAAAGTTTTCGAGTAAGGATAAAAATAGATTTCCTCGTGATTTGAGAGATATGGTTATTCCAAGCAAGATGTTGATCGAAAGTTATTCCTAGATTTTTAATGGAATTTTGGAAGCGAATTGGACGGTTTTTGAGGAAAAGCAGTGGATAGTAGGGAAGAGCTTTTAGGTGAGGTTTTGACCCAATGAGGATAGCCTTTGTTTTTTATGGATTCAAACTTAATTTATTCTCTACTGCCCAAAGGTTAATGCTATCTTTGTCTTTCTGTAGCTTACAAGTCGCCTCTAGCATATTTGATGGATGAAAGGATAAATATATTTGCAAGTCATCAGCATAAAGATGATATTGTGAGTAGTGGTTGCGATTCGGTAAGTCATTAACATAAATAGAAAATAGGGTAGGTGAAAGAGAAGATCCCTGGGGGACTCCTCGCTCTCGGGGGAATCTTAGTACATGATATTTTATGTCATTACCTCCTGAAATTCTCTTAGTCGGAGATTACAGATAAGGAAATTATGTAACTTTAATATTATTTCCTAAACGCAAATCATCTAAATCTTAAAATTTACAATTATTATTCAATGATCAACCCCCTTTACCTGCTTTAATATCATTGCAGATTAAAAGTGCAAAAATATTTACTGAAGTACAAAAACTAGGTTAACCAGATAGTTATAGACACCCCATCATTAAAATTAGAAAAAAAATATTTAGCCAAAAAACCAAATTCATATAACTCCTTTTAATTCCTACAACTGTGTAAAAGTACTTTCAATTGTATCTGTATTTTAAATATATCCATAGGGTGCTAATAACTGATTACATTATTTATTGTCACAATCTTGTAAAATTCATTCCAGGAATAATGTTTGTGAACTTTCTTGGTTAGCTCAAAGTTAAGCAAGTAAGAATAAATGACAGCTAAACTTTATTCAACTTCATTGCACTATTCTTTCTATAATTTCAGTATGAATTTTTCCTAGTGTCAATAACTGCCTAGTTTACCCTATATACTAAATGTACTCTAATTAGAAAAAGTTATAGGAGGTATAGTAAAGGAAAATAAGGTGCAGGGAGGGTCTTTTGCACTGTTCCCTGCATTTCATTTTGAGTTTATCATATGTTTAGGTCAAGAGTAACGTTCGAATTGTTTCTATTATTTAATGATTAAATAAAAAACAAAAAATTTCAAGAGACATGTCTTTGTTCGATTTAAGTCGTCGAATAAATACGAAAGAAAAAGTGATAGAATTACTTCAGGAAAAAGGTATTTTACATCGAATAACACTTAATAAAATACTTAAATAAATAATTTTTTTGTTTTTTATTCAATCATTTAATAATAGGAACAATCAAACGATCTCTCACTGGAATGTTATTACTAGAGACCGGATCTCTGTGTTATTGCACATTTAGTTCGCTTTGGTTTAGCGCTCTCTAACCCAAGCAGTTATCTCTTTTATCACCTAAGGATCCTTATTCTTAAATTTCATTTTGTATGAATTCGGGTTTTACTGCACGAATGGACCAAATTCATCTAATTTTTTTCGATTAATCATTTACTTTAAAAAGAAAATTATATACGATTATAAGATAACATATTTATATTAAATAGGTTAATTAATTTTAATTGAAAGTAAAAAGTCGCTTAAAACAACTGTATTTGTGACCTACTACTTTTAAATGGCCGTATTGAATTAGGAGCTTTGAGGATTTAGGCCTACGTACTTCCTAGAACGAAGACGTTTCCTCAGAAAAATTTACTCACCGCTTCCCATTTCATTACTTCAGATTTAGCACAGAGGTCAGTTGTTAACAAGATTTTAAACAAATCAACTTTGAAAATGCCAAAAACGGCCACAAGTGTTAAAACACAGTTGAAACAATGAACAAATGAATATCCCAGAGCTAAAAATTGATGGGAAGGTGGCATTTTGTTCTTGCTGTGTGAAAACAATAGATCACTACAGAAAATTGCAAATAGACGCACATTGCAAATAAGGCAAGTTTTTTTTTTTATCAATTTATAAAAAAAGATTCTGCCTTGTGTCAAGCCCTTTATGCAGACTTCATTAACCATCTTTCTGAACATTTTTATCGGCTCTCTTGGAGACCACTACATTCACACCAACGAAAGAGGCCTTTACATTTTTAATCTTTTAATAGCGGTTCTTCAACCGAAGATCAAACCGACACCATCGTTGATTTTATGTAAAGTAATTTTGAGTACAAACCATGAAATGGTCTCACGTTTCATTAATGACAGCTTAATGGATTTTTTTTTTTTTTTTTTTTAAATACCAAATACCAGAACAAAGTTCTGCTATTAATGACAGATACAGCTTCCTACATGATGGCAACTGGTTGTGCTCTCCTAACATTTTATGCAAATATGATTCACGTCACATGCATAGCTCAAGGCTTCAATCGGGTGCTTGAAAAAGTGTGAGAAATTTTCCCAGAAGTCAATAAGCTGGTAAACAACGGAAAAAAAAAGTATTCCTCATATCCCCTTCTTATGTGGCAAAGTATCGCAATGAAATGCAATGTAAACTTCCGCCAGAACTTGATGGGGTGCATGGATAAATAAGGCACTATTTTAGGCGGATAATTTCCAAAGTGTCAAAACATTTATGAATAAATTAGAAGAAGACAAGATAAAATTAATTTTGAAAGTAAAAAATGTTTTAAATTCACCGACAATCATATCCGATTTAACGTTTATTAAATCGCACCTGTCAAACGCTCTGATACGATTGGAATCCCAAAATCAATCCTAAAATTCCCAAATTCAAATTATTGAAACTCTCAAAGAAAGCTTACAAGTCTAAAAGGAAAATGAAAGATGTTTGTTTTCAAAATTTGAGTCCATTCCTGAGATAAACTCCGGCTACATTCGTTTAAAAAAATTAAATGATTGAATCAACGGAAAAGAAATAGATGCTGATAATCTGGATCCATCCACAATCGCATGTTACAAAAATTGCCTTATTACTTCCATAGATATAAAACGTTCCTTTCCTTTGCTAAAGAACATTTTAAGTGACAGGCGGCATAATTTCACTGAGAAGAATTTTGAAATGTACAATGAGCATTTTCACGAAAGTTTTGAGAATTAATTTTTTATTAAAAAAAAAAAAAAAAATTATTTACAGGTAAAAAGAAATTTTAATAAATATATTTATATTTTTTTAATGAACAAATTTTTTCAAATCACTTTTTTTTTTTCTTCCAAATTTTTGAAGTATTTCAGATTGAATTAACACTAAAACGGAACGTTTGTCGAAATGTGCTTCAGTTTATGTAAGGTTGGTTAAGTTTTGGATGTTTGTGTAAATAAATGGATTGCTGCATGTATTAAATTTTTAAATGCACGTTTTGAATTTTTGACTGCACATTTTTTGATTGCACAAAAATCCGGTCTCTAGTTATTACATTTGGGTTACTCGTAACCTAAACATATGATAATCTCGAAATGAAATGCAGGGAACAAGTTCAAAATACCCTTAAAATTAATTTAAGAAATAAGATAACTTCTTAGCTATATTTGTGTAGTTAAAAAACAAAATCAGCAGTTCCTGCATTGGTCCAGAAACCTGTTATTAGTCCACCGGATAGTTCAGTCAGCTATATAGCAGAATTGGCTGACTTCCTCATAATCTTAAAGAGATAAGAAAAAAAAAGAGAAGGCTTTGTTGCAGATCTCCTGGATTCCATAGACTTTAGCATTGCTATTAGAATACATCCATAGTGTCTATTATGTTATTTAAAAAAGACTCTTAAGCTGTGATCTTCAGAAAAACTTACATTTAGTCTTCTTTTAAGATTTTGCAAGGTGTTAATTAATACAAGAAATAATTAAAATTGATTATGAAGTTCACTTTTTTTCCCCCTATCCTTATCCCCTTCTTAGCAGTTAAGGCAACCAGGGTTTTCCAGGCCAGGGAATTAATTCTAGCTTGTCATTGACCAGATTTGAACAAAATATCTTCGGTTTATCAGGTAGGTAGGGCAATGCATAAGTGCATTGCCTTTAAGCCATGCCTATCCCACCCCTATATGAAGTAAATTAAAAAAAAAAAAAAAAAAATCCCTTCAGCTATTTAAGTAATAACAATGAATTTTTTAAGCCCATCAATATAGTGATACAACGTTTATACCTGAATTTCTTAACTATTTTTGGGATAAGATATCAATAAACCTTAAGACCTGCCATATCTAGAACGCATAATATATTTTAACCATTCGTTCAGAGCAAATGCATACTGAAACTACAACACTATAATACTTTGTGATCACTATAGATGTTAGATGAAATTACTGGTGAGGTCAACACTTGATCTCAATTGAGGAGTTACCTTTCAAAGCTGAACATGTCCACATCAGAAGTTAAAAAAAAAAAAGAAGAGCAATACCAGCCCTCCTGCAGTTAAATACAAAACAATACTATTATTTAAATCTTTGTTAGATGTCTACTATTGAAAAAAGTAAAATAGTGAGAGCATCTCTCAATCTCAAGGCTTTATCAGGGAAAAAAAAACTCGAATGGAAATGGATATGTTCAATTTTAAAGGTAACTCATCAATAATCATTATATAAGAATGATCCTAGGATAGACAATTTCATGAAAAGTGAAAAATACTGTTCATTTCCTGGCAGAACTAATCAGTAGAATAAAGAGTAAATCCAATAGATTTTATAACTACAAAATCAATCTGAACAATCACAGGAGATCTTTACCCTTGCTTCCATCCAGGGAGCAGAAAGGTAAAAAGATTTTTTTTAAAAAATTATGTTGACCTCACAATACGTCAGAAGAGTACCTCTTCTGAAGGCATGATTGGGTGGCATTTATACTCACATTTTATTCTTGGATGTGACCTAAACCACAAGTAAAAATATTTAAAAAGCCATAGAGTGTTCCTTATGCGTTTCATAATTTATCTATTCAGGTTTATAATTAATTAATCCATCTTAAAAATTGTGAAAAACAGGATTCCATTAAATTATCTGTTAGAGCATTTAATTTTGTAAAAAAGAAAAAAAAAAATTTAATTTTTAGTAAGGCCTAAGATAAATGATGATACTAAAACAGTTAATAAAACTTAATGTTAGGAAACAGTCACTAACCCTGTTCTAAAACTATTTAGGGTTAGAACTTACCAATCTCAGTACCTAACCTATGAATAAATACATACACACATACATGCATGTGTGTGCACTTTTTAAACTGATTATTAAAAGTAACATATTCTTTATTTTGAATTAAGGAAACGAATTTCAAGTAAAATCTAAGTAACGTAAACTAAGAACATTCAAGTAAGATTAAACATAGTGCTCGAGGCAATTCATTCATGAGCATTGAATTAGTAGATGAATATCATGGCAAAACATTAATATAGCCACCAGCCACCAGATGAAAATGATTAGATAAATAATAATCAACAAAAGGGAAAATATTTTTATAAATTATATTATACATCCACAACCAACTAGCCATACATCAATGATAGAAATAAGATATTTACATTTTCTCAATTTCTAAAATAACCATTTATCAAATTAACTACTGCTTTTTGAAGATTTCATCTATCAAAAACTTGTAACTTGAAAAATAAGACAATACAAACACAATAATTGTCAACAAAGAAAGGTAGCTAAGAATTTTACAGGAGTAATAACTGTTACTCGTTTTTGGATAAATTAATTTATTGAAGAATACAATCGTTAGTTCCATGTAAATAAGTAAAATGATGAAATTCTTTTATAAAGAAGTCTACGCTTAGTTTGTTCTAACATTTATCTCTTAGATACTTAGTAGACCGGCATCATTAAATTTATAGAAGCCACATTCCATAAAAATCAAAATAAAAACAAAGCTGTTGGTAAAAATATTAAAAACAGAAAATCACATTAACCACAGTTCAAGTTTATTTAATTAATAAAAAAAAAAAAAAAAAAAAAAAAAAAAAGAAAGAAGAAATGTGAATTATACTATCATTAAAATATAAAGGTACAAATGCACAATTATAATAATTTTTGGTTCCTCACTATAAATTTAAAATAAAAATGGAATGGAATCTTAAATGAATATTTAATACAAGTTCGGTGAGCAGCAAAGGTATTTAACTATTATAAATGTAATTCCATAATTATCTATAGGTAAATGCAAATAATTGAAGAATGTATTTTTAACTTAGTTGTCCGCAATCAGAGACAGTGATATTTTTTGAAGTTTTGCCACTCTGAGATCCGTAGGACTCCAACTTTTTAACAACATCCATACCTTCTACAACGGCTCCGAACACAACGTGTCTGTTATCAAGCCAGCTAGTTTTAACAGTTGTGATAAAAAACTGACTGCCATTTGTGTTAGGACCAGCATTGGCCATAGACAGAATACCTGGAAAATATTAACAATAGTTAACAATATTTGGAAACATAAAAATGTTACTGGCAAAAAAACAAAACCATGATGGTAATAGGATACTTCATATATTTTAATAATGTAACCTTCATGATAAAAAATCAAAACAATTTGATTTTTTTTTTTTAAATCAGCAAAGGCGAATAATCTAGTCCATGAGCGAAAGTTACTTGACAAAACATCAAGAAACTATTAGAATGGACAATGACTATTAAAACAAAACCTCTACATTAAAATTGAATATAATTGAAGACAATATTAGTAACAATTAATATGAAAACATCAAGAAAATAATTCGATAAAAATACAAGTTGAAATAGAAAATTTACCTGGACCGGTGTGCTTCAATTGGAAGTTCTCATCTTCGAACTTGTTTCCATAAATCGATTTGCCACCAGTACCATTGTGTCTGGTAAAGTCACCACCCTGGCACATGAAATTAGGAATGACTCTGTGGAAAGTAGAATTCTTGAATCCAAATCCCTTCTCACCAGTGCATAAAGCTCTGAAGTTTTCTGCAGTTCGAGGAACTACATCACTACGAAGCTAAATAGGAAATAAATAACGTTAATTAAAAAATTAGAAAAGGGAAAGGGGTGGAAAGATAAATAAATAATTTTAAAAGGAAAATACATTCAATAACACTAATGCTTAATATTAATACAATAACAATATTTACTAAGGTTATTAAAGCCTGTTATTTCCACATCTCCAAGGAAAGATATAAAACAGATAAAAATAAAATTACTTACAAGGTATTAAAGCTTTTATTAATCTTCACAAGTTTAAAAATGCTGATATAAATTGTTTAACCATGAATAATCTTAAATGAGGTATATCAGTAAAGCAATAATTAAAAAGGCAGTACATGTAACATGGTATGCACAGCAAGGGAGGCGGAAAAAAAAACTTAGTGGATTATGTAACTTCATACTTGATTAAATTTAATTATGACATTTATACAATTTAAAAACTGCTGGAACATTACTGGAACTAAAAATGTTCAAGCACACCAAAATCTAAAAAATTTAGTTAATAGTGCATATGTGCAGTATTAAAAATATAACTATGCATCAATGGTACATACTACTTAAATTAAGAGGTATGACATCTATACTGTTAAAACTAATTTGTGTAGGAAAATATTTTGATATTATAAAAGAAAAAAAAAAATTCGGGAACCTGGCTGAATATCAGGAAGAGGGAAAAGAGAAGAGATACATTAAAACGGGACTAAATAGGGTATGGTATTCAATTGGTGAGACTAGTCACAGTACGTAACACTAGACCTCGGTCATTATATATGTAGATCATTAATATTAAAGCAAAGAGGCTGAAAACTAACATGTTTTGTTTTACTTATAAATGTTACCTTCATGATTAAAAATCAAAACTATTTTAATTTTTGAAACATCATATTAAGGCAAATTATGTAGTCCATGAGCGAAAGTTACTCAACAATATGTCTAGCAACTATTAGAATGGACAGTAAATATTAACCCAAGAATATAATTTGAAATGAGGTTAAATAATAACGGAATGGAACTGATTTTTTAAATATTTATTTATTTTTTTAAATAATTGAATAGGTTAACCAATAAAGAAAATACAGAATACATGAGTCATAGCATTTATATGGTAACAATTTAACAAATGGTGGTGTAATTATTTTAAAAAATCAAGCTGAATTGTTCTATTAACAAATAAATTCAAATTATCAGAAGGATACCTAGATTATAACCCATATAATAAAAAAAGATACTATTACTCATGAGAATGAGGTGGTTTTAACTCTAGATCATATAACATAAGCCAATCACAATAGGATTTCATTATCAAGAGTAATAATGATAGATAAAAAAAAACACCATGGCATTATCATTATAATAAATTGAGCAATTTAAGATGGGCTGAATAGACAATGTAACGATAATGACTTTTAATACAATAAATATATCTGATCATAGGATAATAAAAAATTGAGGAAATTATCTCCATAATTATAAACACCATAGTTCTGCTGTTAAGAACTAATGCAAACATATTTCAATTAAAAATGTGTAAAGGAAGAATTAAATCATATTTCCCAATAATAAGCATTACAATATGATTTAAAACTTATTTCAGAATCAAACAAAAATATCTACTATGTTTTAATGTGGGTGGGCTACTTGACCTTAATTATTTATCTTTATAGCATTGACTTGATTATAAATAATATGGGGAACTAATAGGAATTTAAATATTTGCTATTCACCTAAATAAATGACTTCTTATTCAATTTGTCCTTCAAGGAATAAAAGTATTCATAATATTTCGGTATATTTTCTAAAGACAATCCCTTAAATTGATGTGAAAATGTAGTTGACTGATTTAGGAAAACCAGTATCAAAAGAAGGGTGTGCAAGAAATTATACCAACAAAAATATTAGGTTAGGTTAATAGTATCCACATGAAAAAGACAGAAACTGAAACTTCAGAAGGAATCGTGAAAATACAATCAATATATATTTAAAATTCTGGGATAATAGATCATATTTGTTATTTGATTGTGGATTTTCTAGAAAAAGAAGACATTATAAATTCAACAATGATGCAATGAGAAATTTTCCTTTCCCCCTCTCTACACAGTAGTGGAAACCTGATTGAAAGTGATAAAAGCAATGAGCAAAAAAAATTATCTTAAACTGCTAAAATAATATTTTACAAATAACATACTTCTCAACTAATGAAAAAACACGTCATTAACTGCTTAAATTACATATTATTTTAATGATAGGAATAAAGAAATACAATTTTGATTAACTTAGAGCTATAACATATAAGGACCTGTTGAGTGGCAATAAAAATAATGTTACAATACAATCAAAGGAGACATAAGATACAGGGACGTTACTGACTACAAAAAGGCAAATGGCAAGGAAAAAGAAACCTAATAATTGATAAGGTTAAACATAAAAGAACCACATGAGTAACACATGGGATGGATGGCCATAGCAAATAATTAACAAACATCGACAGGGAATCTAACGAAATAAAAGAAATTATTTAAACACAAAGGACTTAATTACCTTGAATAAAGTCGGCGTGGGTTGCTATGTATTTCTGTTAAAAAATTATAACGAATTCAAATATCGTCATAATTGTCAAATATAGAAATTCATAAGCATAAAAAACATGTAACAAACAAAAGAAAACGATTAATAGGTCACTAAATCAGAAAGCAAGAGTATAGGTATGCCACGATGCTTAATCGAGGAACGGTAGCCGGTTTGAGTATTGATGAAAATCTTACCTCCATAACGATTCTACCAGCAGGCTGGCCGTCGACTTCCATATCGAAAAACACTTTGGGTAAACCCATTTTGACTATTTTCTTAGCAGCAAGTGGAACAGAGGAATGAAGAGTACGAAACCCAACCACGGAGCCAGAAAGGTGACTGAGTAAGGGACGACTATGGCGGCACAAGCTAACAGCAATGAAACTCATCTTGACGGAAGTAGAGTGCGCCTCTAACTAGGAGATTTTTATTTTTATCACATTTGGATACGATTCAAAGCTAGTTCTATTTAAAAAAAATTAACAATAATAATTATGTAATTTAATATAAATTTATTATGAATCAATAAGAGAAGTGGTTTCATTAGATTACTGTTCATTCCTTACTGTTTAAAAATTATTTAGAACCTATCTTTTTTCATTGTCAATATAAAATAGCTATTTAAAAATTACTGAGAAAACTAAAATTTACACAAAATTTTATTGTTTTATTAATGCAACTCTTACTTATTTATAATCCTATATCCTACAGGTGATGGAAATACAATAAGTGACAATGTTTGAAAAATGCTTATGCTTGGATTATATTTTTTTAAAACTGCTTTATAACGCTTAAAAATATGAATCTATCGAGAATAGTAATTCAAACATTTGGTTTGACAGAATCGTATATCTAACTGTTTGATTCAAAACTAAAAGTTCCTTTTAGTTAGTAAGCTAAGGGATGAAAATATAAGGTAATATTAGAATGACTTTGTTTTGTAACACCTACAGACAAACTTGATTTATTAAAATATATAAATGTAAATTTAATATTAAAGACATAAAAAAAGAAAGAAAAAAAAAAAAAAGATAACCTTCAAACTGGGTTTCTGACCGTTTGTCCCGCCATTTTATGTTCATGGGTGGAAAACAAACGGTTGATTTCGAATTATTGTTGTTGTTCGTGTTGACACCCATTTTAAATTATTTTAAACGCCAAGTTTTAGGCGGATTTCGTGCTTTTTGGCTCATCTCTTAATTGTCTTTGAATTAATTTGTTTTGAAATGTATATTAAAAGCATTATACTTGACGGTTTTAAGTCTTATGGTTCTAGAACAGAGATAAACGGATTTGATTCGGAATTTAATGCCATTACTGGTTTAAATGGTACAGGGAAGTCTAATATATTAGACTCAATATGTTTTGTTTTGGGGATAAGCAACTTAACCCATGTAAGTAATTAGATACATTTTAGGTGTCGTTATTGTAACCTTTCACGATCTTTGAATTATTAGCTGAGAGCTTTAGAAGAATCAGAATTTGAGGTTCATCTTAAAATATCTCAGATTTTCCATAAATGTTACTTTTTTCTCCTGAATAGTTTATTGTTAATTGTTTGTTTCATTATGTACTTGTAATTTTCCTTTAATTGATAATGGAGATAATGGTATGAAACATTTTGATCATAGCTATTATCATTGTGTCAATTTGTAGATATCTGGCTGTTCATATTTCATTATTAGTTTCTTACATTGAGTAATTAGGTGTCCTAGCAGCTGTTTGACTAAGTAGGAATACTCTTTTTATATACTTGACAAACTTGGGTCCAATTCTAGTCGACAGGTGAACTATTCTGTAATGAAATTATAATTATTTGGTTAGTCAGCTGTTATCTAGGATCGGCTGATGCTCCTTGGATCCACTTATTGTATTATAGTGTTGTAATGAATTTGTTGGCTTCAGGTTAGTGGCTATCTGCCTAATTTAGTTGCAAGTACTCTAACAGCAGCCTCCATTTCTATAGGCTGTTTGACCTAGTGTGCTGTTAAATTGTATCAACGATTCAGTACATTATTGTAAGCTCTTAGTAACCTGTAATTGTAACTTCCCTCGAATACAAGAAAAAAAAAGTTCTCTGAAATGCTTACAATGATATTAATAACTTGTGAAGAACTACCCATTAATTTCATTTCAATAAATGTTCCTCATTAGAAAATCCCTCGGCCATCTTTTCAGACGCCTCAGAGGGATTGAGTGAGAAATGATTTAGGAGACTAGTGGATTCGAGTGAGTATGTAGCTTGTCATAGAAAGATAGGAATCTTGTTTGGGCCAAATCTGCAACATGTGACATTTAGATTGTTATTGATAAGTTTATTTGTGGCATAATAAGGAGCATTGTGGGTTGTACAAAGGATTTTGCATTGTAAGAACTGGATGTGAGAAGAATTAGTAGGTTTTGTGGAGTCTTAAACCTCAACTCCGTATATCCAAATGGGTCATAATTCCTGTCATGGAAATAACTTTTGTAATTAATAAGGAGCTTTCAATGCTTGTCCAGTAAATATTGGGAGTAGTCGGAAACAAAAAGTTTTATGTCTTTTAAGTCTCATATGTAGATTCCATGTCAATTTTTTGTTCAGATGTAGTCCATGGTAGCGGATCTATTCACAGGAAATCAGTAGAATATTACGCCAATTTAAAATATTTCATAGTTATTTAGATCTACAATTTTTGGTGTTAACATCAAAACCTATTTTCCATCTGTTAAAATTCAATCTGAACATACTAAGTAAACAAGTAAGTAAAATCGGTAAGTTTTGGGAGAGACTTATCAAGATATAGAAATGGGGAAGCTGGATTTATGTGAATACCTTGTGTGTTGAGCCAATAGAGGGGGGGGATATATCCTAATATTCCTAGGATATTAGTGTTTTTTTTTTTCTTCTAATTTTAAGATATTAATCACTGCTAACAGTATATTGCTTTAAATCTAATATGTCTTAATGCTAATAGGAAAATGGATGACCTTTTTTAATTGTTGACTATATCTAACTGTATATATACATATTTTACTGTCTAAGACTTTGTAATATGTTCTTTTGCAGGTAAGAGCAAGCAATTTAACAGATTTGATTTATAAATGTGGGCAAGCTGGAGTAACCAAAGCCTCTGTCACCATTGTTTTTGACAACAAAGATACCAGCAAGAGTCCTATTAATTATGAACAGTACGAGGAGATCACTGTTACCAGACAAGTGAGTCACTGTTTAATTGGAAGTGAAATTTGGCAAAATTTTCTAGTTGGTGGAAAATATTATATCTATTTTTTTTCTGATTTTGATTGGGTGTATTTGTTGGTTGATATTATTTCATTGACAGTTTTTAAGATGCTGGGCTCCCTTTGACTGAATTTATTAGAAGATAAATCTTCTAGAAGAGTTTCTTTACAAGTGGTTTAGGAAGGCATAATTACAGACAAACATTCATTTTATTTATATAAATAACTCAGAAACCTTCGTGGGTATGCATCCTACTGTTCCCCAAAGTTTCATCGCAACAGAATGAACTGTTTAGGAAGTTATAAGAGTCATACAGACAAACATTCATTTTTATTTATCACTTGAGGTACGCATGATGGTATAGAAGGATCAATACAATTAGGATTGATGAATTAATTGCCACTTCTATTGAGATTATTTTATTAGAAAACTAGTTTCGAATGCTAAACATTCATCTTTAGTTCTAAAACATACAACATTTTTTCAACACATCAGTACTATGTTACATAGATTATATATACCAAAGTTTTACTAAAAAGTAAAACATACTTTACAGTTCTATAACATACTTTACTAAGTATGTTTTAGAACTGAAGATGAATGTTTAGCATTCGAAACTAGTTTTCTAATAAAATAATCTCAATAGAAGTGGCAATTAATTCATCAATCCTAATCATTTTTATTTATATGGATAATAAGATAATGCGATACAAATAATTCTGTATCAGAATTAGTTAGTTTATCATCTTCATATCTCATGGAAATATATTTAATATTGTCGATTCACCTTATTGGAGGAGTTAGCAAATTAAATGGATGCTGTTATTGAATAAGTTCTAGAAAACTTTGTCTAAAGTAGCTCGTTCATAAATATTTTTGGTGAACCTTAGTTGTGCTCCAGAACCTTCTCCAATGAAAAATATTTAATCTTGAATTGTATCATATTTCAAGAGGAAATCATGCTATTTCCCCTCCATAGCCACATACTTCAGCGAGAATTTTTTTTTTAGTGTTTTAATTTTTGTGTACTGGAGTTAATAAACGAAAACAGTTTGGTTACCGCCTTTTGTGCTTAATACGGCAGTACTATTCCAAAAATATATTGATTTAATAATATGATTCTATTAATGTTTCTCTTTATTACTAATTGTTTATTGTATGTTCTCATGATCACTCTTATTATGTTGATGCTTATAATACTTGTTATTTTGTTTATTAATTAATCATTATTAATGATAATTAATGACCATTATTAACATACGCCTCTTCGGTATGGAGCTACACATGTGACTCCAACTACAAAAAAAAAGAAAGGATCCAAAAGCTATGCTTGAGGATCATTAACGACTACCCAAGGTACACTAAAATAACTGACATGCTGCACGACCTAGATTTTCAAACAATTAAACAGTACACCCAGACCCAGACCTTTTTTAACTCAACAATAAACTCAGAGAATCCCAAAATACAAGCAATAGGAAATTATAACAAACTAACCTTAAGAAGATACATACACAAACATACTAGAAACATTCTACTGGAATAAAAATTTATTAAATAAGACATTCTTAGAATTTACTAGTTTTAGTTATATTTTAATTTAACAAACCGAAGTATTGTATAAGTAAATTTATTCTTTAATTTTGATCAATTTTAACGCTCAAAACTTTTGCTTATTTTTATATATTTATTTTATTACTTTATTTTATTTTTTATTATTTTTTTTTTTAGTAGGTTTTTTTTTTTTCTAACTTTTTCCTACAGTTTAAAAAATGTATTCTAACTTGTAATTTATTATTACTGAATCGAAACCGCAGTGTGAGCTGTTTTCTTTCTAAAATAAATGTATTATACAAATATATTACACAATTTTAAATTGTTAAATTTTGTAAAATAAAGCTCTTTTATATATATATATATATATATATATATATATATATATATATATATATATATATATATATATATTTATATATATATACGAGGGTAAGTCAATAATTATCCGCAATATAGTTATAAAATTTTATTGAAATGAAATAGGAAACTTACAAGTACATCATTTTTCGACATAGTCCCCTTGCTTTTCAACGCACTTGGTCCAACGTTGTTCAAGTTTCCTGATGCCCTCATGGAAGAAGGTTTTGGGTTGAGATGCGAGCCAGGAATGCACCGCTTCTTTCAATGCTTCGTCCGAGGCAAATCGACGGCCCCTAATTGCCTGTTTGAGTGGACCAAACAAGTGAAAATCAGATGGAGCGAGATCGGGACTATATGGAGGATGATTCAATACTTCAAAATTGAGTTTCTGAAGCGTTTCCACAGTGTGGGCAGCTGTATGCGGACGGGCATTGTCGTGCAACAACACAACGCCTTTTGACAGCAGTCCTCGGCGTTTGCTTCGAATTGCAGGCTTCAGCTTAGCAGTAAGCATCTCACTGTAACGTTCACTGTTTATTGTTGTGCCCCTTTCCTGATAATGTTCCAGTAATGGACCTTGTGAGTCCCAAAAAACCGTAAGCATAAGTTTTCCTGCGGACGGTTGGGTTTTGAATTTTTTCTTGCACGGCGAATTTGGATGTTTCCATTCCATACTCTGCCGTTTACTCTCCGGCTTGTAATGATGGATCCATGTTTCGTCACCAGTAACGATCCTGTCTAAGAAGTTGTCCCCTTCGTTAACATAGCGATCCAAATGTTTTGTGCACACGTCCAAGCGCGTTTGTTTATGCAACTGTGTCAGTTGTTTTGGAACCCATCTTGCACAAACTTTATGAAACCCAAGTCTGCTGTAAATGATTTCGTAGGCAGAACCGTGGCTAATTTGCAGACGATTTGCCACGTCGTCAACAGTTATCCGTCTGTCTGAGAGAATCATTTCACGTGAACGCTCAATGTTTTCCTCGTTTATGGCGGTAACTGGTCGTCCAGCTCCTTCATTTTGCGTAACACTTGTGCGACCATTTTTGAATTTTTCAATCCATTCATAGACACTCCGTTGTGGCAAACAATTGTTCCCGTACTGTACCAAAAGTCTTCGATGAATTTCGGCCCCTGATACACCTTCCGACCACAAAAAACGGATCACTGAATGTTGCTCTTCTTTGGTGCAAATAGAAAGTGGAGCGGCCATTATTAACAGCACGACAGCGATAACAAAACTAACCTACCAGCTTGATACGCACATAAACATAACGAATAAACAAAGCATGCGCCATCAACACAGAAGAACAGTACTGCCAACATAAACAAAAATATAGCTATATTGCGGATAATTATTGACTTACCCTCGTATATATATATATATATATATATATATATATATATATATATATATATATATATAATTATTGAAGATGTTATTTATAATTCTATCTATCTGTGGCACTTGTAAATAGTTGTTTAAGTGCATTTTGTGTGTTAATTTGTTTTGTGAATTTTGGGTCAGATGTATCACTTCTTCTTTTTTGAAACAGTGTTTCCCTTCATTGGGTTTCCGTTAGGTCAAACTGTCCTACCACCAGAAAGCTAATTTTTTCTTTTTATTCATCTCTAATGTAATTAATTATGAGACTCTTTCAGAGATATGTACTAATTTGTGAATCATTGTGGAAAATATTACGTTTTCCCTAAACTATGATTTTTGTATTTAACCATTTATTCACAAGTCCCACAGATATACTGTTTCAAAGAAATATTGATTACTTCTTATTAAGTAAATTGAAAGATGTTACGTGATAGTTTTAAAAAAATATATTTTCAGATTGTTGTTGCTGGTAAAAATAGGTATATGATAAATGGATCTTCAGTTACCAACAAAGCAGTGAATGACTTTTTTAGTTCTGTTCAGTTAAATGTCAATAATCCTCACTTCTTAATTATGCAAGGGCGAATCACAAAAGTTTTGAACATGAAGCCGCCAGAGGTAATTTTTTCAGATATTAAAAATTAATTTAACATTAGTAACATTTGAGGCGTAGAATTCCAAAACCAGCTAAGTCCAATTTTGAGATTTTTTTATTGAATAGTTTTTCTTCTAGACTATCATAAGGTGAAAGGTTTTCTCAAAAAAGTAGTTAAATCATATATAAAACTGCCATCATTCCCCTTCCTAATCCAGTCGACCATCAGTGAAAAATATAAAAAAATAGATTTTGCTGGTTTTGGAATTCTAGGCTTCAATTATTGTAGTATCAACCAATTTGTTTCTTACAACTTTATCATGTATTTTAAATTTTATTGTTTTTAGTGTATTATTAGTGTGAGAATTAATTGTTAAAATCTTATGCTCTTCTTTTAATTTTAAATCTTTTAATGCAGTTTTGTAGGTTTTTATGATTAATCTGTGCATATCCCCCACTCTCGTTTGGTTGGTCATCAGAGTTGGTCAGTACATTGACATACAGAGTTGGTCAGTATTTAAGTACACAGACAACTAGATGTACTTGTAGTTGCAACCACAAGTACATTTTGTACTTGGTAGTTGGCAGTACGCATATACTTTTACCAACTACTGTATTTGTGACTTACAAGTACAATTACATGTAGTTAGAAAAAGTAGTTGTGACAGCAAATACCAACGAGTACTTGTATTTGTAGTTGCGAGGCTACAAGTTCAACTACTCAGTTTCAAAACAACCGGATTTAATAAAATTTTATATTGTAGTTACATATCTCCAATTTACATAATCTAACAATTTAGTAGGGGTGAAATATCACTGATTTTTTTTATTTGGGGGGGGGGGGCAGGTGAATCGGACATAAAGGTGCGTTTACACTGCCCGAACATCCTCAAGTTTCGAGCATCGAGCATTCGCCGATTTTCAACGAGCACGAACGCAGACGAGCCCTCTGTTTACACTGCACGAGCATTTATGATGATCAGTTCCTCATGAGCATTCGCGGCGAATAGATGGCACCCGGGCTATCCAAAATTGCAGTTTTTTTGGCGGCTATTCTCATTCTAGAACATCTAGTGGAGGAAAAGCGATAAAGGAAAAGGCATTGCATGTGGGAGTCATCATTTTTAAAGAAATGAAATTACTCTCTAAGGATTTAAAGGAGGATAACAGTGGGCTTTTAGGGAATTTTTTTTTTTAATTTAATTTAATTTTACAAATTTAGATTTTAGATTTTAGAAAATTAATAGATACGATTATTAAACTTAAAATGGGATATCCTCCAATCAAAACGGGAGGAGACGTGTACCCTTCAACAATTAGGTTAGAACTAGATTCGGTGAACAAACACTATGCGGGTGTTTACACAGAGCGAGCGTTGAACGAGCGTCCCTTTGATGATTTGCCGAAAAATCGACATCGGGCGGATCAGGGGCTAGGGCGAGCAAGCATTCGTTTGGACCTTGTTGGGCTCACGGCGACTGTTTACACTGCCTGAACCTCGAAATGCTCGTTCGTCACCCCTGTTTGCGAGGAATGCTCAGGCAGTGTAAATGGGCCTTAAAAAAACCCAACCGATTTTTGTAAAATTTGATAGTGGAGTTACATACCTATGGACCAAAATTATAATAGGGGTGAAACATCACTGATTTATCATTTTTTTTTTTGTTGGGGGGGGGGCATTGGGCAGAAGAAAACTCTACCGATTTTTGTAAAATTTAATATTGGAGTTACATTCATATATACCAACACTATTAGTGTGGAACATCACAGAATTATTTTTTTGGGGGGAGGGGGCTGATTTGGACATAAAAACAATTCAACCAATTTTTGTAAATTTTTATATTGGAGTGTTGGTATAAAGGTACGTATCTCCAATATCAAAATTTATGAAAATCAGTTGAGTTATTTTTATGTCTGATTCAGATCAGTTCCCTCCAAAAAAAAAAAAAAAAAAAAAAAAAAAAAATCAGTGATGTTTTACCCCTTATAAAAGTGTTGTTCCAAAGGTATGTAACTCCAATATCAAATTTTACGAAACTTTTCCAGTCATTTTTTAAGTCCAATTAAACCATACTCCCCCACCACCACAAAAATTTGTAATTAATTTAGTGATTTTTCACCCATACTAAAGTTTTGGTACATAGGTATGTGACCATATCACATTATCAAATTTTCAAATATCAATTAAGTTGTTTCCAAGCAGAATAACTGTAGTTGTGGCTCCGTAAGTACAATTACATGTACTAGTTAGTAGTTGCTGTCACAACTTCTTTTTTTTAGTACTGTACTTGTACTTGGAAGCTGTTAAGTACAACTACTGTAGTAGGTAAAAGTAGTTGTGAACTAGTTGCAACTACTTTCCAATTACTGTAGTTGTACTTGTGAAATTGTACTTAAAGTACTTTTTGCCCAACTCTGTTGATCATACCCATGTTTTTAAATGACTTACTTCGTATTTTTTTTTTCATTTTCTGCAATTTCAAGCAAATTGATATTAAGATTTCTTTTGATTGTCAAATTTATTGAACAGTAATCCTACATTCGTGGGTGTTAGTTTCCTTGCAATTCACATGAAGTTGGTGCCAACCTAAACGAAACAGATTAAAAAAAAAAAAATGGTAATTGTAAAGATCCCTCTCTATTTTATTACTGCCACACTGTTTTCTCGTGCTATTCGAAAGTTTGTTGCAAAGGCTGGATTAAGCTGCCCTTCTTGGCCGGCACCGACTCCGAAAATAACTGATCATAAATTGTGAAAAGATATGTAAGTATCGATAATTTTGTTGGTTGCCTTTAATTATCTTTGTTTCAAAGTGATTAAAATATTATTTTTTACTTTTTAGTTCAAGGTTGTACATGTAGGTATAATCTTTAAGTTGGGTTTTTTTCTTTTTTATTTCTAAAAATTATTTTTATTTTTCACTTTTTGTGGTAAGTGTGTATTTTTGTTTATACAGTCAACTGTTGATAAGTCGATCATCAAGAGACCCTGAAAAATAGTTTGACTTATTGAGCAACGACATCGAGGTTATCGTTCCCATTATCTTCACGTAAATGGGAAAAATGAACACAAAATTGGAGTTAAAATTATCATGTATATCTTTACTAATTGGTATATGTATGTTGTTTGTATAGACATATAAAGGCATTGGAACAGAAAATTAAATACCCGAAACCATTTAATAATACAACTTTCAACATCACTCAACTGTGCTTTATACTGGCGGTACCTAAAAGTAGACCTATCGTCTTCGAGTTCAGTCTCCATTCTCCACTTCACAAATCAGTTTTAACTTTTTGTTAATTGAAAGAATTTTCAATCTTTGCAGAGACTGCTATGACTTTCTTTAGTTCGATTCATAGAAATCCCCTATTTTAAGTTTTCCTTATTTACACACTTTTTCATGTTTTCGGCCTGAAATCGACTTATTGGAATGGAATTTATGTGTAATGTAATTGGGACCGTAGATTTTGTTTGACTTATTGAAGAATTCGTCTTATTAAAGTTCAACACATTGAAAATTGACTGTATATGTTAATTATTTTTGTTAATAATTTAGATTGTTGATTGTTGATTTAGTCACCATGGAGATTTTAGGTTATTATAATTATAAATATGTTTTAAATGGAAGGTTATATAACAGTGATTTCTTATTAATTGTTTTGTTTTTGTTTTTTTTCTTAAAAAGCACTTGAGTTGATTTCAATAAAATTTTTATGGGACTACCTCTGAAGTATGGCCTACCGATCAAAAAAAAGAATCATCAAAATCGATCCATAATTGATGAAGTAATCGTGTAACAAACACAAAAAAAAAACAATAAACAGATGAGTTGAGAATCTCCTCTTTTTTGAAGTCGGTTGAAAATACCTTTGTTTCCTTTTAATTGTATTTTATTTAATTACTTCAAGTTATATATTTTCATTTATAAAGAAGTCTACATGGTTCTATATATATTTAAAATAATTTTAAAATTAATTTTTGGTAGTGGTTGAAAAAAAGTTTGATTTTATTGATTGTGTTTTCTCTTCTAAAGTTCAACATATTGGCTCATTTTGATCTTTATTCTCCTTTTAAACTTCTAATTTTTAATAAGAAATGTTTAATATCCTACATCATATTTTGAATGAGTCTTGTTGAAAGATAAGAATTTTTCCCAGTTGTAGCAAAGAAAAATATGCATTAAACAATGAAAGTAAAAAAATAAAATAGTTCAATAATTAAAAGAAATCCTTTAACTGTTGATTTTGTATTTTAGATATTATCAATGATTGAAGAAGCTGCTGGTACGAGAATGTACGAAAACAAAAAACACGATGCCCAGAAAACTATCGAAAAGAAAGATGGGAAATTAAGAGAAATCGATGGTGTAAGAAACATATTTTAATCTTGATTAAAATTTTTCAAGCTTGAAAAAGTTTGTAAAAACTAAGTTCATTTATGAAAATATTTTTATTATCAATAGCAATTATTAAGTACATTAACTTATAAATAACAATATTAACAATTATTAACTTTCAGTCTAAACGCAACATTTCTGATTTAGTTCTTTCGTATGTTGTTTACCAAGACATTCACTTCTAATGTGCATTGTTTTGTTTTAGATGGTTACTGAACAGATTAATCCTAAATTACAGCGGATGAAAGATGAAAGGAATCAGTATGTCGAATATCAAAGAGTTATTAAGGAATTAGATCAACATACTAGGTTATTTGTTGCATGGCAATTTTGTCAAACAGAGGTAAGTAAATTTATAATAAATTAAAATTTGTTAACAGTTTTATTTTATTTTTTTTTTATAATTTTAAAAAATGTTGAAATAAACTGTGAATTTAAAGCTCATTTGGAACTTTATTTAAAGACTTAATTGAAATCTTGAATGTTTTATTTAGTTAAACTTTTATTTATACCATTTGAGATAAAAGTTATTTTGATCCATGTGTGTTAAATAAAAATGATTATTTGGCAGCACAGGAGTATATAAAACACCTGAGTACGAAATTTAAAGTGATTTAAGTAGAGTTGTGTCTGGCATTGTATTTGCTATTCTTTCAAGGTAAGATTAATCTTAAGTTTCTAATACCGTTTATTTTATTTGAAAAGTAGTTTACAATGTTATACATTCCTTATTAGTTCTAAAACAAAAAAAAAAAAAAAAAAAAAAAAAAAATTTCAAAACATCAGAACTTTGTTACATATTACATTATATATATAAAAGGCCAGATAGGTTAAATTTTTGTTTTTTCCAATGACTAAAGGGGGCTACACACTATCGCCTTGTTGTCAACAGTGTTGAGGTTGTTGCCCACAAACTACAATTTCAACCACCAACCAGCCCACAGACACTCAACACCATCTTCAACATTGCAAGTAGTTGACATGGTTGACAACCAGGTTGATAGTGTGTAGCCCTCTTTAACTGTTTTTTCCGTTCCTATTAGAAACAAATTTAAAATTGGGCTATTGTAAGTGCTTATCTGGTCATTTAAACAACAATCTGGTTTGATTTTGAACGATTTTATTATTTCTAATGATTCATAAAGATTTAATTTTAATTTTTTTTCTACTTGTTCGTTATATTTTCACCCCTGAGTCTTTATTGTATTCATTGATCTTTTTATTTAGATGGATAGCGAAGTTGGAATTTTGGGTCTTATAGGATTGCATGCTCTTATAGGATCTTTACATCTTTGATTTTCCGTTCTTCCAGTTTTTCCGGTGTATATAGCTTCAGTCATTACATTTTAGTTCGTATATATGTAATCAAAAATCTGGTATTTTGTTTTGAAAACAAAAAAAAAAAAAAAAAGGTCGATTCGCAGTAACGAAAGAATAGATTTAATGATTTATAAACATTAAAAAAAGAGATTAAACACTGAAGTGTTGTTTTAAAAAAGCACACACAGCTAAGATTTTTTTTTTATTGATTACACCTTAACCTAAACAACCCATTAACCTGCTGAGCATGCCAGTTGGTCAAAAAAATTTTGCTCGGGTATCAATTGTCGGTACCATATTCGGCCATCCTTTGCTCCATATTGTCCTCAATTTGGCGAATTAATACATAGTCGTTTAGATAAGCTGGTTTCTTCTGAGCCACTTTCACGTCTATATCTTGTGACTCCACTTCTACTTTTTCTTCTGTTTGGCTCTCCTTGTTAGATTCTTCTGCTACTAGTTTATTTTCACTTTCTTCTTCTTTAGGTCTACAAAGTTTCAGATCACTTACATAAGGGGTTCCCAACCTTTTTGCACCTGTGTACCTATTGACTTTTTGAGAAATTTTGGCATACCACCAGATCTAAATATTTTAATAAACGTATAATATTTACTTTTCTAAAAGTGTTCAAAGGCTTTTTAAATTAAATTCCTGAGAAAACTTCATATTTAATGATTAGATATTTGTCTATTTATAACATGCTTATAATAAAAGAAAAATAAAAAGATTAAAATGGTATTAATTTACATTTTTATTTATTACCCATAGGTCTAAAAACATACAAATAAAAATTAGTTCAAACTCAGAAAAAAAAAAAAATAAAATCATCATACAAAATATACTTTTATAGTCTTTAGTGCGAAACTTGTTGTTTGCCTGTGATTAAAATATCAACATTAGGAGTAATGGAACTTATCTTCACTCTTAAGTCCTCTTCAACACTTATTCTGCTTCTAAGTTTATATTTTATGAACAAGAGGTCAGAAAATCCACTCTCACACAAGTAACTCGTAATAAATGGTATCAAAAATAGCAGAGTTTGCCAGAAGATCATAGGGTACTCGGTTTTACATCCGATCCAGAAGTTAATTAAAGATTTCTCTTTAAAATAATCTTTCATGGAACTATCTTCTTTAAGATCAATAAAACTTTCTTTTAGTTCCAATTCATTTGGTGAGGTTCCCGAAAAAGGATTTCTGATCCAGTCCACTTTTGAATAATCTTCCGAGAAATACAAGAAAGTTTTTTTGAAGGCCTTCCAAGTGAACAATGATGTCTGGTATTGGAGATATTTCATTTTCTTTAAAAAATGATGGAGTGGGAAGTGCAGATCAATTCTCCTCCTTTATTTGTGAACAAAACAGGACCAACTTTCTTTTGAAGGAGTTTTTTTTTGTCACTGGCTGTGAAGGCTGTTGTGTTTGGTCCCTAAAGTCTCAAGCTCAGTGTGTTGAGTTTGTCAAAAATGTCGGCTAGATAAGCCAATCTTGACAACCATTCTTCATCAGCAAACAATTGTTTCATGTCATGATTTTTTCACTTAAAAACATAAAAACTTCTGATCTCAGTTCAAACAGGCGGTTCAAAATTTTCTCCCGAGATAATTATATTTTCTTTTGAAAAATCCAATGGGCTTACCAATCAAATCAGGCATCTTAGTATTTTGGTGTCGCATCAGTAAAGAAGGCTTCATGGTTTGGTTCGAAAGTGTTTCAAGACATACAATACATTGAGGAATAGGAATATCACTGGTTTCAGTCCCTGGCTTCACTATAAAACCGCAATCATTAGAAATACTAATATCATTAGGAAAACAAAACAACAGGTTGTTGTTTAAAGTACCAGACAAACATTTCCAACATTCCCATTTTAAATTTGTTTTCAATAAGAACGGAAAAATCCAATTAGTCACCGGGAGAATCCGATGGTGAAACCGGAAATATCTAACCTCCCTGACCTCTCCCTTGAAAATATGGATATATTTTAGATATTTGTTAGATCTCTTCAGGTAAGTACCGATATTTTTGATTTCTTATCTCACATTTTTGAAAACTTTAGTATTATACATTCCATGTAAAAAAGTGCTGATTTTTTGGAAACTTAGTGTTTTAGAACTGATCATGAATGTTCAAAATTCGAAACTAGTTTTCAAATAAAAGAATTCCAATAGGAGAGGCAATAAAGTTATAAATCCTAATTAATCATTAATTTTCATTTTTCATCAGGTGAAAAGTGAGTGCAACAGTCAAAATGGGACGTAAGAAAAACATAACATTTTGGAATGTATTCAAATATAATTCAATAGAAGATAAAAATGAGTTTATCTTGTGCCACCAATTAATATCAGGAAACTACCTTACAAATTTAAAAAACCATGTTATAAAGTCACATTCGGATGCTTTCAAGGAATTAGGCAATGACAGTAAAGATCATGAAAGTGACCTATCACCTTGTAAAAAAATAAAGAAAATATACTTGGCAATTAACGAAGAAACATTGCTAGAAAACAGCATATTTAGTTACTAAAGGGGGTTTTCCATTTAACCTCTTGGAACCTCCATTTTTTAGGAGAATCGTGAACCCAATTACAGATGGGCTAAAGTGTGAAAAAATTAATTCGCACAATGTTCTAAAAATGGTTGAGAAAAGAGCTAAGTGGATTAAACATGAAATCCGACAACTATGTTCGGGAAAAATTATCTCCCTCAAAATTGACCTTGCAACTCGTTTTCAATAATGGACAACAGTTCGATAATGGGTGTTAACATGCAAGTGATCCATGGTGAACATATCATAATTAAAACCTTAGCTATGGTAGATATCTTTCAAAGCCAAACTGCAGAAAATTTAAAATCTGAAATTGTCAAGGTATTGAATGAATATGACATTGATATCAGTCAAATTTATAATATCATTACAGATAATGGCCGTAATCTGGTAAAATGTATAAACCTACTAGGCGATATTGGAAATATTGGGGATGAAATAGAATTATCACACTACAGTTTTCAACTAGAAGAAAACATTATAAATAATATCGATAGTATCCAATTAAACAATGTAGAAAATGTACGCTGCGCTGCACCTACCCTTCAGCTTGCGGTAAATGAATTGTTTAGGAAGGACAAACAAGTTGAAGGAGTTCTAACAAAAGTTAGAAGCCTAGCCAAAGTATTACGTACTTCATCCTTTTCCCTGATAATAGAGAATTTGAAAATAACTAAACCTACAATAGACATTCCTACAAGATGGAATTCATCCCTAAATATGTTAGAGCATATAATGAAACTGAAAGAATTCTGTTTGGATAACAAGAATATTTATCCTCAGTTGAAAATGGTGATGAAGACTGGACTACAATTGGTCATGGTTATTGCTACATTTTTGCCAATAAAGGAAATTACATTAAAACTCCAAGACAGTCAGCTATTAATAGGAGAATTTTGCAAAGATTTTTTAGGTTTAAAATTGGTTATTAAAAAAATGGATGGCGCTCTTGCAAGAAAATTAGAGGCAGTTATTAATAACCGAGTGCCTGCTTTATTAAAAAATATTACAGCAATTTTCCTTCATCCCAGAATTAGTGCTGTATTGACACAAACGGAAAAATTAAAGGCTAAATGTCATTTAAAAAAACTCTTTTTAAAAATGCTAACAGTTAAAAAAGAATATTTAAAATCGCTGCACAGGAAAGAGATTACCAAAGGAGATAAAGATGGTTGTTCAATTACTTCTGTCCAAAACTCGGAGGACTCACCCTCAGAGGCAGTCGTCGCTTCTACTCCAGGTTCTTCATCAAAACAATTGGGAGCAGCTTCGGACAACCTCCTTTTTGAATACCTTCAAGAGATTACTAATGATAGTGAAAGTTCAGACGATGAGATGGATGAAGAGGTGTGTCGAGCGTACCGTGGGATAGACAAATTTAAAAGAAAGGCGATTCCCTTAGATACTAATTTATTGTTATACTGGGAAAAAATAAAATTGAAATACCCAACGTTTTACCAATTGGCTTTAATTATTCACGGTTCTCCAGCAACACAAGTATCCGTAGGAAGAGCTTTTTCTTCTTTAAAGTACATATTGAATGATTACAGATTCAATATTGGCAATGAAATTCTGGAAAATATTTTGTTAATAAGGCTAAATTAATTGTTTTTATATATACAAGTTTTAAAAACACTTATATGTTATATTGTAAGTAATATGTTACTTCTTTTTTTATATTTTATATATATATATATATATATATATATATATATATATATATATATATATATATATATATATACACGTCATTCATTATTTGTTGTTTCTTAAAAAAGAAATTTTGTATTCAATTAATTGAAATGTCTTACATAATAAATGTTTATTTGATTGTACTTATATTGTTTTACAATTATAATTCTATCCCATATTTTATTCTTTCTCTATATATGATCTTTTAATTAAATACGTAAATGTAAACAAAAACTACTGTTTCATTTAAACTTTTCGATGTAAATACTTGATACTAGCTAAACATAAAAAGTTTTAACAAACACAGCTTGAAAATAAAAGTTCTCATATAACAGTTTTTATATTACATTCATAAATAAAAGCCACAGTTTCAAAAAAAGTAATATATATATATATATATATATATATATATATATTTAAAATCTATGTATAAACAGTTTCATAAAAACCTATTACATATTCAATACACTTTATTTACTTTATTTCGCATTTAAAAGTGGTAGGCATAATGAATAGCCACCACGTGTTACATTATAATGAATAGTCTGAAGATGGGACGTAGGTCCTGAAATATGTAACAAAATATGATAAAGATGTTAAATATGATGATTGTTAAAGAGGAGTAAATGCGAAATAAAGTGAATTGAATATATTAATAAACACTCCTTGATTTAAGAATCAGTTAAAAACTATTAATAATTCTAACAGACATTTTTCTATTGTTCAAATATTACTATTCGGAAAATAAATTTTATTCAAAAGAGATTGATTATAAAAAATTCATTTGAAACAATTTTTAAAGTTATATGTATATATATATTTCAATGCCAGATCATTATTATTCAATTATTTGAGATTAGGATTCCGTTGGATTCCAATGGCACACAACATCCTTAGAATGATATAAATTCATAAAATATGATGATCATATTTCTTAGTTGTTTACTAACAATTTCAAATACCAGAAACTTATTTAATTACTGTTACAATTACAATCTTACGTAAGAACACCCGAAGGATAACACTTGATAAATCAGATTCTCATATACATACCTACTAATAATTTCGAATGGTGAAAACATAAACATGATAAGCTGATAACCGAACAAAAATTATAATTCATATAACTGGATGCCCCTCATTAGGTTGGGGTGGGGTGCTTCAAATCGCTCCTATTGAGCTCCCTTGTCTATGAAGTTTGGCTATGTAACCCCCAACCCTTTATCTTTATTATTTTATTGTAAAATTGTAATCTATTTTATTCAAGGATTGAAAATTAATTCCTATTTACAAAAGAGTAATGAAATACCTATTAAAAAAATAAAATATTCAAAAGTTATTTAATAAAAAGACAAAGTCCTAAAAAAAAAACAAAAAACATTTGCTTAAACCATTTAAGATAAAAGTTAAAAGTTAAAACAAATTTTAATGCAAGATCATTATTGTCGTACACGACTCATGCAATTGGACATTAATTAAATTTAACTTTTTAGTGGTGGAAGTAGGGGTTATCTACTTAGTTTCACTCGTCCACGTTTGATTAAATTTTATAATCATGTTTATTATATAAAATTTAGCGATTTCTATTATCGAATCAACACTGAAATATATTTATAACTAATATATAGTTACTTCTTTTGAGGGGGAAGGGAAAGAGGGAATGGTGGAATGGTGTTAAGTCGTTATAATGACAGCTGATTTTCATTAAATTTGGTAATCAGGTTTTTTAGGTATCTAATATTAGTTCTCAAATTATCCAACTTGGTTAAATAAAAATAAAATTATTGCTAAGGGAGGAGGGAGGTATAATGTAGCACTAAAGAATGATTAATCAAATTTTCATGCAATTTGATAATCATGTTTCTAATAACCTTTTAGCAATTTTAGTAGAGATAAGATTATCAAATGTTGTGAAATAACTTTCATTTTAAAATAAGAATTTCAGCTGTCTAAATACATATGAAACAAATAATTAGCTTTATTCATACATAAAAATTTGAAAGGTTATGAAAATCGGATGAGTCGTTTAGAGTGCTACTTTTACACCCTCAAACCTTCCTCCAAAGTGATATTAAATTGTTTCTACCCTTTGAAAATTGTAATTACATTAGGTTATCAGGAAACATGATTGTCAGATGAAAATCAGATCTTATTTATAAAACTGGATTTAGAATCCTTATTCAAGAAAAGAGATTCAACCAAAGAAACATTAGCATCTAATTTCAATGAAAACAGAATGACTGTTAGCTCTTGTTCAAAATGTTAGTAATGATGTAGGGAATTGATATTTACGTTTTATGTAAATCTGCTGATTTATTTTTTTACTTAATATTAAAATCAGCCGAGATGTCCTTTAAGTATTAATTTATTCAAACCCCTCCCCTAATTGTTGAATAAATTGTTAACACCTTTTAAAAATGTTATTAAGAGTGAACGAATATAATTATCAAATTTTAGTAAAATCAGCTGAGACGTCCTTAAGGTATTAATTTATTCAAACCCCTCTCCTAATTGTTATAGAAACCGTTAACACCCTTTAAAAATATTAGTAAAAGGGAAAGAAATATAATTATTAAATTTTATTAAAATCAGCCGAGATTTCCTTTAAGTATTAATTTAGTCAACCACCCCCCTCCCCAATTGCTAAAAGATCTGTAAAAACCCTTCTTTTTTTTAAATTTAGTCAGTTTCAAATCGCATGAGCCATAGAGAACATCAATGATCTTGCATTAACAGTTATTATATCTAGTAACTTTGATATAACAGTGTTAAAAATAAAAGTTTTTTTATACAATTTATGCTCATATACCTAAAACTTATTCATGAAAGGAAACTTTACCAGAGAAACATTATTATCTAATTTCAACAAAAACAGAAAACTGATCTTACGTAAATATTTACCCCAATTAGCCCCTCTTTCTTACCCCACAATTTACGTTTTATTTAAAATGTACTCCCCATAAATAATAAAAAATTAGTTGAGTTACTTTAAGAATAGTTTTTTTTTTTTTTTATACCTAAAAATCTTGATTACTAAATATATGAAAATCAGTTTTTATTTAAAAAACCCGATTTGAACCTTTCCGCCACGCCCCCCATAAAAAATAATAAATATTTCAGAGCTGTTATCAAGCTTAGAAATTGCTACTAGATTCATAAGAACTATGATTTTTAAGTTTGATAAAAATCAAATACGTCGTTCTTCAGTGCTACTATAACCTCTTCTAAATTATTCAAATTTTAAAATTTGATCAGTCCCACATTGCATGAGCTGTTGAGAACATTAATGGTCTTGCATTAAAATTTATTATATCTTTTAACTTTTATCTCAAATGGTATAAATAAAAGTTTAACGTATATATTACAGTGTTGAAAATAAAAGTTTTTTCTGGAATTAATGTTGGTAATACTTATTCAAGAAAAGAAACTTTACCAAAGAGAAATTAGTATCTAATTTCAATAAAATCAGAATAACTGTTAGCACTTGTTGGAAATGTTAGTAATCATGTAGGGAATCGATATTTACGTTTTATGTAAATCGATTGATTTATTTTTTTACTTAATATTAAAATCAGCCGAGATGTCCTTAAAGTATTAATTTAGTTAAATCTCTCCCCTAATTGTTAAAGAAACCGTTAACACCCGTTAAAAATGTTAGTAAGTATGAAAGAACTAAATTATCAAATTTTATTAAAATCAGCCGTGACGTCCTTAAAGTATAATTTAGTCACCCCCCCCCCTAATAGTTAATGAATGTTAACACCTTTTAAAAATGTTAGTAAGAATAAAAGAAATATAATTATTAAATTTAAATAAAATCAGCCGAGACGTCCTTAGAGTATTAATTTAGTTAAACCTCTCCCCCAATTGTTAATGAATTGTTAACGCCTTTTAAAAATGTTAGTAAGTGTGAAAGTAGCATAATTATCAAACTTCAGTAAAATCAGCCGAGATGTCCTTAAAGTATTAATTTAGTCTGCCCTCTCCCCTCCCTAATGGTTAATAAAACCGATTAGACTCAATATAAATGTTAGTAAGTGTGAAAGTAGCATAATTATCAAACTTCAGTAAAATCAGCCGAGATGTCCTTAAAGTATTAATTTAGTCAAACCCCCCCCCCCTAATTGTTAATGAACTGTTAACGCCTTTTAAAAATGTTAGTAAGAATGAAAGAAATATAATTATCAAACTTCAGTAAAATCAGCCGAGATGTCCTTAAAGTATTAATTTAGTCTGCCCTCTCCCCCCTCCCTAATGGTTAATAAAACCGATTAGACTCAATATAAATGTTAGTAAGTGTGAAAGTAGCATAATTATCAAACTTCAGTAAAATCAGCCGAGATGTCCTTAAAGTATTAATTTAGTCTACCCTCCCCCCTCCCTAATGGTTAAAAAAACTGATTAGACTCAATATAAATGTTAGTAAGTGTGAAAGTAGCATAATTATCAACGTTCATTAAAATCAGCCGAGACGTCCTTAAAGTATAAATTTAGTCAACCCCCCCCCCCCCCCCCCCTAATTGTTAATGAACTGTTAACGCCTTTTAAAAATGTTAGTAAGAATGAAAGAAATATAATTATCAAACTTCAGTAAAATCAGCCGAGATGTCCTTAAAGTATTAATTTAGTCTACCCTCTCCCCTCCCTAATGGTTAATAAAACCGATTAGACTCAATATAAATGTTAATAAGTGTGAAAGTAGCATAATTATCAAATTTTATTAAAATCAGCCGAGACTTCCTTAAAGTACAAATTTAGTCAACCCCCTTCCCCCCAATTGTTAAAGAACTGTCAACGCTTTTTAAAATTGTTAGTAAGTATGAAAGAAATATATTTATCAAATTTTAGTAAAATCAGCTGAGATGTCCTTAAAGTATTAATTCAGCCAACCCCCCTCCCCTAATTGTTAAAAGAAGTGATAAGACTCAATATAAATGTTAGTAAGTATGAAAGAAATATAATTATTGAATTTTATTAAAATCAGCCGATCCGTTCTGAAAGTATTAATTTAGTTAAACCTCTCCCCTAATTGTTAAAGAAACCGTTAACACCCTTTAAAAATGTTAGTAAGTATGAAAGAACTAAATTATTAAATTTGTTTAAAATCAGCCGAGACATCCTTAAAGTATTAATTTAGTCATCCCCTCCCCCTAATTGTTAAAAAAAAACTGTTAACACCCTTTAAAAATATTAGTAAGTTTGAAAGAAATGTAATTATTGAATTTTATTTAGCCGAATGAAATTGATCATAACTTTTAACTTTTATGTTAAATGATAAAAGTAAAAGTTTAACTTTTATATAAAAGTGTTAACAGGTAAAAGATTTTTTTTTAACTTTTACTAATATAGCTAGAACTTTTATTTGACTGTTATTTCAGAAATTTTATTTTAACCTGTTTTGAGTAAAAGTTTCTTAAAACAGTTATTTCATAACTCTTTTAAATAAAAAAATAACTGTTTCGGTCCCTGGTTATTTGTCTATTTATTACCAAATAAAAAAAAATTGTTTATGCAATCCTTATTTTATTGTGGTATCTATACCAAACACTGTCCTTTTTACACTGACTAATTATTTGGGACAAACAGGCCTAGCTACAGTAATCTGTAAACTTTTATTTTCTTTTGATTTGTTTGACGGTCCAACAAATTGAATGTCAGCCATGGTAATTAAAATATATTTAAAAAGCAAATAAAAAACTTTTACTATAATGTGTTGTACACTACATTGAAGATCAAAAATCCAAAAAATATTAGTTGATAATACCGCTGAGATAGTTGTGATAAATATGTCTTTTTAGAAAGTCAATAAAGGAGTTAAAGTCTATTTATTTTTAAATAGAGAAATTTTTTTTGTTTTCTTACATGCTATAAACTCAGATATGGGGAAAACCCAATAACAGTAGAAAATATTTCTTGTTCAGTACAAATTGTATTTTGTATTGTATATTTTCAATACCTGTCATTCTAATAATGGTGCACGAGAAAGAACAATCTATAACAATCTTAATTTACCAATTTGGATACCCTTTACCAAACATTACCTTAGAGACTTAAATTTTATAACATATTTGTTTATTTATTTTAGGAGGCAGTAGAAAATAAGAGAAAAGAAATGGAATTTACCCAAAATGAATTGGACACAATTAAAACTACCATTGTAAATTTGAAAGTAGAAATTGAGAATAAAGGAAAAGAGATCAGTGAATTGCAAGTAAAGCGTGATAAAGAATGTGGAGGAAAACTTCAAGAGCTTGAGAACCATTTGAAAGAAGCCGAACAGTTAGAAGCAAAATCTTCTGCAAAAGTGAAAAGTGCTAAGGAAACCTTATCGGCCGATACAAAACAAATGAAGCAACTACAAAAAAACATTGATGACGACATCAAAGCTTTGAACCTGAAAAATGAAGAACTATCGAAAGTCCAAGCCATTTTTGACAGTTTGCGTGAAGCTGATAAACAGGATGCCGAATCATTGGCTGCAGCCCAAAAGAAGTTTCAGGCTGTAAGTTCTGGTCTTTTAGAGAGTGAAGATGGTGAAAATGCAACTCTACAAGATCAACTTATGGGTAAGTCATTTATTAAGACAACTAGATTTGTTTAGGAGCTTTTTAAGTGATCTGAAAACTGTTCAAGAAGTATATACATTGCTGATTTATAAATATGCTAAGTGTTCGTTATTTTACTGCTGAAAGGAAGATTTTTTTTATTTTAAATCGTTTTGTGTGTTGAGTATTTCTTTTTTGGAGATGAACAATCTGCTTCACAATTCAATTTATGTAGTGAGTGAAAAGAGTGGTAGTACCCTTAACAAAATCTCTGTGTTTTTCGACCACAGGGTTATTTTCTGAGCATTGATTTATGGAAAAGAACTTATTATTAATCATGAAACATATTGCATGTCCTGTATGAAAGTGGCTACTCAATAAGTTTGTTTTAGTTAGAGTTAATATTTGACACATTATTTACTTGTTTAGAATCCTGAAGTTTTCCTGTTATAACAGGTGCTGATGGATATAGGTATATCAACTATTTTAGCCCAATATTTTAGGGATGTTTGCGAAAGTGACATAGTTAAAAATAAAAATCTAGCTGCAGTGGAGCATCTATTAATAGAACTGTTATTTGATTCATCAATCAATCATTTCCCTTTCATTTGATTGGTGATAGATAGCTCACCTTCAGTGATCACATTTTGAACCATATGAGGCATACATCGCATTTTTGTTCACCTTTTGTTTTAAAATTACAGCTAGTCGACAAAGAAAAAAAGATGAGTGGTTCTTTTATTAAAAGACAAAATGGAAATCATTACGTGGCTAAAAAAAGGTGAATCAGTTCAGACATAAGCTATCAAGTTCAGGGTTGGTAAATCAACTATATCGGGGATTAAAAATAATTCTGGTTCAGTAATCAGGTATGCACATAATCTTTTATGTCAGGTGGCATTTCGAGTCTTAAAACTTTTTAAAAAAGAGAAAAGTGATATTTTGGAAGCTGTTTACACATAATAATTTTTGATTATCCGAACCATTCCAGACAGCATTAGTTCGGATAATCAATACTCTGATGTACTGGTAAAGTTTCAGGCTGTCTCTTTTATTCTGATGTGTGATATGATTATATAATTGAGCCATACATGAAATTATTTCATGTGGTTTTATTATTTCAATTCTTTTTCAGTTGTTGAACAGCAACTAAATGAAGCTGAAAGAGAAATAAAGAAATGCACTATACAAATGCAACAGGACAAAAAAGAATTTGATACTAAGAGACCGTTATTGAAAAAAACAGAGATGACATTTTCCAAAGACAAGAAGGAGCTGGAAGAGAAAGAAAGAGAACTAACTTATTTAACGGTAAGTTGTATTCTGTTAATAAAATTTATATATTTTATTTACTATTTGTATATGTGTGAAGTCTAGGATATTGGATCTGTCTCTCCACTCCCACTAGACCCTATGCAGTTGAACCTTACTGTTCCGACTTCCTCTAATCCGACTCTTGGGTAATCCGATCCTCTCGCAGAATCCAAGGGACAGGGAACAATATTTTAACGGAATCCCAAATTTTACATTTTGTTTGGCAAAAGGTGTGTGTGTTTTTTATTTGATACTTCATTACCAATGATTTTACAAATGAGTTTGTTGGCTATTAAAAAAAACTCTTTACAGTGTCATTATGGCCAATGCTTCTATACATAAATAGCTGGCTAGAGCATTGATATGCAGACATATTAGTATATTAGCGTATATAATGTATGTTTTTATTTCATTCAGTTTTTAAAACGTTAATATCTAACTTTTAATGTAATTGTAATACTCTTTTAACTATTAAAAATGTGTTTAATTTAATTCTTCGGTCAATCCGACCCTTTGGCCGTTCCACCCTACCTCTTGGCCCCTATGTCGGATCAGTGAGTTTCAACTGTATCTCTCTAACTCTAGTCAGAATATCATTCCCCAGCTTCTTCTTTTTTTAATTCTAAAAGGTTGTTTTTTTCCTGTTGGTTGTAATTCTATTAACCTTCATTTTTCATCTCTCATTCTACTCATATCAAAACTAGCAGAGTAAACTTTTAAAGTTGTTTTCAAAAGAAAACATGGACTTTAGTCTTTGCAGATCCATTATGTCCAGTATTATAGTATATTCTGCTAGTGCAAACCTCAAAACTTCCATTGGGTTCATAGTCACACAGCTACTGGTATTTACTAGAAAATACTATATTTACACCAAAATGAATGAACATTTGTCTCACCAGCAATACTCTTCCCAATCTGCAGATTGGGGAATCTTTTATTTTCATCTTAAATAGGTTCTTCTTATGCCTGCAGTGAGCAGTGTATAATTCTGTCAGGATTTTAAGTTTATCACTGTCAAGTTACTAGCACCCTCCAGTACAGAAAGAGTCAGGCACCCTCCTTAAATTTGTGTATCTGGTAAACTGTAGAGACAGTGAGAAATTTGCAGTCTTGGGGCACTTGATCATTTGTGTCCTTAATTAAAAGGCTTTAGCCAAAATGGTACCACAGAGATGGCCCCTAGCTAGGGCTATCATTGGGTGGTGGCTGGGATTGCTTGCACTGCCCAGTCACAAGATGTGGTGATTGTGGTTGGATCCCTCCTTGGAGGAGGAAGCTAGTGTGTGAGTTATGCCCCAGTCATTAAGAAGACACTCAATGGTCTGGATCAAACACTTTGGTGTGAGAATCCAGGTTGAAATAGTTGTTGTTGTCAAGTTACTAGTGATGTTCATTCCTAATTTTACACTAGCTATCCAGAAACAACTTGTTAAAAAACTTAATGCATGTCTCTTGTTCCAGCAATGAATGGCTAGTTTGTCTTAAGTTTCTGTAATTCTCTCCTTTGACAGACACATAGTCTGATAAATAAGCAGTCACTTAGGTTTTCCCTATTACTATTTGGTTTTTCTTTTCCTACTGTAAACAAATTTAAAATGAGACTTTTGGAAATATTTATCTGACCCATTTAATAATTGGCAACTAATTCATAAATCCTAACTGAATTGATTGTTCGATAGCATCGTGCGTACTTCACGACAAATTAAATACTGTCAGCAAAATGAAAATGTATTGGTGATGAACCATGTTGAAATTTTGCCAGAGGAATTTTTGTATAATACCAATCAACAGTGGTTTTGAGGAGAGTTGAAAAAATGACAGATTTTTCCATTGACATATTTGGCCATGGTTATTTTAAAATAAATTACATGTTGTATTAACTTATTTATTTATTTGTTTATTTCTGTTATTATTATTAGTTTTGATATGTACCTACTGCTCAGAAGTTTTTCTCTACTCTACTCCTTTAAAATCCACCTTTCTCTTCAAAAGTTATAGAGGTTCTGTAGGTAAACAAATTAATTTTAATTGGGTATATGAAAGTTAATTTTAATTTTTTTTTTTTCCTTTCAATATTTGTTGTATTTGAAAGGTCCTTGCCACAAACTTTTAAAGCTGTTGGATTTTTTTAAAATGCCTTTTTATTTATTTATTTATTTTATTTTTTATGAAGAAAGACTTAAATTTACTGATTTTGGCTTGCTCAGGAATTTTAAGTCTACTTAAAAAACCTTATAACTGGTAGAGTATTGCTAGTTTATTATTGTTATTTATTTATTAATATATTTTTTAGGAAAGCTTGTCAAATGTTAACTATCAAGATGGACAGCTTGAATCTCTCCAAGAACAGTACAGAACTGTTTCGAATGAGTATAGGCGTTGTTCGGAAATTTTTAATAATGTTGCACATAGGTAATTTTTTTTTTTTTTTCTTTTGCCCCCAGTCATTTTGAAATCTTATCATGTTTCTAACTATTATTTAAACATCATTATTTATATTTTAGCTGTTCGAGATTGAATTTTCAATACAGAGACCCAGAACCAAACTTCAATCGCAATAAAGTGAAAGGCCTCCTTTGCAAACTGTTTACTGTTAAGGACGAGCGTTATGCGAGAGCTTTAGAACAAGCTGCTGGTGGAAGGGTAAGCATATAATTTTATAAGGCTCACTTATTATTAATTATCTGAAACATTGGACAGCAGATTGTTTATAAATAACCATTTTGAGAAGAAACAATTTTAGGAATTAGTTAAAGAAATATATTAGTCAGTATATCACACATGTACTTCTAAAGTGACACTACTCAAAAATCTGGATGTTTAAGTTCTATAGTATTCTATGAAATGTCAAAAATGTATCAAATTGACTTTAAATCCCACCTGATACATCTCACTTGCGGTTGGGACTAAAAAATAATTGAGGTACGCTTTCAATATTTCATGCGACTAGGAATTTTACATTTTTTTTAATACAAGTTTTTGAGTTGTGTCACTTTAGAATTACATGTGCGATATCATATGTTATAGAAATGAAGAATTTCTCCTATAGTTGGAAAGTCAGTGTTTATTTTGCGGGATAGTCAAGAAATAAATCATGATTGATCAAGCTGGAAATTCAGTCTAAAAATTATCATAATATTGTTATATGTGATGTCAACATAATTTTATTGCGATTAAATCAATACGTTTTTTTACTATTTAATTTGTTTATTATTTCAGTTATATAACGTCGTCGTTGAAAATGAGCAGGTCTCAGCCAAATTAATTGAAAAAGGACAGTTGATGAAAAGAACTACATTTGTGCCAATGAACAAAATACAAGGACACAGAATTGATCAGCAGACGATTCGAAGGGCACAACAAGAAGTGAGTCAGTTTGTAACTTAATCTCAAATTTTGATTGGGTTGATATTTTTTATTTAGGGTTAGGGTTAGGGTTAGGGTTTGTGTTAAGGCGTTTAACTGCAAGGTTTTTTACGCCATTTCGTTATTGTTTGTTATTCAGAGTTTTTGTCACTTTTTTTTGTTCCTGTAGTATTTGTCTATTTATTGGATGCAATGATCTATAAATATCTACATAAGATTTATTTAGCTTAAATTGTTCTTAAAAATTTTTTTTCTTTCTCTCCTTTTTTTTTTTTTTTTTTTTTTTTTTTTTAATTTTATTTGATAGCAAAATAACTATTTCCTCCTAATTAGTTATAAATATATACTTCGAGATAGCCTTCATAAAGTATAGACTTAAATTATTTACATTGTTATATATTAATTATAACTGGTACAATCGAATTTGGTGATCTGAAATAAAATTTTTTTTTGGTTAAGTTGTAGAGATATTTTTATAATGTTTTCAGTAGATTGGATTCCTTCAGGAACTTGAGTAGTCTACTTATTGTATCTTTGCAGTCATTTAGCGTTTCTTTAAGAGATCTTTTGAGGTTGTATTTCAACATAAGCTTACATAGTCTGGGCATTCTTCTATAATGTGTTTTATTGTGATGGGTGTCTGGCATCTATTGCATGTAGGTTCTGGGTCTTTTGTAATTAGATGGATATGAGTCAGCCGTGAATGGCCAATCCTTACTCTTGTAAGAGCCGTTTCTTCTCTTCGAGTTGATCTCACTGAGGTCTTCCAGATGTTTGTATTTGGTTTTATTTCTTGTAGTTTGTTATTGTTTACATTGTCCCACATACTTTGCCATGCAGCTTTGGTATCCATGTGTAACAAATTTTTAATATCAGTTTTAATGCAAATGGGAACAATGTCTTGATTACTGAGTGCGGCTTCCTTTGCAAGTTTATCAGCTGCTTCATTGTATTTGATGCCAACATGCGATGGTGTCCAGAGGAATTTAACATTTTTTTGTAATGATTTTAGCATAGCTAAGTATTCATGGATTTTTATTACTAATGAGTGTTCGCTGTATAATTCTAGTAGACTTTGTAGTGCAGAGAGTGAATCACTGCATATTATGTGTTTGTCTCCCTCTTTTGTCATTATATTGTGGAGGGCATATTTTATGGCGGCGAGTTCTGCTGTGAATATACTGCAATGAGGTGGTAGTTTATATTTGAATGCTTCTTCAGGTGTGACAACAGCCGAACCTATATTATCATTCATTTTGGAGCTGTCTGTGTAGATGAATGATGCATTTTTATTTTTATCTAATATTTCTTGAAACTTATGGTTTATTTCATACGGTGGTTTGGTTTTCTTTCTGAACTTTTGTAGTACTATGTTAATACAGGGAACTGTGTATGTCCATGGTGGAGTGGGGTATCTTGGCTTTGTATACTTTTTTTGTTCTATTTCTTCTATAGGTCTTCTGTATCTTATTGTTAGAGGGGCTGGTTTTGTTGGGTTATTGCTGTAAATGTGTTGATATTTCGGTCTAAATATGTGTTTAAATGCTAGGTTTGTTGGTTGTGTTGTTATGGCTACTATGTAGTTCATTGCTAGTTGGTGTCTCCGGGAGGTGAGTAGTGGCATATTAGATTCAGCGCATAAGCTAAGAATATTTTTTTATTTGTAGATGATAATGACTTGTTTATCGAATAGATCAAATATTATTATGTTAATTGCCTTTTCTTATTTATTTACACATTGCTATGAAACATCAAGAATAATAATGAATATATTTATATTATATATTATTTTATGTCTACCAACAATTTTTTAATTCTTAATATCTGTATCAATATCAAAAAATTAATTTTTGATTTTAGTATTTTGGTTAAAAAAAAAAAAATCTCAGTTTAGATCAGGGATCAAAGTAAGGAGATATAGTACATGTTTTTTGGATTAGGTATATACAATCAATTCCATTTTATTTGGCCATAAAGAGGAAATTTGTTTTGTCCCAATAATGTGGAGATCTTGAATCTACATGAAGTGAAAGAAAAAATACTTAAATGAGCCCATTGACTAGGTTTCCCCACACAAATAAGCGGTTAATGCAATAATTACACAGGTTTGTGGGAAAACCCAGTTAGTAGGTGCATTTATGCGTGTTCGATGTGTTTTATGGTTGGTCTTTCGAGAATTTTGACTTTGTCAGCAACACTCAAATCTCTACGAGACAGGATCATTACTCTAACAGCACAAGCTAAGAACTGACTTCAGTTTTCCCCGTCCTGAACTTATGTTTGCATTTCGTTACTAAGAAAATTAAGAGTTCTAGGTGTACTGCGTAGTTACCTAAACTCTTAAGAACTCACTGAGAGGCAGGTGTTCGTAGTTGTTTACATTCTGTTTCTAGGAAAGTTATAAGTTCCAAAAATTCTGGACCAATTAACCAATGTTTTGTACTGATTAAGCAGTGATGTTTTTCCTATATTTGATTCTGTTTTATTAGAAATGGCCCAATTAAGCTGTTGTCCCTATTATCTGATGACCCGATAAAACAATCACCAGGATTAGTATTTAAAATTATTTTTCGGTCATAGATAATATAGGTTTATGATAAGTAAAGAAGGTATTGTAGTTCTTACTGGTGAGATTGATATCACATGCAAACACCAAGTCTATACAAGAACCACTGAGTGTACTACTGGAATTATTGTTATTAATGAGTCACTCTATAATAAGATTAATAATAATAATTTATAATACTTTTTAATAATATATATTTTTTTTTTTCTATTAATGAGTTTCAATAGACCCTAGTGTGACCTTGAAGGGGGAATGTAATATTAAAAATATTAATATTAATTTTTGTTATTCATGAGTAACAATAATAATTGTAACCGGGCGGATTACACTCATGAAACCCAGTTAGTCCCCGTAAAAACATGTACCATGTTAAAAAAAACTAATTCTCATAAGAGTAAAAAAAAACATAACAAATAAACAGTAAATAGCATTTATAATCTAAATAACCAGAGTCTCCCAAGCCTAATAATTACATAATTTAGACATCTTATTTTGAATTATATTCTTCAATTAATAGTTACAAGAAGAAAATACAAAAAAAAAAAACAACGATTAAATCTGATTGGGAAATGGATATAATTTTCCCAAAATCGTGAAGGATAGGTCTTAGAACATTATTTTAACGATTGTTATTATTTTAACCTACCTCCTGCTTTCTTTTATATAATTTTTAAATTATATCAAATTATTTATTTGAAATAATTGTTCTAGGTTGGTGCAGAAAATGTCTTTTTAGCCCAAGAATTGGTTGAATATAGCAGTGAGTATGATAGTGTTATGTCATGGACGTTTGGACAAGTTTTCATTTGTACTACCATCGATGCAGCTGAAAGAATTTCGACAGTAGTTCGCCGAAAGGCGATATCGCTTGATGGTGATGTTTTTGATCCAAGTGGATTGATTTCTGGAGGTAACGATAAATCTTTAGTTTATCAGTATTATTATTATCCTTGTTAAAGTTAGTTGCAGAACCCCCATTAATAATAGCAAGTAATTGTCAGACCTATGTCTAGAATTTATTTTTATAAAAGTTAATTTATTTAGTTGATTAAGCATGTATAATAATTGTTTAGTGTTTCTGTTTTAGTTTCACTATTAGGATTATTATAAAAATAATTCCCTCATGATATATCAACCATTTTAAATAGTTCTGAATTTCTGGATGTATGCTTTTATAAATTCACAATTAATTACTTTCAAAGGTGCTGTTGAACGAAGTCAACCTGTTTTGCTGACAGTCATAGAATTTAAGAAGGCAGAAAAAAATCTTGCATTGAAGAAGAAAGAATTGGATTCACTCAGCGAACAGCTTCAGAGATTGGGTCCTATTGCCCAAAAGTAAGCCCAATGTTAATATATACTTATATTAATGTATTAATATATACTCACATATTCAAAATCATATTCATTTCTCTATTCAAGAGAATCTTTTTAAAATCTTATGTATACATTTTTTTTTACCATTATAGTTTAATTTATATTTCGATATTTTATATATTTTTTGTTATTTTCAGTTATGAACAAATGAAGGAAAAAGTAGTTATCAGAGAGCGGGAAGTAGAAATGTTGAGAACTCGGCTAGAACAGACATCTCACTTTCAGCTTCAGACAGAAATTAAAGCTCTCCAGGAAGCAATAGGTAATATATTTTTAATAACAATAAGAAATAGTTTCTAAAAATATACTCATTATTTATATTTTGTTGTATGTAAACTGTTCGTTAATATAGGATTAACTAATATTTAAGTTAGTATTTTTTCTTTTCTTTTTTTTTTAGATTCAATAGTTTCTTTAACATGTAAAACCACATGCATTTACCTAACAGAGATTTCATTTTAAACCTTCTGATAGACACAATTAATCTTTGACACAATCGGATGCATTCATCTGACAGATAAATTTTGCCATTTTTTGTGTGGGCTTGGGGGAAAACATATAAAACTGAATTTTTTTTTCTTCTACTTGTGTATTTTGGGTTTTTAGGCAAGATTTTCTTATTTCATTGCACTTTTGAATAATTAAAAAACTAGAACATTTTATCAAATTTTTTTTTTTTAATAGTAACTTCTAAAAAAAACATTCTCAATCTTCATTTTTTTTTACAATCATAATTCAAAATTAACTAACTGATGACTATGAAACTTAACATGATCATATAAATAAGTAAGAAAAGAATCGTTCATAAAATATATCATTCAGATTCATGACCTGACCAAGACACAACATCTGTGAAAGTTAAAACATTTTTCAAATACAGTCAAAATCGTTTATAACGACCTTCAATGGACCAGTAAATATAGGTCGTTATAGGTGATGGTCGTGATAAGCAATGATTTTTTCTCCCTGTTATGATTCAGTAAATAGATAAAAAGAAAACTCAAAATTGTATTTAACTCAATTTTATTCATGGTTTTGTAAGTATTACAATTTAAATTTCGTGAGCATGTACATCATTATTGATAATTTACAATGATTTATGTATTAATGTGAAAAAAGTCAGATATTTTTGATTGTTTTAAATATTTTTTATAATATTCATTGTCAATTATCTCTTCCAGTGTATTAATGGCCTTAGAAGCTTTTTCTATTAAGTCTGTTGAACTCCTGGAAAAATAAGCTCTAATTGTTGAAATACCGTTTGCCACTTGTCCCAAGGTGACATGTGTAGAGTCGTCTACTTCGAATTCAGTCTCTTCTTGGGATTCTGATTCCATTTCATTACTTTCTTGAACATTTTCGGAAGAATTTCATTAACTTGAAGAATTTCGGGCCAAACTGTTTTCAACCAACCTTCTTTGTCAGATGCAGAAGCTGCTCTTGATTCACCGCTAATTTTCCCAAAAACGATACCATGCCTTCTTGTGAATTGTTGAATCCATGACGCTTCAGGGAGGAAATCCAATTTTAACAACTTTGCAGACTCTCTAGCTTTTTCAACTAAAATTGGACCATTGATCGGAACATTTTTGCCTCATTGAGATTTGAACCACTTTAAAATTGCTTCATCCAATTCATTTGATTTAGATGACCTCAGCTTTTTGGGTTTAAAGTTGTTTTTCTCATGGTTTTAATTTTTTGACGGTTCTTCCAGATTGTAGATAAGATAGCATGGGGTAAGCCACATTCAGAACTCATTTACGCGTTTGATTCACCGCCTTCTAAGCACCAAATGATATTCGCCTTTTCTTCAACGCTTTCGTTTAGTTTTAGACATTTTTACATCCGAACACATGTAAAGTTCACAAAACACTGAGGTACATTGTGTAACACCATCCCCTCTTTAGGCTAATTCTTTCTAGGAAAAATAAATTTTATGGAGGGTTAATTTAATGAAGTTACTTGAACACATTCTTTTAAGTACTCGGAATGCCAATGTTACTTAGAAAGTAGATTTCCCGTCGCTATAATCGATACCCAACACCCAAATTTTGTTCATTTTTCTGTCGTTTTAACCAATTTGGTCGTTATAACGCTGTTGTTATATGCAATGTGCTTTTTGTGGGTATTTATAGGAAACCAATCTTCCTTTCGTCGCTATAACCGCTGTCGTAATATATGATTTCGAATGTAGCATCTTGGCATGTTCTTAACAAACTGCTCCAGTATCACATTTCAGATGATTTCCCAACATTTTGTACACCTCTTTCTCAGTCCATCATGGCATGTTCCATGTTGATGCAAGTTCCTCCTGATGTGGGAGAGATTCAGAGTGATGTAGTTGGATTTGTAGTTCTATTGGCATTCCCCTTGTTTGTCTGCCCCGTCTTGATGAGAGAAAAAAACTCTTACACAATTGTTTGCAAATCATCTAACAGATTAAAGTGTACTTCGCGGAGACCATTGTTCTACCCTAGAAAAATTCTAGGCACCCTTTGGTGATTGGTGTGGAGTCAGGAGACTACTAGGAGTCCCACTCCTCCAACAATAGATCTGCTCCATAGGTGTAAGTATTGTCACTTCATCTCACAGATTAATCACGTCTGTGGAAGGTTAATAGATCATTTTGATAATTTAATAAATTTGGGATAGTAGGCTTTCTAAATGTTATTTTTTGTGAAACAATTAGATTAGCATTCATAATAACTACATTTGTCGGCATAGAGGGAGAAGAAAAAAATTATGTTTTCATTTTAGAACTTTTTGTTGTTTTTTTAATTTAAATTTTCATTTTTAATTATTCTTCACCATTTTTTTTTTTTAAATTATTGGCTATATTGGATTAAAAACATTTAGAAAATATTAGTTTAGTAGCAGTTTTATTTGATATATAGATGTGCACCATTAATTTTTCATCACCATTTATACCATTAATTCTAAAAATATTAACTTTTCATTGTATAGTACAATTGGACTACAATAGGATTTTATAAAAAAACCCTACCGGAATTATCTTTTGTTATTCTGATATCATATTAATTTATTTTTTTCTTATTGAAATATAGAAATGATCTTTATTCTGGGACACAAATGTGCAGTAAGATATATACATTTAATATATTTCACTATACAAGGAAATAATTGATTTCAGATAAGAACCAGGCTTTGATCCAAGATTACAAGAAAGAAATTAAAGAAAAAACATCTAAGGCGTCAGAATTGAAGAATAAAATGAAAAATATTCAGGCTATTAGAGAAAAGGAATTATCCAATGCAGAATCAGAATTAAAAAGGATCAAGAAAAAAGCTGAGGACAGTAGAAATAAATGGAAACAGAGAGAACAGGTAAATTTTGAAGCTCCAGCTTTGTTTAAAATCCTATAACATAAGAATATTATTGTTTCTTCTTTAACATCATTAGCATTGCGCAAACCAGTATCTGTCTTCCTTTACCTATTCCGAACTATTTTTGATGTAACGCACTTAGAAAAAAGTATATAATCAAAGGAGATATAGTATTACACGTTATGTTACACTGTGCCCTACACCCTACTGTTAAAAACAAAAATTCATTAAAATTATATTGGTTAGAAATTGCAAGAAACTTTCTTTACTATTCAAACACCAACTAATTTAAGAGTAAAGGGAAAATATACTTACTCAGCAGAAATCATCAGTTTTTTTAATAAGAACAAAACTTCTGTAGCCAAATTTTTCAAAAAATCATAAGTTTGATTGTTCTTCCGTTTGATGTTCTATGACAGTTGTTTAAGATGGCGCCACACTAGATTGACAAACAAATTAAGAGACACCCTAGTGAAATTAATAAAGGACAGAGCTAATCATGATGTTACACTCTGCCCTTTGTTACGCCGTACCCCACATGACCATATATTTTTGTTTTTATTTTCCTTTCGATTTGAACCATTCCACTAATTGGAAAATTATTATGAGTAAACATTGTCTCATTGATTAAAAAAACAAATTAGTTTAACTACTAATCCTCCATTTTCCCTAAAAAATAGGAAACTCTTAATTCTTTACTTTCATATGTTTTATATTTTACGTAGTACCTTTGTTCTAATGGAAGAAAATGTATTTTTATATCTTCATTATAATAAAAAATTCTGAATTACATTTTTTTAATAACGATTGGAGAACAAGTTGATACTTATTGTTTTTAATATAAACTGTATTTAATCATTTATAACAGGAGTAGAAATAAGAATAAACTATGAAGCTTCTTAAAATTCAAGAATTCATTTGCAACTCAAATTTCACTGTATCGACATTGAATATTTTACTAATTACTCTATTGATTCAGGTTATTTTTATTTATTCATTTTTTTTTTTTTATTTGTTGCTATTTAATTATATAAAAATTCCTTTTTAGGAATTTGAAACACTTAATTTGGAAATACAAGAATTGGAAAAGTCAGTACAAAATGGGAAAGATCAACTCGCTAAATTTCAGGAAGCATTTGCTTCTCGTGAAGAAGAACTGAATGGATTGTTACAAGAATTGTCCAAACTTCAGGTATCGAGTTTGTTTTAAATTGGTTTGATATCTATAAAAGCTGTAGTTATGTGAATTGACAAAACAAAAAAAAAAAAAATTAATGTTTTCATTTTAATATAAATAGTGATTATTGTCTCTGCTCTATCTTCTCAGCAGTTTTATAGCAGTTTATAGCATGTCAATACAAATTTAAATTTATTATTTTTAAAAATAATTTTCTGTAAGGTTTTATTGGCTGATTACTGATCTTATTATTTATAATCAACGATTTACTTCAAATTTTAAGTATAAATATCTCCTTTACTTTGTTTTTTGGGTTATATCATCACCCCTGTAGCATTGGTTATGTAACACAATCAAAGTCAAATTTGAACTCTTATTGTTTGTTAAAAATGCTAATCCATTTTCATATATTTCTTTATAATTATTATTTTTTATTTTTTTAATAAGCCATTATACCTAACTTTTTTTCAGGAAAATGTTAAACTAAGGAAAGGTAAGGTTAAAGAGCAGAAGGATGAAATAGCACAGAAGAATGGAGAAATTCAAAATGCTATTTCTGAGAGGGACGTTTTAACAGAGCGATTGAATGGTTTTGATTTAGTTGTGATATCAGGATCTCATACAATTGACAACTTTAAGAAGGATCTTGATGAGCTAACCTCAATGGTAATTATTTACTCAAATTTGTTTTAAAATTATATATTACTAGGATCTCTGTCACAGCTTTGCCCCTTTTACAAGTAAAGAAATTATATAATTTTAACTACTAATTGAAGTTTTATTTGTTACAATGAAAATCTTATATTGCAGCATGCATTAATTAATAAGCATTATATCCTCAATGATATTTTTTTTTTCATGCATTGCAGTTATTTTTAACCCAGTTAAAATATCACTAATTAGATCGATTAAGATTGCATAAAAGCGTAATTAGAAATCCATTTTGTAATTCCAATCTATGAGATGGTAATCCAGATGGACACAGACTAGAAACAAACTATTGCGGATCAAGCAAAGGATTGACATTTTGATTTGTTACTAATTTTTATTCGGTAGAAATAATTTTATTGATTTCGTCAGGTTGGATTTTAATTTCTAACCATAAAAGTATACTACAGTGTGGCAAACCATGTTTCTGCCATTTAACATTGTTCATTTAAATGTTTATTATTGTGTTTTTCTTCTCCGTACCACTTGAACCCTGTGTTGGCCTTGGCTTGCCGAATGATGTTTCCACTAGACTCTATCAAGAGCTCTAATATTTGACTTTCATAACATGACTATCCTCATTTTATTTCAGAGTTTGCTCTCCTAGCCTTTAGGATCCCATCCCTATTTCGTGCAAGGCAGTACAAGGCAGTGCTAATTTGATGGCAGCACTAACTTGCCATGTCAAGAATCATCATGTATTGTGGTGGGATATTTATACAAAAATAAAAAACATTATATTTGAAGAATGTAAATAAAACTCATTAAAAAAACAAAAACAGGATCCTCTAAGTACATCTAATATGTATTATTTTTTAATTTTTTTAATTAATTTTGATTTTTTTTTGTTTGAACTTGTTGGCTGTTGGAATATTAAAATAAGTTGATGAAATATTTTGGCTTCCTTTAGTTTTGGATTATATGATCAAAGGAATTGTATTCTTAGTTTATCTTGTAACTTATGCCCTAATTAATTTGTTTTATAATTTTTTTTTTCTGTTGTAGATGAATGAAATGCAAAAGAAACATAAGTGGATAGAATCTGACAGGCAATACTTTGGTCAATACAATGGAAAATATGATTTTAAAAATAACGATCCACAAGCTGCTGGCGCTAAAATTCAAAAATTAAAAGAAGCAAAGGAAAAACTTGGAAAACATGCAAGTGCCAAATCCTTGGACATTCTTGGAAGCCAAGAAGAACAGGTAAGCTTAAATCAAATTTGATGATGGAAGTTATCTTTGATAAATGGGAAAATTGTTTCAGCGTAGATCTAAACTATCTTCCACGACAAATAATAATTTAATATGACATTGAACATATCTAAAATAGTTTTTAAAAATGTTTATTTTTATTTTTCATGATTTTTTTGGAGAAATATATATTGTTTGGGTGTAGATTACTACTAGAAAAAATATTTATGGGAGGCGCGATAGCTCAGTGGGTAAGGCACTTGACTACCGGCTTACAGCAGAAAATTTATATTCTGTCATCTCGGCAGTGGATCGAATTTGAGGTCGGGAGACCCTCCTGGGGCATACCCAGCCTCTTAAAAAGTGGGTACCCTTAAATGTGGAAAAACCTGGCGGTTGAGCGTGAATTCTAGCCAAAGCACCTCCTTTCACAGCCGTTGGCTCGGAAACAGTACAGCCTACCTAAGTACTAAACCCAAGACCCTTCATGGGTTGTAAGTGGGTTGTAAAAATTGTGGAAAAATAAAGAAATAATCAAGTAGGCAAGGAATGCAACTATGAGTGTGAGGTTTAGTTAATCAAGTTGGATTCCAAACATTAAAGATTTAATATCAGAAGATGCCAGAGTGTAATGTGTGAGTTGTATAACAATATGCTGAAATTATTTTAATATTATCATGGAATTATATAAATAAAATAAAATAAAAAGAATAAATGTTGATATAAACTTAATGAAAATACTACTTAATGAAGGAAGATAAAGAAGTAAGTGAAGGGGTGATAACTTCATTTAAGTTAAAATTTGTTTTTTGGTAAAAGACAAATAAATAAAAGATTTAGCACAACTTCAAGGTTTTGATGTCAGCACAACCAACGTCTGACCACTTACCTTCCTCTCATCTATTTCTTGATCTATCCCTCAAAATTTTAGCCAATGGCTCAAAACATTACCTTTTTTGAAATTCGGTCATTATTAAATCCAACGACCTTACAAGCCCATTGTAGCCGTCATGTTATTACCTCAACTACTGAATAAAGCTCTGACACTGCCGATTTGAGCTTTCTAAATTTTCAGTATCTTCTTCTTTTTTTGGTTCAAATATTCCATGCCTAGATATTTAAATTTTTCCACTTATTCAAATTTAATCCTCAAAATATTTATACCACTATAATTATCATCTTTTCTACTACTAACCATATGTTCGGTTTTATTGAATTACTAGACCAATTTCTTAACCAGGTCTTATAGGCATCAGTGTGACCAAGCACTGGCATTTCATCACCCATTTCCAGTCCTTTTCCATGCATTATCCATGATGTATTGTTTTGGAAAGTTAAATAATACCGGGGAAAGAGAATCTCTCTGTTTTAAACCAGAACGTACCTCAAACTTTTCGGAATTAAAAGTACTGAATGGGGCTCAACTAAACGTTTTTTAAATGCACATCTTTACTAGAGGTAAAAGATAGATATGAATATTTATATAATTTCTTTTTGCATTTAAGAACATTAATTTTTTCTCAATAAAATTGATTGCCTCAAAAAATTGACTATTCTTTTTTTTTTTTTTTTTTTTTTTTTTTTTAATAAATTAATTTTTATGCTACAGTTTCAAGAAGTAATGGACAAGAAGACCATAATCGAAGAAGATCGATCCAAAATATTGTCAGTAATAGAGGAATTGGACGTTAAGAAAGAAGAGGTCATACGAAGAGCTTGGGACAAAGTAAACCATGACTTTCATTCCATTCTCAGCTCTTTACTTCCGAGCGCTCAGGCCAGGTTGAAACCAGTTGATGGCAAAGATTTCATGCAAGGTCTTGAGGTAATATTTCTCTATCCATTTATACTCATAGTAAATAATATAAATTAAAATTATTCATATTTTAAATAGTGATGACTTAAAAAGACTATTTACTTTTTACATAAATGTTTTATACCTTAATTAATTTAATTAACATGGTTAACCCTTTAACAGGCAGGCTGGGAATTTTTGAATACATTTCTTTTTTTTTTGTTTTCCTTTAAATGGCTATAGCCACGCTAACTCCCACCCATGTATCATGAAATTCAAGGTTGAATAAAGGATATTAGATGATAATGCGTCGGATATTACGTCATTTATTGAGCAAAAGGCATTAAATATGTGTATCCTCCAGGATACATTGCCTGTTAAAGGGTTAATTGATTGTTGAACTTATAATAGCTTTACATATCTCTCAACTTCTATTTAGTTGATTCTCATCTCGATAGTTTTTTAATATTCCTCTGCTTTGCGAGTTCCCTTGGAAAAAATGTGATGGTTTGTAAAAATACTGTTCCCTCCATAATCTGCTAGTCAGTTTAGAATCATGTTTATTTCATATTTTGTCCTGTTGTTAATATTGGTTTTCCTCTTATTATTTTTTGCTGACATTTGAGAAAAAATAAAGTGGTTATAAAAAAGCACTATGTTGATGTTGGGTAATTAATATATTGGGTAATTAATATATATTGGTTAATTAAAATTAACTGTAAATTGTTGGCTTACCTGAACTATAAAGATTCCTTGTCAAATGGTTTTCACAGCGCCAACTATCAAATCACAATTTGATAGATTGATAATGAAAAAGTCATTCTTATATTTATAGAGTTTGGAATTTTAATTTTTTTCAAGAATGATTAAATATATATTTTAATCACTTGAGGTACGCATGATGATATAGAAGGATCAATCCTAATTATATATTTTAATGTTGTTTTTTTTATTTTTCATTAAATGTTTATATTTTGTAAATATGTATATATTGTGAATGGCATTTTATTAAACATTGATAGTCCCTGTAGCTTGATTTTTTCCCTCATTTTTAACATTAATAATCCCGCTTTTTTGAAAATATCAACAATTTATTATAAACCCTTAGTCCTTTAGCATTCCGAATTACCACAAGTTACGGCACTGTAAATTTTTGAAAATAAAGATTAAATCTTATGAAAATTTTCTTTTTCTTATAGATATACCTACAAATATAATTACAGTGGAGTCTCAATTATACGAAACTCCATTTAATCCTGTTTAAATGTCCATTTTATCAATTATTTATTCACTTGTGCGATATTCAGTTATACGCAACATCCACTTATACGGAAGTTAATTTGTTCCCCTGGTGTAAATACTATTCAGTTATAAGAAGAGACAACAGTTTTTCCACGAAATGTTTACAGACTTACCGGTCGATCCTTGTTTTTGATTGACACTATGTACATACTCATAACATTTCATTCATCAAGTGCACTTTAACAAGCTATGCCGTTTACGACAGTATCTTGGAATGCTGTTCAGCCTATTACAAAGTGCTTTCATAAAGCCGAATTATATCTGGAAGGATATGTCGACGAATCAAGTGAAGCGAGAGATGATATAGGCACCATTGAGGAACCTCCTGATTGGTCCAACGTTCATCCAGGCGTAACTTTAGAAAATTTTGTTGAATTTAAAAACAACATGGCAGTCCGTGTATTCCGAAGTGATGAGGAGAATGTTGCTGAAGTCTCAAAAACCGAATAAGGTCTTAACGATTCCAATTCCCAAAGTTCTGACGACGGACCACCACCAATATTTACCCAAACAGTCGCTACATTTGAGGTTGTAAAACGTTCATAATTGAATGTAAACGCTGTTGTATAACGTAGCTTGCAGACAAATTAAGCAATCTAAAATTACGGAATTTTTAAGAAAAAATGAATATGTACTTATATTTTTCAAAAAATGAGGTATGTGATGATTATTTCAATTCCTATCTTGCTTTTGTTTAAGTTTATTTTAATTATTTTTTATTTAAGTATACATATACATACATGCATAATACATGTAATATGAAACTTGAAAATATAATGATGTACAATGTTATCTAACAGCAAAATATGTATAAACAATCAAATTGTGACTTTTTTTAATGAAGAATTTCTTTTATTTTAAAATAGTCACGAAACCTAGTACTATTCAGTTATAAGAAGTATTTACTTATACGAAACATTTTCCGTTCCCCCTCACATTCGTATAAGTGAGACTCCACTGTTATCACATTCTACATTCAATAGCTTACTCTAGCTGCTCTTTGTCCTCAAAATAGGTTTTAAGGTTCAAATTGAATTAGCTTACTCAATATAAAAAAGAAAAAAAAAATTGTTTTTTCTGTTATATTTCCATTCTGGTCGAACCCTGGCTTATTAATAATCTTTTTACTGTAAATTTTGTGTTATTTTATCTTTATTTCTGATTTTTGTAATTGTTTTCATTATTTCCATAGCTGTCGTGAAGAATTTGATTTTGAAGTCAAAATTGTACATTATTCAGTAGGCTAAGTTTTTGATCATTTTCTAAATTTTAGTAATTACTCTAAACAGACTCTTTAATGGCTTATTAAGAATTACAATAACCAATTTTTAGCAACGTTAATAACTGCTAAAATCAAGCTTTGAAAGCGCAGATAACTTATTTTCTAGGTTATTGGACTTAATAGACTTCTTCACCTCCGATTTATAATCTAGAAATGAAAGTATTTACATTTTTCTTGTTGTAACAGGTAAAGGTTGGCTTCGGCGGTATTTGGAAAGAGAGTTTAGATGAACTTAGTGGCGGACAAAGGTCTCTTGTAGCACTTTCGCTTATTTTGGCTATGCTGTTATTCAAACCCGCACCACTGTATATTCTTGACGAGGTAGATGCTGCTCTCGATCCGTCTCATACTCAAAACATTGGACAAATGTTGAAAGCTCACTTCAAACAATCACAGGTATGTATGCTGGCTGTAGTGTGTCTTCTCTAATGTTAGTTTTATTTTAAATAGTACTGAAAATTTGATACCAATCCTTTATAGGAAACTCCATTCCCACTAATCCATTAGTCTCCCAACTCGATTCCTTATATGCCACTGAGGTGTTTGAAAAGAAGATTTTCGAGAGACCTTCAAATTTAGAACTTTTATTAAAGTACTGCTAATAGTAGTTCTTCACAAGTTATTTGCATGTCATTTTAATAATTTTTCTCAAATTTACTTGTTGAATGTAATGTATAAAGTTGTAAATATCAATGAATAGTTGAAAAAAAAAATAGTACTGAAACTTGTAAAACCTTTGGTATTCATTTTATATAAAATTATTTGAATTAGTTCACCATGTGTGTTTATGTGTAATTTAATAATTTATATCTTATTATTTCATAATTTTTTAATGTAATAATTTTTTTTTCCAGTTTATTGTTGTCTCTTTAAAGGACGGTATGTTCAACAATGCCAATGTCATTTTCCGTACTAGCTTTGTGGATGGAGTGTCCTGTGTCACGAGAACAACTAATTCAGGGAAACGATAGTTTTACCTGCGAAGAAATATTCTTATTTTATGTATATTGTTTTTAAGCTTATAAAGTTTTTGTAATTTATGAAATTGCTTGTCTACTGTACGTTTTTATTATTTATCCATTTGACTTTGTTAAATGTAAAAAATTTTAACTGCTCTTTTAATTGTGCAATTGACAGTACCTGACACGAAGTGTCGACACATGTAAATTTGTATATATTGTAGCTATATAGTGTTAAGTAAATAATTAATCAAGATTTTTTATATTGTCTACTTAATAAAATATTTCTTTTTGATTGATTTCTTTATTAATTAATAACATATTTCACACTAGAATGAAACACGCCAACTTTATGATTAGTAGTTTATTTAGACTTTTTTCATCACTGCAAATATCCCTCAAATATTGGGCTAAAATAATCTTAACGTATAATTATTTATAATTGAGGCGCCTAATTGCAAAACGTAGCAAATCCACCGAAAATCGAAATTGAGTTTTATATACTGTTCGATCCAGCTCCTCGCCAAGCAGAAGACTGACTAGGTTTTAGGTTTAAAAACAAAGGAAAAGCTGTTCGAATTTACAATTAAAAATCACGTACTGTTGCAAAAGGGAGTAAAACCATGTCTATCACAGTACCAAAAGGGAGTATCTCACAATATGGCTCCCATACTATGCATATTATTTGTCAGATTTAGGAGGCATAAACGAGGTGGAAGAAACACAATTAGCTGTTTAGAAAAGTTTCATGTTATTGTGATCGTAATTACTATTGGCTAGTCCAATTTTTTAAATTATATTTCATTTTTTTGTTTGTTAAACTAAACTAATAAATGTTTTTAAACATTATAAAAAAAAGTTTTTAGATAGATATTTGTTTTGAATTTTAAAGTTACTAAAAAACAGTCAATAATATTTTGATACTACTACGTTGTTCAATACTTAATTGTTTTTATTTTGTTCCTCAATATTCTGAAAAATAATCGCATTTATGTATACAAATATTTTTTAATGATAAATTGTTTTTAACCATTTTCAAAGAAGTTTTACTAAAGTATGTCTAGATGTAAGATGAGGAAGAATAATAAACCAATAATAATAATTTTTTTTCGGAAAATGTGTATTGTGATTACATAGACTAGTCCATTTATTTACATATATCGTTTATTACTTTACTATCCATTTTTATTGTTCACTAAACTAATAAGTAACGTTTTTGAACGTAAAATCATTTTTTAATCCATTCTATAAATCAACTCAGGACATGTATTTATTTCATTATCGAAAAGGAGTAAGTCTCAAACTGTTGCAAAACGGAGTAAATCCCCAAAACTTGCAAAATGGAGTAAGTACAGAAGAAAAACTAATTTTAAAAACTGGTTAACAAGGGCTCTTATTACGCTTATCCAACTAAAACCATTTTCTGCTAATTAAACAAGAAAAATTACATTCATATCAATTGGGCATCATATTGCTATGGTTTTTGGCTTCTTGTGAAAAATTTTGTTTTGCTATGATTTGCAATTGGACGCCTCAATTATCTTTTCAGGGTCGTCTTTTATTTTGGATGCCATTTTCTTCTTTTTTTTTGGTATATGGACCTGACTTGTTTGTTTTCTAAAAAAAACATTACTATGTATGTTATATAAAACATTATTATGGGGAAGTTTTGAATTTACTCCTGAGTTTGTTGATATTAATATATCTAAATCCCTTTTGATTTATAAAGTTGTCAGTGCAGAGAGCTTAATGGATCATGTGACCCTAATAGTAAATATCTACCTTCCAGTTCAGTTCATCTCTTTTTTTTCTCCAATATAAAGCTCTATATAATGAAAATTATCCTTTTAATCATCATAAAACATATTAAATGTATATATTAATATATTTAGAAGGGAAACATTAATGGTGGAATAATTGAGAGCTATCAACAGTAAATTATATAAAGTTTTCAAGATTTTACAAGATATGTTTTAATTATTAATGAGGGAAGAAATTTTTAAGATAATTTTCTATGGGTTATATCATGAAAGAGATGGTGTAAAATCAATGAGAGGGCATGGCTAAGTTCAGTAGTAATGCTTGGAAAAAAATGTTTACCCTAGCAATCTTGTTAAACCCGATTCCAAGTTCGAATCCATCTGGAATAGGGTGGATTAATTCTGAGTAATTAATTCCTTGCTTTCATCCTTCACCAGTATTGCTGAGATTAGGAGAAAAAAAAAATTGAATTATTATAATTTTATTTACATTATATTATTATTATTTTATTTATTTACACATACTTGAATGTATGTGAATATTTTTTAGAAAAAAGATGCAGAATATTGAAATATCACTTTATTTAAATTAAAAAATTATAAACCTTTCTTAGTTAGTGCACACCTACACTTCTGAGGGGATAATTTCTTATTGTTGGAGCAAACTTCTTTATGTCAGGACTTCACTGATATCTGTCAATTGGGAGGTAGGGCCTATTCTAGCAATGTTTTAAGGGTCCCTATAACCCCTGAAAAGAAGTCTGATCTATCACCTTGATCATTTTTTTTTTTTATCTACATCTTTATGAAATTGAAATTACAACAATTTATTTATAAAAATACCAAACAAAAACGGTAAGTTTGTTAGTGAGGAGAATGATTCCCAGCATAACTTTACCAATGTATTGATTTACTTTAAGATTCAAGGAAAGTAGATCTTTCTTCTTTCAACTCTTCCTTTTTTAATCCATTTGTGATGAATCCATGCTCATCCCCTAACATGACTTGTCACCATGTTGAATTATGTTAAAAAGGTACCAAGGAGCTTGTGTGGTTAGTTTAGTTTTAAATCGACTAAGATTAAAAAACTAAAAAGTATCTCCCCTTTGGACCATTGATAAATCTGAGAAGCATAAGTTCTAACAGATGAGTGCAAGTATTAAGTTTCTGTTTATGTTTTGAATTGTATCGTCATCCGAGTAGCCAGCACATCAATTATGTATTAGTATTTTTAAACATCATTCTTTTACATGAACAGGATAACCTTACATGGTAACAGTACTCAGCCCTACTCGAAGTCCTTAGATTTTTTACGTAAGTTACTTTTAGTCAATGGCAGTTTCTTTGTCACTGAAATCATTTTTATTTTGATAGTAATATTGTACAATGATCGTTAGTTCAAGGAAAAGATACATGTTTACAAAATTTATAACCGTGTACGTATTAAGAAAACGAATTTAAAAATCTTACCAGTAGCAATAGATGATATCAAAATTTAGATAATTGATTATATTTAGTAAATTTGTTCGTATAAATAAATAGTACATTTTCGTTTCTTTAATTTGCCTCAAGAAATTTTAATTTATTGATATCTGAGATTAATTAATCTTCCTTAGATTATTTTTGGGTACCTTTATGAGTTCGTATTGTATCACTGCATAGTGGAAAATTCCAGTACTTTATAAAATCTTCCAGATTTAATTAACTTTACAAAAAGAGAATCTTTGTAATTCTTTATTTCTACGAACGATTTCTCATGTTAAGATATGAGGAAGTTAATTTGATGAATGTTACTGATAATCTTAGCTCATTTAATCACATATTTTAGTAAAATAAAAAAATATTATTTATTAAAATATAAAGACATTAAGTCTACTTTAGTACTTTCACTTCATTTTATTTGTATGATTCGTACTCGTATCGATAACATGGCAGACCTCTTTGGGTATGGTGCTATTTAGATTTTTTTCGGAGTTTTTATGTTTTATTAAGTAACTACAAAAAATCTGTATTTTTATTTAATATTTAATATTGAAGCATAAAGGTAATATAGTAATTACCACAATTAAGAATATTTCTTAATAAGGGCATAAGTAACGTATGTAGCATTAATTTTGTCAGAAAAAAGAAAAATGATTTATTATACTATAAAACAATAAAAAATTATTATATTTATAAAATGTTTCCATTCAATTATTCTTCATTAAATTTACATAGGGTTTTAAAGTTTTTAAAATACACTAGGCAACTTCCGTTTTCATCGTTTGGGTTTCATATTTGAAAATTGAATTAACTTTCGAAATTGTTTTCAAGCATTAGTTTTAATCTCTAAAATCGTCCTATTTTGTATTTTTCACTGAAAACATACCATAACAAATCATTTGAACACCGATCTTGTGACATTTATTCAATGAATTTTAGTGTTAAAGTGGTAGAGTATTTCAGGAAAGATTCATATATTAGTTTGGTCATGTTGAAATATGGTTACAGAAATGCTTATGTTTTCCTCTGGCCTCTTTGGAATGAGCGCAATTACCTTTCATTTTCCCTTATTCAATTTGGTATAAATTAATTTTTATGTTAGTTATTATAAAGTCCTCATTATTTTTTACTAACTCTTGTCATATATCTCTTTCCAATCAATTAGGGAAATTAGTATTTTACATTTACTTTTTAATATTTTTAATAGTTAAATCAATTTTAAAGTAAAAGTATTATGCATTCTGATTTTTGTGTTTTGGAAAAGTAAATTTATTCATTTGAATGTATTGGCTATTAATGTGAGCAGTTTACTGTTATTGCATAAGTGAGTAAGAGATAATATGTTATCTTTAGATTTCATGTTTTTGTTTTCTACATTCTCAGATCCAGAAAAATGTCAGTTGCTGTGAAACAGTTAAAATCTGATTTGCGGAAAAGAATAAAACAGTGCTTAGTGAATATGGACCCTGCTTCTATCCTTGAACAGTCTCAGTCCGTTAATAAACAGGTAGTTTAATATTTTTTCAATCTTGATTTTATAATCTACATTAATGTGGATAATAATTTTCATAATTACGATTAATTTATAGTTATCATTTTTCACATAATTGTCAAATATTGCTTCTTGACATCCTGTTAGTTTTCAAATAACAATGATTACCGTTAATTAAAACAATGAAATATTCTTCTAAATCAATGTTATTTACAGATTTTTTCATGTGAAAAATTTAAAAAGAGCTCTAGGATTGGCATTTACCTAAGCTTACCCGAGGAAGTACCAACATATAACATTGTTAAGTGGATTTTAAATGAAGGAAAGGAATGTTTCATACCAAGGTAAAATCTTAATTCTCTGTATGTTTTGTCAATTCAGTATATCTTAGTATACTGATTTATTGTAAGCCAATTGGAGACGACATGATTAGTTATTCAAATCGATATAGCTTAACGCTGTAAAGTGATCGCTGTAAAAGAGCTCAAAAACCAGTGAGGAATGCTATATTTACATTATAGTTTTTAAGGCATAATTTAAAATTTTAAAGTTAATGAATAGTATAGGTGACAGTTAAAGACTCTACTTAATATCCCTTAAAGTTTCAACTTTAGTTATTTTTATAAAATACAATTTTTTTTTTTCTTTTTTTTTTGGTCTGATGTAAAACCTTGAAACTAGAATTTTATGTGAAAATACAAAAACATACCTGTGGTGTTTTATTTATTTAACTTATCCTTAGCCATTCTACATGAGGGGTTACAAAGGTATGGTGTTATATAGAGCTTGAAATTGATAATAAAATTTACTTATATTCAACTAAATTATTTAAAAATATTTAAATATGTGGTGTGACATGTGTATCCTGGTGAAGTTTGAAAATCGACTGTTAAGTGGTTAGCACCATTCCGCAATAGTGTTCACAATGGTAAAACTACTGAACCCATGTTTACCAAATTTTAAGTACATCATTTTCATAGTTATAGAAAGGTTTAGCATATAATATTAATATGAATATAAATCAAGTATGGATTAAGGTAAAATCCAGGAGAATCTCAAGAATTATGGGTGTTGCAATACTTTTGACCGGGAGTTTTTATATGTATCCTAATATAATTATAACGTAACATAATATCTTAATCTTTCTGGAGAGCCTTTAAATCTGTCTCAAATGTTATTCTTTTAATATAGGTATAACAAGCAGGAAATGAAATTAGTAAAACTTAATTCTCTCCAGGATTTAGAAACTCTTCCTGAAACCAGTTGGAAAATTAAACAGCCATTGGAAACAGAAGAACGGGAGGATGCTTGTATGGGAGGTTAGAACTGAAATTTGTACATATTTTATTTAAAGAATGTTGGATTTTTTTTCCTAGGATATAAATAGTTTACCTTTACAGTTTGCCCATAATGAATCATTGCTTGTTGTTTATTCAGGAACAACCAATTTTTTTTTTTTTAGTTTTTTTTATAGCTCAATGTGATTTTAATATATTACCACAGAAGGAATCGGTTATTGATGAGAGTCTTATTTAATATTTAAATTAATTTGAACATCGTTTTAGAAGAATGAATTTTATAGATAATTATATGCTTTTTCTCCTGTTATTTTTAACCTTGCCATAAATATTTTAGAGAATATTATAAGGGCTAATTATAACAATAAACTAACAATGGGACCTTCCAGACTGCCATTCGTCGATTCTATAAAAAAAACAAAACAATAAATTGATATATATATTCAGGCATTTCATTCAATGGGGCATAGGACCTGAGAAAAAAAATTAAACAAAAGTGAAATTCTGTTACTTATTTTAGATCTCAAAATTAAAAAATTATGTATACATGGTTCCTTCTCCAAAATATTCCAGGAAAACTAAAAATAGCAGCTTTTTAATTTACTTTCATGTTATTCTTAGGTGACAAGGTGATCCAGAATAAAGATTACTTTTCTTTTTTTCTTTTAAGTTTATCCAATTTTAGAGTTTCTTCCTATCACTTTAGTTCTAAAACACATAGAACTAACACCGACCCTTTACCAACCAATGAAATATGGTTTGATTCATTTAAGGGGTCAAAGAATAGATTCTGTTCTATTCAGAATCAAAAGATTATTTGAATTAAAATTGGTAACAGACAGTTCTCTTGTCCTTAGTGCATTTTTCAGGATAAAAATATATTCTTCATCACTTCATAAATACAAATCTTATATCTTAATATCTAAAGATTTTTCATTCTATTATAATTTTTTAAAAGTATTTTATGCATTTTGTTTCCAAGGAACCTGGTTCACTTTTTTTTCCCTGCTGAGAGCTATAGTAAGTGAATGCTTATGAATGGCTTGCTACTTCCATTGTCTTGATCTTTCTTTATTCTTGTAACTGCAAATTTCCTGAAAAAATGTCTCCATCTCAGTAATTTTATTTCCTCTTTCTTTCAAGCTATTAGTTTATTAGTTTAGCTTCTGAAATAAATGTGTATAGAGTTTTGTTGTAGTTACAAGTTATTATTTGTTAATGGTTTTCATTATTTAATTATATCAAGAATAATTGGATTTCATGGTCTATTTCTACAAATTTTCTGGAGGAGCAATTTTTCTTGTAAGTGCATGCTATGTTGTGTCATGCATGTTATTTCATGTACTGAGGATAATGTTATTGCATTTCAAAGAAACTGTGTTTCTTTCAGATGGACTTGATTACATTATAGTTCCGGGTCTTGCTTTTACTGAAGGAGGAGACAGGCTAGGCAGAGGCAAGGGTTATTATGATAAGTATTTGCAGGAATTAAAGCTTTTCCATTTCGAGAGGAATTTAGAACCAACATATACTGTTGGTCTTGCATTTACTGAGCAGATCGTTGATGAAATCCCAACTTCAAAACATGATTTTAAACTTGATAGAGTGTTTTATCCAAAATGAAATGTATATATTTTGTATTTGTTATAATATCAGAGTTACCAAAATAGTTTGTTTATAGTAATTTTTATACTTAAATCAAATTTTTTTCTAGGCTTACTTATAACTCTAATTAAAGCAAAAACTATTGTAATGTCTTTTGATTAGATTTGTTTTTAGATCATCACCTTTCCTATGAATTCCTTGCAGCTGTTGAGAATTTAGTATTATATTCAGTGTCTGCAATTAAATCTTTTATTTCAGAAACCACCCAAGGGACAAAATATCAAAACATGCTTATATTGTGGTACTGTACAATTTAAAGATAAATACATCTTTTAGTGCAGAAATAACTTATGTTCCATATCTGCAATGCTTTGGCAGCCTTGAAAATAATCCGTTTAATTCAGAAAGAACCCAAGCGCAGTTTTTTTTAGTTTTCCAAAAGTTGAAAAAAGTCCACTTTGGTGGTTTCTGAAATAAACGATTGAATTCAGGTATTTATAGAAGCAACTGCAGGAAATTTTATGCTTCCTCTTTGAATTTCTATCAGTTTACGATCTTTCTTCATATCATTTCTTGATTTACATCTTTTTTATTTTTTTTTAAATAAGAAGAAAAAATTTGTTTATTTAGTTTCATATTTTTTTTGGGTGTTCGTGCTAAGGAGGGAGTGGGTATAGTGATGTCTTCTGCAGCATATAGCAGAGTGGAAGAATGGGAGCCAGTCTCCTCCAGGATTATATTTGTGGACCTCCAAGTAACTATTGGCAAGCTAACAATCATTCAAGTATATGCTCCTACAGAAGATGCAGGGATAATGGATAAAGAAGCATTCTACTCAGACCTACAACGAGCGATTGATAGAAGCAGGGACAAAGGAAGGCTAGTAGTTCTCTGTGGAGATTTTAATGCGAGAACTGGACGAGACTACAGAACATCATTTGGTGTGATGGGGGGCCTCATGGAGGTGAAATCGTTAAGAATGAAAATGGCCAACGACTGATTGATTTCTGCGTCGACAATGATCTCTTGGTAGGCAATTCCTTCTACCCACATAAGAGGGCACATAAAATTACTTTCTCAAGCGCAGTTGGAAATAGTGTCATCGACTATTTTATTTATGATAGAGAGATACGACAATATTTCAGAGATGTGAAAGTAATAAGAGGAGCAGAAATAGGCATAGACCATCTGTTGTTAGTTGCAGATACCAAGATCTTAAGGACCCGCAAGCCAATAGCTAAAGCTTACGAAGTAATAAAAGTTCGAGCTTTGGATGATCTAGAGAAGAGAAAACTATATTCTGCCAAATTGGAAGAAAGCCTCAGAGTTTTGGATTGGACGGAGATGCAGAGAAACAATGGAGCGCTCTCAAAACTACCATCCGGAGAACTGCCCAGGAGATATGTGGCCTACAAAAATTCACCTGTAAAGGCAAACGCAGCAAATGGTGGAACGATAATGTGAAGTTGGTTATAAACCAGAAGAAGCAGGCATGGAAGTCCTACCAGAGACATAAGACACCTGAAAACTTTGCTGAATATAAAAGAGCAAGAAATGAAGCCAAAGCAGTAGTTAAGGTACAAAAAAGGATAACATGGGAAGAATTTGGGAAGAGCCTAGATGACAATCACAGGGAAAATATCAAAAAGTTTTGGCGCACTGTGAAATTCTTGAAAGGCAAAAGAGCAAAGCCAGTGAGAAATGTTAAAGATAACAATGGGGTATTGCTGACTGAAACACATAGTATATTAGATAGATGGCGTAGACACTACTTAGATCTCTTTGCTAATGAAGAAGATGCTAGAGAACAAAGGGAACAGACGATCTACGAAGTCAGCGAAGAAACCATTAATGAAGAAGAAGTAGAACTGGCTATTGAACAGATGAAGACAGGCAAGGCAGCAGGTAGAGATAATATTGCCCCCGAGTTCCTGAAATATGGTGGACAAGAACTCATTAAAGCGTTGCAAGGGCTGTTTCAGACTGTATGGGATACCAAGAGAATCCCGAAAGATTGGGAATACAGTGTGATTCCTAAAATCCCTATCCACAAAAAAGGAAGCCAAATAAAATGTGCCAATTATAGACCAATTAGCCTCTTGTCTGTGGCATACAAAATGTACACACACATTCTGGAGAAAAGGCTAAGTAGGTAGTTTTTTAAATATTTTACTTTGACTTTCAACTTTAGTTATTTATTCAGTACATTTTATCAATTTTTTTTTTAAAATTTATTTAATTGAAATTTACAACTGTATATACAAATATATTATACATCAAGTAAATACGATGATAATGATGAAAATGACATGTCACTTGTTTTTAAAGCAACTACCCATTGGTAGCACTTATAAAGGTTCTATATAATGAATTATATTAGAAGGTCTCGAGGCCATCTTCTTTTCAGACGTCTCGGAAGGTTATCTGGAATGGAATGAGAAGCAAGTTGTGATACTAATGGGTTTGAATGATTGTGGAGTTTGCTATGAAAGGATAGATATCTGGTTTGAGCTAAGTCAGAAACGTAAGGTATATTAAGATCTTTGTGAATAAGTTTGTTTGTGACGAAGTAAGGGGCATTTATGATTTTTCTAAGGATTTTGGATTGTAAGGATTGGATAAGAGATGAATTGGATGGTTTAGTGGAGCCCCAAAGCTTAACTCCGTATGTCCAGATAGGTCTAATCACAGTCATGTATATTAATCTTTTGTAATTAATTGGGAGCTTGGAACGTTTGTCAAGTAAATGTTGAAGTAGTCGAAAACGACGGGCAGTTTCTTGTCGTTATCAAATGTCAAATTATAAAATTAATATTTTTATAAAGTAGTATAATATACCAGGATAAGAGTACATACCTTCTGAAAAAATTAAGTTAATCACAGATTTCGAAATATACAGTAGACTCGACTCCCCTTCAACCAGTGTTGCTGCAAAGGACATCGTTTTGGATAAGGAAAAATTCCAGATAATGGAAATAATAAATTTTAATTAGAAAAACATATCAATAATAAAAAAAAAATTGTTTTTAGGTTAGAAGGTTTTCTGTGAAAAATATGATGGGTACAGTATGTATCCAGTGAGATCGAATCGCAGATCACCATTGCATCTCAGTTTTCTTTTTTAGAAAGCATTTTTAGTGAATTTGTTTTTATATTCAATTATAAATTATTAGTGATATTATTAAGTAAATATGTAGATTAGAATTTAAAAAAAAAAAAAAAAAAATTATTCTGGGACAAAGTCCCTTAAGAATAAGAGTTACATGACAGAGCATACATTGTATCTGGCCTAGGTATTATAAATTGAATAATAAAATAAGATAATTAAAAGTAAATACAAGTTTAAAATAAAATAGGTAATAAAATGAAAAAAAAAAAATCTATACATATATATAAACACATACACACTATATAGATACATAAACTATATATACTATCGGTAAAGGAGAAAATATTATATAAAAAGTTTATAGAACGTTAGATTTCTGATGTAACACCTAGTAAAGCATGGAGATAAATAATATTTGTTAAAAGAGATCTGAAAAAAAAGATAATAAAAATTATTTGAATAAAAGAGAAAACATTATCATAAGAAGATTGTTGAAACAGGCTAAAGTTTTATATCTGATATGCTTGAGTGAAATTCATTAAAGCATGCATGTAATTAGATAGTATCTGACTGGAGAGTGATAGGTTATGGAAGAGGAGTGTTTTAAAAGTTCTGAGGGAAGATTGTAAATAGGAGGAAGAGAATTCCAAAGACCAGCTTAGCGGGTAAGAAAGAGGAACATTGAAATGTAATATGGGTTGTAGAGATCGGAGAGACGGGATCTTGTATGCAGTGATCGGATTGAGGACTTGAAATGTAGGATATTGTGAATAAACGGAGAGTGATGTGTGTTAATAACTAGGAAGAGGAGTGTACCAAAGAATAAAAATATGTATTATAAAAACTTAAAATTTATTTGTCTTCAATAAGTTATCACAATTTTCACTTTTGAAATTATCTGTGCTTTTATTTATTAACACAATAACAATTATAGAATAATAAGTAACATTAAGGAGTATAAGAATTTATAGATTCATAACAATTCATTGAAATTTAGCTTCAGGTCTTTCTGCTTTTTCATGTCGAGGGAATATTTGATAAAATTTTTAAAATGAATCTTGCTTTTATACATTTTTATTGGATGCTTTATTAAAATATAATGATTGGGGTTATAGATTTGGTTATTTCTGTAAGATGCAGTAAGTGATGTTTATGATATTCTGATTTTTATATAGCAATATTTTAAAATAAATCTTTTTGGCATACTTAAATGGCTAATTTTTATTTTTTTATGCTTATTTATTTTATTAACTTCAGAATATGATTTCTTTTTATAATTTTTTTTTTTTTTAAATTGATATAAGGGAAATAATATTTTAACACAACCATGGTCTCATTTGAAAATGCTACAGCTGAAGAAGGGGTCCATTGTCTTCAAGGGAAGGCTTTCATCAAACTCTCTCTTAGTTGTTATAGAATCCCTGTCATATTATTTCGTAAAAATCTCTCACTTACCCACTAAACTCTTATTTTGCTGGTTATTTAGTCGTTTGGCGGGTCAGAAGTGTTAAAAATTTACTCATTACATGTTAATTCTAGTGTGTACATATTTTCTTCTGGCACTGAATCTGAATTTCCAGTTTGCCATGGAAAAATACTAATAAATAAAATATTAAGGATGGAATTAAAAATTTAAATTCTAAAATCTTGAATTTGGTTATTTCAATTTTGCGCAAGGTAATTGCAAAATTGCCATTGTGATATGATAATCAAAGCTTTTGTAAAAATAGATGTGAAAGCAAAACTGCAATTCCTTGTGCAAAATTAAGATTTTGAAATTTAATGAAAGGCACACAACAAAGATTTTAAGGCTTACAGGGAAAACTTCAGTAGGAAGACTTCTAGAATTTAATAGGTATGTATTATAAAATAATAATAAAATCTTAAGGATGAAATTGAAAATAAATCTTTAAATTTGAAAAAAATCATTGAATTTGATTATTTCAATTTAGCGCAAGGGAGTTGCAAAACTGTCATAAAGGGGAAAGAGAAATTAAGATATTGAAAATTTTGAATTTAGTAAATGGCCTGCAACAAAAATTTTAAGGCTTATAGAGAACTATTTAGTAGGAATACTTCTAAAATTCATAACATTAAAGACGTTTTTAATAGGCTTCTAATATCTTGGATATTGATAACTAACCGCAGAAAAATGCCAGCATAAAAAACGAAATCATTCGACCCCGAAGTTTGTGACATGTTACCAATAGACTTGGACCATCTATTTTAGACATCATTACATGTCACATTACATCTAGCTTCATATTAGGGATTTGGATAGTTCCGATTAGAGCTATAATAAACTTTTTTTTTATGGAATCAGGTAAAACTGACATTGATTCAATATTAAAATTTGAAATTATTTTTCAAAATTTACGTGAATATTATATAACAAAGACTTTATGTAAAAAAAAAAGTTACATACTATTTCATTGACTATAATGCTGAAAATATGATTCATACTTAAAATATGTTAAATGCTTATTGTTCATATTTTATTGTTTTATCTTGTTTTTGACTATAGGTACATATGTAAATTTTATTACTTGTATGTATTTATTCAATTGTTCAATATATAGTTCTACAAATTTTGTTTATAATTACGATAATTCTAAGAAAGTTTTATATTAAATAAGTATATATTATTAAAAGGAATGCATTTTGTTAAATTAAAAATTATTATTAATAAGAATTATGCCTTTTTTAACTCAATTAAAACTTTATCTTTTATTTTATTATTTAAAATGAATTTATAAAATGAAAAAAAGGCAGGTACATATTGAAGTCTGTAGCATTGCGAAATTTTTATTTTTTTTTCACTATAGTTGATTTGAAAGAAATACTACAGGAAATGACATGTAGAAAATATTGCTAGTCTTTGTATAGTTTTTTGTTAGTTTGTATATTTATTTATTTTTTATAAAAAAAGTGATTTTTTACATTTGAAGAGTGTAGAGGAAAAACGGGCCAGCTCGTTTTTTTTTTTTGTTTTTTTGCGACTTACAGAGTTTTGGATGGACAATCCAATGGTGCAGTTAGTCCCGTGGAAAAACGAGGCTAAACAAATGAAATAGGCGCTTGAAAAATTGTGTTCAGAGGAAAAACATGCCACCTCGTCGTCACGGTCGATGACAATACATACAGCGTCAGGTCATGGAAAAGATCACTTGTTCCAAGACCTAAAATATCGGCGAAAGAAAAATTCTAAACATTTATATAGTTGGGTTCAATAAAAGAATGGCCCCGCCGAAAAACGTTCTAAGCGACAAAATTTTCGGAGTGGCGATTTTAAAGGTTTTTAAATGTTTAATAAATTGTACGTTATAGTATAGTATAGTAATCTATTATGTTATTATACATGTAAATATAACAAATTACAAGGTGAAAAAAAAAAATCTAACGTACAAACTAACAAGAACTGTTTTGTTCTTACAAATTACTCAAAATTTTTTTTGTCACTTAGAACGTTTTTTGGCGGACACATTCAAATAATAAAATTAATTCTAAAAATAGGAATGTGGTTGTTTTTTCCTTGTACTCTTCATTTGGAAAATTATCATTTAAATTTTTTTTTTGAGCTTTGGGGCTCTACTAAACCATCCAATTCATCTCGTATCCAATCCTTACAATCCAAAATCCTTCGAAAAATCCTCAATGCTCCTTACTTTGTGACCAATAAACTTATCCATAAAGATCTTAATGTTCCTTATGTTGCTGATATAGCCCGCAGGAGATACCTATCCTTCCATAGTAAGCTCCATAACCACTCCAATCCACTAGTCTCCCAACTTGCTTCCCACTCCATTCCCGATAATCCTCCGAGGCGTCTGAAAAGAAGATGGCCTAGAGACCTTATAGTGTAGATTTTTATTGAAGTGCTACTACTGAGTTGTTCTTCACAAGTTATATACATGCCATTGTATTCTCTATCAACACATTTACTTGATGTATATGTTTTTGTACAGTTGTAAATATCAATAAACGAGAAAAAAAAAAAAAAAAAAAAATTTTTTTTTTTTTTTTTCCAATCCTTACAATCCCAAATCCTTCGAATAATCCTAAATGTCCCTTACTTTGTCACCAATACGCTTATCTTTATGGAAAGACCTTAATGTTCCATATGTTGCTGAGTTAGCCCGAACCAGATACCTATCCTTTCATAGTAAGCTCCATAACCACTCAAATTCATTAGTTTCTCAACTTGCTTCCTACTTAATTCCTGGTAATCCTCCGAGGTGTCTGAAAAGAAGATGACCTAGAGATCTTCTAGTGTAGAATTTTTATTGAAGTGCTACTGATGAGTAGTTCTTTTCAAGTTATTACATGTCATTTTGATCGTTATCAGCTCATTTACTTGACGTACATATTTGTTTAGTTGTAAATTTCAATAAATTTATGTAAAAAAAATTAATTTTTTTCGGAACGCCCAAGTTTTTCTTGGAGGCACAGTTGCAATTCGGATTTTAGCATTCCAAACGTAGAAATAATTTTAACCACTATTTTTTTAACCGCCAAACTAAAAAGATGTTCCTGGATTACTTTTATTTATATATCTCCATGGAAAATATTGTTAATATAAATACTTTAGTGTAGTACACTTCAGGATTGCATATAGCCTATAGGGACGAAGGTGACGTGGCAATCGGTGCGGAAGACGACCCGTAATATAGTTCAGTCGACCAATAAATCTCTGACCTTTTTCCGCCATCAGCGGTCCATAAGAGGGATATTAAACCTATTTTTAGAAATACATTTTAAAAATCAATCACAATTTACGTAATATTAAAATCCCATGCCGTTTGTGAAACAGGTACAAACAGTATTCAGTTCTGATTTTGGTTAGTCATCGGATCGTAATATGTCCTCCGATCCTTCTGAATTATTCCTCTTTTATATTTAAGCTATTTAGAAGACAATTGTATCTCGCAGATGCTTTTGGCAATTTTTTTTTTGTGGTTGCTGGTCAAAAAATATTGGACACGTATTTTTCCGTTCCGATCAATGGTCCTTAGAAGCCGAGAAAAATAATGAAATAGCATTAAACTAATTTATTTTATATCTCTTATGTCGTGAGTTTTCAAATTTTTCTTTTTTAGTGCAGATATAAGGAAAAATACAACTCATTCTTATATTTTGGTTTAAGTTAATTAAATTCTTAAAAATCTGATAAGATCTTCAAGCAAATTATACCTTTATAGATTTTTTTTATACTAAAAAAAAAAAAAAAATTATGTAAGATTCTAATTCAGCAGTCTTAAAAACATTGAAAAACGTTTATTCAATAAAACAAAAAATATCGTTTTTTTACTGTCTTGAAGAGGGATGAAATTTTTAACCTATTATTTGTAATTTTTCTTAAAATCGCCATGACTTTGTTACACTCCATGGATCTTCAACGTTAATGATATTTCTGGAAATTCGAGAATCCCAGCTTTTTATATATATATATATATATAAATACATATATATTATATCATATATATATATATATATATATATATATATATATATATATATATATATATATATATATATATATATATATATATAAATACAAAATTCAATAAACAAGAACCTAAATGAAAGGTTGGAAAATCTGAAAAAAAATTCTGTTTTTTAACTTGAGTTTTTACTTTTAACTTGAAACCTGATAGGAAGGAAGATAATACCAAAGACATTTTAAGCGAATTGCCACCCCATATTCTGGTTTAAAATAAGAAATTGATACGTTTTACTGTCTAACTGTAATTACAGGTTTTGACAATTTAAAAAAAAACAAACAAAAAAATCCTTATCATTTGGTCCGGAAAAGTTTTTAGGTTATGATTTTTATTTTTATTGTTGGGTAAAATTTCGTGTTTAAAGGTTCTTTTGAATGCTGAATTAGAATCTGACGTCATTTTTTGTTCGAAAAAATCTATAAAGGTAGTTTGCTTGAAGATTTAATATTTTTAGAATTTAATTAATCTAAACCAAAATCTATTAAGTGGCTGTATTTTCCCTTAAATCTGCACTCAAAAATTAAAATTTGAAGACTCGAAATATAAAATAGATTAGTGTAATGCTATTTCATTATTTTTCTCGGCTTCCTAGGCCAATTATTCGGAACGGAAAAATACCTATTATAATATTTTTTGACCAGGAACCTCCAAACAAATTGTCAACTTGTTCTGTGAAAGACTGAGTGGTTCCTTCCCTTGTAAAATGGCATTCAGGTTTTTAAAAATTTAATTCACGAAGAGTTTGTCTAAAACTTAACAAATTTTATTTGTTACTTCACAAATGATTGAGTTTATTATTTTATGAATAAATTATAATAGATTTTATATAATAAATAATAGTCTCGATTTCCACTCAATGGAAAAAGGAATCTTTTTTTCGTATTTCTATCACACCTCCTTCTTGCTTGCATGAATTTTTTAAAAATGAAAATAACAAGTATTTGTTTTAACTAAGATTTCAAATATAAAAAAAAAAAATCCTTTGTTTTGATTTGTTTTGGAAACAGTAAATCGTATTTTTGCGTTTTCCCAAAAATTTAGTTTTGGTCAACTGTTACCTTCCTCTTTTCAGCAATCTAATTCATCCCGTATCCAATCCTTACAACCAAACTTTTTTAAAAAAATCCTAATTTATTCTTAATATTTTAGATATAAACTTATCCATAAGCAAGTTTACCATAAACATCTGATTTACTGTCACAATAAACTTCTTATCCGCTCTGTCTCAGAGCTCTCTTAACCGAAAGAAGATGCTCTCGTTGATTTCTCATGTAACTTTCTTTGAAGCGCTTTTTTTCATTAATTTTATCATCTCATCTCCTCTAGACACCTAGTCATTCTTCTCCGCTTCAGTAATTTTCCGAACTTATAGCTTCCGTTAAAATAAATTGAAAATAAACTCCCCGTCAAAAGTATTGCAACACTGAAATATTTGAATTTTACAGAAACCTCTGTTAATAATAAAGAAAGGTTCTGAAGTCTATAATAAACATTCCTAAACTAGACTTTTAACTTTTTAATTTATATTTAATAACACATATTTGCCACCTCTGGCTTGAATGACTGCTTCCACCAGTCTTGGTATACTTGTAAATAACTAAACGAATGATAAACATGGACCGAAGGAAATTTGAAAAAAAATAATCTAAAATTCCATCGTTTGTTATTAGCAGGGAAAAGCATTGATGTGTCTAATCCTTAATGTCTCACGTTTAATAAATAATATTAATATGAATATAAAACAAGTATGGATTAAGGTAAAAACCAGGAAAATCTCGAGAATTATGGGTGTTGCAATACTTTTGACGGGAAGTTTATATCATCCTAAAAGAATAATGCTAAAGTAATAATAATAATAATATAAAATATATATATTTTTTAAAATACTAAATAAAAAAAAAAAAAAATTATGTAGAACGTGATGCTTTTAGAGACTAAGCATTTCCATTTTGTTTTGCTGAGAATTAACTTCCTTACTAATTTGGGCAAACATAATGGGCTATCCTACAGGTTACCAACCTATTCTAGCCAGGGTTGGAAGGTTACGATTTATTCCGTTGGTCCGCCATTAAATAAATTTTAACCGACTCAGGTGGGATTTGATCCTGAGACCCTCACACCAACGCGCTGTGCCATCGAGTTCCCCTTTCCATTTTAAGCCAATAGATTCTTTCTTTTTGGTATCAAGAATAACATGTGAAGAACTACTCACTATATCGTAGTACTTCAATAAAAATTCTACATTAGAAGGTCTCTTGGCCATTTTCTTTTCAGATGCCTCGAAGGATTGTCAGGAATAGAATGTGAAACAAGTTGAGAAACTAATAGATTTCAATGGTTATGGAGCTTAATACGAAAGCCTTACTTATCTGGTTTAGGCAAATCAACAGGATATGGAACATTATGGATAAATTTATTTGTTAAATAGGATGGAGCATGAAGGATTGTATACCAGATTAATTAGATGGTTTAATGGAGCCCCTAAACTCAACTCCCTATGTCCAAATAGGTTTTATTACTGTCATGTAAATAAGTCTTTTGTAATTAATTGGCATCTTAAAGCGTTTGTCTAGTAAATGTTGAAGTCGAAAACGACGAGCAATGCCTTGTCTTTTAGTTTTGTATGTGGATTCCAAGTTAAACGTTTATCTAAATGTAGTCCTAGGTAGCGAATATATTTATCAGGGATTAGTGGAATATTGTGACAGGATGCTGTAGGACACGTGGCCGTAGGTTTACAACGAAAGATTTATTGAATTAAGTATTAATTTTTATGTATATAAATATTTCACATAATGTTAATTATATTTTTAGGTTTTATCAAGTAACTCTAATTCAACTCCTACAATTATTTTTAATTTTAAATAGATACGAAAAAGTTACATGTTGGCCTATGCTGTAAGATTCCAAGTAAGAGGAGTTTGGCTAGGTGTCGTCTGGTCCACTGGCTAAAGTCTCTTATTTAAAATAAAGTTTTATTGTTTAATAAGGCATATATATATATATATATATTATATATATATATATATATATATATAATAGCGATAGTTTAAAACATAAAATATTGTTTTTATCTAAAACTAAATCACAAATATAAAGACCTAATCACACTTTTAACACGAGTGAAGGGGAAAAAAGCGGTTCATTTTCACAGAAAGACAATTTGAAGTTTATTGTTTCTGATTCAAAACATTAGTGTTACAAAATTATAAAGGCGTTGATGTTCCTGATGGATTGAATTTAAAAAATTCTATTTATTTTTTAAAAACTTTTATTAATATTTGCAACTGTATACATTTTATACATTGAGTAAATGTAAGGAAAATGATTACAATGACATATCAATAACATGTAAAGAACTACTCACTAGTAGCATTTCAATAAATATTCTACATTAGAAGGTCTCTTGGCTATCTTCTTTTCAGACACCTCGAAGGATTATCGGGAATTGAGTGTGAGGCAAGTTGGGAAACTAATGGATTAGAGTGGGTATGGAGTTTGCTATGAAAGGATAGGTATCTGGTTTGGGCCAAATCAGCATCATATGGAATATTAAGATCTTTGTGTATAAGTATATTGGTGACAAAGTAAGGAGCATTGAAAATTTTTCGAAGGAATATATATATCTAAATCACAAATATAAAGACCTAATCACACTTTTAACACGAGTGAAGGGGAAAAAAGCGGTTCATTTTCACAGAAAGACAATTTGAAGTTTATTGTTTCTGATTCAAAACATTAGTGTTACAAAATTATAAAGGCGTTGATGTTCCTGATGGATTGAATTAAAAAAATTCTATTTATTTTTTAAAAACTTTATTAATATTTGCAACTGTATACATTTTATACATTGAGTAAATGTAAGGAAAATGATTACAATGACATATCAATAACATGTAAAGAACTACTCACTAGTAGCATTTCAATAAATATTCTACATTAGAAGGTCTCTTGGCTATCTTCTTTTCAGACACCTCGAAGGATTATCGGGAATTGAGTGTGAGGCAAGTTGGGAAACTAATGGATTAGAGTGGGTATGGAGTTTGCTATGAAAGGATAGGTATCTGGTTTGGGCCAAATCAGCATCATATGGAATATTAAGATCTTTGTGTATAAGTATATTGGTGACAAAGTAAGGAGCATTGAAAATTTTTCGAAGGAATTTGGATTATAAGGATTGTATACGTAAGAATTAAAAGATTTAGTGGAGCCTCAAATCTCAACACTATATATCTTAATGGGTCTAATTATAGTCATGTAAATAAGTCTTTTGTAATTTATTGGGAACGTTTGTCCAGGAAATGGTGGAGTAGTCAGAAACGAGCAGTTTCTTGTCTAAGTCTGGTATGTAAATCTGAATTTAAAACCTTTCGTGTAAATTATCATTTCTCGTAAATAAAAATCTTTGGTCTATTTCTTATTTTTTTAAAAATATTATACTGCATGTTTAATATGAACATTATTTATTAACTGTTCTTTGAGATTCGTCTTATTCCCCGTCAGGACCATGTTTCTCACCACTACACGAAGTTAAATGGTTATTACCCTCCTTTCGACGACAATACTAACTTTGTTCGTTCCTTCTCTCCCATACTCATATCATAGCCACCTTCCTATCTTATCAAGGCATTACCATTAAAGTCATCAATGCGTTCCCGCAAAACAAGACTTCGTTCTTCTGGCCTTCACCTAACTCCGTCCCACACATTATCATTAAAACACTCTTTTATCTAATTTCTGGGACTTCCTCTCCCAAGACACGGTATTCCTCCAATCTAATTTTTAAATCCATGCCCATTCTTTAAATAGTTATTACGAGGGTGAATCAAATATAAACGGTAATTTTCAAAATTATATTTATTGAATAATATTATACAGAAACTATACCTTCAACATTTTTCAATGTAGTCTCCTGCATTATCTACACACTTCTGCCACCGATTTGGAAGCTTGAATATTCCCTGTTCATAAAAAGACTGAGGGCGAGTTTTTAACCATTCGCGCACGTGCTTTTCGACGTCTTCATTGTTTTCAAATCGTTTTCCTCCAAGATTTTTTGAGGCGCATCGTCACATGTGATGAGACGTGGGTCCACCATTACACCCCCGAATCGAAAATGGCAAGTAAGGAGTGGCGAAGGAAGGATGAAGGCTGCCCAGTGAAAGCCAAAACTCGTCTCTCAGCCGGAAAAGTTCTTGCAACAATTTTTTTTTTGACTCAAGGGGAGTTCTACTCATTGATTTTCTTCACGATCAACGAACAGTGAATGCGGCTTACTACTGCCAGGTGCTACAGTCAGCAAAAACCAGTTACCGGAACAAAAGACGAGGTGTGCCCATTAGAGATGTCATCCTTCTCCATGACAACGCAAGGTCTCACACCGCATTGTTGACAAGGGATAAATTGGAAGAAATGGGCTGGGAAACTCTGGAACACCCTCCTTACAGTCCAGACCTGTCCCCTTGTGACTATTTTTTGTTTGCGCCCCTGAAAGAATCACTTGGAGGAAAACGATTTGAAAACAATGAAGACGTCGAAAAGCACGTGCGCGAATGGTTAAAAACTCGCCCTCAGTCTTTTTATGAACAGGGAATATTCAAGCTTCCAAATCGGTGGCAGAAGTGTGTAGATAATGCAGGAGTCTACATTGAAAGATGTTGAAGGTATAGTTTCTGTATAATATTATTCAATAAATATAATTTTGAAAATTACCGTTTATATTTGATTCACCCTGTTACTTTGTGTTTTCCACATTACTTGTCGATTTTTTATGTTCCTACTGGAAATACATTTATTTCAAACGAGACTATTTGAAATATTTATCCAGTCATTTAAACAAAAGTTGGATAGCAAAGTTTGAATTCTGCGCCTTGATTTACAGACCGTCCAGTTTTTTCCCATTTAGCATCACAGTCATTACATTTTAGTTCATATACACCGTTTTTGTTTTTGGAAAGGGCCCATTTTGCCTTCGGGCAAAGGGAAATAAAATGACAATGGTTTATCTATTTTAAACGATTTATCTTCTCAGGACTCCACAAAAAACAAATCGTATTTTTTCGACTTTCTCAACATTTACTGTATAAACGTTCAAACCTTCCGATTAATTACAAGTGACTCATTTACTTGTAGAGTATTATTTTTTGGCTAGGAAGGTTTACTGCAGAATCAAAGAAAGAATTTATATTTTGCTAAGCAGAAATGAATGCAAAAAAAATAATAGACTTCATAAAGATACCGGTTGTTCAAAGAGCAGAAGAGTTGACTTGAGTGGGGAACATCTTTCAGTAAAACTATACACCTGTCCACACAGCTCGCATCGTAAAAAAATTGTTTGCAGCCAATAAAATTAAATTTGCAACATTAAAATAATATTTAATTATTATTTACCATCTAAGTCTTCTTGTATCCAATCCTTACAATCCCAAATCCTTCAAAAAAATCCTCAAAGCTCCTTACTTTGTCACAAACAAACTTATCCATAAAGATCTTAATGCACTATATGCTGCTGTTTTAGCTCAAACCAGATATCTATCCTTTCATAGCAAACTCCACAACCATTCAAATCCATTAGTATCACAACTTGCTTCACAATCCGTTCCAGATAACTCTCCGAGGCCCCTGAAAAGAAGATGGCCTCAGTAGCTTTACAAGCAATTGACTCATCATTTTTAACATTATCATCACGTTGATGTATTTTGTTTTATATAGCATACAGTTTCATACATACAGTTTAAATTTCTATAAATAGATATTAAAAAATAAATAAATAAAAGATTTATCTAGTTTAACTATTTGAGCCATTTATTTTGTAAGTGGCCTAACTCCAGTTATTTTCAAATCGAGATAATTAAGGGTTTGCGTTTTAACGAATTTAAAATTATACTTACTGGGTACTAATGAGTCATACTGCTTAAGTGTATCTAAGGGTGTTAAAGTTATAGTTCCTATTAAAATAGAGGCAATTTGTAAGTGAATTATATGCGTTTTCTTGTGAAGAATGGAGTTGGGCCACTTTCAAAACTAACATTCAGATCCATTATTAAATTTGAAGGTTCCCAAGTCCATTCAACATAATTTAAGATGCTTCAAATAATTAATACTTAATTAAATAAACAAATAAAAAAATACTTAATTTATTTGACATATCTTTAAAATTTTTCAGAAACTTAATTTATGCGATTCAAAACATTTTTTAGCTACATAACGTACAAAACATAAAAAACAAAAATTTATCACAAAACAATTTACAGCTTATCTACATTTTGTGTGAGTAAAAGGGATTTTAAGAAATCATGATGTAATTTGTCTGATATTTTTATACAGTGGTGTCAATACATTTTCGAACTTTCTTGGTCTACCCCGACGTGGTAATGAATTCAGGACTTAAAAATTCTCATTCTCATTCATTTATGTCTTATAGAAAATTTTATAAGGTTTATTTCTAACATAATGCATCCAAAACTTCTCAAAAATATTCTTTCTTTCTTCTTCATCGTAATTTTTTAGTTAGTGAAGTATTCCGACAACGGCAATATTTGTTTTGGAAAAATTGTTCAAGTAAAATATTTCCGGATTGAGTACAATATCTTTTTCCTGAATTCCGTTTAATTTTTCGCACTTTTAGGATGTATGATTAATCTTTTCTCCATTGTTATTCGTATCTTCATCCTCTGAAGAGGAATATTGTTCTGTCATTCTGTTTCTTTTTTTATTTTTTTGTCCTAAATGGTCTTGTTCTGTTCTTCCGCATGGCTGAGATAATATCTAAAATTTAATATTAAATTATAAGTTTATTAAACTTAATAATATATTAATTAAATTAAATTTATTAATTAAACTTACTGGTCATTCAACTTGTTATCAAACTTTTGCTTCAATTACCAGAGACGTATGAATGAAATTACAAATGAAATTTAACGGTCTACAATTTTGATTCTGACGTTTTTTCTGAAAAACGATTGTGGAAGGTGGTAGAAGCAAAAGTGTGACAAAAAGTGAGAACATTTGTTTTTTCCCGAAAATCACCAATATTTAATAACGAATATATCGTAAACGGTTACAATTACGACAAATTATATAGAATCAATTTTATAGGAAATTTATTAGCTTTTATGTTTTTGTGTAACATATTTTTCTAAAGTCAAACGTTATCGAGATATAATCGAAAAACCAAAAAAATTGAACTTCTCCCCTCCCCCCACCGTTAGCTCACCCCCCAGAGGCAGGGACTTTTAGTATGTTTGCCTTCTAACTATTCCTAAGGAAGCTATGAAGCCCAAAATTATCGGATATTCCATGCTCTCTACACCTCTCATTTCAGCACTCATTGACTGGACTATTAGGCCACTTTAAAAATAAACGGCTCATTTAATCCCTTTTATACTGCATGTTATAGTACCACTATAATGTATTCCATACATTATACCACTATTCAATATATATTCAAAAGATTTTTGTTGCATATAGATCTAGGCCTAATTTATGATGATTAGACGGTATTGAAGGGAATAATTTTTTTAATATTCTGGGCGTAATCTTCAATTTCTTTCAAAGTTTTTTTTCGCTCATTAAAATAAAGATATCCTGGAAGTGTCCTTTCCGAAGAAATAGATGATGTCCTGGACGTTGTGCTGGAGAAGGCTCAACAAGTGGTCGCTGGACGGCTGCGCAAAACGTCCACAAAACTGCCACTCGCTCTCCGCCTGTCGTCCCTTCTCGTCGCTGTCGCGGCGCGTTCCTTCGCTTTCGTGGAATAATTTTTTTTTTCGATAAAATTTTTTTTTCGTATTTATATTGAACATTTAAAAGTCATATCTGAAAATCGATAGAACAGTTTACAGCTGTGGTGGCAGGATCCGATTTCGAATTAATACATCCAGGAGATTTTTACTGAAGGAGAAATTCGACAGAATTCGGTATGTATCTGCTTTGCCAGCTTCTTCGATGGATTTTGCAATTTCGTCGAACCATTTAAATAGTTGAAGTTATGCATGGTTTCTGATATATTTGATTTTAAAGACCTCTATTCTGGGCCTTGCCCATTTACGCCCACTGTTGTCAAACAACATTAATTTAACATTTTTTAAAAAAAAATTTCATAGGTTCAAATATTTTTCTTTTTTATTACACAAGCTTATTATTTAATCTATCTAATTAATAAAAAAATCCATTGAAAAATAATTGTACAATTGGTGATTTTTCAATGCTTATGAGTAAGATTTGCATGTTAATTTTAGTTAAACAAGGGTTACTACTTATTAACTTGTGTGAGTGATGTAATGTTGAATTACACCCAGATTGCTTTAAAACATAACACAATTAAAAAATTAAAATTGTGATTTTTGTGTGAAAACTGGAATTTTGTATTTTTCTAATATTATTGTAGCATTTATAAATATATCACCTTATCTATCTCTGATATATGTACTCTATAGCCCAATATGAGCACATTTTCTGCCGCCGTTATGCCTGAAAAAAAAAAAAATTCTCTAAATTAAACTACTCTTAAAATCTCTTTGGAGAAAAATCAAAACTTTCAACTTATTCTATCCTTGGCCATAAAGGGGTTGAAAAGCTTTATTTTTGTGCTAGTATTTAAGTTTTACATTGTTATATTGAGTAAATATATTTAACTTAAGAAATAAATCAAAACATAACTCATGCGCCATTATTGATAATATTGGGAAATATTGCCACTTTATTAATAGAATTTCCAAAGAAACATTTATTTCGTGTTACCTGTTTAAAAGTGATTATTATTGTTGGATTTGTTATACAACCATCTTTAATTTATTTACTGTAAATCCATTTAATGTCCAGTAATCTTTAAATACATTCTGTAACTTATAATTAATTTGAGAATTTATACTTATGTAATGCGAATTGTAGTCTTAACATACCATTAGATATTATTTCTGCTCGGTTTAAAAAAAAAAATGATAAGGAAAACCACCATTTTAGAAAGAAAATAAAACAAATATATTCCATAACGTGTTAATGTATTATTAAGTTTTAATTTTGAATTTAAATTATTTTTTTATATTTTTTAACTTTTTCCCTATTTTAAATATAATTTTTTTTTAAATTTATTTTTAAATTTCTTCTTAATTATAAGGGTAAATATTATTTACTTTTGTGTAATCGAAACATTTTTTTAACCATTATTCTTTATAAAGGCATTTAAAAAAATATATTATTTACCTTTACAATAGTATAGCCGATGAGTGCATTAGTTTGTCTTAATAATTTTTTAACTATCTTCTTTAAACCTGCTTACATTTTGCCACAATAATATAAAATAGTTTTTTTAACGATCGAACGAAAATGAAAAGGTAAATGTTAAATAAAAACTGCCTTGATTGAATTGCGAAATATCTAATATATAGATATTTTGTATGCATATTATGCTTAGATGTCGTCCATTAGACACCGGCATTCCTAGTCACAGATAATGTTTGAATATCATCTGCATTAACAAAAAAAAAATCTAAAAAAGTGAATTCTGAAAATTGACCGATAGGTGGCAAACGCCATTCTATAAAGTGGGTCTCATAACTATAAAAACCACCTTGTTTTATGCTTTAATTTAAAGTATTCAGTAGAAACTAAAAATTTAACATATTTGTTAGGTTCATTGAATAAAAGACATAATATGACTAAAACTTGTTTTTATTTTTACAAATTTTACCAAAAGCTTAAATTTAAAAGAAATAACAAAAATAATACTGTCTCATAACTATAATAATCTAACTAACCATCTAAATTAAATTTTTTTTCATCTGAAAAAAATCACTGAGTCCCAATCAGTCCAGATATTTTCGCGTCCAAACTCCAACCTTGCTGTGATGTGAGGCAAATGTTTAGGCGTTTTTTTTGCATTTTTTGGCATTAAATAACTTCGCTGCGTTTTAGGAAACGATATACTGTAGCTCTCGAAACATTCAGTTGAAGGTCAGAAATAATTTTGGAGATGCTTTTAACATAATTGCTAGCATTGGTAATGATTCTTTGTTCACAACGTACTGAAGCTTCTTCTTAGGGCCACCTTTTCTATTTTCACTATAATTTTAGTTGTTCGCTAAAAAGTTCCTCACCAACTTATGGGACCTCTACTGTCTTATAGCGAAGAAAAATTTTCTTCGGCGAATGCCAAAATTTTTCCATTTTCTTCTTCGGAAAGTACTTCACCCCGAGGCATCTTGGTTGAAAAACAAAGAAAGACTAAAGCAGATCGTCCAGTTATCACAATAAGAGGATTAAGATTTTTTTTTCAAAGTGTTTGTTTACTTGCAGATTCTGTTTATGCAGTTAGTTTTATAGTTTTATAGTAGAGACCGGATTTCTGTGTTATTGCACATTTAGTTCGCTTTGATTTAAAGCTCTCTAACCCAAGTAGTTATCTCATTTATAGCCTAAGGATTCTTATTCATAAATTTTATTTTGCACGAAATTGCACAGATTTGACTTTTTGAGCTTAATTGCACGAATTCGGGTTTTACTGCACGAAATTGCACAATTGAACCAAATTTATCTAACTTTATTATTCACTTAACCATTTATTTTTTGAAACTTTTACTTACGATTATTGGGTAACATTTATAACAATTATTTATATTAAATAAGTTACTTAATTTTAAATTGAAAGTAAAAAGTCACTTAAATCAAATGTATTTGTGACCTAATACTTTTAAATGATCGTATTGAATTAGGAGCTTTGAGGATTTAGGCAAGCATTGAGGATGGACGTACTTCCTAGAACTAAGACGTTTCCTCAGAAAATTTTACTCCCCGCTTCCCATTTTATTCCCCACTTCTGATTTAGCACAAAGAGCTAGTTGTTGAAAAGATTTTAAACTATCAACTTTGAAAATGCCAAAAACGTCCGCGAGTGTTTCTACAAAATTGAAACAATGGACCAATAATTATCCAGAGGTGATATTTGTTTGAAACTCTCGAAGAAAGCTTAAAACGAATTGAAAATGAAAAGGGAAGATGTTTATTTTCAAAATTCGAGTAAATGCATGAGAAAAACTACGGCTACATTCGTTAAAAAAAATGAAATTATTTTATAACGGAATGGAAATAGAAGCTTGTTATTTCTTTTAGATTTATGTTTCTGGTTAAATTTGTAACGATTAAAACAATTTTATTTCTTATTATATCATTCATTCAATGTACCCAAATAATGGATACGTTAAATTTTTAGTTTCTACTGAATTTTTTTAATTAAAGAATAAAAACAAGTGGTTTTATAGTTATGAGACGCAGTTTATGTGAGGTTACAAAAGTACGGTGTTCTATAGAGCTTCAAATCGACAATAAAATTTACTAATTAATTATTAATTGAATTAATAAAAATATTTAAATATGTGGTATGATATGCGGACCCCAGTAGTTTGAAAATCAACCGACCGTGGTTAGCGGGATTATTCAATATGTTTGCTCTGGTAAACTGAACCTATCTGTACCAAATATTAACTACGTCATTTTTATAGTTCTAGGAAGGTTTAGCAATTTCTGCCCATCTGGATTACCAACACATTCATTACATGTAATTATGCTTTTACATAATCTTCAACCACCTTATCAGTGCAATTTTAACCAGGTTAAAATTGACTGCTATGCGTAAAAAATATATTGAAGAAATAATGCTCAATTGCATGCCACAATATAAGATTTTTATCTATAACTAAATAACACTTCGAACATTAGTTAAAATTATCTAAGTCCTTTATTTATGAGATTAAGCGAAGCTGTGGAGGGGATTCTAGTTTGTCAATATTTTTATTAATATAGAAACTGACCATACTAGTCTGATTTCAATGCATTAAATTTTATTTTAAAATTGTTTTCATTCATAAAAAAAAAAGTTTTATTTTCTATTTAAAAACTTAATGACTTAATAATATCCCTATGGAATTGCATTTTATAACTGGACTTAAAATACGCTTTAGAGCTATCGATTACAATTATTTTATATAGTTCATTTTTACGACAATTTTTTCCCTATTCATAGGGAAAACCTATTTAAGAAATCAGGTTGTTTTAAATTTATATCTCAGTTAAAAAAAATTAAAGGTTTTATTTGGACTTCGTGTTTATCCCTTTTTTATACGTTTTTACATAAAGAAATATTGTTTATAAAAAAGTGGTATTATATACCCAATCGTCATAAAATCAGAGGCAACTCAAAATCACATAAAATCAAGTTATAAAAATATAAAATCAATTCCAAGGCCTGTAGGGTGTGAGGGAGGATAATTGGTACTAAACTGTACCTCTCATTATGATAGTTTGTTTAAACAAATTTCTCATCCAGCTCCTTTTCAACCTTTTAAGGATATTTCCTGATCTGTTAGTCGTCAAAATTTCAAAAAACTGATTGGGTACTTACTCTGTCTATGAAGCTAGTCGTGAAATTTTCTGTAAAGACGATGTATAGTTAAACCTCTTTGTTCCCAACTTCAATCTATATAGAGAAATCTTTATATATAGATTTTTTTTCTTTTGTAACTTTGAATTTTTAGTTAAAAAATATAACAAAATTTCTCTGCAAAAAAACAACAGAAACATTTCGAATGAAAAGTTAATTTTTTTTTCTATTTTTTTTTTTTTTAAATTTACAACAGTACAAGTAAATTAGGGTAACTGGAAATTTAATGACATTCAAAGCAACTACCTACTAATTGCTTATCAATAAACGTTATATATCTATATATGTATATACAATACGTTATACATCTTTCTTGGAATAACCATATTTTCCAAATAATGATGAAATCTATTTTTATTCTTAAGCAACTATGCATTACCACTAAGTACTTGACAACTTTTGGTATCATCTCATTTCTCAACTTTGACTACGGATGCTTAGTATAGGGAGAACTGTCTGATGAGCTCGAAATGAAATGTAAAAGATTAATGAACTGTTTTATTAGATTTATTTTCGGGATCTCCAGACGTTCTCACATATCTCACAGGTTCTGAAATTGGGTGGCTTTACCCCAGTTTCCGACGTCAATACTTCCTAGGTGCACTCATATTTCAATCCTTTAAAACCAAAAAACCCATCTATATTCCTGACCTTACTCTGCGCTCTTCCATCCACCTCTTAAATACTAGAACCCAACTCATCAACCTGTAAACTCCTGCGCATCGAACTGCACCCTTCGAAAAATCCTTTATTATCCGCGCTTCCTCTTTATGGTATTCATTGCCCATTTCAATTTGAAAAAGCTCCAATCTTACTTCCTTTAAACATCGTCTATTACTTTACTTCATGAATTTTCAAAGTTCCGAGCAAATGTAAAACATGAATATTTATGTAATATACATAATAATAGTATACACAGGATGTATCCTTTTACAAGATATCTCATTTATTTTGTAACTCATAATTTAATTATTAATAATTTTTTTATATTATTTGTTGTTATTATTTATTATTGATAATTGTCATAGCCAGATGATTGTCCTTTGCACTATAATCATATGAGCCATCTGAACCAAATTTTGACCAAATCTTTTTCATAGTTTAAGGAAGGTTTAGCAGTAATAAAATCTACTGATTTTCAATTTATTTTTTATTAAAAAAGCGATAGCATGTGGACAACAGTGAAGTTTGAAAATTGACTGATAGGTGGCGAGCGGCATTCTACACGAGAGGTTACTATGGCACGGTTGTATATAGAGCTTGAAATTGATAACAAAATTTACTTATCTTCAATTAAATTATTAAAAACGATTTAAATATGTGTGTGAAAAGTGAATCTAAGTAAAGTTTGAAAATTTATAATAATTTGAAAATTTAACTGTACAATTTTTAGTGGCAGGAATTGAGTTTGACGCACTGTAATATACTTTTGGTTAGAAATTAAAATCCAACCGGATGAAATCAATAAAATTATTTCTTCTGGATAATAATTATTACTAAATCAAAATATCAATCCTTTTGATTTTTTGATATCATGTGTGAAAATATCATTCATGGGCCTTTTGTTGTAAGAACTGATAATTTAGTCCATTATCCACTAGTTTCTTAATATTCTCTGTCGATCAGTATTACCAAATCATATTTTAAAATAAAAAAATGGATCTGTAATTATGCTTTTACCAAGCCGCGACGGGGGATGCTAGTATAAAAATCAAGGCTACAAAAAATAAATTTTTAATGTTATAGAACAGATAAATTCATTTTAATCTATTAGAATGAGTACAATTCAATTAAAAAATTAGGCTGCATTGTTTCATAACGTAATAGAAATTCGAGAAAAATCATGTTTAAGGTGAAGCAACATAAAAAAAAACAACTTTACGATTAGCATGTTGAAATACTGATGTTAAAATGTTCAAAGGTTTTTTGCCGGAATCGGGAACGATTTTATTCATTGAATTGCAATAAAATGGTGGTTCATTTTATAAAAAGAGTGAAAATGGAACGAGATAAGAACATGCCGTTATCGGAACCACTCATTATGGAATCACCGATTTCCAAGCCAGCCAGCGCTGGGTAGCACGATAAATTTAGAAGAAGAAATAGTAATACAAATAGGAACTATTCCTTAATTATTTAATTAAAATAAACTTATTAAAATTTTGTAATAAATATTTATAAATGAGATTTAATTATATTGTAGAAACTACTTGATTATGAGAAATATTTCACACTAGGATTTTTATTCACTTTGTTATTAACATGTCTTGAGAAATCAACTAACATTTCTATCCTGAGCTAGAATAAATATATCGAAATAAATAACTAATTATTACTTACTAATGTATTTATAAATTAATAAAACTAATTTATAAAAAATAGGTATGATTAAAAAAAAAATTAATTATTTATTCTTATTGAACTTAAAGGCGTGTAAACACCTACAGGTGTAAATGACAGGTTGGCTTGTCATTTACACCTGAGGTGTGTACCCGACTTACGTAAAGTTATAAAATAGATCAATAATTTAAAATATAATGGAAAAAAATATGTTCATCGAAAAACAAAAACAAAATGCTTTAAGTAAAATTTTGTTTTTCTATTCATCTTTTCTAATGATATTGTTGAAATATGAATTATTTTTAATCGCGATAATTTTTTAAAAAATTTATTTTATTTTTTTCATAAAGTGAAGGCATTTTATGCGATATCGGATTATTTATTTGCTTTGAGAATTTCCCAAATCACAGTACTCAGTTTCGGGATGTGCCTAGATTGAACAATTAATTAAATTAGCCAACTGTATAATATTTTAAAATATATTTTTGATGTTTATATTGCATATTAAATAATTATGCATGGAAACATTTACATAATTATATGAAAGATGTGTACAGCATTTGTTACCAACACAGTTTATCAAAAAAATTGAAATATTTTAACTATGCCACGGCCTCTTTCAATATTTTTTGAAAAATATAATTATTAATTTTAAAATTAAATGTAAATTTTAATTTATTTGACAAAATAAAATATAATCAAACTTTTCACTCTGTTTTAATTGTTTTGGTCACTTACATATTCCCTCTAATAAAATTCATTTTTTTCCTATTAACTAATTAATTAATTTATTTTTTTAATTCTAGAAGCTTTGGTTAGCCCATATCATTACAATACAATGCACACATTTTATTAAAAAAAAGTGGTATCACATCAAATCTAACAGTGGCATGGTCACCAAATCAGAGGCAACTCCAAGTTTATGAACTCAGCTGTTACCTCCCCTAACCTATAGTATTTGAATTCGTACTATTTCAGTCTCCTAGTTAAATAATTGTGTAATCATTAGAGAAATTTCATAGTATAATCAATAAAGTCTAGATTTTATGTAAATTAAAATGTTTTTGTTAAAAAAAGTAAAAAAAAATTTTTTTTGCTGAAAAAAGTAACATGATAATTTTTTTTGTTGCTAATACCAGATCTGCATTTTAAATCAGTATTCTTCCTATATATTTTTTTTTACTTCCATTGCTTTCTTCTAGTGGCCGAAATTATCTTGGAAGTTACAAGACCAAACCAATGTGTTTCCTACGTAATGGCAAATGGGTCGTATGAAGAATAGACGATCCGCTAACGAGGAAGTATTGCTATCGGTCAAAAGAACTCTTTGAAATCTCTCTTAATTCATACGGTCCCTTGAGTACAAAAACGTGTTTATAAAAAATCCTTTCTGTCGCTCCCAGTTCTTAAGCCCTTCGTTCTTCTAAGCCCTGTTTAATGAAGCATATGGGTGTTTTAGGCGCAATATGTATTTTTTCTTTATTTAAGGTTCTTGTAAAAATATCCTGAAAACATCAGTTTTCTTTGAAACTGAATCCGATCATGTGTGATACTAGCATCCCCCGTATTGGTATTTCCCGCTTTCATAAGTAATTTATATCCTGGTTAAAATTGCACTGATACATATCTGTGTATTTTGTACATGTTGGTAAGTTGGCAATTCAGATGGACAGAGAGTATTAAAAAACTGTTGTGGATAATGGACTGCATTGTCTATGCTAACAACTAAAGTTTAATCGGCATTTATATTTGGTAATAATTTTTATCCGTCAGAAATAATTTTATTGTTTCCATCTGGTTGGATTTTAATTTCTAACCATTAAAGTATATGGCAGTCTGGCAAACCTCGTTTCTGTCTCTCAACATTGTAAATTTAAATTTTTTTTATTACTAATTTCTTTTTAAAGTTTCCTAGAACTATGAAGATAATGTATTTAAAATTTAGTTCAGATTGGTTCAGTAGTTTTACCATTGCAAACACCGTACCTTTGTAACCTCTCATGTAGAATACCGCTCGCTACCTATCGGTCAATTTTCAAACTTAACTGTTGTCCACATATTAATTAAAAATATGTTTAAATTTAAATGAGACTAAATTTACTACAAATTATGTAACTATAAACTATTACATAACAATAACAGCCAATTGTTAGATTCCCTACAAGTCTTATATTCGAAATTGCTCACATTTACTAGTCGCATTTGTTTTATTTCAATAAATCGATTAAAAAAATACAATAAACCTATTTAAAACTATTTAACTATTTCAATATTTATTTAAATATCTAGATTATAATGTTCGGTGAAAAAAAATTATAATTTAAGTGGGACGATTGTTGAATAAATAGTTTGGAAACTTTTTTTTTCGTACATTTTATTTTTCATATGATTGTCTACTAATCCATCCTGTGAATGCAATATATTTTTCGTTAATCGATAAGCCATTAATGTCGATTTATTTAGTTGTTTACCGTCGGCCAGAACTGATGGGGGATGGGAATTAACTGGATTTAATTCCCAGCAGTGGCAGTAATCCCCAAACCTCAACAAACTCACTCAATCTTCGTATCACAATTCGTATTTTTGGTGGCAGTAGAAATCATGACTGATTAACTTAAATTCATAATAAAGAAAGGTTCTGAAGTCTTTAATAAACATTCCTAAACTAGACATAAACAATTTTTATTAAAATAAATTACAATATTTCTTCCAATAAACAAAAAAGTTATAAAACCTACGTTTTAAAATTTTCATTTTTTATATTTTAATTTTTAACTTTTTAATTAATATTTAATAAGACATATTGCCCTCTATGGCTTGAATGACTGCTCCCACTAGTCTTGGCATACTTGTAAATAACGAAACGAATGATAAAAATGGATTGAAGGAAATTTAAAAATAAAAAAATCTAAAATTCCATCGGTTGTTATTAACAGGGAAAAACATTGATGTGTCTAATCCTTAATGTCTTACGCTTAATAAAAAATATTAATATGAATATAAACCAAGTGGATTAAGGTAAAAACCTGGGAAATCTATAGAATTATGGGTGTTGCAATAATTTTGACGGGGAGTTTATTTCTATCACGTTACAATGATATTCCTGTTTATTTTATATTTTTGGCTAATTTTAGTAACGCAATCGAACAACTGCTCCACTGAATTCGTCTAAAACGAAAATATTGTTTTATATATTAATATTTTGTTATATCCACTTTCTTAATGTGAGAAACTTTAATTGTACATATTGTGTGAATGGATTTTTTGTCATCCATATTACGTATGGCTTTAAGGTAACGCAGATTGTGATATTATTTCAATAAACCAGTTCAATCTAAAAAATAAAAATGTGAAAAAGTTTATTCGAAGTTCGATATTTCCATATCCCTACACACATAACATAACATTCAACTCATATTTAGTGTTTTAAATATTAAAATGTTGTTATTTCTATTTCCTAACGTTTATTTATACCTTGTGGATGTGATGGTTTTCTCTACTATAAAATAAAATTGCTCTGTTGACTCTGAAGTGGGACCGTAGCAACATATTTACCAGCTAACCTATATAAAAATGAAAAAGTTACATTAAACATTTTTTCTTATTCAAGCCCATTTTAAAATGTTTCGTTCTTTTTTTTTTTTTAAATATATATGTATCTTGTATTTTTGTAATTTAGAAAAAAAATATCGGATTATCGGAAGAAAACTATCGATATTTCGATATATAGTGTATCGATAGCCCTTACTAGTGTCACTATTGTTTACACTGAGCTCTCGGAATTTTTATATGATCAGATTGTGGATTTTTTTTTTTTTTTTTTTTCACTGCAGAGTATCTCTGGAGACTAAAGCGGATGCGTGTGTGGGGTTGTACTAAAGCAGTTAGAAAGGATTACCATACAAATGGAACTGCACGGACGATTCCAAGAATCTACACCCTTAAGAAATATTAGCTTGACGGGGTTTAACATTTAGATTAGGAATTACCTTTACATCAAATTACAATGTCGGATTTTGTCAGAATTAAAGGACTCAAAAACACCTAAAATATTGAAAAGTAGTGTGAAAATCCAACACAGTTCACTACCTTTTTGATGAGAGTTAAAAATAACTCGTCAACATTTAAATAGAAATTTTTTTTGACTACAGCCTTTTTTAGCTTTAAGATAATTTTAAAGCAAAAAAAAGTATAATATGAGAAAAGAAAAAAAAATTGTATTTAAAAATATTAATGTACATTAATATATATTTTGGGATAAGTGAATGGTAGACATGAACTGTTCGTTTGAACATAAATCATATATTGATAGTTAATATCAAATTAAATTAGTTTTTTTCAAGGTATTTTTTATTTAAACTTTACAATTACTTAAAAAAAGTAAGTGGATCCTTTAATATACTTTAACATAAAGACAAAAAAACATTTCATATATTTGGATTAATAAAATCTTTTTCTTCATCTAGCAATGTCGCAAAAATGCTTTAAAAAAAGTATTTTTTATTTTTAAATATCGAACTAGAAAATCAAAACATTATTATGAAAATGTTTTAATTAATTTTAAAAAATTTAATTTTAATTAAATTTATTTAAAAAATTTTTTTTATTAGGAATCTACATATTTGGTAGCTGAACGAAATTTTTCTCATTCAGGTCTTAAAATCACAAGAATTTCCTAAAACATTTCCATGTTGCTTTTTCATTAGAAACTATTGAACTGACGCTTTATCGACAGTCCATTTTTGATAAATAAGCTTAGTTCAGTGTTCGAAAGAGAGAATTAATTGAATGGGTCCGCCGAAAAACGTTCTAAGCGGCAAACAAAATTTTGAGTAATCAGTGAAAGAAAATCATAATTTAAAGTTCTTGTTAGTTTGATTTTTTTTCACCTCGTAATTTGTTATATTTACATGTATAATAACATAATGCTATATCAACCTATGATGTACCATTTATAATACATTTAAAAACCTTTAAAATCACCACATCGGAAATTTTGTCGCTTAGAACGTTTTTCGGCGGACCCATTCAATTGTTGGTAAACTGTATATAAGATGAACACGTCTATAGGTATACAGTCATTTTTTTTTTTTTATACCCCCTTAGCGTTTTGGCTTCTTAAAATACACAGGCACACATAATTGTCGCTCATTCATAGAATATGTTGACGGAAACATTGTTAGGTAAAATGTAGAGTGGAAAATTACTCAAAATGTCCACTGACCCATACCCCTGACGTCATGACGTTAGCAGAGAAGTTCTCAATGAAATCAAATCACTGACCTTAAAGTTTCTGAACTGGATCAAATTTGTTTACGGCTCCTTTTCTATTATATTTTTCTTTACTTATTATTTTATTTTTTACATTATTTACACAGATTTGAACTTGAATTTTTTGGGCTGACCGAGGATGAATTTAAACACCTCAAATGTTTTTTTTTTATTTGGATTTCTTGACTCTATATCTACGAGTACTCAATCACATTCTTTTTCAAACATCCTCCATCTCTCCTTATTTAACGCTTCTTCCGTAAACCGAAGATCAGGCTTTGCACTTATTTTCGTCATGTTTCCATTTCCTACACGGTCATTCTCCCTTCTGTCTACCTTTATTTATCCATTTCATAATTCATTCGTTCATTCGTCTCCTTTTCTTAATATCTTCTGGTGTTTCTTTTTACTGTATTAATTGAATGTTTTAATATAGTTAATGTATTTATGGAATGTATAGACAGGTTCATTGAAAACTAATAATATTCCAAGGACTCCATCTGGACAAGCGTCTTGCATGAAATACACATAGAATTTCCTCTATACATACAATTAAAACGACAAGATACTGCCCACCGTTATAGCCTACTCCACTATTTACTGGATTCACGTTCAAAAAGACTGCTTTAATCAAAAAAGACTCACTTACATGACAGTGATTAGATCTAATTGGAAATACGGAGTTGAGCTTTAGAGCCCAACGAAACCCACAAATTCTTATCGTATCCAATCCTTAACACCAAAAATACTTCGTAAAAACCTCAATGCTCCTTACTTTGTCACAAATAAGCTTATCCATAAAGATTCTAATCTTCTACATATTTCTTATTTGGCCCAGAGCAGACACCTATCCCTTCATTGCAAACTCCACAACCAATTAAATCCACTTGTCTCCCAACTTGTTTTCCAGTTTATTTCTGATAACTCTCCGTGGTCTCTGAAAAGAAGATGGCCTCGGTACCTTTATGTATAGAACTTTTATAACTGCTACCAATTTGTAGTTGCTTTACAAGCAATTCAAATGTCATTTCGATCATTATGATCACATTTACCTGATGTTTTTATTTTATTTCGTATACAGTTTTAAATTTCTTTAAATAGCTGTATTTGCTTAGTTTAGTTCAGGTTGATTTTGACCTTTTGACCTCAGTGTACCTGTTTTAATAATAATGTTCATTTCAATAGTTTTACTTGATAAAAACTTAAATAGCCTATATTTTTATGTAGATATTTTTTGTTCGTTTTCGATCAACTGCTGTGGAATTTTTACCTAACTTTAAACTCCAAAACCACTCAAATCCACTTGTCTCTCAATTTGCCTAACAATTCTCGATAACCCTAAGAAAAAAGATGGTCCTGGGACCTTCTCATGTAAAAAATTCATTGAAGTGCTAATATTAGTATGTTTCTTTACCTATTATATTAATCGACATGTTCGAACCTATACCTATGTAATGGACGTATTCATTGTAGTTATTTTCCTACATATTTACTAAATTTATATATTCTATACAGTTGTAAAAATCCATCAAAAGATTTTTAAAAAATTATAGTTTAACAGTCTAAAATAATGTAAACATTAAACATAATTGCAATTTTTGTATTATTAAAATCATTCTTAATCATTTCTGAATTCTTGTAAATGCTATTTTTTTATTCTGACTTCATATAGTTTCATTATATTTTGCCTTATATATATATTATTGATGATATTTCATATTTCTTATCTATTGATTTTTTACCATTTCAATAAAAAAAAAATCTTTATTATGATTAAAAGTTAGTTAATTTGGTTTATAGATTATTTTCACTTTTAAAAAATATTTCAATTTTAACATGCATTATATCAAATCATGCTTTAATCAATGTCCATCAATCAATGTCCAAATCAATGTCCATTCCTGAGAGTCTCTGGGAATCAAAAAAAAAAAATTTGATTTTATTAGTTTTGTTGACTGAATCTGAAAATAGAATGTATCTTACTATAAGTTGAAATTTCAATTTTCTTCGTATTTATATGGCCTGTTATAAAAATCTTTAATTTCCTCTTGCGATCGACTTCGAGTAGCTTGTGGAAAATTGACGAGTGGGTGGGAAAATGGCTGAATTATTGACTTGATTTATAACTACTATAAATTTTATACAGTTTTTACTAGCTAAAGTTATTTTATGTTTAATAGTTGTCGAGATATAGCTCTTTTAAGTTATAGTGAAATAAAAGTCTGATAACATTATTTACTAATCAATACATTAGTAAATCGGGCTCCCGTTAGTCCGGACTCTAAAAACTAATAAGGGACCCCGAAATAAAAAAAAAATGAAAAACTAATAAAACAGTTATGTATTGAACTAATTTTGTACAACCATATCTTTTCCTTCCAGAGCCACATTAGAAGTCTAAGTCCTTGGAAATATATTTTTCAATTCCCCGTCCGGTAGTCCGAACTTTTTACTAATCTGAATAGTCTTGGTTAAAATTAGTTCGGATTAGCGAGAGTATGCTGTAATTACGACACAAATTATTGAAAGGTAAAAAAAATACGATGAAGAAATCGAACCGTTGCTCAACCAATGCAGATCGATTCCGGTACTTCGCACTCTTCCTTCCCGTGATCCTCACTTGTAAACTTCCATTTCTTTAGTTTCAACTTGGATTATATTGTTTAGTGTGTTATACAGATATTTTCTTAAGGTGGAAATATAGTTAACAACAAAAGTTTCAACATGGATTTAGCATAAAGATAAAAAAATTTTAATTTTCCCTAATATGAGAAGATATAACACAAGATCGATTTAGTGTTTGTGTGAAAATGAAGGGAAATAACCTCCACTCTCGAAATGTAGCGATAAAAATATCAGAATGAATAGAATGAAGGTAACAACAGATAAAAAGTTATATTGGGAAGGAGCGGTAGCCAAAAATATATTTTTATATGATAAAATAAATCTATTCATATATTAGTGGAAGATTGATTATCTAGGGAGTGGGAAAATAAATGTTTAAAAGAAGTTATGAAATAAGCTTTTGGAATGGGATAGTATGTCTTGTATTGTATATTTGGGCTTAACGTCCTTATGTACTCCAACTACGGCAGGAAAGACGGGTTATCCTACTAGTTACCAACCTATTCTATCCAGGTTGGGAAGTTGAAGATTCATTCATGGGTGCGCCACGAAGTGAATTTTAACCCGCTCAGGTGGGATTCGAACCTACGACCAAGCGCTCTGAGACCCTCGCCCCAACTAACTCGGCCATCGATTCCCCGGGATAGTAGATGTCTCCAATAAGTTGGTAATCAAACGAAACAAATGTATATATTTTTTTTTTTGCCCGGTTTTTCTTGGTGTGGAAAGGTTAAAATTAGGATTGAGCTCTGCGAGAAACATAAAAATCAATAGAGAGGATAAATTAAAAAAAAAAATCATCTTTGTCCTTTTTTGATAAAAGTATAGTTGACTGGATGATGGTTGGAGAAAAAGATAGTCAGGGATGCAGTCAAAGTAACACTACGTTAAAGAAGGAATTCTTTAATACCTGCCAACGTTTCGACCTGCCTTGCAGGTCTTCTTCAGGGCTATAATGAACCTTTATTATTTTTTATCCGTTTCTTTTCTTTTATCACCTTTTACATTATTTCCCTCGTTCTTTCCCATATTTTCATTTTTGGAACACACTTGTGAGTTGAACCACACTTGAGTCATCGTCCTTCTCCTCATAAGTGTGGTTCGGTGGCCCTGAAGAAGACCTGTAACGCAGGTCGAAACGTTGGCACGTATTAAAGAACTCCTTCTTTAACGTGGTGTTACTTTGACTGCATCCCTGACTATTTTGTCCTTTTTTTTTTCCTTCAAATATAACTATTTATTGATATTTATAACTGAATCCATTATATACGACAACTAAAGATGAGGATAGTGATTAAAATAACATATAAAGAACTACTCACTAGTCGCTTCAAGTCGTACATTATGAGATCTCTCAGCCATCTTCTTTTCAGACAATTAGGACGATTATTGGGAACTGTGTGTGAGGGAAGTTCCTTGAATGAAGAGGGTTTGCAGGATGAGTTGCATCAGCAACATATGGAACATTAAGATATTCATGGATAAGTTTGTTTGTGACAAAGTAAAAAGATTTAGGAATTTTTCGAAGGATTTTGGATTGTAAGGATTGGATACGAGCCGTATTGGATGGTTTAGTAGAGCCCTTGATTGAAACTCCGTATGTCCTAATAGGTCTGATTACTGTCATGTAATTAAATTTCATGTAATAAGTCTCTTGTAATTAGTCGGATGGTTTGAACGTTTGTCTAGTAAATATTGGATTATTCGAAAGCGACGAGCAGTTTCATGTCTTTTAGTCTGGTTTGACGGGACTGATAATTTTTTTCAAAAGTATAACTTTGTTTGTCTTACTTATTCAGTATAAAGGAAATGAAGATTACATTTACTGTATTTCGTGAAATGTCAATAGCCCTAATGACACAAGAATGGATGTGATTCGATTTCTTTGAATAATCGATCTTTGGCTTCAGTACTAGTTTTCCAATGGAGGATTTTCGTAAAACCCTCATCGCAAAAACTTGCCAGGCTGAATAAAAATGGATTCCTGGAAGGCACATTTTATAGCATCGCCAGTTTTAACAAGCCTTTTTAGAAAATGATTCCAAGATGTTGAAAAGAGATTAACTTTGGCTGATTAGCCTGCCGGGCTCTGAAAGGCTTCAATATTTAATCCCTGGAGGTTTTTCCTCCCCAGGTCTCAAAACATTATTTTTTATATTCATATACAAAATATTTATTAATTATTCAGGCTAATTGATTAATGATTTTAGATTTAATGGTACAAAATATTGAAACTCAAAATATATCAGAAAGTGAGTGAAAATTCTGTTCTGGCCAAAGATAGGAAAGTGGTTTTAAAAGTAATAAAAATGTCTCAAAAATAGGGGCGTGGCGTACCTAGAAAATATTGATTCGTTTGTATGTAACCCAAACGAAACTTTTTATTATATTAATGTTATATTTTCATAATAATTATTTAAATTTATTAAAAACAATAAATAAATGAATTACCTTAAATGGAGAGCTGCTAGGAACATGTGGGGCCACTTCAGACACACGCACATTTAAAATGAAAATCATGGCTGACAATTTGCAATCTCAAGTTTGTTTTACGCACTACGGCCTGACGTATGTGGCTGCAGGATTATTTTATATACGTAATATTTTGATCACCAATTAATTCTGCAACATTTGCTTTTTTGTTTCATGTCTCTAACCCATTTTTTAAATTTTATATATTTTATTAGGAAGAAAAAGGCAACTTAGAGTGCTGCTTTGAACACTGTTGTTGAGACTTTTTTTAAGACGGTGTTTGTTGCTTTAAACTTTGTGTTATCGTTTTTTTTGTTATTTGGTGAATGTGAACAATTTGTTTCATTCATATTTATAATTAAACCTATTTTAGATTTATGCCTTTATTTTATAATTAAAATTGATGATCAACAAAAAAGATTATATTTTATAAGGCACTAGTAAAACTAACAATTAACAATAAAATAAAATTAACAAAAATAATTCAATTGAAGTAATTAAAATTTAATTGAGTTAACTACGCACCTTTGTTCCTTTGTTTCAAGTAATTTTGCCATTGAAGTTTTCCTGGTGTGTTTTGTTTGGTAAGGACCCATGTTTCATGAAAACTAAATCAAGTATATGTTAATAGATAGTTTGTAGGTTGCTAATTTAAAAGCTATGAACATTATTAAAAATATTTGTGATTATATCTATATAAAAGAACAAGCCATTTTTCATTTGTAATCACTAACCGCGAAAACTATTGGACCAATCTGTACCAAATTTTACCTATTCTATCTTCCTACCTATTCTAATTTCAAGGAAGTTTAATCAACAGTAAAATTTACTGATTTTCAATTAGTTTGTTGTAAAAAAAAGGGATAATATGTGGATATCAGTGAAGTTTGAAAACCGATAGGTGGCGAGCGCCATTCTGCAAGACAGGTCACAAAAGTACGGTGTTATAAAGAGCTTGAAATTTATAATAAAATTTACTTATATTATATTGAATTATTAAAATATATGGAACAACATGTGAATCCCAATTAAGTCTGAAAATTGAACGAAATGTGGTTAGTATTATTCCGCAATGGAGTTTACAATGGAAAAACTACTGAACCTATCTGTAGCAAATGCTAACTACATTTTCATAGTTCTAGGAAGGTTTAGCAATAATAAAAATTTAAATGTACAATGTTAAGTGGCAGAAACGAGGTTTGCAACATCCTTACATACTCTTATGGTTAGAAATCCAACCAGATAAAATCAACAAAATTATTTCTGCCTAATAAAAATGATTACCAAATTAAAATTAGTATAATTAGTCTTTGACGTTATCTTCATACATCTGATCAATGCAATTTTAACCAGTTTAAATCTTACTGCTACGCGTGAAAATATTATTGAAGAAATAATGCTCTATTGCATATTTCTTCTTCTTTTTCCTCCTTCAGTGCCTTTCAGCGTGGAGGTGCCTCGGTCCAAGTCCGCCATGCTTCACAGTCTCTTGCCAGCGCTTTCATGGCATTTAGGCTATTTCTTCTATTTTGTCCCAGCCTGGAGATGTGGTCCGTCCATGTTAGTCTAGGCCTGCCCCTGGGACATGTTCCGGTAGGCCTAGCTTCGAAGAGCTTTCTTGGGTCACGGTCCTCCTCTATTCGGCAAACGTGGCCAAACCATCTCAGCTGCCTTGTTTCCACTGTGTCTCTTATGGATATTACTCCGATGTCCCTCCGTATTCTCTCGTTCCCTATTCTGTCCCTCCTCGTTCGGCCAGCCACTCTCCTAAGGTACCTCATTTCCATTGCAGTTATTCGGCTCCAGTGTTTATCCAGAGAAAACCATCTCTCTCTTCCATAGGTAAGAGTGGGTAAATATACAGCCTTAAAGATGTGTATTTTTAATTTATTACACATCTCCTTTTTTCCTGCTACCGTGATGCATAGTTGGTAATAGATGTTGTTTGCCTTTTTGATCCGGTTGGAAATCTCCCCACCAATCTTTCCATTCCTGTTGAAGACCGTACCCAGGTAGGTATATTCCTCGGCCATCTCTAATGTTTCTCCTCCACATCGGATCTCAATATTTTCTTTATCTCATCCAACATGCATAACTTTACTCTTCTTACCTGCATTGAGTGTCATTCCTTTTCTTTTCAATTCAGCCTCCCACTCTATGACTGCTTGCTACAGCAAGCAGCCTACAGGCTTTCTTCCGAATCTGCTATGAGAACAATGTTATCTGCGTACACCATAGCTTGAGCTAGGATTGTCCTCCATTCCATTTCCCATCTACTGTACTTCGCTTGCAAATTTTTATTACCTCGTCCATGGTGATAATAAATAGTAGAGGGCTGAGACTATCTCCCTGCTTCATTCCCTTACCCATTTCAAAGGCCTCGCATTCTCTTCTGTTTATTCTTAAATTTCATATAAGCATATTTCAACTCAAGATTTTTAGCGATAAAGGAATAAAGCTTGAATTATTAGTTTAAATTATCCAAGTTCTTTACTTCAGAGAGCGGGTGAAGCTGTGACGGGGGATGCTAGTTATTTTATATTTTCTTAAAACGGTTATGAGGTAATTGAGGGTCTCAAGAACAGCAAACTGGATGTAACATGTCTCCTTAGTTCGTCCTAGGCGTGTTCGATTAGATTCATGTCAGAGCTCCAAGTAAGCCAGTCCATAACTTCGATTCTAACTTCCTGTAGGTATTCCCTAACACATCTCGCCACCTTCAAAATGCGAATGAAGGTAATAACAGATAAAAAGGTATTTTGGACAGGAGCAGGGGTGGAGCAGTCGTTTGATGTCGTTACCAAAAATACATTTTATATATGAATAAATAAAACATACTATTCATATGTTGGCGGGAGATTGATTATCTAGGGAGTGGGGAAATAAATTTTGTTTAAAAGGAGTTTATGGATAAGCTTTTCGAATGGGATATTATGTTATAGTCACCAATAACTTGGTAGTCAATAAGGTTATGGATGTTGAAAAATAAAAATAAAATATTTGAATTATGTTTATTGAACATTTCAAATTGAACATTTTTGCCAATATATTTGTTGCTAATAATTAATAAACTGAAAGATAATATTAGAGTTAACGCATAAGTAATTGAGGGAGAACATTTTTTTCTCTAAACCTAAAAGGGAACCCATAAATTCTATTTTGAAGGTACATATTTCAAATTATTTTGTTTGAGGGTGGTATTCTCCCTTCTGGAAGGGATGCTCTTCTGAAATTATCTAGCTACTGCACTTTCAGACTTGGCGGTGCCTAACACTTTTGTTGTTGTTTCACTATGGTTTGTGTTTATATCGAGCCCTTTTATTAAATAATTGATTTTTATGTTCCCTTATATTTTAATTTTTAAAATAATAATTGAATATCTGGGCTTCAATCTTAACTGTTCATTTATCTGTATTTTATCTACGAAAGTTCACATCCGATTTGAAAAAAAAACTACTCCCTGACTGGAAAAAACAATATATCATGGACATGTCTATCTATAATCTACCACTTTTCGCAATGTACATTTTTTTTTTAAAATTTATTTATTTCAATTTATGAAATTTACAACTGTACTGATGAAAAATGTAGAAAAATGCCGCATGGGTGATTTAAAAATTTTATTACCTTGTGTAAATAAAACATTATGACAGTCCCTTAATGGAAATGTGCTTTTAAACAAAATACACTATTCATTGGAATAAAAAGCAAAGGAAAAAATTATTGTTTAATAGAAAATAAAGGAAAACTCAATAAAGCGACACCAGATCAAAGTATCTTATGTTATTGCATTTATTTATTTATTATTATTATTTAGGATTTATTTTATTAGATTTTCAATGTCAATCTGGTGTCGCTTTATTAACAGTTTTTCTTCATTTTCTTTTAAACAATAATTTTTTTCTTTGGTTTTTATTTCAATGAAGAGTTTACTTAGTTTTAAATGCACATTTCCATTAAGGGATTGTCGAAATGTTTTATTTACACAAGCTACTGATTTGTATACCAAGTGAGACCTCCATGTTTTTTCGGTTTTAAAAGTAAATTTCTCCATGAAACCGAAACAGAATCATTACTTTTTACATATCATTCGAAAGCTGATTAAATTTGCAAGTTTTTGTGAGTAGTTTTTTCCAAAAACGGTAAGCTTTGAAGTAATATAAGACATTGTAACTTCCCTAAATAAGTGAAGATCAAGCTGTTCTTTGAGTCATAAAATTGTAAAATTCAAGGTTACATGTGATCTGTTCTTATAGAAAATTTAATGCTAAATCCGAAAATTTGGTCAAAATTTGGGAAATATTTAAACAAAATAGAGATATAACAGCTTTTATGGAAAAAAACATGGTTTCCTCAAAAAAGTCTTCGATTTATCGTATATCAGCAACGGATTGAAATGGAAAGGTGAGGTCTGCGGCATTTTTCTACATTTTTGATCTAGTTTCACCCAATTTTTTTTTTACACTAAGAGATACCCCCTCCCCCTCTGTATATTAAAAAAAAAAAACAGTCAGCTGAATATTTTTAATTAATGTAGGTAGCCGTTCGCTTCGTTATTGGGGCCGGGCGGATTCCCTGTTAGGTCCGTCCTAACGAGTAGTTAGTCAATACTTAATTATCTAGTTCTAACTATCTTGAACCAAAAAATATCTTTTGACTTAAAAAGTATTTATTTGAAAATTATAGTTTTAATGAAGTTATTCAAACCGAATTTTTAAGCATTTCTGTTATATTGAAAAACCATAATCATCCAAAAATTTGTAAAGTTTTTTTTTTAAAGCCGATTTAGTGAAACCAATGGAAGCTTAGAAGTTTTGTGATTTGATGTATTGTCTTTGTGAATCCAGGGCCGGGACTAGTAATCCACTCTTAAGTTTCCCACCCCTGCCTCGTAATTTGGTCTTGTTTACTAATCCTGTTCAAGTTTGCGCCTGTTTCACCAACACCATTGTCACTTGATCTCGGGTGATTTAAATGTTGACCGATACAAAATTAATTATAATTTTAAATAGAATTAACTAGATTTAAATATAATAATCATTATAATTTATTTTTATAGAGCTACTACTAAAAAAATACAATAATATTTCCTGTCTTACATTTACAATATATATATACACGGATAAATTTCTTGAATGTTACTGTTGTTTAGTAAGGTTCTTGAGGTTCAGTCAATAAATAAAAACAACTATTTTGGCGACGTTTCGAGACTATATTGTTCTCATAATCATGCCCTACAGTGAAAAAAAAAAGGTTACAATAAAATTATATAAGTTATACAAGTTATTTCAAAACATAAAGTTAGCTACAGCACAAGTATATAACAACATGTGTTAGAATAATAAAAATATATATAATTTATTCTTCAGGTCAACTGGAGAACTGTTTGGGACCAAACAGCTCTCACCACACATTACAGGCAAACAAAACATTATTTTAAATTTGATTCCCCCAAATTATTCACCATGAACAAATTAATTTTTAAAGAAATATTAAAGAAATGATAACCATAGAAAAATTTAAAAATCGCGCAATAAACAAAAAATCAGACGTTCTAAATCTTAACACCTGTTATTCCAACTTAATACATTCTGACCAATAATATACATTTACATTTATATACATCATATAAATCATTCTTCCATTTATTAGTATATTAAACTGAAATATTTTCGTACCTGAATCTTGGGAATACCACCCAGTTTAACTTAATTTTTCCAGGGATTTCCCCACATCCTTTGTAACTATCTGTTCAAAATTCCCCTTGGTTAGTTGTGTACTTGAATTGTAAGTCTATTCCATATCCACTAGTAACATTGTAAGTAGCTTCATACTCCTCTATATTCTGTAATTATTTATATTTTTATCATTCTAACAAATGTTGTTATATACTTGTACTATAGCTAACTTTATGTTTTGAAATAACTTGTATAACTTATATAATTTTATTTTAACCTATTTTTGCACTGTAGAGCATGATTACGAGAACAATATAGTCACGAAACGTCGCCAAAATAGTTGTTTTTATTTATTTACTGAACCTCAAGAACCTTACTAAACATATATATATTCTCCCCCCCCCCCCCCAAAAAAAATATGATAATATTAACAGGCATATTTTTTAAATATGGCAGCTGATGAATTTCCCAGGATCTGTTACAGCAGGCTTGTCGATTGTGTGGTAATCTTTCCATACCCTTTAATTCGGCAGAACAGCTAGTGATACAAATGGGAAGAATCGGCGCAATGGATATATAGAATAAGCAGGATGGAAATGTTGTTGAAGCAAATATCGCAAGCCTAAACTTAGCATTGAGAATCTTTATTGGTCTATAGACATTGAACATACGGTCAACTCCCACTGCAACACTCATTCCAGACACCTTTGCTCTCTTGGAAGCGGTGAAAGGTATTTGGTGGTGAATTCAAACATCCAGAAACTAAGAATGATCGCACAACTCCGTTTAGTTAGCTCCTAGATCTCCAGAATATATTTCAATAGAAGAAGCTACAACATTAATACAGATAATCCCTGCCCGATTTGTAACACGGGACTAGATTCTCTTCACCATTTAGTAATGTACTGTTCCGTTTTTGAAATATACAGGAAAAGGTTTCTTAGAAGAATTCATTCCAGAAAATGATGACTTTCAGTTATGTTCATGGCTGATAATAGATAATGAAAAGCATTTAAATGATTTAATGTTTTATATGAAATATTGCCTAAAATTAAGATATATTTTACTTTAACTCATTACTAGTTTGCCATTTATTTTTGTTTTTGTATTAATTTATCATGTATATACTTATATCAAATTTTAGGTAAATATATCTCGTTTAGTTTGTAAATAATTTTCTTTTTTTATTTTTTTTTTTTTGCTTAAGTAATTTTAATTGTATAACAGCTCAGAACTTTTTGCTCTAAAATTGTATTTATAAAGCAATAAAATATTCATTCATTCATATTTTTTTTTCTAATGAATATGAATTTTGGCTGGGCTTCTATACTTTTTTAATCTAACGGTTTTTCACCCTCTATAAAAATGTTACATTTGTACTCGCCTATCTGGTGTTGAATCGAAAATGTGCCTACAGTTTTCATACCAAAAAATTAACAGAGACATTTTTTGTTATGTAACATTTGTCACTAGGATGTACCTTTTAGGAGCTATATTGGTTTGGATATACAAAGTCACGTTCGGAACCCCTATTTCCTCTCAACTTTGTTTATATCGAATAATCATTAATTGTTAATTTATTAATTTGACCCTTTTAATTCTAAAATGTAAATTGGGAAAATAGTTGATTATAGATAGACACATCCATGATTTATTGAATTTCCCAGTCGGGGAGAAATTGAGTTGTCTTTTTCCCGAAAACTGAGCTCTTTTGTTGGCCAAATTAAATTTTAAATATATATATATATATAGTTATAACTGTAACCTAAAGGTCATCACTCCTTACACAAATTCCTAATCTTACTATTTACTTTCACACCGATAGCTAAGACCAATCATTAATATAATCATTAATATAATCTTTACTAAAGGTCATCACTCCTTAAATACAATTCCTTATCTCACTGTTTACTTTCACACCGATAGCTAAGACCAATCATTAATATAATCATTTCTTACACAATTCCTTCACCCTTCGCTTCCTTATTCACTCCGATAACAACCCCTATATATGACCTCGTCTTTTAGGACGGAAATTAGAAGTAAAATAGAAGTAAGCTAGGATTGTAGTGGTCAGTTCGACACGTCTTATAGCTATTAGTCAGTCATAGTTAGGCACAAGTGTCATATTTATTGTAATTTGAAATAAACCTTTTTTTTTAAAGTCTAAGTTGGAGTAAGCTTATTTAACTGGCGCCCGAACTTAGGGATTTGAGAGCTTATTTTTGAAGAATTAGTAACTTTGCGGAGCTTAGGCTGAGTGTAATACCAGTACCGTAGCAGCATAACCACGTCTCCACGTCAAGAGGAAGATTTGCCACTGAGTCTTGAACAAGATCAAGCATTCTCCACGACTACGAGGATCTTCTTTCCAGTAAGCAGAAATTTCAATTTCTACAATCTCAACCCAACATCTCTTTTGTTAAGAAGCCAACATCAACTGAAGACATCTTAGGGTAATTATTTTTATATAAATTGTAACATTTGTATGTCATTACTAGACAGACTTAACGCTTTAAGACTAACCGACCAGACAAACGAAAAAACACAATGGCGTTAGAAATTAAAGAAAGTGAATTTAAAATGATTCCAGATTATGATGGAAATCCAATAGGTCTAGTGAATTTTATTCGTAATACTAAGTTTTTAACAGAATTATACTGTAAAGAAAATAATCCACATAAACATATTAATCATACAAAGATTATTTTAAATTTATTATGTAAATTAAAAGGGAAAGTAGCCGCAGCTGTACATGATAAAGAATTTAATAGCGTAGAAGGAATTTTAATTTTTCTAAAAAATAAATATCAAGATTCTCGAACTCGAGAACAATTAATTGCGGAATTATTAAATGTCAGGCCACATAGTAACGAAAATCCTCATAATTATTTAGAAAGATTAATAGAACGACGTTGTGACTTATATACTCGAGTTTACACCGACGATACGATCTTAGATAAACAAGCAGGAATGAAAAGATATGATAGACAAATATCCCATCACGCGGTGCATAATCTCCACCCTTCTTTAACAGATTTCATTTATCATATAACATGGAATACATTAGAAGATATTGAAGATATCCTTAAAAACAGTGCCGCACACATTGTTCAAAGGTTACGGTAAACATCAGTATAATCCACAACAAAAAAATTTTCAAAATCCAAATTATAAAGGGAAACATTTTGATCCCAATTTTCAAAAGAAAAAAAAACTGGGAACATCAGAAACCTCACTATGAAAAACCAAGGTACGAACAAAAACCGTATCAATCATATTATAATCAAAACCCAAATTATAAGCAGTATCAAAAACCAATATACAACAAACCATGGGACCCGCAATCTCAACATCATTTTTTTAACAAACCTCCATCGGGAAACTGGAGAAACCAACAAAATCCAAATCGAGAACAAGTTTCATTACCGCCAACTGAAAAAGATTCCAATACAGTATCCATGAGAACTGTGTCCAATAGAGTTCATTATACAGAAAATGAAAAAGACGAGCAGATTCGAATCCTGACGGAAAGACTGAACGCTATAGAAGCTCGACAGGATAATTTTTTTTGGCTCAGGTCCATGCAACAACGACCCGCCGGACCAATAGAAGTTCACGAATTGAATAATACGAACAATGATCTACCGGAATTGAAAGAAGTGAATGATAGACTGAAGAACGAGCTAGCTTCTAAAAATGGACAAATAGTTGATGTAGAAAAGCATTACTCAGATTTAGAAATAATGGTTAAGAAACAAGCTTCTGAAATGGATTCAAAAATTTCTCAAATGACAAAATTAGAACAGGACTACTCAGATCTTTCCCTAAAATACAATCAATCTTTGGAATGTGAAAACTCTTTTAGAAATCAGGTGCAGACTTTGGAGTTGGATATCGGAGATTTGAGGAGGAAATTTAACAATGCTGTCGAACAATGTACTGAACTTCAGAATTTGAAAGAAAAACTTGAAAATGACATTTCACATTTAATGAACAGTTCAACTGATTCTTCACAACAATTAATGAGTTTAAATTCTGATCTTGTCGAAAAACAGAATGAGCTTAGTAGGTTAAAATTGTCTTCTGCTGAGGAGATTAGGCTGCATGAAAATAGAGTACAAGAATTGGAAATGATGTTAGATTCAGTCAAAAGGGAAGGAGAGAAAGCTATTTTTGAAATAAAAGGACGTGTAGAAAATTCTGTGAAAAATTTTAAGTGTATGGAAGAAGCTTATAATTTAAAATGCAAAGAACTTGAAGAACTTCTTAAAAATGAAGAAACAGTCCGAAATGAGTGTCATAATTTAAAGAAAACAATTGATCAGTTGGAAGTTGATCTTGATAGCTATTCAACTCAAAATAACAGCTTGAAGAAAAGTTTGGATGAAAAGGAAGATAAAATTACGTTGGCTGAAAATGAATTAGCAAACAAAATATTTCAAATTGAAGATTTACAGAAAAGGGTTCTTAGTGTTGAAAACGATACTACGAACTTATTACAGGAAAAAGAAAACCTGGAAGTAAAGAATAATACATTAGTTTCCAAAATTTCAGAATTAGAGCGTTATATAACCAGTTTTGAAGAGATAAATAAAGAATTGACTAGAGAAAATGAAACTTTACAAAATAAGAGTTCTGAGGCAACATTATCGCTGAATACTGAGATGGACAAAATTAAAAAAATGTTACAAGATAAAGCGAAGTTATTTGAGGAAAAGGAGGCCTACTTGTTAAATCAAGATAAAACTATAAAAGAAAAAACCGAAGAAGCTGAGAAAAAGATTAAAGAAATCATGGAACTTAGTGCAGAACTACAAGCCCTACAAAAAGAACATCTGGAAAGTAAGCAGCGTGAAAGTGAGCAGAATGAAAAAATACGACTATTGGAATCTGAAGTTCTTGAATTAAATTCAAATGTTAAATGTTTAACTAAAGAAAAAGAGTTATCTTTGAATGAGGTTTAAAAACTGGAATCAGAAATAGAAAATTTAAAGGAATTATTGAATGGTCAGTACATTTCCGAGAAGAATTAGAGTGTAAGAAAAAAGAATTAGAGTTGATTGTTTCTGAGAAAGCTGAACTAGAAAAACAAGCTTTGATGAAAGAAAAACATCTTCAAGATGAACTATCAAAAATAAAAGATTCATTTGATAAAGTTAGTAATGAATATAAAGAAAAGTGCTCATCGAGTTCTAAAAATACAAATGAGCTCCAAGAACAATGTTCAGTGCTCAAGAAAACAATAGAAACCATTAATAAGTCACATGAAGAAAAGGAAAAAAATATAATTAGTAAAATTAAAGAAATGGAAGAGTTAAATTATTATATAAATGATATAAAAGTTATAAATTCTTATTTTGAAACATATCATTTCTTCAACATTAGTTATTTAGAAATTGAATTAGAGAACATATATAACCATTTAAAATTTTTTAAAGGACATTATCTTTATTCTATACTAAAAGATTTAACCAATAATGTTAATCATCAATTAAAACTATTACAATATAAGCATAGGACAAAAAAGAGGATTAATTAACGGTTTAGGAAATATAATTAGTTGGCTAACTGGCAATATGGATGCCAATGATAAAGCACACTACGATAAAATAATAGGAACGATAGAAGAAAATAATTATAGAATTGAACATAATATAGAAACCTCAGTTAATATCGACAAACAATTAATATCTGATTATAAAAATAAAATTAAAACACTAAATAAAAATTTCGAGCTTATCACCAATAATACGATGACATTAAAAACAAATGAAGACGCTTATAATTTATACATACATATTTCTCAATTACTAAACCAAGTAAAAGAAATAACTCTATCACTAGAATTTTGCAAATTAGGTATAATTCATTCCAGTATTATGACTAACGTTTTGAAAAATCTTCCTAACAAAGTCCATTTAGTATCTAACAATACAGAAATTTTATGGGCAAATAGTAAAATATTTTGTTCAACACACAAGAAGGTAATTCATACTTTTATAAGACTACCAACTCACGAGAACAAATACCAAGGATACGTAGTTCATACAGTACCTAAATATATTAATGGCACATTTTACGAAATCGAGCTTGACAGCGATTTATACATTCAAAACAACAAAACAACATTTTTACAGCAGACTGTATATACGAGGAGGAATATTATTGTAAAAATCTTATTAAAGTTAATAACAGTTGTATTTATTCAATAATTCAAAATGGCAATGTAAAAACTTGTAAACTTAAGCATAGATTAGATAAAAATATAAGATATCTGGATGTTACAAAACAATATTTAACTTATAATATAAGTAAGATAACCAATTGTAATAATATTAGCCAATTTTTACCTAAAGTAAGTCTGATAAATATAGGCATAAATGATTGTTACCCCACATTAACACAAATTTATTATCACAATTATCACTACATATTACAACCATTTTATGATGTATCAATATCAGAAACATTAACCTTAAATACCACAAATGTAACTATACCAACACTCAACATTCTTAGATTTAGCGAAAATATCGCAGTGTATTATAATTATTTAATTATTATCGCTATTATACTGTTAATCATTATTATAACCGTATATGTATACTATTATAGATATAAGAAAACACAAACAGTATTGACACCCAGTGCTCCATTCACTGAGGACTCTTGTAAAATTATTCTATCTAAAGTGTATGAATCAACATTTTAGCAAAAATTGTTACCAGGAGATAACAAATCTTAAAGAAGGGAAGAGTTATAACTGTAACCTAAAGGTCATCACTCCTTACACAAATTCCTAATCTTACTATTTACTTTCACACCGATAGCTAAGACCAATCATTAATATAATCATTAATATAATCTTTACTAAAGGTCATCACTCCTTAAATACAATTCCTTATCTCACTGTTTACTTTCACACCGATAGCTAAGACCAATCATTAATATAATCATTTCTTACACAATTCCTTCACCCTTCGCTTCCTTATTCACTCCGATAACAACCCCTATATATGACCTCGTCTTTTAGGACGGAAATTAGAAGTAAAATAGAAGTAAGCTAGGATTGTAGTGGTCAGTTCGACACGTCTTATAGCTATTAGTCAGTCATAGTTAGGCACAAGTGTCATATTTATTGTAATTTGAAATAAACCTTTTTTTTTAAAGTCTAAGTTGGAGTAAGCTTATTTAACTATATATATATATATATATATATATATATATATATATATATATATATATATATATATATTGTAGAGCTGTTCAATATATATATATATATATATATATTGAACAGCTCTACCAAAATCCATAACCATGTGTTTTTTTTGTTATTATCAATGATTTTTGATATTTGTTGAACAACTAATGATCTGGTCTAATGTATGATTTTGAATAAATTCTAAATTATGTTTTTTTTTTTTTTTTTTTTTTTTAATTATGTTGGAAAAAATTACTTTTTAGTTTCAACTACAATATAACCTAACGAGGATAACCGGTAGTTCCTTGTAATCTCAGCCTAAAGAGATTTTTTTTTATTCTTCAATATCGATTCAGTTTTGTAGTTTGCGATAGGACTGATAACGGTAAATGCTATATGATTAGATAGCAGACCAAGATATGGCTTAAAAACCAACAAGGTGGGTGTATATATATATATATATATATATATATATATATATATATATATATATATATATATATATATATATATATAATATGACAAGCCATTTTCGTTTGTGATCACTAACCACGAAAAATACTTAACCAATCTGTACCAAATTTTAACCACAACATTCTTATAGTTCTAGGAAGGTTTAGCAATAAAGAAATCTACTGATTTGTAGTAGATTTATTATTACAAAATGCGATTATATGTGGATAACAGTGAAGTTTCAAAACTGATTGATAGGTGTCGATCGCCATTCACCTCCATGAGAGATTACAAAGCTACAGTGTTATACAGAGCTTCAAATTGATATTAACATTTACTTATATTCAATTACATTATTAAAAATATTTGAATATCTGATACGACATGTGGATTCCAGTGAAGTTTGAAAATACTGATATGTGTTTAGTACCATTCTGGAATAGAGTTTACGATGGTAAAACTACTTAACATATAGGAAAAAATTCAACTACATAATTTCCATAAATCTAGGAAGATTTATGACAACTATGTAGTTGTAATACTTCCTCAATGAAAATATTTAAATAATAAAAAGAAATATATATTTTCTTATTTTATTTATCAATTATATATTCTTTTTTTTAATTACATCAGACACTTGTTGAGTTTAACAATAAAAATACCCTGTCAATAATAATAATAACAACCAGATTGGGTTGGTTTTCGGTACTCAGTGTAGGCTGTGAGTAACTGTAATAGAGGCTGGGAACTGATATTGGACAGAAGGTAAAGGTTTTACTCTCGGAGCTATTGGACAGTATGGTGCTATTAACACGGCGAAATATCGTTCAATAAAGCAGCTGTTATCCTTCATGGTCTATCAAACTGCCTATTACCGAGGCATTTTCTATTTCCATTTTCCGCCCCAACGAAATTGAATTAATTTCATTAAAATAATTAATCAATGATGATGTTAACCGTTAACTTACCTAGAAGCTTCTTGCCCTCCTTTTTATAAAGCAGCGCAACAATATTGATTGAAAAATCCAAAATTTTACTTGTTTACTGAGTTCCTGCTTTCCCGTCAGAGTTGTAGTGGTCTGGCAGAACATTGGCCTTTCTAATTCGAAGTACTGGTCTGTTCTGCCATCCCAACTAATCATAGTACCTAGATAATAGAAAAAACCTTTCTAATCACCTTAATCCTCTGGTTCAATCTTTATTCTGTACCATCCTTCTTGCAATCCTCTGGCAGTGGGTTTATAGCCAAATTGAGTTCTGGCAATGGCCACCTTCTCTCATGATGTACTGAGTATCTGTGGCTATCCACTGTTGCTTTTCCTCCACTGGCTTGATTTTATGGAGTCCTGCTTTGCCGGGGTTATGGCGGGGGGGGGGGGAGGTGTGATTTCATTTTAAAGTGTTTTTAATAATTTATTTAAATTATTTTGTATTTCTCAGTTGTATCGATTTGGTTTTAATTTTATTTGTGATGTCTTATACAGATTTTCTTATCTCATTGTTGTCTTAATATTATTGTATATTTTTATTACGTATTGCACTTCAGAATGGTCTGTTGTAATTTTTGTAACATTAAATGTTTTTTTGCTAAGAATTGTAACAAATTTTAATAAATCTGGTCTGCCACAAAATGAATCTTGACGGTTCTACTCTGGCTAGAATAGCTTTTCAACCTGCAGGATAAACCCTCCTTCCTGATGTGGTAAGAGTATAAAAGGACATTGAGCCCCAAATAAAAGAAATTTAAAACCTTTGATCTTCTCCTGTATAAATATATCTGTACCTCTGAGGTACAGAACACTATGTCACATTTCCGTAACTTTACAGGAGAGCAGTTCAAAGAAAAAAAAAATCATTTCCGGAACTGTTTATTATACTTATGTGTACGAAATAAATCTTAACTTTTTATCCAGGCTATAATAGGTTGGTAATCCGTCCTTCCTGCCCTAATTGGAGAATATAAGGACGTTATGCCTACCCCCCAAAAAATAAATAAATAAAAACATTGTTATGTAATTTACCTTACAATTAATCTGTCTAGGACATAGAATTCTATACCTCTGTATAAAGGGGAAAAAGGTGAATAGGAATACGTAATAACGTATTTTTAGTAAAAAAAAGACATAGTGTTGTGTACCTCCGAGGTACAGATATATCTCTGGAACTCTCTCGCTCTTAAAATCAAATATACTCCTTCCTTAGGCTCGTTATAATTTTCTTGTTCCAACGCTTTTATGTTATTCAAATCTCTTTTATTTAAAGTGATATCAATGACTATTATGATTCATTTATATATATGTATATTTTATTTGTTTATATATTTCATTGAGGAGATATTTTACATAATTATAAGTTTTTTGTTTTTTTAAATTTTAATATTGTTAAACACCATAGGACCTAAATGGCCAGATATGAAAATATTAATTATAACATTATAGTTATTTTAAGAGAATAGCGTGTGCCAAAATAAAGTTTCCCTTGTATATTTATAGTACTAATCTATAGTCTAATGTTTTTTTATAGTATCATTATATTATTAACCCTGTGATAATCATTAATTATGTTTTCTTTACATTGTATAGTCTACTTTTATTTTTTTAAATAATATACATAGTAGAAAAATGAACCCCCATAAATATCTTATTTAGAGGTTTTTATTTTTGTCCCCGGGACGCGTACCCGTTCATCAATTTTTATCTTTCACGGATGATAAATCACTCAGGAAAACCGAGGCATTTGTTCGGGCAGTTTACGATCTTGTGGTTTTATTCTATGGCCCATTGTTTTCTTGGAAATGAAATTGTTTACTCTTAAATATGATCTGAAACTTAATATAGAATTAAATTTAATGTTTTTATGCGAAACTGAATAAATTCAATGCTCAGGATGTTGGTGACACAGTTTCTTTAAAAAAGTGCAAACAAAAAACAAGTTCAACGTGAGGAGTGGTTTAAAGTGAGATAATGATTCACAATTAAAATATAATACTAAATTAATTGATATTTGAAATTACAGATTTTGGAAGAAACTAACATATTTGAATTAATTTGTCTATAGCCCAGGAAATAAGGAGTTTTATACAGCTAATCTCGGAAAGGAAGCAATGAACACATACCTTCGTTTTGGCATTCTTAATAAGGGGTTAAAAGTCACCGACCTTAGTATGTTAGCATAATTAGATATTCAAGGAAAAAGGTCACAAAAATAATTTTTTTTTTTCAAATACCTCGATTTCTATCCATCGGCCGTCAATCAAGAAGGTTACAAAACTTAGATAATAATATTCTCTATAATTTTGGTTCTATTCATTTTTTTTATTTTTTAGGATTAACCGTTTTCGAGATATAGCGCGGAGAGGGAGAAGCGGGCACCGGTTTGGACAAACATTTGATTCAAGTGCCTGAATCGTACATATGAAATTAAAGTAAATTTAATGCTCTACAACTTTGGTTCTGACAGTATTTCTGTGAAACGATCCTGGAAGGCACCAGAAGCAAGTGTTTGTCCGAACTGTTGCCCGCTTCTCCTTCTACGCGCTATATTTTGAAAACGGTTAATCCAAAAATAAAAAATGAATAATATCAAAATTATAGAGAATTTTACTATCTACAAGTTTTGTAACCTTCTTGATTGACTTCCGAGTCATAGAAATCGAGATAAAGATATATGCAAAAATTCAGCTTCATTAGTTCATTTACGAGGTGAAATCCTTATTTGACTAGGCTAATATCCATTTTGAACATATCCATTGTATAAACTTTATCTAAACAAGTAGAATACAAAAATACAACAAATACAATACCGACAGAGCGGGCCTGTTTGGATATACTGACATAAGAGGCTTCCGTAAATCATCGATTTTTTTTTCCTTATATCTTTCATCCGAATGAATAAGTGGTTAAGTCGTATTTTAACCAAAATGAGTTAATTGATGAAAGAGAAACGTCAAGGTGTTTCATGGTGAATAAGTGTTTAAGTAATGTGTTAGACCAGAAGAGAAAAGAGAAAACCGGTTCCAGGAATAATAATGATATTCAGCTAAGAAGAAAGAGAAAATTTGTTCAAACCAAACATTTAGCTAACAGTAGTAAATGACAAGCAACCAATTAATACAGTGACATTCAGTAATTTGTCATTTTGCAAGATGTCAAATCCTAAGAAATTATACGTTTTATTAATGGACTACTTATTCGAATTACAACGTCTCTTCAGATAGAGACCATCAATCACATTCTTGCTCAATCACTGAGAAAATCTCTGATTTTTTTTATTTGATTGATTTTTTTTTTTTGTTTTAGGATTCATCTGAGCGAATAAAGGTGGGGTTTTCTTCTCTCTCTCTCTCTCTTATTTATTTTATTTTTTTTAATATACATTTATTGAAATTTAGAACTGTACAAAATATATACATCAAGTAAATGTATTGACAACGATTATAACAACATGTTAAAACTTGAAAAGAACTACTCATCAGTAGCACTTTATTAAAAATTCTATACTAGAAGGTCTCTAGGCCATCTTCGTTTCAGACGCCTCGGAGGATTATCAGGAATGGAGTGGGAAGCAAGTTGAGAAACTAACGGATTTGAGTGATTATGGAGCTTACTATGAAAGGATAGTTTGGGTGGGCTAAATTAGCAACATATGGAACATTAAGATCTTCATGGATAAGTTTATTGGTGACAAAGTAAGGAGCATTAATGATTTTTCGAAGGATTTTGTATTGTAAGGATTGGATATGTGATGAGCTGGATGGTTTAGTGGAGCTCTAAAGCTCAACCCCGTACGTCCAAATAGGTCTAACAGTCATGTATATGAGTCTTTTGTAATTAATTGGGAGCTTTGAACGTTTGTCTAGCAAATGTTGATGTAGTCAGTAACGAGGAGCAGTTTCTTGTTGTTTTAGTCTTGTCTGTGGATTCCAAGTAAGACGTTTGAAGTGGAGTCCTAGGTAGCGGATCGTTAAGATTTTAATAAGAATTGAAACGTTTTCTGCAAAAGAAATGCTCTAATTTAAAGGAAATTAACAAAAACAAATAATATATGCCACAGTTTTTTTCAGTATATTATTATTAATATATAGTTACCACAACTTTGGCAAAAATAACAGTTGAACACCATCGGGGCATCTAATTTATTAAGGCCAAAAGTCCGTCTTGTCGAATGGACTGCCAGTGTTTGGCGACTTTTTGATGAATTTTATTATGATTTTGGGGTTTTCCAGTTTTCAAAGCCGTATCACCTCCTGCAACCTTTGAACATCACTGTATATTAGGGTAAGCCGAATAAAAGGCTTTTTTTTTTATTTCGAAATGGTAATAGCGCGGAAAAGTTGCGAATATAATAGGAAGAAAAAATTATCGAAACACTGTTTTACAGATCTGCCAGGATGTGACGATTTTTGAGGCCGAAGGACATCCTTGGCCACTCTTCTTCCACAACACTTCACCTTCGTAACATCTAACGTAGAATGGCGCTTTTCAAACTTTTCTGTTATCCACGTTTCATCGCTTCTTTAGTAACAAATTAATTAAAATCAGTAGATTTATTGCTAAACCTTCCTGGAACTATAAAGATGTGGTCAAAATTTAGTGTATATTTTTTCGTGGTTAGTGATCAATAACGAAACATGGCTTGTCCTTTGTATAGATTACTTGTAATGTTTATTGACAAATTCATGAATTGGGAAATGTAAGAATAAATAACCAGGTTGGAAACCCAGAGAATATATGAGGAACTAAGGCGTTTCCTACATGTAGGCCGGGTTCGTGTGGGAGGAAGATCGTTTAGTGAGCCAACTAATAGGATTCCTACTCATATTAAATTTGCAGCAGAAAATTACCAATCTGTCCTCCGTTTCTCTCTAGGCACACCTTACCAGCACGATATTAACCCTGCGCTATTCTCTAGTACTGTATTTCAAATATAACGTTTCTAAACATTACTGTTAATGTTAAAAAATATGTTCACTAATTAATTAACTAATTTTTTTTAAATTTTCTTTAGAGTTCAAAGAACCTTATATGAATTGGGTCCAATCATAAACAAACATTTTTATATCAAGCTTAGATTTACAGTACACTAATCCGACCCCAAAGGGACCAAGGGGTAGGGCGGGACGGCCAAAAGGTCGGATTAACCGGAGATATCAATGAAACACATGTTTTTCTTAGTTAAAAGTGTATTATAATTAGAAATTTTATATTTATATTTTTAAAAAGTAAAGGGAATATAAAAGTATATTATTCACACCAATAATATGTTTGCATAGGGATGTTTTGCTGCTATTTATGTAAAGAAATAATGTATAAAAAATAAATAAATAAATAAAAATATATCATAAAACCATATTGTATATGAGGGTGTTGCAAACCTCGTTTCTGCCACTTAACATTATACATTTAAATTTTTATTATTGCTAAACCTTCCTAGAACTATGAAAATGTAGTTTAATTTGGTACAGATGGGTTCATTAATTCTTCCATTTTGAACACCATGATATTAACCACATTTAGTTCGATTTTCAAATTTCATTGGGATTCACATGTTGCACCACATATTTCAATATATTTTAATAATCCAATATAATATAAGTCAATTTTATTATCAATTTCAAGCTCTATATAACAACGTACTTTTGTGACCTGTCTTGCGGAATGGCGCTCGCTATCTATCGGTACATTTTCAAACTTCACTGATACCTACATATTATCGATTTTTTTTTAACAACAAACTAATTGGAAATCAGTAAGTTTTATTGTTCCTTAACCTTCCTTTAAATACGAAGATAGAGTAGTTTAAATTTGGCACAGATTAGTTTTCGCAATTAGTGGCGAATTTAGTATAGATGAAAACACAAATATTTTAAATAATGTTCATAGATTTTATAAATTTTTAGATTTTATAGATTTTTAGTTGCTTTCTTTTGAACGATATATTTCAGTTTTTATTATACACTATGTAAAAATAAAATTTTCACAAATGATAAACTCAACCAAATCGAATATTGTTGTTGTTTGTTTTTGTTTAAAGGCATAAAACCTTAAAGGTCATCAACGCCTGTGGTTTTTGATAAATATTTATTTATTTATTATTATTAATTTTGTTTTCCTTCCAATTCCTGTTTTTTAAGATGAATCTATATTCTACTATATGTATTTTGAGCTTTTAAAAAAGCGAATAAAGTTTTTAAATTGTTTTAATTATCTCCAAAAGTTTAACAATGATTACAATGATTATCTCATCGCAGTATTGGCATTTCGGTGGTGGCTGCTTGCTTATTAAATGAGAGTCCGATAAATGTGTCCTATCCTTAGTTTATTCGAAATGGAGGAAGTTTATTCCCAATCGATTATTTTTTTATTCCAAAAATTGAAACGTTTAATATTCATAGGTAATCGTTTAGAACTATTTTGATCAAAAACGTCAAATTTGATTATTGGAAATTATTAGTAAGGGATGGTGCCTAACCCTTTCCCTTGTTGCGTGTTTGTTGGCAGTTTGTTGAGCTGTTAACAGTTGAAGTGCCCCTGAGTGATAAACGATCCCAGTGCGAGGACCATCGTTCCTTCTACAACTTTCTCCTCTATCTTCTATATGTCTCTCCTTGATTAATATCTCACTCTCCCCTTCCCAAAGAAACATATGTTTTGTTCCTTCTTCGGCTCAGTCTTATTACGTTCATTTATTGACAGAATTTCAACAAAAGGAGACTGAGAAAGCTAGCGGCAAAAATTAACTACCATTTCGAATTTTTTTTTATTTTTTTTTTATATACATTTATTGGAATTTACAACTGTACAGAATATATACATCAAGTAAATGTATTGACAACGATTATAATAACATGTTAAAACTTGAAAAGAACTACTCATCAGTAGCACTCTATTAAAACTTCTATACTAAAAGGTCTCTAGGCCATCTTCGTTTCAGACGCCTTGGAGGATTATCAGGAGTGGGAAGCAAGTTGAGAAACTAACGGATTTGAGTAATTATGGAGCTTACTATGAAAGGGTAGGTATCTGGTGTGGGCTAAATCAGCAACATATGGAACATTAAGATCTTTATGGATACGTTTATTGGTGACAATGTAAGGAGCATTGAGGATTTTACCAAGGATTTTGGATTGTAAGGATTGAATACGAGATGAATTGGATGGTTTAGTGGAGCCCCAAAGCTCCACTCCGTACGTCCAAATAGGTCTAATCACAGTCATGTATATAAGTCTTTTGTACTTAATTGGGAGCTTTGAACGTTTGTTAAGGAAGTGTTGAAGTAGGCTAAAACGACGGGCAGTTTCTTGTCGTTTTAGTCTTGTATGTGGATTCCAAGTTATTCGTTTGTCTAGGTGGAGTCCTAGGTAGCGTGTCTGTTCAACAGGGTTTAGTGGAATATCATTAAAGGTTACTGTAGGACAGGAAGTCGTAGGTTTACGACGTAGGGTAAACGTTATCTGGTGGGATTTTGATTCTCCATTTTTGACACCATTCTTGAAGGTTTAGGATATGGGATTGGAGTGTTTGAGCGGCAATGAAGGGATCATTGTTTACTGATAACACACATGTGTCATCAGCGTAAGTGGTGAGGACAGTGGTAGGATGAGTTGGGATGTCAGTTGTATACACTGTGTAGAGGATAGGACCTAGGATTCTACCTTGATGAACACCGGCAGATTGGGTAAAGAGAGAAGAATAGGAAAAGTTGATTAACTTTGAAGGTTCTATCACTAAGATAGGAACTGATAATTAGGAAGTATGTTGGAGGAAGGAATCTACGGAGTTTGTAAAGTAGTCCTGGGTGCCAGACTCGGTCAAAAGCTTGTTCTACGTCGAGAAAGGCTCCCGTACAGTACATTCCGCGCTCCAATGCAGAGGCGACAACGTCCACCACACGATGACATTGCTGGATTGTGGAATGTGATGTTCGGAATCCAAACTGGTGGTCTGGGATTATATGATGGGAATCTAGGATAGGATTCAAACTTTTTAAAATTAGTTTTTCAAGGATTTTACCCATGATTGGCAAAAGTGAAATAGGACGGTATGAGGATGGATTTCGAATTATGAATGGTTTATTTTAATTCTCAATTTAAGTACTATTGTTTTATTACATTATACCAGGTATGCAAGTTTAAAATGTCGTTTTAATTCCAATAGAATGCGCTCTTAGCCTATTGAAGGATTTGCTTATCTCTAAACGCTATTTTGTTTGTTAGTCATTTGTTTACAAAAGTCAGTTGTTTTTAAGTCGTTTACGTGGACGTATCATACCTTTCTTTGGTGTTAAAAATGTCTAATTTTAAGCCAAATAAAGAGCATTTGCGGCATGTCATGATTTTCTTATTTAATCAAAAGAAAAAGGCATCTGAATGTCATCGAATTCTTGTTGAGACTTATGGCGATGTTGCTCCAACCGTCAGGACATGTGAACGTTGGTTTCAAAGTTTCAAACGGGTGATTTTGATATTACTGATCAAAAACGAGAAAATCGACCAAAAAAGTTTGAGGACTTCGAATTGCAATCTTTATTAGACGAAGACAATACCCAAACCCAACAAATGATGGCAGAACAGTTGAATGTCACTAGGCAAGCCATTTCCGATCGCCTGAGAGCTATGGGAAAGATTCAAAAGGTTGGAAAATGGGTTCCACATGAATTGGACGAACGACAGATGGAAAAACGAAACACTGTGTGCGAAATGCTGCTTTTACGTCACGAAAGAAAGGGTTTTTTTGCATCGAGTTGTAACTGGCGATGAAAAATGGATTTATTTTCAGAATCCCAAACGAAAAAAATCATGGGTAACGCCAGGACAACCATCCACATCGAGTGCAAGACCGGATCGTTTTGGGAAGAAGACAATGCTGTGTGTGTGGTGGGATCAGAAGGGAGTAGTCTACTACGAGCTTCTCAAACCCGGCGAAACAGTCAATACCGAGCGCTACCGACAACAGATGATCAATTTGAGTCACGCATTGATCGAAAAACGCCCAGAATGGGCTCACAGGCACGCCAAAGTCATTCTTCAGCATGATAACGCTCCTGCACATTCAGCCAGATTGACTAAGGAAACGATTTCTTCGCTTGGTTGGGAACTCCTACCCCACCCGCCGTATTCACCTGACCTGGCGCCTTCTGATTATCACCTCTTCTCATCGATGGGACACTCATTGGCGGAGCAACACTTCAACAATTTCGAAAACGTACGAAAATGGCTCGATGAATGGATTTCAAATAAAGATGAAGCATTCTTTTGGAATGGTATCCATATATTGCCCGAGAGATGGGCAAAATGTGTAGAAAGCGAGGGTCAGTACTTTGAATAAAATATATTATACTTTTTTTTAAATTACTGTGTATATATTTTAAGAAATAAACGACATTTTAAACTTGCATACCTGGTATATCTAAAGATACAAACATTTGAGATTCGAATAAACTTTGATTGACAATGATGTATTGTTACATACCTACATATACAGCAATACACCATATGTATGTAATATATTTCATATATTAATACGAGTTTATGGGAAAAAAATTAGATAATTAGGTAGAATTAGGCGGTATCAGTTATATGTAATTTACTTACGGTATGGTATGTTTCGGGAGTTTTATATCCAAATGACAAATAACTGCCCTTCGTTTTCGACTTCTTCAACCTTCTCTAGACAAACGTTCAAACGTTCCGAAGATGGTCTAGAGACCTTTTAGTGTAGATTTTTATTGAAGTGCTACTATTGAGTATTTATTTACATTCTATTGTATTCACTATCAACACATTTACTTGATGTATATTATTTTGTACAGTTGTAAATATAAATAAAAAAGAAAAAAAAATTGTGAAAATAAATGAAACTTCCTTATTTAAAACATTATTACAGATAGAGATTCCTAATAGACCAAAAATAAGGAAAAATGTTTGACTTTTATGTGTGGGCTTCATAAAAAGTAAGTGTATGCTACAGAAGTGGCTAGCATTAAAGTTTTACAAACAAGAATTCTGTAGGTCGGAGCCAAATTACAGCAGCGTCTGACGTTTGGAGTGACCTTTGGGGCTATGGGAAAGAGAGCAAGAAACTGCATTAGAAACAACGTAGGACATTTTGAAAATTTAATAAAATAACGGACTTCTTTGATCTGAGGGGGGGGGGAGACTCTATAGTCAGTTTTCCTTTATTTTATAATAAACAATAAATATTTGTATTGCTTTTTATTCCTATGACGAGTTTATTCTGTTTGCAATGCAGATTTTCACTAAGCGATTATCATAATATTTTATTTATCCAAGTAATACTGATTTTTATGAAAACACCATCTTTTTTTTCTGTTTTAAAAGTGCATTTCTACATGTAGGCGACTCATAATCATTAATTTGATCATACCATTCGAAACTTATTATATTTGCAGTTTTGTGTATGATTTTTCGAAAAACGACGACCGTTGAGTATTATAAGATATTGTCACTTTCTTAATTGAGTTGAAGGTTTAAGGTCTGTAAAATTCAAGGTTACAAGTCCTCTTGTAGGATTTTTTTTTTTTTTTAATACGAATTTAATGAAATTTACAATTGTACAAATATATACATCAAGTAAATGAGCTAATTTATAAATTATGTAATTATTATAATTATAATGTCAAAACATGAAAAGAACTACTCATCAGTAGCACTTCAATAAAAATTCTACACTAGAATATCTCTAGGCCATCTTCTTTTCAGACGCCTCGTAGCGATTACCGGGAATGGAGTGGGAAGCAAGTTGAGAAACTAATGGATTTGAGTGGTTATGGAGTTTATTTTGAAAGGATAAGTATCTGGTTTGGGCTAACTTGGCAACGTATGGAACGTTAAGGTCTTTATGGATAAGTTTTTTTGTGAAAGAGTAAGAGCCCCAAAGCTCAACTCCGTACGTCCAAATAGGTCTAATCACAGTCATATAAATAAGTCTTTTGTAATGAATGGGAGCTTATGTATGTATGTAATGTATATTTTATGTAATGGGAGCTTTGATCGTTTGTCAAGTAAATGTTGGAGTAGTCTGTAACGACGAGCAGTTTCTTGTCGCTTTAGTCTTTATAGGAAATTTAATTCTACATTTGAAAATTATGATATTAGAGCTTTTAAGGCAAAAAACGTGGTTTCCTCAAAAACATCTTTGAATTATTATAAATCTGTAACGGATTGAAATAGATCCGTGCGGTAAGCGAAGTATTACTTCATTTTTGGTCTAGTTTCTCTTAACTTTTTTTCCAAACCAAGAGGGAATCGCCCTATATAATCTATTCTGCAATAATGAAAAATAAATATTTTAATATTTTTTGTTCTATATACTATGTTGGCCTTTGTTTTCAATATCTTACAATAGTGCAGACTATTTTTTTTTAAAAAACAATTTAGTTGTAAAAAAATATTATAACAAATTATTTCGTTAGATATCTATTGTTCATAATTGAAAAAAGTCAATGATATTAAAATAACTATCAAATAATTATTTAATATGTAAGTAATACTAGCTTTCAAACAGAAAAATTAAAAACATATTAAAACAAAATTGGTGAGCTAAACATTTTTTTATTATTTAAATGAGATATTTTCTAAACATTTACTATCTTCCATTGTGGTACTGACTGGGCAATGTGTAAGTGATCGGATATAATTTATAAGAAAGCTAAAATATTTATTTTTTCTTTCTTTCTTCGCTTTTTGTTTTCTTTTTTCAAACTACTGACCCCCAGAAGAACTGTAACTAAAGGCAGTTGGTCTACTCTGGGAATTGGTACTAACTCTTGGACGAGGTCTATTGAAGTGGACTCTTCATGCATTGGAGATGGACTTGGTAGAGCTGTAAAATACTAAATGAAGGAATTCTGGTCATTTTTTCCTTTTACTACATTTCCTGACATTGTTGAGATTATTTATTCTCCTTTGTCCAATGTTTTAATAAGAATACAGAATTTTAAAACATTTCTTGGAGATATTTCGGATTTATATATTAAAGATAGGGTTTGAGGCAGTTGCTTGCATTATGTATAGAAAGGGAAATTGGTAATATTGGGATTTTAAATATTTTATAATAAATAATATTTGGTAGTTGCAAAATAAAAAAGACTCTTTTTAAAGAAGTTATTTTGTTTTCCTTTTTAAATCTTCACTAAACTTTTGTTTGCCTTGCAATCAATATTAATAAATTCAGTAAAAAATTTAAAATAAAATAAATTTTTAAAAAAATTATAGGTTAAAAAAACACGCTTTCATAGCAAACCAAACTGAACCTATCTTAGACAAAATCTAATGATCTACAACTATTAGTATATAACATTTTTTGATTGGATTAACCATTTTTTTTTTTTTTTTTTTTTTTTTTTTTTAAAGACTCTTAAACATAACCAAAACTAACTTTTTGAGAAAATTGGCGAAATTCGTTGATTTTTAACAATCATTCGTAGCTAAACGCCTTAATCAAATTCAGCTTAAGAGATGTTTTTAGACACACAATTTAATTAACTTTAATTTTGTAAATAACACATTTTTCGATTTAATTATTAGTATGTTTTTTTGCAAAAATCTTAAAAAACTGCAAACATGTTGGGTTTTTTGCACCCCAAAATTTTTCCCCTTATCAAATGCCACATTTTTGATATTTTATTCTCCGGACCCATTTGGACCATACTGGATCATAAAACCTACTACTCTACCTTTTGCAAGGCAGACCCCCTTTTTGTGGGTATTTCGACTGGACTAAGTAAGAATATTAAAACAAAATGGTGTAATTATTGTATTGTCATTGGTCCTTGGCACGTGTGCAAATTTTTAAGTTAATCAGATTGCTGGAAATTGGTGAAAATTGCAATGCAAGATTCAGTTACATACAGGCGAAGTTAATAAAAGCGTATTAAAAAAAATGACAGTTTCGTGAAATGTATAAACTCTAACAACTATTAACACGTTTTATCTTATTTATTGTTTATTTATCCTATGTTTAGAACACTAATTTAAATCTGTTTAACTATGGACGTCCTCAATAAAGCATTAGTTCAAACGTTTTTATGACGTATGACACTGTATGACGGTATCGAAATTTTAAGACATTGAAAAAATTCTTTTTAACAACCGAATTGGTTTGTAAAATCAACGAAACTGATCTCTATTGTTTACTGTGTAATAGGATATACTTGAAACTGTCACAGCGTTATTCAGTTTTGTTCAATAGCAAAGTTCTCTCCTTGTGAGCTAATAAGTTTTTATGACCAAGAAAAGTTCAAATACCTACCTTGAAGGTATTGAACTCCTCATGCCTAGCACCATCAGATTAATACTCACTCGTTCGTCTTCTAGGGGAAAAAATGATAATTTTGCGGGGGTTGAAATAATGGTTCCAGAGTTTTTAGAGAAATGTTTGACAAAAGGTGATATTAGCTTGGGACCAAGCAATTAGCTAACAGATTTCTAATGGTGTATTATGATTTAAATGTAAATTTTATTTTTATATTATAGAAGTAATAGTGCAAATATCTGTTTGAAAACCGGTCATTTTCATTACAAACTTCTATTTGATTTACAATCGTATATTATTGAATTATTAAATTACAAACTCGTACCCGTTATATTGTATTATTAATTGACATGGATTCGTTTTTTGGCTTGGCCTCTATACTTTTTTGGTGAAAGGTTTTTTTCACATTCAAAAAGTAAAATTTTGACACGATCTAGCTCTGATGGTCTTGCTCTGATTGAAAATTTGCCGACAGTTTCCCATGCGAAATTCAATGGAAAATAATTTTCTTATGAACCATTTGAAGCTAGGATCAACCGTTTAGGAGCTTGATTGGTTTAAATGAAAAAAGTCACGTTTTGTCGACATTTTTCAAGTGAGTTTTTTTTTTTTTGACATGCTGTAGCTCTGTTGGTGTTGCTGGGATCGAAAATTTTCCAACAGTTTCCTAATCTGAAACATAATGGAAAATATTTTTATTATTAACATTTCTAGGTAGAACCACTGTTTAGGAGCTATGTATATTGGTTTTAATGAAAAAAGTCAGGTTGAAACCTCTATTTTTTCTCAACTTTATTTCGAATTATAATTGATTGTTAATTCTATTTATTTATTAATATAAGTAATTTGATCATTTTATTTCTAAAGTGTAAATTAGGAAAATCTCTAGATAATAGATAAACATACCCATGATCCATTGTTTTTCTCAGGCAGGGAGAAATTGAGTTTTATAAATATATGTATATGTATTTATTTTTTTTATTACTTATTTATTCATTAAAACATTCTCCTTCCCAAATAATTATAAAAAATATATTTGCCCAATGCCGTCCAGAACTCTAAGAGGTGCTGTCTTCACTAAGACTATCGGAGATGTCCCCAGCTGGTACGGCACTATCTTCCGATCTTGCAGGTCCCTCGGCGTTTTCTTCTTATCTTGATCTTCATCTCTGGAATCATGTGTTTTCCTTTTTATTTCCAGCGATCCAAAACAGGACAGTGAACCAGTTCGTTAGATTGCCACTTGCTAGAAAATAATTTTCATTTGGACCATGCCAATGATTGCATGAAAAATTAAAGTTTAAATTGCTGTACTATCAATTAATATATAAAATTTGATTAGGTTATAGTTTTTCAAAGTCTTTTGCCAATCAATTTGGATTAATGAATTAATTGCCAACTCTAATGAAATTTGTTTTCAAAGACAAATTTCGACTGTTAATCATTCATCATTAGTTCTAAAAATTAAAAAAATCAGCACGTTGGTACACAGATTATATATATTTAATTTTTAAAATCTAGGTTTTGATACTCACCTAAGGAGAAGGGGATGACCGATTGTCGATAATCATTTCCGATCAATTGTTACGATTACATCTTCGTGATACAATCGATTAACCAACATTTTTCAAGTGTCAATATACAGTGTTGAGATACAGTGGCTCCAAAAAGTAATGGCACACCCATATTTCTTCTAATATCTTAGAAGCATAAAGGCTAATTGTTTGCTACTTAATTTGTTTAAAAAGTAGCACACAACTTTTACTTTTTAGTGGCTAATAATTGATTGAGCTAATTGAAAACCAACTGTAATTTAAAAAATAAAATATGAATTTCAAGGGTCAAAAAAGTATTGGCACAGTTGTGTAAACTTAGATAATAAGTTCTTTATTTACATTACCACATACTTTAATCCTTTCAGTCCGAAATATATACAAACCAAAATGTATACGATTATTTTACTCTATATTTTGAATAGTTCAGTGTTAATAAAATGGGAAAAACACAAGAGAATTGTGCATGATTATGAATCCGTATGGTTAAATTTTGTCTTTGTTGTCATTATGGATATTTTCAGTTTTATAGACAGCGAAGTTGGAATTCTGATTATTATCATTGTATACTCTTATATGTTCTTTTAATCTTAAATTTACTTATCGTCAAGTTTTTCCCGTGTATTTAGCTTCACAGTCATTACATTTATGTTTTTATGCACCGCTGTTTTGGAAAGGGTCTATTTTGTCTTTAGGTGAACGGTAATAAGAGGACAATGGCTTATGTACATATTTTAAACGCGGGATTTACACCTAAGTTTCTTACGGTTTGAACCTTATATCCTGATCTAACATCCTTTTTTTTTTTTTTTTTTTTTTTTTTTTTTTTTTTTTTTTTTTTTAACACAGAATTAAAGTAGGTATTTTTGAAAACGGAAAATGGTATTCCAATAATAGTAACCCATGTTTTTCGAGAAAAAAATATGATAAAATGCTTGGTTTTTAAGTTCAATCTAGAGAACGTCCTCTTACCCTATACCCGCGCTAACGTGTTCCCTCGAGCGAAGAAAACACGAGGGGTTAAGTCCCCTTCTCCTTAAACTTTACATTCATGGGCATTTGCTTGCTTTGAGGGAGAACAACATCTTGTTTTCCGATTTGGTGGATATTTCTATTCAGTCTAAATGTTCCCAATTTTATATGAGGTTTGATAGTGTTAACAGCGTTACTTGTACATACAATAATGTGAACAGTCACATGATGCCGTACACTGCAGAAAAAAATTTGTAGAACATGGTGTCTATTAAAAAAAAAATGAGACCGATAAGAGTTGTAACTTAAGAGCTCAAATCCTTTGTCATCAACTTAACTCTTTGAAGATTATTCAAAAACTGAAGATAAAAGAAAATACTATTAAATCACATTTAAATTGCGTCATCCGATCCGATGTTATTTTTCAATAATATTCTATTTTCATTCTTGTTCAATAGATCCAGTTTCTAGAAGTTCCTATGGTCAAGAGGCTGGGGTACTGTGAGGCCATTATAAGGGCTATAAAGTAGGATGCTATATATATAAATATATATATTATATGTTTAATGAAATTTATGATTGTATACAATAAAATAATAACACATCTACTAAATGTGGAGATAATGCAATGACATGTCAATTGCTTGTAAAGCAACTACCCATTGGTGGAACTTCAATAAAAGAGTTTTAAAGGCCTCGAGGCCATCCTCTCACGGCCACCTTCTCCAGGGTTATCTGGAATAGGATGAAGCAAGTTGAGACAGTAGTAAATTTGAATGGTTATGGAGTTAACTATGAAAGGATAGGTGTCTGATTTGGGATAAGCTAGAAACACATGGCACATTAAGATCTTTATGAATCCGTTTTTGGCAAAGTTACGAGCGTTGAGGATGTTTTGAAGGATTGGATACGAGACGAATTAGATGGAATTAGTGAAGCTCAAAAGCTCAACTCCGTATGTCCAAATACGTCTCATTGCCGTCATGTAAATGAGTCTCTTTTAATTAATCGGAAGGTTTGAATGTTTTTTTAGTAAATGTTGAAAAATTGTAGTTTTAGTCTAGTATGGATAATATTCAAATTTAAAAGTGTGAATCTATGAATTACATTACAATGAATCTTTTGGTCAGTACTTAATTATAGGCGAAAACTTAGACTACATATTTACATCTGTGTACGAGTATTTATCTTCCGTGTTAAAGATCTAAGCAATTACAATTCTAAATCACGATGAGTACTATGTATCTATATATGTAATAATATGTACGTATAATATGTACCACCAGCGCCTAAAGATTGGCTAAGTTGCGGTAAGTAGCACACCACGAAAACACGTTTGTCGGTACTCTTTTAGCTATAACTCCAAAAATATTTATCTGATCCGAAATTTCTTTGTTTCATCTGGAAGCTGGTCAAATTTGCTATGAGACCTATTATATGAAATATGTTTATAACCCCATGCAATACCCACTCCAGCAAACTGAGAATCCCATACTGTTATGAAAACTTTTTTTTCAGCACAGTTCCCGTAAATAGTTTCGGAGTTATTGCGACAAGTATACTGAAAAAAAAAGTGGATTTTACAAGAGTATGGGGTTCTCAGCGTGCTGGCGTAGGTAACTTTTTTATATTGTTTAACTGTGATATGTTAAGTCGCAAAGTATGCATTGATTGATTTGTTTGGATTATTATTGCAACAGTATTAAAATAACGATTGGCGAGACTTTCCAGAAATATGTTTGAAAAAGTCAGGAATTTCTAGAAAATTTTTTTAGAAAAATCGGGAATATGTCGGGAATTTTGATAAGTGAAATTGGTAGACACCATGGTATATGTCATTCTGAAACCATGCCCCCCCCCCTCTATCCTTGGATCAGAGAACGGATTAAGTAAAGCCCAGAAATATGATAACTTCAACTGATTTATATCTAATAGATAATTTTTGATAAACATTTAATGCGCTTCATGAGTGTTTAAACTATTGAATTCTAAGTGTTGTTTCACTTGAATTCTGTTCAAGATAACTAAGATTATTAGTCATATTTTGTTTGAAAATTAATTTTATTTATCAAGCATTCTTATATCTTACCAAATAGTCCTAGCTGATCCCATTCAAAAAATGTTTTTCCCTTAAATCATCACGGAACCCTACAGATTCTAAAAGAAGCACATTATTTAATTTATCAATACAAAAAGTTCTAAACTGATTTATATTTTTAAAATAAATTTTTCTTCCCTTTCCTTAAATTTCCCGTTTCATGAAATAACTTTAAGCTTGAAGAGGTTAACATGCATCACAAACATGGAGCCCACATCTCTGTTAGCTTTGAGAAGCCTTTGCGCTTTACCGAGCAAACACGTCTTGTTTTGACTGCACTAATTAGATAGTTCTCTATAATTAATTTTTAATTTTCTCTTTTAATTAATTAATATATGCTTTGCATGATTGTTCTTCAGAATGTTTTTCAGTCCGTTTTATTTAAACGTGCTTTCCGCGCCAGCAACCTAATTTTTTTTCTGTATGTGTTCATTTTTAAAATTAAACCTTGCTTTGTTTTTAATAAATGAACACCTTCTTGGTTTAGAAAAAAAAATAATAATAAAGCTTTATTGACATCATATTTATGACTAAAGCCTTTCCCTTAGGAGGTAAAATGGAGTTCAGCTACAAAATAATTTTATAGAATAGAAACTGAGTTTTAACAATATAAAATAAAATATACAACATTCATTGTAAACCACAAAAACAAAAAAAAAAGTTTTTTTTTCTTTTCTATAATTATTTACAATTTTGAACCAACAGCCCCTGGACACTATGATCCAGTTGGTTCCCTCTCTTGGACTATAATTCCATCCCTCCACCACTGCCTTCCTCTGCTTCTCACTTAGCCGATCGGTGTCCACTCGGTCCTCCTTTTCGACCATCTTTAGTCCTAGACTCTGGCTAGGTGTCCAGCCCACCTCCATTTCAGTTCTTGGGCCTCCTTGCTGAGACTTTTAACTTTTACACGAGTAAGGATATCTCGGTTCTTAGTTTTCTCACTTCTTCGGATTCCCACCGTACTCTAGGATGGTGTCTAGTTTCGCCTGTTCCATTTTTGTTATTGCCCAAGTCTGAGCACCATACAGAATTCAGGGGTAAATACTAGACGGTAGGAATTTTACTTTTAGTTCTATAGTGACAATACCCTTAAAGATTTTTTTTAAGTACCAGTATTTATGCCATCCTATTTTTATCCTTCTGTCCAGTTCGTTGCTATATTTTTTTTTCTAAAGACATTTCCTGTCCTAGATATATGAATTGATTTGAGTATTCTGTTATATGTTCTCCTGTTGTTAAAGGCTGTTCTTTTGTATCTGTAATTACTTTTCGATTTTTGTTAATTCATTTGTAAACCATATTTTCTACTCTTATCAATCAGATCATTGACTTTTTTATGCAAATCGGTTTTGCTAGGAGCTAATAAACAAGGTTTTGTTAATTATCACTACTTAATTATTTGTTTTTAAGACCAAATTATATTTTTTAGTTAACCTAAATATATATTTTTAAAACTATGCATTAATATTTGAAACTGTATAGTTCATAATACATCTAGTAAGGAAAATGAATACAGTAACATGACAACTTGTAAAGCAACCACATTTTGGTGTGACTTTAATAAAAGTTCTATATATAGGGATTTTTAATAAAATTTCTATATACAGACTATATATTTTTCCAGTTCATCTTCTTTTCAGACGCCTCGGAGTGGTAATAAGAATAGAGTGCGAAGGTAGTTGAGATATTATCCGCTTTGTGTAGATATAGAGTTCACTATGAAAGGATAGGTATCTAGTTTAGGCCAAATCAGCAACATATGGTACGTTAAGATCTTTAAGGATAAGTTTATTTGTGACAGAGTAAGGAGCGTTAAGAATTTTTTGAAAGATTTTTGTTTATGGGGATTGGTTAGTTTGGTGGAGCCCCAAAACTAAACTCCATATGTCAAAATAGGTCTAATTACTGTAATGAAAATGAGTCTTTTGTAATTAATCGGAAGGTTTGGCCTAGAAAATGTTGGAGTCGACAATTTAATGATTTTAATTTTTTTTTCTAGATTTTCAATGTTATTAGTATTTTTAAATGTTCAATCAAATGAGTCTTTTGTAGTACAAAAATATAATTTTTTTTTTTAAATATTGTCTACCACCACGGGTATTTTAGTCCAGGTATAATCAGATTTAGAACTTAGTAAATGAAATCTATGTGTTAAAGAATTTATAAAATTATTTTTGGACAGTTGGTTATAGTTTGGGAAATTGTATTTAGTTTACTCTAATTGAAAAAAAGAGTTATTTTTCAATTGATATTGCTGGAATGAAAATGAAATGAAAATAGCGTTTACCCTGGGGCTTTTACTAATTCATGAGAAACATTGAAATGGATGAAAAATTGCGGACTAGTTGAGATAATTGAAAATAAATACCATAAAATATATTCTTGAATAAATAATTAATATTGATTATGACACAAAAAAAAATAACAGATGAATGTTATATACGTATGTTATATAAATATATGTAAATATATACGTTTTCGTTTACCTGAAGTAAGAATGATGGTATAGAAGAATCAATACAATTAGGTTACAATACAATTACAATTGATAATATCCACTTTTATCCACTATACATAGTTTCCAAAATACAGTAGAACCTCATTAATCCGACCACTAAAGGACCAAGGGCTAGGGCGAAACGGCCAATCGGTCGGATTAACCGGAGATTCCAATAAAACATGTTTTTCATAGTTAAAAGTGTATTATGATTATTAAAAGTTATACATTAATATTTTAAACGTACGTACGTTATATATAACAGTAGACAATTTTTGTACCCTATATTGTATTTGACTGCTAGCTTTAGATACCAATCACAAATAATTTTTTCTCACTCTGAATATAACATTTAGGTTCTTCTATTTTATACAATAAGCATTGTATCAAAAGAATCAATTTATTATTTCATTTTCAGAATGTTTTCTTATTTTCCTGTTTATATATTTAATTAGTATCTATGTATACTTTATCATTGTTATATTATGATTTCTTCTTTATTTTATTAATTTATTCATTATGTCTCTGACCAGATGTGACTAATTTTATTTTTTTCTGTACTAAGTTGTTATTTTTAAGGGACTTGGTCCCAGAATAAAATTATTTTCTATTCTATTCTTTAAACGTCCTTGTTAAAGACGTATAGAGAAAAAACCGTACAAAAAAAAAAACAAAACAATTTCTGCAACCTTTTGAGAGAATTCCTAACATTTGAAAACCTCTATCTTTCAATTAGTACCTGCTAATAGAGCTTATAAAAATAGAGATATTAGCCCACTCAAATGGTTTTAAAATAAGGCTTGAAGTGGAAGGTTTATGGGTAATTTGTTTTTATGGCTTACTTTATATTTTTAGGGATGCTGAACACGAATCTGAAGTTTTCCAACAAAATTTCCATCGGCAAATATGAGAAAAATTAGAAAAAAGTAAAAATGCTTTAATTTTTTTCATTATTTTGCTTGTAACTTGCAAAGTAATCATTTTAAGCAAAATACCTTTCTATATTAAAATAAAGAGGAGAAAATGACCTACAATTTATGTCCTTAATTTTTTTTTGTCAGACGTAAGGTATCCAAAAAGTAATTTGGTCAACTGGGGGCCAGTCCCACTTCTCCACAAAAATATGTTTGTCGTACTTTTTTGTCAATAACTCCGGAACTTTTCTTTCGATTAAAAATTACTTTTTTTCATCTTAAAGATGATGAAATTTACTATTGGACTCTTTGTATGAAGTATTATTCGGGTCTCTTGAAATACATATGCCAAAACGTTAAAAAAATCCGTACTGTTGTGAAATCCACGTTTTTTTGCACGTTTGTCACTATAATTCCGAAACTATTCGTCCAACTCAAAATTTCATTTTTTAATCTAAACAGTGGTCAAATTTACTATTGGACTCTATATATAATGTTCTAATCGGGTCCCTTAAAATACACATGCCGGAACGCTAAAGATCCCGTACTTTTATGAAATCCAGGTTTCGCTATAACTCCGAAACTATTTGTTCGATTCAAAATTTCATTTTTTCATCTCAAAGCTGGTTAAATTTAATACTAGATGGTATATATGTAATTTATTTTAAATGCCGTAAAACACCCACGCCAGCTCACTGAACATGCCATAATTGTCATATTTCTCCAAAATATTCATATTTAGCATGCTAGCGTGGGTGTTTCACGGGATATAATATGAATTACATATATATGATATAAAAGAAAATTTAGCCAGCTTTGAGATGAAAAAATGGAATTTTAAATCGATCCAATAGTTTCGGAGTTATAACGAATAATGTGCCAAAAAAACGTGAATTTCATAACAGTACAGGATCTTTAACGTTTTGGCATGTGGATTTAAAGAAACCCGATAAAAACTTCATATATACATTCCAATAGCAAATTTGACCACCCTTCAGATAAAAAAAGAAAAAATTTGAGTCGGACGAATAGTTTCGGAGTTATCGTGACTAACGTGAAAAAAAAAAACGTGGATTTTACAACAATAAGGGCTTTTTAGCGTGCTTTTAAGGGACATTATTAGAGCTCTACATTTAATAGTCTAATAGTAAATTTAGCCATCTTTAAGATGAAAAAAAAAGTAATTTTTAATCGGACAAATAGATTCGGAGTTGAGAAAAAAAAAAAAAGGACGACAAACATATTTTTGTGGAGAAGTGGGACTGGCCCCAGTTGGCCAAATTCCTTGTGGATACCTTACGTCTGACAAAAAAAACTTAAGGACATAAATTGTAGGTAATTTTCTTCTCTTTATTTTATAATCGAAGAGTATTCTGCTTAAAATGATTACTTTGCAAGTTACAAGCAAAATAATGAAAAAATTAAAGTTTTTTTACTTTTTTCTAATTTTTCTCATATTTGCCGATGGAAAAGTTTTTGGAAAACTTCAGAATCGAGTTCAGCACTCCCAAAAATATAAAGTAAGCCATAAAAAACAATTACCCATAAACTTTCTTGTTCAAAATACCTTTTTACTGGACTGTATAGGTAATATCCATGGGGATTATTGTTGGTCATATTGTATTTAATTTAGTCTAGTCTAATTTTGAACGTAACTAGCATTTCTTTAGAACTAATAACCTCCTCAACTTCCTCAATCCGAAATGACCTCTATCTATTTGTTGGGTCCATCTTAAATAGGAGGATACCCCTTCCATCTAACCTTTGAATTTCATTTGGTGAGTTTTGTCTTTTTTGCTTGATAACTTTTTCCAGAGTATTCCAGTCACCTTCCTGACCAAAGAACCAAGCGGGTCGTCAAATATAGGGTTTGAGGCTATACCCAAATTGGGTATCCTACCGAAAAGGTGCCGCTCCCCCTAAAGCTTTTAATATATAATAATTATTAATGTTATTTATTAATTTTGTATCAGTTAAATATATTGCACAACTGACCCAACAAACATATTTTCTGTTGCAAAATAATTTTCCCTTTTAAGCCTGATTATTTATTATTTCCTGAATATATTGTTAATGAATAGTGTAAATTTAGTTCGTGGAACGGGTAATATTCATAATCACAAATGTCTGTGGAATGTGGCGGGAATACGCATTAATCGCGGGGGTGGAACTGAATGATTGATAAGGCATATTGTCTAATCACGAGCTAGGATTACGTGAATACCAGCGGTTCATTGTCATCGGATTCGACGCTGATTATGCCAAAAGCATGGACAATAGGTAGTCCAAATCAGCAGAATGGAAAAAAGAAATAATAGACCTTTGTGGCAGATCATAGTATTATATTTTCCCGGCCCTTTGAATTGATAAATATTTATTACGATTTATCAGTAAAGAATAGGGTTTACAAAAAAAATATTCTGTTTCTTAGAATTAACAACTGTATATACTATATCTAGAAAATAAGTTTAATTATGATAATAATTACATGGCAAGAAGCTCTAGAGAAATTCTTACCTACTTCTTCAATTACAGTTAAATAGCAATTTCCATTGCTTCAAGTTCCATCTTCAATTTTTAGCGAATAAAATGGAAATTCAGAGTCTCTTTCTGCAAGACGAGCTCTCATATTTTTTTCGTTATTTAAGTTGTTTAATTCTGTTGCAAATACGAGTACATGCCGAAAATCTCCGGCAAAACCGAAAATATGTAATTTTTTTTTTTCAATTTCAAGCTATACGTAACACTGTAAACTCTTCAGAATGGCGCTCACCAACTATTGGTCGATTTACAAACTTTACGTTATTCCACATATTGATCGTTGTTTTTTTTTAAAATAATACTTTAATTGAAAATCAGTAAATTGTATTATTGCTAAATCTATAAAGATGATGTATTTAAAATTTGGTACAGATTGGTTTTGTAGTTTTCGTGGTCAGTGATCACAAACGAAAAATGGCTTGTCTTTTTATACAGGGCGTCCCGAATTTAAATGGCAAAACTTCAGGAACTTATAGAGGACCGAATAACTAAGACAAAAAGTCCTTTAGAGATTTGCTCGTTTTTGCTTAGTTTTAGAGAAAATCGCAAAAAAAGAAAAAAAGAAGTTTTCATTTTTATACTTATTTATTTACATTTATATTTATGTTATGTTTATTACGTATATTAATATGTTTATTTAACATATTAAGCAATATGTAAATATTGCTAAAAATGTTGTCCTCTTGCACCAATGCAAGCATTACATCTAGCACTCACTTGATAAATTGCAGCTAAACATTGTTCTGATGATATTTGGTGCACTGCATCTAGGATTCGGTCTCTTAATTGCTCTCTTGAGTTGATTGACACCGAATAAACTTTCTGCTTCAAGGTTCCCCATTCGAAGAAATCCATGGGTGTCATATCAGGTGATCTCGGTGGCCAAGGTACAACTCCTCCACGTCCAATCCATGGTTGTGGATAATTTATATCCAGCTAAGCTCGAGCAACTCTGACATAATGAGCTGGACATCCATCGAGTTGGAACCACACATCCGCTGCTGTAAGGGAATGTCATCTAAATAATTAGAAAAGTCGTTAAAAAAAAATATGTAAATGTGATACCATTCAATCTTCCCGTTCCGAATTCCAAGCCAAACGTTAATAGCAAATTGATTCTGAAACCTATTCTCTCTAGTAGCTCTGGGATTTTCAAGAGCCCATACCTGCACCTGACCCTTTTTTACCTGCCCCTGACCCTTTTTTTTACCTGCAGCTAACGCTTTTTTACCTGTTCCTGACCCTTTTATACCTGGTTCTGACCATTTTTTTTACCTGCCCCTGACCTCTTTTACCTGGCACTGACCCTTTTTTACCCGCACCTGACCATTTTTTACTTGCCCCTGACCTTTTTTACCTGCCCTTGACCCATATTTACCTGCCCCTGACCATTTTTTACCTGCCACTGACCCTTTTTTTTCCTGGGCTGACTCTTTTTACCTGCCCCTGACCCTTTTATACCTGGTTCTGACCCTTTTTTACCGGCACCTGTCCCTTTTTTACCTGCACGTGACTCTTTTATACCTAGCACTGACCCTTTTCTACCAGCCCCTGACCCTTTTTTTACCTGCCCCTGACCTGTTTTTACCTGCCCTGTCCCTTTTTTACCTGCACCTGGCCATTTTTTACTTGCCCTGACCAATTTTTTACCTGCCCCTGACACTTTTTTACCTGGCAATGGCCCTTTTTTACCTGCCCTGACCCTATTTTACCTGCCCCTGCCCCTTTTTTTACCTGCCCCTGACCCTTTTTTACCAGCCCCTGAACCATATTTACCTGCCACGGACCCCTTTTAACCTGGTGCTGACCATTTTTACCTACCCCTGAAAAAGGTCAGATGCAGGTAAAAAAGGGTCAGGAGCAGGTAAAAAGGTCATGGGCAGGTAAAAAAAAAAATGGTCAGAACCAGGTATAAAATGGTCAGGGGCAGGTAAAATAAATGGTCAGAACCAGGTAAAAAGGGTCAGGGCCAGGTAAAAATGGGTCAGGGCTAGGTAGAAAAGGGTCAGGGCCTGGTTAAACAGGGTCGGGGCCTGGTAAAAAAGTTAGGGCAGGTAAAAAAATGGTAATAAATGAGTCTAGAGTCTATATCCTGAGACGCAAATAATGTAATTATAAGTATGTTTTATTTTTTAACCTTCGAAATTGAAAAAGAATATTACAAATATAGATACAATGAATAACTACAGACAAAACAATTGACTTTTATAACGTTTCTGTTGATATTCTGACAATGAGATATTTTTACTTGTAACTCACAGATTTGAATGCCGATTTTTGTGTGGGTAGTAGGGTCCTATAGTGCAAAACTATAGTTATAGCCACCAATAAGCATTGGGAGCCAAAAAAAAATATGAAAATCACGTTTTATTTTTTTTCTCAGCTCCCAGTCAAGATAGAGAAATGATATTTTCACTTAAAATTGTAGTTTCTTTGTAAAATAAGAATACTTTACTTACGCTCAAAACGAGCTACCAAGGTTACCAAAAATTCCAAAAAAAAGACACAATTCCAATGAAATCCGCTGTAAATAAGTGATAAATTCTTTTCATGAAGAACTGACCTCAAATCTCGATTTAACGCTCTATAAAATCCTTATATGTGAAATGTTATCAAAATCAAAAAATATTTATTTTTTACCCCTTTTGAGGACGTTAAAATTTTGAAGTTGAGATTTAATCAACAACTTTTCACGGCCATAACAACTGCCGTGTTCAACCAATTGCAATAGTAATAGCATCACAAGAATCAGCGTTTGTTTTTCATCCATGCATATAACATTGGTTTTGCTATATAACATTCCGAGGTCAACTATAACTTGAGATATCTCAATAAGGAAAAATCCTGCGGCCTCTGCATTTGGAATAAACTATGTCTTCAAAAGAAGCCATTTTTTTAAAGTCGGAAAATTCCTAAAACACTTTCTCAAGTGTTCTATAACACTTAAGAAAGCACTTTTTATAACATTTTCTTTTTTGATTTCTATAACACTTTTAAATCTGTAATCTAAAGTTGTAGCTTAACCTAATAGGAATCAAGATGTACATTTTGAAAATTTGATAAATATGGTGTTTGTTTTGATAACATAGGGACAAGTCAATAAGGAAAACAAAATAGTTCTTTTGCCTTATTTCTCTACTTTTTTTTGTTTGTCTTATAAATATTTGATTATGGCCGTCATAATTATGGCCTAAACTTCTTCAGAAAAATAAGGATTTCTTTAAGTAACTATACATTTTTTCTTATCGACTGATCCCGTAAGATGCATCACGAACATAAGCGAAAATAGAATAGGATGTGTCCATAGAGGTATCTCATTTGATTTTTATATTGAATTGTTTTTAATTTGTAAAACTGATTGGACTTATAGGATATTGGATTTATAGGTCAATATATTGCTTGGGGAGGAATGGTTTCATTAGATCTAGCTAGTAAATTTTGTTTATTTATATTTGAAATCAGGTGCGGCTTGTCAAAACAGGCTGTGTAATAAATCAAATTTACTCACGGAATGGCCTCGTAAACAGCTTCAGCTCCAATATTGATTCTGTATTAGTTTTCAGTTACTGTTCAATTCGGCGGAAGAAATAAATTTTCTTCTACCCGTCAAACTCTTTAAATGAATAATGAAAAAAAAAAATCTGTCAAAAGGAAGGAGTGGAAAAATCACTGAGTCGGTTGACATTTTGTTTTTCTGAATATAGAGTTATTTTTCATAATGTTGATAATATATATGTTAATTAATATATATGTAAATAATATATGTTCATTAATTTTACTCTATTTTATCTTCTACTTTAATAGAGGATATGTTAATTATCATTATCTTTTTAGATAAAATTTGTTTTATGTATAAAGGAAAATAAATCTGAAAAATAATAGACCATGTCTGAGGTTATTAATAAAATTTTTAAATTTTAAGAATCTTTTTATCCGGACAATTTTCGGGGATGGAATGATAACCATAATGAGAAACCAGTTGGTTTGACTTTGTATGGGTTTCATGATGAAAAAAGGATAGGAATCCGTTTTGGATCCAATCAGTAATGTATGAGACATTGAAATCATAGACACGTTTATTTGTGAAATAATTTGTACATAATATATATGTACATTTAATAAATGTCATGTGTGTTAAAATATTATTTTTATTGTTTACTTATGGAAATATTTCTACATAATTTATTTTTTCTTTTTAGTATTTTCTATAACTTATAACTTATTAATATATTATTATTTCATTCGATTCGTGTAAATTTCATCTTAACTCAATGTTAACTAAAAATATTGTACATTATTTAAAAAGTCTGTATAAATATTTTACAAAAAAAAAATAATAATAATAAAATAAAAAAAAGGGAATTTTATTTTTTATTTATTCCCTAATAAATCAAGCTGACATTTATAACGAATATATTAGCGACTTTTATTTACACTTTTATTGGCGTTTTAATAAATATTTACTCAATTTTCGTTCTTCATTTTGTTTTAATTACGGCTGTATTGGTTTTATTTTTATTTTATTTTCTAATATTATTTACTTCCACTTTTGTTGTTATCCTTCTATTTAGTCATTTTTCGACCTCATACGTGTCATATAATATCATACCTATAGTTTTTATTTTTGTTTAAAACCACATTATTTCCAATCCACATTATTACGATAACACTATTTCCTCTTTCGCACAACCTACCTCTGGAGTTCTATTCCTGTTGATATCAGACAAGCGTTCCTTGAAATATCACCATTTTCATTACCTCCTTCTTATCCAAGGTGATGCTTAGATTTCACCAAATAACCATTTTTCTTACTCTAAATATAACATTTAGATACTTTTATTACATTTTTTGTATTGACCTAAGCCTTATACCATATAATATTATTAATCAATATCAATATTATTCTTGCGTAGCTCATTAATATCAAAACACAACACAATATCAACCTCACCAGTAAGAACAACATTATCTACTTAACTTACCATGAACCATATTACCATATATTAGCTATAACCGAAAAATGAATGTACATACCGATTCTACCTGAATGTAAACATATACCTATCCGATGAACATGTACCGCGTTTCTTTTTTCTTTTCTTTTTTTTTAATAATAATAATTTTTTTTTCTCATTTTAATATGTTTCTGACAAGAAGTAATTGTATTTATTTCTGAACTTATTTATTATTATATATCAAACGCATTCAATCCTTCCAATCCAAAATCTTCCGAACTATAGTAAATGCTCCTTACTATGTTTCCAACAAAACCCTACATAATGATCTCAATATACAATACGTCCTCGACCTTATACCCCTTAAGTTTTCAAAATTTCATCGCAACCTTTCCCTTCATCTTAATCCACCCATCCTAATAACCCCCTCGCAGACTAAAACGGCAGTGGCCCCGAGATCTTTTGTAAAATTACTTATATTGGAGTTCCGGCAATGGCCAGCTTCACTACTCATACCCTGAGTGAATGTTATAGCGCTCTCACTTAGCCTCCACTGGGTTTTTTACACCAGTGACGCAGCTGAGAGAGAAGACCTCTCTGTGCCAGGCTTGTCCCTTCATAAGTGGTGGGACGGGTCTGGTGGGAGGATCCCTAGGATCAGTGTAAATTGTAAAAAGAGTATAATTGTGTTTTTACCTTTGTTTTATCTTTTCCTTTTTTTTCTTTTTATTTATTTTTTTAAGTTTTAGTATTTCATTTTGTATATAGCATATTTTATATTGTTTAAGTATAGGATAGCTCTTTTCTTTTCTCTTTTTCTTTTTCTTACATCAATTATTTACTTTATTTTATTATTATTATTTTTCTCATTGTACATAATCTGTGAATGTAATCATACCTCATCTATATAAGGCTGAGACTAAATCATCCCAGAACCTATCTTCTGTTTAACTCTGAAGTACCAGTCATTTGCAGACATCATTTCTGTTTATATCTTATCAAATGATGCTAATTAAAAATTTCTATTATATTTATGACGTTGTTATCTCGAGGGAAGGATCACTAACGTGCTATATCTTTCTATTGTTAAATAAATTATTTAATTACATTTGTTAAATAAAAACAAAATTTAAAGAAAAACAAAAAATCAGTTAGGCGCGGTGCACACTGGAGAAACTGAAGTTGCTTGCAACAGATAGAGAAGATTAACGTAGGTTTGTTAGTGCCTCAGCTTTGGCGTTTTAAAAACTATAATTCAATATCTGCATTTTTCTTATATATTACTCCATTATATATATATATATATATATATATATATATATATATATATATATATACATATATATATATATATATACATATATATATATATATATATATATATATATATATATATATATATATATATATATATATATATATATATATATATATATTCAATAATTGCAGTAGCAATATTCGATTTTTTAAGATGATTGTTTTAAATTCTGTACTAAGCAGTGTTGATGACCAAGAAAAGTGGCTGTTATTAAAAATGGATAAATATAATTTTTTTGAGATTAGGAAGAAAAATAGATTTATAATTACATAGTTCGGCATTACAAAACTATTGCTAAAGTAAGCAGTAATGATTCAGTTCTCTGGTTTTGAGTTTGGTTGGTTGATTCAGGATTCCACTTTGGTTTATCGAATCTCGATACCGAATCCTCGACGCCTTCTGACTTTCCGGAACCTGTCTACTTATCTGCCTTCTTCGGTCAATATCAACAGGCTTTGCTCTACGGTCCTCGTTATATCTCCTAATATTATCACTTTTCAATTATTTCTTATTATTTTTCTTTGATTCTAGAAAATGTAAATATCTTTTGTTGTTTCTATTCTTATTCATTTTTAATTTTCAATTTTTATTTTTATACTCTTACATTCTTATTTGTACATTTAGTACTTTCTTATGTATTTTATTATTATCTAATTGTTCCCTAATGTTATTTATCTTTCATACTAGTTCGCTTAGCTGGAGTCTTACCAGTTTTCTGAAAGCCTGCGTCTTCCTATCAAATTCCTTCCTTCTCCCCATATCCTCAAAATGACCGATGTCCTAACAACCTGTCACATAAATGCCCAATCCTTACCCGCTCATTACGATGAATTCCTACAGTATTTTACCCGAAATTCCTACCATATCATCGCAGTGTCTGAAACTTGGCTCAAACCTTTCATTCCCTCTTCCCTAGTTTCGCTTCCTAACTACACGCGCTTATCCGCCATGACCGGGTTGGCCGGACGGGCGGTGGTGTAGGTTTATTTGTCCATGAAAGCCTCAAGTTCCGAATTCTTGAACGTTCACATCCAACTGATCTACCACAAATAGAGTTCCTTTTCGTTGAAATTTCCTATAAAACTCTCCATCTCCTGTATGTAGTAGTTTACCGCCCACCCCATGTTCCTTTTGACCCATCTTTTGAGACTTCCCTGTACAACTACGTTCCCTGTTATGCTAATGTCATTATTTCTGGGGACCTGAATTCTAATTTCCTTTCTGACTCATATGATAAATTGTTCCTAGAAAACCTCTTTTTTTCCCTACATCTCTTCGTCGTTCCGTTCTCTCCTACTCACCATACTTCCTCATCCGATACTTGGCTTGACCTATTTATCATTGATTCGGCAAAAAACCTCCTCTCTTCTTCCCAGTTACCTGTTCCTTTCCTCTCGTCTCATGATCTGATTCAAATATCATACAATACTCTAGCACCTCCATTCCTTCCAAAAACTATTTCATACCGCAATATAGAATCCTTAACCCGTGAGAAGATCCTTCCAGACCTTGAAGCACAGAACTGGGCTGAAATTTACTCCTCCTCCTCGATTGATTCCATGGTAAACATCCTCACCACTAACCTCCTAAATATCCTTGATATCCATGCACCCCTCAAATCCTTCTCAGTTCGTCGTCGCCCTGCTCCTTGGATAACATCGGAAATAAAGCAGCTCCAAAGAAACCGAGAAGCAGCCCGAAGACGCTTCAGACGCACGAGGATGACAGATGACTACCAAAGGTTCAAGATACTTCGCAACTCAACACAAGCCTCGATTCGTCGAGCAAAATCTAATTATTACCATGAAGCCCTCTTCTCTGCCCCTGATCCCAAATCGAAATGGCATATCCTCCGTAAACTTTGACTCTGTGATTCCCTTGTATCCTCATCTACCTACCCTGTATCTCCCGATGAATTAAATTCATATTTTGTTTCCACATTTTCTTCTGATTCTCTTCATCCTTCCTCCTATTTTACCCCAGCTCCTACATTCAGTGATTCTAATTTTTATTTTTCCGATATCTCCCCTTCTGAACTTATTTCCTCCATAATGAATTCCCATTCCAATTCTACGGGCTCAGATGATATTCCCACCAAACTAATAAAACTATGTTTACCTGAAATCATACCAGTCCTCCTATTCATTTATAACTTTTCCCTCCAAAATTCAGTTTTCCCAACCTCATGGAAAAAGCATTAATTCACCCTATAAATAAAACATTAAACCCCATGTCTCCAAATGACTATCGCCCTATCTCCATCTTGTCTAATCTTTCTAAGCCCTTGGAAAGATTAGTTCAATCTCAAATTTCCAAATTCCTTGAAAAATCCAACCTCCTCGACCCCCTTCAATCTGGTTTTCGTCCCGGCTACTCCACCCAGTCTGCTCTCCTAAAAATCACTAATGACATATTTACCGCAATAGATGACAAAAAATTAACCGTCCTGTTACTCCTTGACTTTTCTAAAGCCTTCGATTCCCTTGATCACTTTATCCTATTCTCTAAATTAAATTATTAAACTTTTCCTACAGTTCCATCCGCTGGTTTCAATCTTTCCTTTCTCACCGTTCCCAAGCAGTTAAAATACCAAACCAACCCCTATCTTCTTTTCTCACTCTTACCTCAGGTATTGCTCAGGATCCAGTATTTCTCCTCTCCTATTCAATTCCTACATTAATGATCTTCCTAATTCAATCTATCACTGTTTCTACCACCTCTATGCAGATGATTCCCAAGTCTATCTCTCCTTCTCCCCTAGAGAAGAGCTATCCACTGCTTTCGCTAAAGTTCAGGAAGATCTGGACAGAATTAGTGCCTGGGCGACTTTAAATAAATTACAACTTAACAAAAAGAAAACTCAGGCCATTCTAATAGGCTCTAGCTCCCTCCTTAATTCCTACTCACAATACCCTCCTTTAACCTTAAATAATCATCCTATCTCTTTCTACTCCTCTGTAAAAAAATCTCGGGATTGTTTTTGATCAAACCCTCTCTTGGAAACCTCAGATTGCCCAAATTTCCCGCCGTTCCATAGGCCTTCTCAAATTATTCCACCGAAACCGTTACCTTCTTCCCCTGTCAACCCGCATAACAAATAAGAATTCAAATTTTAAGTATCGTTTGTCAATCTCATATTACTAACTTTCAAGAATGGTGTCGAAATTGGAGAATAAAAATAAATCCAAATAAATCCCAAAAAATAGCCTTTGCCCTTCGTCGTAAACCTACGACTTCCTGTCCTACAGTATCTTTTGATGATATTCCACTAATCCCTGTTGAACAGATACGCTACCTAGGACTCCACTTGGACAAACGTCTTACTTGGAATCCACATACAAGACTAAAACTACAAGAAACTCCTAGTCGTTACAGACTACTTTAATATTTACTACACAAACGATCAAAGCTCCCAATAATTTACATGACTGTGATAAGGTCTATTTGGACGTACGGAGTTGAGCTTTGGGGCTCAACGAAACCATCCAATTAATATCGTATCCAATTCTTACAATTCAAATCCTTTGCTAAATCCTCAATTCCCCTTACTTTGTGACCAATAAACTTATCCGTAAAGATCTTAATGTTCCTTATGTTGCTGATTTAGCCCAAACCAGATACCTATCCTTTTATTGTAAGCTCCATAACCGCTCCAATCTAGTCTCTCAACTTGCTTCCCATTCCATTCCCGATAATCCTCCGAGGCGTCTGAAAAGAAGATGGTCTAGAGACCTTTTATTGTAGATTTTTATTGAAGTGCTACTATTGAGTAGTTCTTCACAAGTTATTTACATGCCATGGTATTCGCTATCAACTTATTTGCTTGATGTATATTATTTTGTACAGTTGTAGATAAATAAATAAATATCAATAAATAAAAAAAAAAAAAAATAAAAAAATAGTTTCGTATGTAATAATATTTTTCCTACCATTACGAATGTGAGTAAATATGATCTACTATTAAATTAATTTTACAGGAATGATCCCAGCAATCAAATTGACGAAGTTCTGTGATTAATGCCATTCTTCTTGCACTAAAACTTTGAGAAGTATCTTCTTGCCAAGTTTGATAATAGAGAAATGATAGATTGTTGAGCTAGACCTCAATACTCGTATTTCTCACTTAATTACTACAGTTTAACTACTTTTTTTGTCTTGTTTCTATAGAACAACTTCTTTTGTAGGAACACGCAAGAGATAATTTGTTTTGTTGAAAAATTGATTCTTAACTACAGATCTTTTTCAGAAAATCTGATATAATAAGAAAATGCTATTAAATAATAATTACATATAATTGAGAGATGGTCCGATTATATCCGGCTATGTCTTTTTAGTTTATTTAATTTTTTTTTCACTGAGTAGATAAACTGAAGCTTTTTTTTTTCAATAAAAAATGTTGGTTATAAGTCGTGTTTTGTTGAGACGCCTTTGCCGAAATTCAGTTTGATTCTTGTAAAAAAAAATAATGAAGTAAAAATATAAGTTATTTTTTTGTTCCTAAGTTTAATTTTAGATTAAATTTATAATAAGTAAAGTTAGAATTTTTTTCGTATCTTGTGAGTGATTTATCACAAAAACTGGGCTACGTACCCGCCCTTGACAGTATGAACTGAAGGGAGGAATTTCAAATTAAGGGTCTGGTGATGCGGGGTGACTTTATGGTAAGGGGCGACAGGTGCAGGCTGCGATAGCTGAAGGGGCCATCCCCCGAGAAATAGATTGACTCTCGATCCCACACCCACTTTCTTCTCACATTTCCACTTTGTCATCCCCGTCAGTGTATGTGTATGAGTTTGTGTTTGCGTGCCTACCTATGGCGCCATATCCTAGGGTTTGTTAGGATCATGAGATGCTCAATATTCGGAATATCGGAAAAACAATGCTTTCTTGTTTTATTTAAATTAGCCCTCTGTGTAGTAAACTGTTTATATTTAGTAGATTATTTTCTTGTATGGATGTCAATACTTATTATTTTTATCCTAAACAGAAATATGTTTTTCCTCTTCACCCTCTTTACTTGGAAATTATTCAGTTTTTAGAATAAAATAGAATGGAAATATAATTTTATTCTGGGACAAATAACTATAGAAATAAACAAAATTACATCTGATCAGAGACAGATCAAAAAGAAAATAGTAATAACAATGATAATGTACACATGACTACAAAAGAAAGTTATAAAAGAGTTCTATAGTCGTTGTTCCAGAGAAAATTGTAGCCTCCAAATATTTCCACGTATAGCTGGTAACATTCCACAGATTACGTGGTTGATGCTCACATCAAAACATAATCCCACATCTATTTTGTAATGGTAAATGGTGAAAATATTAACTAAATCATTATGGATATATAGAGTTTTGAACTTCACAGGGTTGTCAGGACTTCACAGATGTCACACCACATATCGCTTCTTTAATAAAAATTAAAATTAGAATAAGTAAATTTTATTATGAATTTCGAGTTCAAGATAACAACTTGCTATTGTAACCTCTCTTTCTGAATGACGCGCATGGAGACAAGTGGAGGGGGCTTACCTCTCAATCACTGAGGCAGTAACTTTGAGGCAGCCATTTTGATTTGCACAATATAGTCAGCGTATTAGCCGTTTTTCAGTTAATACTTTCGTTTTTCTTTGGTTTTATTCTGGGATTTTATCATATTTAATGCGTTATTTTTCTATTTAATAATTGGGAAATATCCTTGCCCAAATGAAATGCAAGTCGTCACTTGTGGCAAAGTGGGCGTGGCCAGTTGGTGTTTTGGTCTCACCGCTCACTGAAGAATATACGGTAAGTGCCTCTCCATATGTATTATAACTCCATGATTATGCATCATGTCGCACGCGACCTATTGGTTAATTTTCAAACTTCACTGATATCCACATATTATCGCTTTTTTCTAACAAAAAATTATTTGAAAATCAGTAGATTTTATTATTGCTAATAAAATTTTGTACAGGTTGGATCAGTATTTTCGTATTCAGTCATCACAAACAAAAAATGTTTTTTCCTTTTGTATAATAAATATTTATTAATACTATTATTTTTTATATTACCTTAAAATATGCTTCATAGTTCAAAAATTCACTAAAATATTTAGTCATTTGATAAATATACTATTTATGTAAAACATGTGCTATCATATATTATATTAACGTTGATATTATATCTCTACATTCTAGATCACATTCGCTAATGTGGTGGAAAGAGCTAGGTGATATTGGAGGGGAGTCAAATTTCCAAAAAATGGAACATCGAGATGGGTAAACTATTAAAAAAAAAAGTATGAAAAAGTTGTCGACACGGGCAGGGTGCCAAACGGTTCGCGACCGCTGAAGTCAATGAAAAGTTACTTGATGACCCAGTAACCCATTTGGGAGACAGAAACTGAACAGTTCATGGTTTTATGCTTCCACGGCCTTATAAATCTCCCGCTCCGACCATCCAAACGTCTCGTTTAGTTTTACTCCAAGAGGCTGTGTTATTTCTTTGTAATAGCTATAGATTTGATAGTCTTATTTACAGTTAGTATGATTGAGTTCAGCTGTTCACTGGTCTTCTAGAATGGTTTGATCTGATGTTTAGTTAAAAAGTTCAACAAATATATGCCTACTAGTTAAAATGAAATAGGTTTCAACAGATTTCTTATCAGATAATGCCAGTTTTTTTTTTTAAATTTTTCAAATATCTACCATTATAAGTATTAATTAATATTGGCCTTCCTCAGCAATACTGTGCAACGTAATGATAATAATAATAATATTAATAATAATAATATATGTGTTTAGGTTCTCCATTTTTTTTTAAAACCTTTCTATAAGATATCAGACAACAGACAAGAAACTCCTCGTCGTTTCCGACTGCTCTAACACGTACTAGCAAAACTCTCGAAATATTAAAAAACACTTATTCGCATGACAATAATTAGACCCATTTGAACATACGGAGTTGAGCTTTGGGATTCCAGTGAACCTTCCAATTCTTTCACTTGAGGCACGCATGCTGGTATAGAAGGATCAATACAATTAGGATTGATGAATTAATTGCCACTTCTATTGGGATTAATTTATTAGAAAACTAGTCTCGAATGATAAACATACGTTCTAAAACGTACAAAATTTTCAACACATCAGTACTATTTTACATGGATTATATACACTAAAGTTTTCAAAAATGTTGGACAAGAAATGAAACATTAGTATTCACCTCAGGAGGTCTAAGAGATAACTAATATATACCCATCCTGAGAAGGTGAAGGGGGCCGGTAGGTTAAATTTTTGTGATTTACTATGGGATTTCCCGTATGACTCATTAGATTTTTCCAATACATGTAATCAACAAATTTCCAAATTTTAACTTTGTTATAGTAAATCACAAAATCTTAATCTGTCACTTCAGTGGCAATTAATTCATCAATCCTTTCAATTCTTATCGTATCTAATTCTTACAATCTAAAATCCTTCGTAAAATCCTCAATGCTCCTTATTATGTCACATATAAACTACATACCCATTCGAAACCGCTATTGGAAACTTGCCTCAAGCTTATTTTCCAAACATCCTCCGATGCGTCTGAAAATAAGGTGGCATTGAGACGTTTTTATGTAGAACTTTTATTTAAGTACTACTAGTGTGTTGATTGCATGTCATTGTAATCGTTTTTCTCATATTTACTTGCTGTATATAATGTATACAGTTGTAAATATCAATAAATAGTAAAAAAAAAAAGGAAGAAAAGAAACAGTATTGTAATAACGTTACTATGATGTCCTAGGGCAGGAGGTAGGGATTATTCTACTGGTTACAGACCTATCGTACCGTGAGTGGAAATGCCGAGATTAGTTTCGCAGGTCCACCATGAAATACATATTATCTGAACCAGCTGGGTATCGAATCCACGACTTACTGTACCGTCCGGTTTAAGGCCCTCGCCTAAAACTATTAGCTTTCATTGTTTTACAAAATTCTATTATTATATTCATTCTATTATTCTATTCTATTCTATTATTCATTGTTTTCCTTATTATTCTCATATCTATTATCTTATCATTCTAAGTTATTCCCCTCTATCATTCTAAGTTTTAAGTGTTATTTATCGCTTCCATAGTATGACATGTTTCGAGGGTTGATTTTGAAGGATCAAATATAACAAGCTATATGAGATGATAATGTAATTGGGGAGTCTAAAGAATAATTCTAGTCGGTTGGAAAGTTGTCAAAAGAACATATCCATATATCTAAAACATGAAGTCAAGATAGAGCGTCGGTTTGAGATATTTGCGAGTTTGATAAGAATCGCGAAAGAATTTTGCTACCATTTTTTCATATAGTTGTAGATAATTAGAAATAATTTAAGGATTGTGTTTACTTCTAAATTACAGTTTCTTAAAACAGAGTTTCTCTGTAAGTGGTCTGTTTAGATTTAAAGCCGTTGAGAGTTAGGACCTCGCAGAAGTAGGAAATAGAAAATTAAAATGTAAGAAGTAAAAAAGAAAATTGGAAAGAGTCTAAACCATGTTTATAATAATTTCTTATAAGTATTATTCGCAGAAGTAATTTAAATTTCCAATATCAATATTTGTTTTTTACATAATTTTGTTTGCTCATCTGGGAGGCGCAGTAGCTCAGTGGGAAGACAGCCAAGCCATTGGGCCCCAGTTCGAGTCTGGTTGTAGATATAAAATTTATATTCTGTTGTTTCAGCTGTGGATCGGCTTCGAGATCGGGTGAACCTCTTGCGTCTATAAAATGGGTACTCTTAATTGAGGAAAAAACCTGGGGATTGAGAGTAAGTTTGGCCTAATATACTCCTTTCACAACCGTTCGCCTGGTAACATCCTTACCAATTCACTGAACCAATGACCCTTCAAGGGTTATTGGTTAGGTTTTAGTGCTACAAGTTTTTTTTTCTATTTAACCATTAAACATGGAGGGAATGTTTTTAAAGGGAAGACACAAGTTTGAAAAAGAACCGCTGACGTATAAACAAAAACATATTAACGGTTTCGATTCCGTTACTGTATTTTTTCTATGTATATGTCATTCACTATTGTTTTACCTATTTATATATGCATCTTTCATTATTTTATTTGTCTCTTATTTTTTATCACTTCTAGTTTTTTTTGTTCATTTTAGCCCTGAAAAAGACTTGCTAGGAGGTTCGAAACGTTGCCACTCAATTTTTTTACTTGAATGTGTTGTTTCTTTTTGACTGTATCACTGATCACCTTCTTCTCATATTTATTTATAGGATATGATAATCGGGTACATAAAATGTATTATTTTAGTATTTATCCAATTTTGCTGTATACCCGAAAAATTATCGTTAGTGACAAAAAATGTAAAATCGGGAACTTTTAGACGCATTGGCAACACTGCTCGTTATATACCCTCTCTATATTCATCTTTATACGAATAATTATTTATATTGAAGAAATGTGAACTATTAATGAAATGTATAATTTATTTTGAAATGGTCTATTAAACTCCTACCGCTATAATATTTTCTTAATAGCGAGAAATGAAGTAGATTCTTCGACGGAGTCAGAATCTGGTCTGATTAAGAGGAGGGAGGAGAAGTTAATTAAGACAAACTTTGTGAAGGAAGGTGTTTAAATAGGCACTTATCGGGGGCTTAGGGTTCATGTCCTCTTGTTAGTTATCATTAACTTACTTAAGCATTATTAAGTCCCTGTTGCTTAATTAAAATTATTATTCTACAAATGATAATTGTATAGGTTAATATTTTGATTTTACTTGATGTTCTATTATTGTTTAAAAGTAGAGATGTGTCGATTCCAAATGCGGATTAACAAAACTATGGTAGATAAAAAGTGCTTAGTTCTGAGGTTAAAACCATTCTTACCCTAGCACAACACTAAAAACATATCGGCGGCGGATAGGCGGGAAATGAGGAAATTATTGCAAGCTTAGCCTTATCACCCTGATTTGTAACCTTTTTTAAATTACTTAGAGCGGTAGTGTTGTTTAGTACCGGAAAACTCTCGTTGGCTGACCAGCTGCACCCCTTCGAGTCCTTCCAGAAGTTGTATAAACTGGCTGGAAACGTTCCAAAAAGTTGTTTTTTCCCTTAACTCGGAGACTCCGGGACGATTATCACAATGGAACACTAGGAAGAAAAAGAACCCGCTTCCCATGTTTGTTTTTCCTCGATATTTGTTTCTATTTTCCTTGAGCAGTTTGTTTGGATCGATGGCCGTTCGCCTGTCTTCTGGATATTTTATTGGTTTTTACGGTTCTTAGCAATCGAGGCTATAAAATTTAACGATGTAGAGCACATTGTTATTGACCCCTAAACATTCGTCTAGAATGATCCCTCTTTCACGAAACTTTACAGGTCATAAAGTTTATAAGAACGCAAAGTTTTGTGAAGAAATATGCCGGAGTGGAGATGAACAAACTTAACCCATACCTCACTTTATTGTAGTAATAAATCATTTTCTTCAGAATAATACATCACTGAGACAATAAAATATTTCTTTTGAAGGGAATATTTAACTTTTGGAACCTCATTTACAGTAGAACCTCACTAATCCAACTATTAGTTCAGTAAAATTGTACATTTTGGTTTTATGCATCATAGATGGATAAAGACTTGTATATAATTTTGATATATAATGTCTGTCTTCAAACGTTTGTAAATGAACCTTGTGGCAACTTGATTTTACTCCAATTATGATTTTAAATTGGTTTAACAAATTGAAATCAACACCAGTGATATCTGCATTTAATAAATCTTCTGCGGCCATTACTATCGTTTGTGTTGCCAAATCCAGCTTTAGGGACATCCACAATATATTCCGGGGTGTTGTATGAATTATTCTTGTATTTCATTTTTCCTTTGCATAACAATTGCTTTTTCAGTCTGTCATTAGCTGCTTTCGAACAGACAAATCCTTGCGTGCAATATAGATAAACCAAAAGAAAGAGCATCGCCGCACAATATTTATTTATTTTTATCAATTCATTGAATTCCTTAAAGGTTACGCCAAAAATATAGAATCTCATTGTTGATGTTAATGTGACGGCATTGCACACATTTGCGTCAGAGTCAGAGACTGGATACGTTTCACAGTACATAACAATTCTGTGGCACCTGTGCATAGTGGGCTAAGTGCGAAAATTAGGAAAAATGAATTGAATGTTTGAGATTTTTTCCTAAATCGTCCAGTTAAAAAAAATTCAAATTTGTGGAGCTTAAACTCTTGATAGTACATTTCTATTTATGTTGGTAAGGTATCTTTCAGTTCCTGCCAATATTCTAATATTTAATACTAATCGTTCCAAAAAAGTAAGTATACATTAAAGAATATTTTTCCTTTTTCAAAAATTTATTTTTGACATTATTTATATTTTATTTTACATAATAGAAAATAAAATAACATACACAGCATGCCAAAAGAAAACATAATTATTTTATTGGTAGTTTTTAAAACACTGACAAATGAGATTAGATAGAGAGTAGATTTTAGCTCTTCATAGAATCGCCTAAATGCTGGACTTACGTAAGGAAAAAGATCTAACAATCTTTCTTCTTTTCTGCCGCTACCGGAAGTGATTTAACATATCTGATTGTTGGCTCTAATTTTTGTAGCCTGCCCTTTTTCAAAAAACTTACTGTTTTAAAATTTATAACATTTATATCGAGAGTCGACTTGTAGTAGAGAACACCGCAGCTATCTTTGTTATAGTTAAGCCATCTCACCTTTCATTATCTTTTTTTCTATTAGTATGTAGCTGTTCCTTTTGTGCAAAAGGGGTTTCGTAAACTTGACTCGCTTTTCACAAGTAAAAGTTCAAGATTGGAGTATCAGTCCACGATTCACAAAGGAATATCCTTCATTGCAATGGACGGAACACTTAGCCTGTAAGATACAAGAAAAGAGAAAAACAAATACGATTCTGGTGATGTAGATAGCTCAAAATAAGCAAAATTCGACTTAGCCCACTATGCACAGGTGCCACAGAATTATTTCAATTTTGATTAAATTCATATTATTTTAAATGTTTTCAGCAACTAATTGTCTTGTTTTTTTTTTTTAAAGGAATTTACTTTTTTATTTTGCCAGCTTCCTTAAACGTCTTTTTAAACTTAAATTTTAAACAGGAAAATTTGTACTTCATGTCCTTTAACTGCTTACTAGAATAGTTCTTACTAGAGCATACCTTATTATGAACGATTTCAAATATGATTCAGTTTGCTATAAATCAAACACAATACATTTTTATTATGGCCAATGCTTCTATACATAACACATTTCTATGCTAGTAAATTAGTCTAATCATGTAACTAACGTACTTCCGTTAGTAGTCCCTTTGAGGTTGGACTAGTGTGATGCTACTATATGTCAAGGAGACTAGCATAATTTAATTTGAACAGTTTTAAAATAATTTTTTTATGTTGTATATATTTCAGGAGTATAACACCAAACGGTTGCAGAATGTTGGGCCCAGTGCGAACTGATTTCGATTCGGCTGATGATGCAATTTAGGTTGACAAGAGGATTAGCGATCCACTCACTCGTGATCAGGCTTCGGGAGTTTTTGTCTCTTGATTGTGATTTCATTAAAAGTAGAAATAACGTTGGGATTGATTCTGCCCCTCTAAGAGGGAAAAATAAAATTCTCCAAACATCTAAAAATGTTTTAATTTTGTTTTTTAATATTCATATTTTTGTGTGATTAATTATCTTTTCCAAAAATTAAGGTAACGGTTAACATATATTTTTAAAACTATACGAATAGTTCATCAGAAACTTGTTAAAATGATAAATAATTTCTTATGAATACGCTTGTAAAAATTGTTTATTATGTTTCCGATTGACAATGTTTAAAGCAAATACATAAAATAATTTATAATTTATAAGTTAATAGCATCCCAAATCATGGGATAAACATTTAAAAAATACAATCCTTCTTATCTACACTTTTAAGACTGTTAACAGAGTTCTCTCATTACGTGTCAACAAAACACTACATATTGACTTACTATCTACTATTATTATTTACTATTATTTTTACGACAAATTACTTGGACACACCAATAAACAGGTGCAAAATATGACAATTTAACAAACCCCAGACATAAATTAATAGAGGCTGAAATGGAGTTGGATGTGGGACCTCATTTGCTAATTGATAGCGTAGAATAGGAATTATAATCACCACACCTGGAGATAGTACCTCTGTCTCTCTCATCCCTAATCATTTCTGTTCTTTTTAATGTTACATCACATTCGCTGGTTGTATACGAGGCATTACAGTTGCGAATAACATTGTGTTAAAAAAAGATTAGTATTTTTTTAAAAATTATAAATCTTTTTATTGAGAATGTATTACAATCTGCCTCAAAGACGGCAATAGGCAATATGGTTGACTTTATGGATGCATTCATACAATATATACTATGAGAATAAATGAAAAGAAAAAAAAATTCAATAAACAATAAATAAATTGAAATCCTTCCTAAGGATCTATGGTCCTAGGAAGACACAAGAAGGTTACAGGTTAAGAGCAAACAAGGAAATCGAAGAGTTAGAGACTGAGATAAGGATCAGGAGACAAAAAATTCTATGGGCACATGGTCAGGATGCCTCCGGAAAGGCTAAATAAAGCTATATTGCAGAAGCTGTGGGGCTACCAGAGCTCGCAAGGATACATCAAGCAGTTGAAAGAGGAAACAAGAAAAATGGGGATAAACGACCAAGATTGTTTGAACAAAGAGGAATGCAGAAAGAGGTTGTATGAGGTCACAGTTCTTGTGGACATGAGGAAGCCTATGAAGGAGATTGCCTGGACGAAGGAAAGGAAATCAAAAATAATGCAGGAGAAATGGATAAAAAGAAAGAACAGAAGGAAGAATCCATAGTCATGATTTTCGCGTGGTCTTTAAGGCCGTTTCGTGATTAAAAAATAAAAAATAAACTGAAAAAGAAAATAGAGAGATATATGCTTCATTGAGACAATTAACAATTGCTGCCCAACTTTATTGGGTTGCTATAAACATCGCATACTCATCTATCCAATTAAAGACAACACTGTAATTTATAATTTAGCTTTAGTTATATAATATAATACTTGATACTACCTACTACTAGACAAACTAATAACCTTTTTTTTTCTTTTTCCTTTTTTTTCCTTTTTTCTTTCCTTTTTTCCCCCCTTCTTTTCCTCTTTCACTTTATCCTTTCATTTTATGTTATTCCCCCCCTAATATTCACCTATCTACCACACATTCATATACATAAATGCACATAGAATCAGGAATCAGGAATTGCTACATATTTAATAACTGTAAATTGCAACGGGCCATCCTATGCACTATGCATGTGGTGGTGAATAATTCCCAGGGAGTCCAATATTATATTTCCGGCCATTTTCGCTATATCCCTCACCTCCACGCCAAGGTCCTCCAAAAAGCTCCTTGTTTTTTCCGGGATGACTCCGCGAGACCCAAACCATAATCCTTTCACGGAGAAATCTCTATTTCCGCATTTCTCGCGGAATTTCTCTTTGAGGAAAGGGATACATTTTTCATAAATACCCTTTTTCTCCCTTTCTACCTCACCTGATTGATCGAGGCTATTATTTTCATACCTTACAGTAGGATCCACTATGAGCGCTGTCCGTCCGTTCTTCGGAAACGCGACAATATCCGCATACCTCGTGGATCCGTTGGTATCGATGCAGTATACCTCGTCAAAGCAGGCTTACCTTTAAAGGCTTTACCTTTATTCTTGAGGAGCCTTATCAATTCATTCTTGACCCTGTGGTGACAACGTGTGATCAAGAGTACCTCAAACTATACAATAAATAAACTAAGAAAAAATCAATAAAATAAATTACAAAAAATATTATATAGAAAAACAATAATAATAGTAAAAATAAAAGTAGGATTAAATTAAAACTGAAAAATGCAATCACACTTTATTTACAATGGACATACATCCTAGGGATCCTCCATTTTTGCAGGTCCAAAAAGATCTCAGCGCTTCTCTCTCTGTTGCGTCACTGCTGAAAAGAAAACTGGTGGAGGCTGAGTAGTTTAGTATTATTAAAATATAGAATAGAATAGAGAGATAATTTTATTCTGGAACAAAGTCCTTTAAGAACTAGAAATAAAAACAATTACATCTAGTCAGGGATAAATTAAAACGAAAATTAAAAAAAACAAAAAAAAAACTACAGATATAGAGAGGGAAGAGGAAAATAAGAGAACAATAAATAAATTATATGAATAATAAATTCCTATGATAGAATGGGATTGTGCAAACAATTTTCAACAAGTATCTAAATATTATATTGAGGAAGATAAATTTGTATGAAGAATCTAAATAATATAAAACTATACAAATAGTTTAGATTGACATGACTCCAGAAATGCTGAAACATGATATAATTTGATTGAACAGGTAGATAGATAGCTTGAGTCACCTCGGATAAAAATGAGGGAATGAGAATATATATTAGTTATATGAATAATAAATTCCTATGATAGAATGGGATTGTGTAAACAATTTTCAACAAGTATCTAAATATTATATTGAGGAAGATAAATTTGTATGAAGAATCTAAATAATATAAAACTATACAAATAGTTTAGATTGATATGACTCCAGAAATGCTGAAACATGATATAATTTGATTGAACAGGTAGATAGATAGCTTGAGTCACCTCGGATAAAAATGAGGGAATGAGAATATAGATAATTAAATGTTTTAAGGGATTCAGTTTATCTGATATGAGGGGGCACAGAATTCCAGAGGATGATTGAATGGAAGAGGAAGAGCGTTGGAATGCCCAAGTCCTTTGAGATGGGATATTAAGGCAGGAAGTCGGGATCTTGTGTGCATTGAATTGACTGCAGATTTGGACTGAAGCATATTGTAAATAAAGGAAGGATGAAGGGTATTGATGATTTGGTAAAGGCATATTCCGTGGAAATATTGTCTAAGGAAATTGGGATAACACAACTTGAGGTTTATGCAAACGCGCTAATTTTCAGATCAATTTAGAAAGTATAAGGATGAATTGTGTGTCATCAGCGTACGATGCACAGTGCGGCGCTATTACGGTCGAAGTAGACAAAAGTCATTCTTGACGGGAAAGACTTATAAAATCTTTATAACATTTTAAAAACAACATCAATTCGACATATTTCAATTTCTTTAAAACGGGCTTTTAAAGAAAACTCTCAGTTGATCATTAAAAAATAAATATATTAAAGACCTTTGAATACAAATTACTCTATGCTTAAAGGCACAAAAGAGAAAATTAAAGAAGAAGAAGAATACAAATTAAGTTTTTTTAGACTTACAAAATAATAACTAATATCACAACAATAAAATTTACAATACATGAATTGATTAAGGTACATCTGAAAATTATATTGAGTCACTGCTCGTTGACATACTCTCATCAGGTGACGTAGGTGAGATTGAAGTGAATCCATAGAACATTCATTATCGCCCAAAAGATATTTTTTAATGTCCTCTAAATTGTGCTTTGAATTTGAGTGGCTTGCAGATATTAAAGGGTCCGAAGATATTAAAATATTAATATATATACACACATAAAATATTAATTACATCAATGTTTTTCAGGTCTATGTTTTCTGAAATAAATAAACAGAGAACCATTCAAAGCAGTTCAAAGCAGGAATGATGATAAAATACATATATTCATGATGTATATTTGTTATTAAATCAAAATATTTCAAAAACTAAGAATGTTTTGGGTCGAAATGTCGAAATTTTAAATGTTATAAATATATTAACGAAAAAATGTTATTTAAAGATATCAAGGAAAAAAAATATTCAAAGGTATTAATGAAAAAAGGGTTATTAATCACCTTTTTCGATGCCTGCCATACTAAAACTTCAAGTGACGTTGATGTGTACTTAACATTAAATAAAGGTCCAAAAAATTGAAAATGTATCGATGAGACAGATAAGCGATCTGCCAATTGTTCGAACGTGATTTTTATCCTTTGCTTTTGTAATATGGGTTTAAAAGCTACAATCCCATGTCATTGAAGTCACTATGAAATGATTACTAAAGGAAACCAAGTTGGAAAAAATAATCGCATTTTAGACTTTTGTCCATTGGCGGCCGCACTGTGCGATGGTGCAAAGATCGGTTAGAATATCAGCTAGTATAAACCGCGTAGAAGATGATACCCAGAGTTCTACCTTGAGGGCTACCGTCTGTATAAAGAGGAATGAATATGCAAGGTTAAGCATTACTTTGAATATTCCATGACTGAATATTCTAGGTAGAAATTTACGGAGTTTGTAAAGCGGACCCAAGTGATAGAATCGGTTAGAGGCCTGGTTTGCAGTGAAAGTTAAATGATTTCAAATTCAAACGTGTTTCATTTGGCTTATACTCGACAGCGGGTAATATTTCGACATGAAATGGAATGTAGCAAACATTCGAAGTCTTTCAGGATTGCGCTGAGTAACGCTAATTGTTGTTGATTACTTCAACACTCCTACATAAACCAGGCTTTAGTGTTTGTTGAAATTTATTGATTTTGAAGCAAGCTCTCTTATCCACATCATATTTAGTAACTGTATACCTAATACACAAATAGTTAATACCTAGTATTAGATTTTTAATTTGGCTCTTAATTCATGATCCTCGTAGAGATAAAGCCGTGTTCGGAAGCCTCCAAGCTTGAGTATAAATATTTTTAAATTTTTAAATCGGCATATAATTATTATTTTTGTTCTTTTTTTATTTTATGCTACGTAATGACGGGCATATTTATCAATAATAATATAATTGAAATCTAGATAAATTATATTTAATGTCCAAGGAGTAATTAATATATTTTTTTCAAAATAATTAGTTCTGGTCAGTTTTATACGTCCCCCCCCCACCTAGTATCATGAATAAGCCTTTATTTATTTTTTTACTTTTATACAGAACTTTTGCTCTCTCTTATCCGGGGCCGAACCAACATCGCATTGGATGGGAAAACGCCAGATAACGGATATCATCAGTTACATTTTAAAAAAAAAGTATCGATAATAGCATGATGTTTAGGTTAGAAGATTTCCCGTTTACGATTTGTACACAATAAAATGAGATTTCTCATCGTACCTTTCATTTCCTTGCTAGAATTTTTAGAATTTTTTTTTTTAAACAAATTATAATTAATTAAATATTACTGATTGAGTATTAAGTCTACTCAAAAATCTGTATTTTTTATACATAATCATGTTTAAGTTCAATATTCTATGAAATGTCTAAAATGTATCGAATTAACTTCAATTACTAGCGATTGTGATTAAAATATAATTCAGGTACTCATTCGATATTTAAGACTGACAATTTTACATTTTTTGAATGCAGGTTTTTGAGTTGTCACTTTAGAAATACATGTGCGATATGTATCTGTGCAATAAAATATTTAAAAAATTTTTATTGTACCAACTATCATATGCGGTCAGTTATATGTAATTACTCGTAAATATAGAAACAGCAGATAAAGTTTACCATTATATAATATAATAATAATTAAATTTTATTTTATTTCTTTGGTACGGATTCGTAAAATATAATTTTTTAAAATAACTAGGTAAGATTTTTCCTCGTTCATGAGCACCGTAATTTAAGAACGCCAGATAAGAGTGACTTTACTGTACTTCTTATTGTCAATAGCTAAATTGAATCCTATATTAATTTTTAGTGCTATAATGAAAAAGAATTATGTTTAGAAGATGAGTGTACCGCTATGGCCGAGCGCGTTGGGTTAAGGGTTTCAAAGAGTTCGAAGATAGATCGTGTTTAGCCGATTATCACCAGTGTCGGATGGTTTTACTCCATCAAATGGATCTCAATGTTCTCAATCTGGCTAGAATAGCTAGATAACCTGTAGGATAACGCATCCTTTTTGCTCTGGTTGGAGTACGTAAAGACGTTATGCCTAAACAAAAATTGATATTAGTAGAGGAAGGAGGTACCCAACACTACTTTATAATTCCATAATTTTAAACGTTCTGTGTGTGTGCGCGCATCCTGAAATTTGGTTACCGACCAATCGGCTGTTTCTGTATTCGGCGATTAGTCAGCCATTTTGTGTATTTATATTTCTACGCTTAAAAATATTTTTATTTTAGATCCATCTTTACAGATTTTTATTTATTCTAGGAATAGGATCAATATAAACAAAAAATAAATTCAATAATTTCTACAATGCTGAATAAAGAACTTACATAGCCTAGTAATTTTTTTTCACAGCTTTTGTTTTGTATCATAATTAAAAAATATTTACTCTTAATTGAAGTGTAGTATAAAGGTTGAAACAGGGAAGGGAACTGCTATTTTAGCAATTTACGTTATTATTTACAATTAAATTTAAGATAAGTTTGTGTTAAATGTATAAGTCTATAAAAACAATATCTTTTTCGGTATGATTAAATTCCAAATTTAAATGTTAAGTGAGTCTCAGACAAGATGGCCGCTTCTGCACATCACATTTAGAATCGCTCTCTGTTTGTGACATTTTCTACTGTGTGTTCAACTTATGTTTCAGTTTCGTATTTAACAAATAGTGACAATATAAACTATAGATCATTTGGACAATAACATTTTGAGTGAGGTGAGTTAAAAACATTATTAACAGTGAACTGATTTAATATACATAGGTGAGGCAGTTTAACTGGCCAGCCTAGCCCGTAATCCTCCCGCTTGTTTGAATACAGCGGCACTATCAGACAAGGTCAAGGGCCTGTTGTTGTTTTCAGCTACCTCTAGTTCGTAGCCACATATTTAATTTAATTTATTTATTATTTGTTTATTTTTTTACGTAAGAACTTTTTTAGTTTATTTTTTCTTTCTTATTTTATAATCATATTTCTCGAATAATGTATTTTTTAGTTAACATATTGTGGATAATTATGCCATTATTTTAGTTTTTCATTATTTACTTCACAGTTATAATTATTTTTGTTATTTTTATTATTATTTTTTTAATACTATTACATAATGGAAGTGGTAACATCTGATGACTCAGAGACTGAAACCCTTTCATATTCAGAATTCAGTGAAACTGAATACCAGTCCAGAAGAACCCTTCAGAAGCGACATAGAAATGCCGCCCCAGGTTCAGCGGGCAATTCGCCAAATAAAAATAAAAATAAAACTAATAAATCAAAAAAGACTACCAGCAACACTAATAATCTATCAAATAATAATAATAATAATCTTCAAACTCGCAGTAAAACTACTGCAGCCAAAAAATCACAGCCAACCACCGTACCAAATATATCTAATCCGTCTAATTCATCAACGAACAATAATAACCCAAATCCGCATCACACATCTGATCCAGAACCACCTCCTATCTTTGTATCCAAAATTGAAAATTTCATGTCATTTTGCCGTGAAATATCAGCTCTGATCGGAGAAACTAATTTCAACTGCTTCTCTCGGGTCAAAGATATAAAAATAAAAACAACAAATAAAGATGATTACAAAAAATTGGTCAATCACCTAACCAGCAAAAATTATGAATTCCATTGTTACCAATTAAAAGAAGAAAAAGCGTATAGAGTGGTATTGCGTGGTCTTCATTCTACCACCCCCACGAGCGCCATAAAACATGATTTGGAAGCAATTGGTCATAATGTAAGGCAAGTGTCTTCCGTGCTTCACCCCAGAGAAAAATTTCCATTGCCATTATTCTTCGTCGACTTGGAGCCGGCTGGCAACAACGATGAAATATTCGACGTAACCAGACTGGTATATTCAGTCGTAAGATTCGAAGAGCCAATAAGAAGGGCCACTATAGTCCAGTGCACTCGATGCCAAAGTCTCGGACACACCAAGACTTACTGCCATCACCAAGCCAGGTGTGTGAAATGTGCTGGCCCACATTCAACTGAGACATGCCAAAAATCGAAGGATACACCTGCAGTATGCGCGCTGTGTGGACAAAACCATCCAGCAAGCTACAGAGGCTGTTTAGTATACAAAAGTGTGCACAGCCAGAGAAATTCAAAATCAACCCTACAACAAAGAAGTCAAGAACCTGAAATAAACAGCTCACAAAAATATAATAGAACTCAAGAAGCCCATTTCCAGAGAATAGGACAGCAATCAACTTCAGCACCGGACCATCAACCACGACAAGAAGCTTCGTACTCTGATAAAATCAGTTATCAGCCTCAACGTCAGGCGCCTCGAATTTCCCAATCACATCCCCAGACCTCCCAACCTCAACCTCAACCCCCAAACCAGAACACTCTCATCCATAATTTACCGTTAAAAGTTAAACTTCCGCCTCAGAAGCAATATCCACATCCGATCCATCCACCTGTACATAGCAACCCTTCACCCCAAATACCATTACAGGTTGATTCTGTTCCTAGCATCCCACAAAGGGTCCAGCCCCTAATCAACGCTCCTACCCAGACTTATCATCCATCGCAAGCTCCAGATACATTCCCTCTTCCCCATCCAAATACCAATGATATTAACGCCATCCTTTCCTCATTCCTATCTGAATTGAAAGATACCATCAAGCTCCTTATCATCCTTCTCACCAGAGCCCTTTCGGAAATTCCATTCAATGTAGCTAGATGAGCGCTAAGCCTCTAGCTGTCATTTTGTGGAATGCTAACGGACTACAAAATCACCGAGACGAACTTGACATTTTTCTCCATGACAATCAAATAGACATTGCCCTGTTGACTGAAACTCACTTTACTCAACGGTCATATTTTTACATACGTGACTACATCACTTACAGATCTGATCACCCAGACAACACCTCACATGGCGGATCTTGCATCCTTATCCATAAAACAATTCCTCATTCTGTTATCCCTTCTACTTCAATTGACGCCATTCAATCCACCTCAGTATCCATTTCTACTCGCCCTTTCCATATAACATTTTCAGCTGTATACTGTCCTCCTGGTAATTCCCTTTCTCAGAGCCTCCTTGATTCATTATTCCGATCCTTCGGACCGCGCTTCATTGCTGGAGGAGACTACAACGCCAAACACCAGCGATGGGGTTGTCGAACAACCAACTCCCGCGGCAGCATTTTATCCCGTATTTCAACCTCCAAATGTTATTCTGTCCTCTCACCCTTGAACCCTACTTACTGGCCTACATCCCTCAAAAAAAACGTCCTGATATTCTCGATATATTTATATCTTCTCAAATTTCATCCTCTCAAACCATCATCAAATCCCTTGATGACCTTTCATCAGATCATAGCCCTGTTCTGCTTCTCCTGCATTCAAATCCCGTTCCTAAACCCTCTCTCTTCCCAGACTGATTACAGGACGTGTAGACTGGAACGGGTTTCGGTATGATCTTGAAAACAAACTAGACTTAAAAACTCCCCTTAAAACAAAAGAAGACATCAACTTAGCAATTGACAGACTTACAACATCAGTAAAAATTAGTATACAGGAAAATACTTTACCACGAAAATTCATAGTACACAACAGAATAACCTGCCACAACATATTCGTACCTTACTAACTGAAAAACGAAGAGCAAGAGCGAAGTGGCACCGTACTAGATACCCATCAGACAAAAATAATTACAACAACTTAACCACAAACTTAAGACAGAAATAAGAAAATTCAAAATACAAAACCTACAAAACCGTACTCAAAGTCTTAATACTTCTGATAAGTCGTTATGGATAACTACGAAAAAACTTCTTAATTACAAAAACTTTAATCATCCTCTCCTTACAGATTCCCAAACCTGGACAAGATCAGACGAAGAAAAATCCCAAATTTTCGGCCAGCACCTCTTTAAATCATTCAACCCTCATCCTGATATATTTAATCCTCACCACTTACAATGTGTTGAAGCAGAACTAAATATTCCACTCCAAATGTCTCCTCCTCCTAAAGCATTCCATCCTTCAGAGGTATCTAACATAGTCCACAGATTACCCTCTAACAAAGCCCCTGGACATGATCTAATTACAGCCCAAATCCTAAAACTCTTTCCTCAGAAAGCTATCCTATTCCTAATAGTCCAGTCAATGAGTGCTGAAATAAGGGGTATAGAGTGCATGAAATATGCGATAATTTTTGACTTCATAGCTTCGTTAGGAATAGTTAGAAGGTAAACATACTAAAAGTCCCCGACCCTGGGGGGTGAGCTAACGGTGGGGGGGAGGGGAGAAGTTCAATATTTTTGGTTTTTCGATTATATCTCATAAACGGTTAACTGTAGAAAAATATGTTTTAAATAAATATTAAAGCTAATTAAATTTCCTATAAAATAGATTCTATATAAATTTGTAATAACTCTAACCATTTTCGTGATATTCGTTATTAAAAATCGATGATTTTCGGGAAAAAACTAATGTTACCTCATTTTTTGATAAACATATGTTTCTTGTGCCTTTCACGATCGTTTCTCAGAAAAATTGTCAGAATCAGAGTTGTAGAGCATTAAATTTTCTTTCATATCATATATAGGTTTGCTAGTTAATATTTCACTGGATCAATATAGTCTAAGCTATATGAGGGGTGTAGAGTGCATAAATTATGCGATTATTTTTGACTTGATAGCTTCGTTAGGAGTAGTTAAAAAGTAAACATACTAAAAGTTCCCGTCCCTGGGGAGTGAGCTAACGGTGGGGGGGAGCGGAGAAGTTCCATTTTTTTGGTTTTTCGATCATATCTCGAAAACGGTTAACTCTAGAAAAATATGTTTCAAATAAACATTAAAGCTAATTAAATTTCCTATAAAATTAATTCTATATAAATTTGTAATAATTCTAACTATTTTCGAGATCTTCGTTATTAAAAAGCGGTGATTTTAAAAATTATAAAAAAAGTTTACCTCCCTTTTCGTTAGATTTTTAGTTCAAATACCATAAACGTATATATGAAATTAAAGTAAATTTAAGGCTTTACAATTTTGATCCTGACAATTTTTGTGAGAAACCATCGTGAAAGGCACAAGAAACAGATGTTTGTCAAAAAGTGAGGTAACATTTGTTTTTTTTCCAGATAATCACCGCTGTTTGATAACGAATATCTCGAATGGTTAGAATCATTACAAATTTATATAGAAGCAATTTTATAAGAAATTTAATTAGCTTTAATGTTTATTTAAAACATATTTTTCTAGAGTTAACCGTTTTTGAGATATAATTGAAAAACCAAAAAAATGGAACTTCTCCCCTCCCCCTCCGCCTTAGCTCACCCCCCAGAGGCGGGGACTTTTAGTATGTTTATCTTCTAACTATTCCTAACGAATTTGTGAAGTCAAAAATTATCGCATATTTCATGCACTCTACATCCCTCATTTCAACACTCATTGGCGTCGCACTTCTTCGAGAAAACACGTTTTTCTGTCCTAATTTGGCTATAGCTCCGAAACTAATCGTTCGATCCAAAATTTATTTTTTCCATCTGAATTCTCAATAAATTTACTACAAGAACCTAAATATTAAGTGTTGATCACACACTCATTGACTTGGGTCGCACTTCTCCACGAAAACACGATCTGAAATTTCGCTGTTTCAACTACAATCTGATTAAATTTTTTATCAGGCCCTATATGTGAAATTTTGATTAAGTTACGTTATACGTCCAAACCAGATCACTGAAAATGTCAATATCATCATACTTTGCCAAAACATACATATTTAGCGTTCAGAATAGGGTGTATTATGCAACTTAATCAAAATTTAATATAATGGAATTGATAGTAAATTTAATCAAATTTTAATTGAAAAAAACAAATTTCAGATCAAACAAATAGTTTTGTAGTTATAGTGGAAAATATACCAAAAAAGCTTGGATTTCAAAACAGTAAGCGGTTTTTAGCGTGCTGGTATGGGTATTTTACGAAATTTGATCAAATTTTAAAATATAGGATCTTATAGTAAATTTAACGAGCATTCAAATGGAAAAAAAAAAAATTTTGGATCGAAAAATTAGTTTCGGAGCTATAGCCAAAGAGTAACGACAACCATGTATTCGCGGAGAAGTGCGACCTCAATCTAAGAGTTCTTAATTGAGAGGGGTAGAGTGCATGAAATATGTGATAATTTTTGACTTCATAACTTCTTTAGGAGTAGTTAGAAGGCATGCATACTAAAAGTCCCCGACTCTGGGGGTGAGCTAAGGGCGGGGGGAGGGGAAAAGGTCCCAATTTAGTGTTTTTCTATAATATCTCGAAAACGGTGGACTTTAGAAAAATATGCTACAGTTCAAAATTATAGCTAATTAAATTTCCTATAAAATTGATTCTATACATATTTGTCGAAATTCCAACGGTTTTCGAGATATAGTTATTAAAAATCGATACTTTAAGAAATAAAGAAAAAGTGTACCTCCCTTTTTGTTAGACATTTAGTTCAAATACCATAAACGTATATATGAAATTAAAGTGAATTTTATGTTTTACAATTTTGATTCTGACAATTTTTCTGAAAAACGATCGTGAAAGGCACAAGAAACAGATGTTTGTCAAAAAGTGAGGTAACATTTGATTTTTCCCGAAAATCACCGATTTTCAATAACGAATATCTCGTAAACAGTTAGAACTACGAAAAATTTATGTATTACCAATTTTATAGGAAATTTAATTAGCTTTTATATTTATTTTAAACATATTTTTCTAGAGTTAACCCTTTTGGAGATATAATCGAAAAAACCAAAAAAATGGAACTTCTCCCCTCCCCCCCACCGTTAGCTCACCCCCCAGGGTTGGGGACTTTTAGTATGTTTATCTTCTAACTATTCCTAACGAAGCTGTGAAGTAAATTATCGCATATTTCATGCACTCTATAATGTGTTTATTGACTGGACTATAACCTATATTTATAATGCTGTTCTCCGCACCACATACTTTCCCAATCCTTGGAAACTATCCATAGTAAAGATGATACCTAAGCCAAAAAAGCCACCTGAACTCCCATCCTCATATCGTCCAATATCACTCTTGCCCATTATGGGCAAAATCCTGGAAAAACTCATTCTGAAACGCCTGAATCCTATCCTAGAATCCTATCATATTATCCCTGATCACCAGTTTGGTTTCCGAACGTCACACTCCACTATCCAGCAATGCCATCGTGTGGTGGACGTTGTCTCGTCCGCATTGGAGCGCGGGATGTACTGCACTGGAGCCTTTCTCGACGTAGAACAAGCCTTTGACCGAGTCTGGCACCAGGGACTGCTTTACAAACTCCGTAATTTCCTTCCTCATACATACTTCCTTATTATGCAATCCTATCTCAACGACAGAACATTCAGAGTAAGTCACAATTCCGCCCATTCATCCCTCTTTACTCAGTCTGCCGGAGTTCCTCAAGGAAGTATCCTAGCTCCTATCCTCTACACAGTGTATACAGCTGACATCCCGACCCATCCTAGCACTGTCCTCACCACTTACGCTGATGACACATGTTTGTTATCAGTAAATAATGATCCCTTCATTGCATCCCAGTCACTCCAATCCCACATCATAAACCTTCAAGAATGGTGTCAAAAATGGAGAATCAAAATAAACCCAAACAAATCTCACCAAATAACCTTTACCCTTCGCCGTAAACCTACGACTTCCTGTCCTACAGTATCCTTCAATGATATTCCACTAATCCCTGTCGAACAGATCCGCTACCTAGGACTCCACTTGGACAAACGTCTTACTTGGAATCCACATACTTGGACTAAAACGACAAGAAACTGCTCGTCGTTACAGACTACTTCAACATTTACTAGACAAACGATCAAACCTCCCAATTCATTACAAAAGACTTATTTACATGACTGTTATTAGACCTAATTGGACGTACGGAGTTGAGCTTTGGGGCTCTACTAAACCATCCAATTCATCTCGTATCCAATCCTTACAATCCAAAATCCTTCGAAAAATCCTAAATGCCCCTTACTTTGTCACCAATAAGCTTATCCATAAAGACCTTAATGTTCCATATGTTGCTGAGTTAGCTCAAACCAGATACCTATCCTTCCATAGTAAGCTCCATAACCACTCCAATCCACTAGTCTCCCAACTTGCTTCCTCCTCCATCCCTGATAATCCTCCGAGGCGTCTGAAAAGAAGATGGCCTAGAGACCTTTTAGACTAGATTTTATTGAAGTGCTACTAGTGAGTAGTTCTTCACAAGTTATTTACATGCCATTGTATTCACTGTCAACACATTTACTTGTTGTATATTATTCTGTACAGTTGTAAATATCAATAAATGAAAAAAAAAAAAAAAAAGAAAAAAAAAAAAAAAATGTTAAGTATCTCAGTTTAGTAAAGTATTAAGTAATTTGCTTACTTTTGCTTTATTTGTCTTAAAAATCACTCCGTCACATAACGGCCCGTTTGCGAAAAAATATAAGATACAGCTGGCTATAAAGTTATAAACGGAACGCCACGAACATTCCCGATGTCACCCGAATTCTAATCGAAGCAATGATCAGCTTTTCCGACTAGTCGGCCCATCTCTACTATTCATATATTTATATTATTACAAATAAGTTAAAATCTAAACTTTTGAATCGTTTTTATAAATCCTGCTATTTGATCTTTTTGGTGTCATCGATTCTTGGAAGCAATAATATTTATTTTGCTGGGTTTGTTTTATGGAAGTATTTGAACTAATAAAAAATAAAAGGCTGGTAGTAAAATGGTCAGCAGTGATTAAATACCTCAGCCAACCCTTACTGCTGCCGACCTACCATTAGTTAATTGGGAATTATTCGGAAATATCAATTCAGATGCTTCGAAAGCAATCACGCATTCGCTATGTAAATTAAAGTATAAGATCTAAATTTTTTTATAGATTTAACTGGACTTGTGTAACTTTTTTTTGAATCGTGTTTGCCATGGATTAAATGCACCAAAATAATTAATAACCATAATTACAATTTAACAACTTTAATGGCGAATATTTATACCTGTCTACGTAAATTGCGTAGTATATGGAGGACTGTCTGATGAGCTCGAGATGAGATGTAAAAGAGTAATGAACTGTTTTATTAGATTTATTTTCGGGATCTCCAGACGTTCTCACATATCTCACAGGTATTCTGAAATCGGGTGGCTGTACCCCGGTTTTCGACGTCAATACTTCATGGGTGCTCTCATATTTTAAACCTTGAAAACCAAAAAACCCACCAATATCCATGACCTCCTTACTCTGCGCTCCTCCATTCACCTCTTAAATACTAGAACCCAACCCATCAACCTATACACTCCGGCGCATCGAACTGCATCCTTCGAGAAATCCTTTATTATCCGTGCTTCCTCGTAATGGAATTCATTGCCCATCACAATTCGAAAAAGATCCACTCTTACTTCCTTTAAACATCATTTATTCCTTTACCTCCTTCATTTTCAATCTTCCGAGCTAATGTAAAACGTGAATATTTATGAAATATACATTATAATAGTATACATAAGATGTATCATTTTACAAGATGTCACAGTTATCTTGTAACATATAATTTAATTATTTATCAATTTTTATTATTATCTATTGTTATTATTTATTATAATTAATTATCAAAGCCAGACGATTGTCCTATGTACTGTAATCATATGTTATTCTTAGGGGACAAGTAGTCCCAGAATAAAGTTTATTTTCTTCTTCATCTTCTTCTTCTTCTAATATGACCGATCTAGCCGGACGAAGTTTGGAAATCCTCTTCATTGCCGGAAATGTTACCTATGAATATAGTCTAAATCAGGGAAGAAGTCTTGACATTTTTCAAATACATTATTCATCTTGTAGTCCAAATCTATTTAGTTTAATATTTTTTTCTGTTTGTCTCTGACCCAGACTTAACAATTAACTTACATGAGGAGGTAGAACTTTAGAATATTTGTGTCCCTACGTATTTGTGATAGATCCATAATCACGATTTGGGAAATATTGACTCATTTTATTTTCCTCTTTGCACAAGCTAGTTTACACCGAAATCGCTGTCCTTTTTTCCACTTGATATCAAATTTAGATTCATTTCAAAACATAGAGCTCTGTGTCATGACTTTTGTCCAGACAGATAGGTTTTATTATACAGGTTTGTATTAGGCATCTAAAATAAATAAGACTGAATAGGTTTATTAAAACATACCTCCCAGAACGAGCTACTTATAAAAATTGATTAATTCTCATTATTCACATCTTGTATAAAATGATTGAAATCAATGAATTTGGTGAAATACTAAAATTACACAGGTCTGCAAAACAATTTTGTTTGTCAGCTGCATGAGATATTTTAACTGAATTATATATTTTAAAATGCGGTGACTTCAGAAATGATGTCAGTTTTTTTTTTATCACATAAAGATTTTTCGCTAATTCAAACACAAAAAATTGGTAAAAGCACTCGTTTATTCGGGAATTTTTTACATAGATATTTAAAACAGTCCCCACCTTTTTTAAACGGTCCCCACCACGGTAAACGGGGAAACAAAACCTTTTCTGGTGGTACCAGAGTAGTATTGATAACATTTTTCTCTCCAGGTTTTAAAGTTTATCGCAGTGGCCAATCACTTTTAGTCCAGTGATGTTCTTTAGCTCTACTATCCCACAAGCATAAGAAGCATGGGTATTTAGTGTAGCCTACCTGCTGACCCAAAAGCATCGTGAGTAACATACATATAGTAATAAACATAATACTACAAAACACATAAAAACCTATGTGTTAGAATTTTTTTATTATTTCCCCTGTTTTTGGGAGGTCAAAATCTATAAGAAAATGTTAAAAAATCCTATGCAGTTTTTTTGTCGCAGACCTGTATTATTAGCGTGAAAGGCATGAAGAAGAGCAGACCCCTGCGAAACCTCCTAACTTTTTTAATTTATCTTTGGAGATCCCTCATTCAATGCTCCTTTTCAGCATTCTTTGGGTTGTCTGGAATGTGCGTTGTAGCCATGTCGTTTATAAGTGCGTTGGTATTTCTTTATTATTTTAGTAGAAAGTCGATATGTTGAGTATTGTTGCGGACGTACCAGGGTGATTTCGTGATATTTCTGATTGAATTTGCATGAAAATTTTGGATATAGTTAAAATTTATTTTTAGCTGCACCGTATACTGAACAATAAAAAATTATACTGAACAATAAATTTCTGGGGGGAGCGAAGTTGCTCAGTAGGTTAGGTACTGGGCTCCTAGCTCCAGGTCCTGAGTTCAAGTCCGGCTGAGGGCAGAATATTTGTTTTCTGTTTATTTAGCCGTGGATTTATTTCAGGTTCTGGAGATACTCCTGGGGCACATCCAGCCTGTGAACCTTTAAAAAGGAGGAAACCTGACGGTTGAGCGTGATTGCTTACCATATCACCTACTTTTACTACTGTTTTTCGCGAAACAATACTTCCATTATAAGTACTGAATCCTTGACCCTTTATGGTTGTAAGTCATAAAGGTTTTATACTTTCTGGGAAAAGATTTCGTATTTAAATAAAAATATCAATGAGTTGATTTGATCAAAACGAAATTTATTATTTATAATAATCGTAAAAGGACGATTAATTATTGAAATGAAATGAAATGAAATGAAATGAAATGAAATGAATGAAATGAAATGAAATGAAATGAAAATAAATTTTATTCTGGGGCCATTGCCCCTTAAGAATAATTATAATGAACAATTATTGGCGGCTAGCTGCCGTATGTATAATTTAGAAATATAATAAAGACAAGGAAATACAATTTAAATTAAATTAAGGAATTGAAAAAAAAACTTAAATTACAACATAAAGTAATAAGATTAATAATACATGTTTTAAAATATATTACACGAAAAACAAATTAAATCTTAAGGTTCGAAATTGAAAATAAGCTACAAAAACAAATTAGGAAAAAACAAAAAAATATTCAACAAAAGAATGCGGTAGACAAAGCTAAGAAATATAAATTATACGGAAAAATAATGTATCTTGTCTGATAAATAATATAATTATGCTGAAACCAATTATACAAATTTAGTGCAATGGTACTAAAGTAATTCTGTACAAATCAATATTATGCTTTGAATATTCATACTTCATTTTAAACATATTTTCTTCATTGATGTGACTATTAGATTGAGTTTCTAATAAGTAAACGAAAAGACGTGATTTGAAGCTATTATAAGTGGAGGAATGGCGAATGATGGAAGGGAGGGAGTTCCAGAAGTTCGAAGCTCTAGAAATAAAGGAGCGTTTGAATGATGTTGTGTAAAGGAAGTTAGGTAGAGGTCTGAGGAACGGGATCGGGTTTTGCGGGAACTCACTGATGATTTTAATGTTAATGCTTTCAGGATATAGGGAGGTGACTGAGAGGAAAGTGATTTGTAAAGGAACGAACCCAGGAAGTATTGTCTTCGGAAGGAGGGAAATAAACCATTTTAATCTTGTGTAGTGGTGAGATACATGGTCATAACGTGATATCCCTAGAACGAATCTCAGGCAACAGTTCATGAGCTTCTTCAATCTAGCGTCTTGAGATGCAGAGAGGCCTCCGTACACCACACTACCAAAATCAAAATGGGGGGAATATGAGGGAGGTAATTAATAGTTGACGAGTTGATTGAGGGAGGAATTTACGGGAGCGGTTTAGGAGTCGAAGAGTGGAAATTGTTCGGCGGATAATTAGGGAAACATGGTCTTTCCAGGAAAGGGTTTGGTCAAAGACAATGCCGAGGTTCGTAACGGAGTTGTGGAAGTTTATGGGATTGGAGTCTATAGAGAAATTAGGGATTCCAGGTAAGGAGTTGAGAAGGACCCTGGAGCCCAACACAATAGCCTTGGATTTGCTAGCATTCAGTTTCAATTTATTAGCAAAGGCCCAAGAGGATATTGTGTCAAGATCAGCTTGCATCTTTGCGATAGCTTCCTGCAGTTCACTAGGGAAAAAGGAAAGGTAAATTTGTGAGTCATCCGCGTAAAAATGAGAGGAACAATGTTTTATGAGGGGATAAACGTCATTAATGTAGGAACTAAATAGAGAAGGTGATATTGAGGAGCCCTGAACCACACCAGAGGTGATTGGGAGGGGAGAGGAAGGGGGAAGGTTAGGAATTTGGACTATCTGGGTGCGGTCAGAAATAAAGGATTGGATCCATCTGGTCGCACTATGAGAAAAGGAAAAGTTATTAGTTAGTTTGGAAAGGAGTAGGTTGTGATCAATGGTATCAAAGGCTTTGCTGAAGTCAAGGAGGATGAGGATTTGTTTCGGTTTGTTTAGAACATTGTTGTATGTTCTATGTTTGGTATAGCGCGCCCAAACCACAGAGAGGTCTGTGCTTAAAGGCCCCTTGAAGGGCGATGAGAACCTGCATAAAAATGCTGGGGCATAATGTATACCTACAATGGCTATCTCCGCCATCGATATTTTAACACTCACACACTCCTGTATCCGCTTAGTTCACTCTAAACTTACTACAGTTATTTTTAACCACAATTTGTTTATGATTGTATTTTTATTGTTTTATATATATTTTATTGCTGTGTTCTACACAGCTTAGAGGTAATTAATTCAGCATTATATCTCCATTAATATAGGTCTTTTCCCATGTGACATAATAGCCCCATAATTTGGTCTCTGATCTATCTGATTAATTGGACTTCTATCATACCGTTACCAAATCAGTGTTAATCATTGCAATTTAGGAAATGATTAATATATATATGGATAAATTTCTTGACTGTTACAATTAAATGTTTAGTAAGGTTCTTGGGGTTCAGTCAATAAATAAAAACAATTATTTTGGTGACGTTTCGAGACTATATTGTTCTCATTATCATACCCTACAGTGAAAAAACAGGTTTCAATAAAATTATATAAGTTATACAAGTTATTTCAAAACATAAAGTTATTTACAATATAAGTATATAACAACATGTGTTAAAATAATAAAAATATATATAATTACATAATATAAAGGAGTATGAAACTACTTACAATGTTATTAGTGGATATGGTATCAACTAACTACATTCTAACAATTATAGTACACAACTGACCTAGGGAAATTTGAAAAACAGTTACAAAAGTTATGGGGGATTCCCTACGAAAAAATAAGTTAAAAGGACTGAATGGTATTCCCAAGATGCAGGTACAAAAATATTTCAGTGAAATATACTAATGAATGGATGAATGATTTATATTATTATCTGAATTTATTTAATTGGAATAACAGGTGTTGAGATCTAGAACGTCTGATTTTTCGTTTATTGCGCGATTTTTTAAATGTTTCTATGCTTATCATTTCTTTAATATTTCTTGGTAATACGTTTTGAAATAACTTATATAACTTATATAATTTTATTGTAACCTGTTTTTTCACTGTAGGGCATGATTATGAGAACAATATAGTCTCGAAACGTCGCCAAAATAGTTGTTTTTTTATTTTATGACTGAACCTCAAGAACCTCACTAAACATTTAATAGTGACAGTCAAGAAATGTATCCATATATATATATATTAGATAATGAGATAACGACACATTCATTTACAACACTTATTATATGTTAATACAAGGGATTCACTCACCTGTAACAAAAATGATTATATATATATATATATATATATATATATATATATATATATATATATATATATATATATATTCAAGTATAGTATATCAAGAAGTATATAGGCCACTCAAGTCGTTCACAATTGCTGTCGGTTCGGTTGAGTCCGTACGTCATCATGGACCTTCCACTGACAGTTCACTTCAATAGGACCTAACTGTGTGTAATAATTCATCTACGTCACGTTCAATGGCTTAAGTATTAATGTACTGGAATTAATTGATAAATTATTATAACATATAACAATCTTTTTCTTAAACTACTTCTTAGTTTTTTTTTTCCTTGATTTTCTATTTTATTTCTGTTTGAATAAAATATTTTTTTAAAACACGCGAATTTATTTTGCCCCTATTCACATAATGTATATATATATATATATATATATATATATATATATATATATATATATATATATATATATATATATATATATTTTATACATTTATTTATATTTACAAATTTATAAAATATAATACCTTTATTTCGATGAATTATTAACTTCATCACTTAGCTATTACATACTTATATACAAATTAAAGTCAATATCACCCTGATTATAGATCAGGATCAATAGATCATGGGTATGTTTATCTATAATCTACTGCTTTTCCACATTTACATTTTATAATTATAAGGATAAAATTACTTAAATTAATAATTAATTAAATTATCACTTAATGATTATTCGAAATTTGAGAGGACACCTATTTCCTCAGGCAAATAAATAAATTAAAAAAAAAAAAAATGTGAAACTCATTTTTCCCTGACTGGCAAAAAAAAAACATGGATATGTCTGTTTATAATCAACTGCTTTTCCCAATTTGCATTTTAGAATTAAAAGGATCAAATTACTTAAATTAATAATTAAATTGAATTAACAATGATTTTTCGAAGTAAACAAAGTTGAGAAAAAATAGGGGGTTCAAACATAAATTTTTTCATTCGAACCAATATAGGTCCCAACGACACATTTTATACAACAAAAAATATGTTCTATCAAATTTCTGATATGGAAGCTGTCGGCAAATTTTCTACCCGTGCAACACTAACAGAGCTAGAGCCTGTCAAAATTTTAAAACCGTCACACCAAAAAGCCAATAACTTGTAAAATTCCTTATTATAAATAGAATTGTGTTGACTAAAAGTGAATGGAATGTGAGAATATCCATAGTTTAGGCCTGCAGTGTATCCCTTGACAAAACTTGAAAAGTTCAATAGACTGGTGCTGCTGCTGGGTTATGCTGATGACATTGTAATGGCCAGATCCAAACGAGCTTTAAGGGAAGCATTCCTTGCCCTCGAGGAGGCTGCAAGAAGGTTTGGATTAAAAGTAAACCAGCAAAAAACTAAGTATATGCAGGTTGGAGGGCTAGGAAACCATGAAGCGTACTTTGAGGTTGGACAGTATAGATTCCAGGTGGTTAACAGGTGGGAAGCGAAATAAACTACCAAAACGATATTACCCAAGAAATCAAGCGTAGGATAATAACCGCTAACAGGTGCTACTACAGCTTATCAAGAAACTTCAGGAGCCGATATCTGTCAAGAAAGACAAAAATCAAGCTATACAAAACAATAGTCCGCCCAGTACTAATTTATGGCTCGGAGGCATGGGCTATTAAGAAGGCGGATGAAAAACGGCTCTTGGTGTTCGAAAGGATGATACTGAGGAGGATATATGGTCCCATCAAAGTAGGCGAGACGTGGAGGAGACGAAAGAATGTGGAATTATACGAGCTCTTTGATGATAACGAGATCTCCAAAATCATAAAATTGGGAAGACTTCGATGGGCTGGCCATCTAGCCAATGGATGATGGCGAGATTCCAAAGAAGGTGGCCACAGAAGAGATCTTTGGAACAAGGAGAGTGGGACGGCCGAATGTAAGATGGATGGATGGTGTGACGGAGGACGCTAGGACTCTTCTCGGCGTGCGGGACTGGAGGACTGCTGCACAGGATAGAGCCAACTGGCGGAGGCTACTTGAGGCGGCCCGGACTCGGTGACGAGTTGTTGAGCCGGATATTGTATTGTATTGTATTTTATAATAACAATTTATTGAAATTTACAACTGTACAAAATAGATACATCAAGTAAATGTGCTGTTAACTGTTACAATAACGTGACAAAACTTGAAAAGAAGTAGCACTTTAATAAAAATTCTACACTAGAAGTTCTCTAGAAGCAAGTTGATTAATTAGGGGATTTGAGTGGTTATGGAGCTTACTATGGAAGGATAGGTTTCTGGTCTGGGCTAAATCAGCAACATATGGAACTTTAAGGTCTTTATGCATAAGTTTATTGGTGACAAAGTAAGGTGCATTGAGGATTTTCCGAAGGATTTTGGATTGTAATGATTAGATACGAGATGAATTGTATGGTTTAGTGGAGCCCCAAAGCTCAACTCCAGTAGTCTTGTAAGTGGAATCCAAGGAAGACGTTTGTCCAAATGGAGTCCTAGGTAGCGGATCCGTTCAACAGCGGTATCCAGATTTTAAATTTTAGGTTTGATTACTGAAGAAAAATTGTGTAAAATATTTTTCCGAATGTGTGTAAAAGATATAAACTAAAAATTAATTTATAAAGTATAAACTCAGAGGAGTGTGGGATATTTTATTTTATCTTATATTACATAAATTTAGCTATGCGCTTAGCTAATTTCATAGCAGGAGATCTATATCTATATTGCTAGACCAGTCCCCCTCACAGTCTCTCTCTCCCTCTCTACTATCAAACTCTCTTTCCTATATCTTATTACTTTAGGGTATTCTGTCGTTTTATGGAGTTGAATATAATAAAAACTTAACTGTCGTCTTTCTTAATGTTTTCTCCTTTAAAATTAAACCTGATCGGAGACAATCATCTAGAGAATCCTTTCTCCATTCGAATACTATTTGAAGTATTAATATTTCCATTTTTTTAGAATTAAAATTTTGTATTATTTAAATAAAGAGGTTTAATTTCGAACTCGGTTATTATTGATACCATCAATTATTGAGTTTTACCTGGACTATTTTACTAACTAAACTTCTTTCATACTTTATATACAATTTTCACTTAAAACAGTAATCTCGGCTTCTCACCATTAGATGTTGAATTCCAGGAATGAGGTGTTTAGTGTTTCTAATACTCGTGAATAAATGCTATTGGGCTTAATATATGATTTTCCTTATGTAAAATTTTAATAACGAATTGTACTTACACAAAATAATGTTTATATTTTTCTTCACGATGTCTTAATTATTTTAGCTTATACAAACTTTTTCTTTTTTTTTAATGACTGAAGTTTGTTCATTACCCGATTTTTTAAACTTTGAAACTTTTATTTGCTGTAATAAATTACTAAAATCAGAAAATACTATATAATGTACAATAAAAATTTAATTGGTAGGCACGATGGAGACAGCACCCAATTGTGCATATTTCTGACCTTCAGCTAATCTTAAGTGTTACTCTAGAATATCTCTCATCCAACTTATCTTGAGCCTTCGCCTAGTTACATCAGGGATTTCTTTTCTTTTCCATATTTTGTAATATTCTGTCCATTCAATTTGTCTTAATATCATTTTTAATTCTTCCGAATGTGGTTCGTGACAGTTAAGATACGGAACTCTATTTGTAATACTTCGTTAAAAACGCAGGGAAAGAAGTCCGTTATTAGTCTTAACGACTTGGATTGAAATGTTTGGATTTTCCCGATACTTGTGTTTTCGTCGGTTCCGTAAATATGACATGTGTAAGTCCAGAAGGGTTCAAGAAAATAAGTATAAACTTTGCGTTTCTGTTTGGGTGATAATTTAGATAGTCGGTATATCATCGAATATAATAGTTTCAGTCGAATGCTTCGTGATTTAATTTCTGTACTCACATCTGCCCTCCACATTGGATGGAACTTCTATCAAAAAGTATTGGGTGGTTGTCTGTATAAACAACTATTATCCGATTTAATGAGTAATAAATGCTTTTTAAAGAAATGATAAAAGCTAGAGTAAATATTGAAAGAGTTCTCTCACCGAAAAATCAGACATTCTCCTCCGTTAGGTACATTCAAAGCCTTCCTGTTGCAGCACCTGTGAATTTAGTCGGACGCTAGTTTGTATTATACGTGTATTTACACTGTTTTTTGTTTTGTTTTTATTATTTCTATATTTTTATATTATTTATATAGTCTCAGTTTTGGTAAATCTATTTTTTTTCTTCTCTTAAAATCCTTAAAAATAGTATTGTTAATAAAACACGTACCGCCTTATAAATTATGTTTAATATTATAATCTTAGTATATATAAATTACGTGTCGCTTTGTTTGGGCCACGTTGACACCTAAACTACTGAACTGATTTTAATCAAATTTGCACACCTTGTGCAGTTTGATCCAACTTGAAAGATAGGATAGCTTATATCTTAATTTATAGTCGCAGTATTATTTGTATATTATCTGCAAGTCACAATTATCTGTTAGCTCTATGCGATTCTAACATATGGCGGTATAAGGTTATACTATTATATAAAAGGATTATCAATTTTTCGTTTGTGATCACTAACCGCCAAAAACTACTGAACCAATCTCTACCAAATTTTGACTATATCATCTTTATAGTTCAAGGATGGTTTGACAATAGTAAAATCTAATGATTTTCATCTAATTCTTTATTGAAAAATAAATAATAAGTAGATAACAGTGAAGTTCAAAAATGGCGGTAATTGAATGGCTCCGCCGAAAAACGTTCTAAGCGACAAACAAAATTCTGAGTAATCAGTGAAAGAAAATCATAATTTAAAGTTCTTGTTAGTTTTGTAAGTTAGATTTTTTTTTCACCTTGTAATTAGTTATATCTACCTGTATAATAACATAATGGATTGCTATATCATACTATGATGTACTATTTATAATACATTTAAAAAACTTTAAAATTGTCACTTCAAAATTTTGTCGCTTAGAACTTTTTTCGGCGGACCCATTCAATTGTGATTTACATGAAAGGTTAACAGTGTTACATAGAGCTTTACATTGATAATAAAATTTACTTATTTTCAATTAAATTGTTATAAAAACAGCTATATGGAGTGAAATATACACCATTTTCTACATAACTAGACCATTTTCATAGTTCTTGGTTTAGCAACAATAAAAATTTAAATGTACAATGTTGAGTGTTAGAAACGGGTTTTGCCACGCTACCACATAATTTTATGGTTAGAAATCAACATCCAACCAAATGAAATTAATAAAGTTATTTCTGCCGAATACAAGTTGTTACTAAATCAAAATGTCGATCCTTTGGTTTTTTATATTGTGTGTAAAAATATGATACTTTTGTTGTAAGCACTGATAATGCAGTTTATTTTCCGTAAGAGTTTCTTAATAGTCTTTATCCATATTGATTAGCAATGCATGCATTAAAATTAAAAATTTTATGTCTAATTGTGCTTTTACGTAATCTTCAACCGCCTAATCAGTGCAATTATAACTAGATTAATAATTACTGCTATGCGTGAAAAAATCATTGAAGAAATAATGCTCAACCACATGCTAAAATACAAGAATCTTATCGATAAATAAATAAAACTTTAATTTTAAGTTGAAATTACCTTAACTAATGAAGGCGGGCGAAGCCGCGACGGGGATGCTAGTTTAATATAAATTTCTTAATTTCTTAATAATTCTAATGCCCGAGATTATTTTTATCTTGAACTTTTGAATCGGTTATCTTTTATGAGCCAACTTATCTTTTTCAACCTTATTATGAATACATGTTATGAAATATTATTAAAATTTTTATTACTAGTTCAATTAATCAGTTCTTTATAACGAAACCAAGACATTAGATATTAAGGATGGTAAACTCAGGACAGCTGGATGTCTGAACCAGGATAGTGGGTTTTGAGCGTGTTTCTTTTTCTTTCTCTAATTTAAATTTTAATAGTTCTGCAACCTGCAACCAAAATTATAGTTTCTTGTTGAGAACAATTGTTCTTGAGGTAACAACTGCGACCTGAACTCTACCGCGATGCAGTCTCACGTACTGCTCTGATGAGACTCACTGCATTATTTCTTCGGCTTGCGACATCGTTTTCCAGCTTCAGAACAATAAAGAAGTTCACTGTTCTACTAAATTGTTTGAAGTATTCAGATTCAGGATGATAAATCGTGGGATAGTTTTTTTAAAAAATAATTTTTTTCCTTACTCGTTGAAGACATCGCGTTTTTGTTCAAAACCCTCAATGTTAAATTTTTCAAATGGCCATCCCTTGTTTTAAATAATAAAAATAATCCGAGCAACACGAACAGAGCTGGAGCGTTTAAATACTTGAAAATGTAGGCAAACGTGACTTTTTTTTATTCGAATCAATAGATGCTCTTCAACGGTAATGTCAAATAAGTAACAAATTATTTTCCATTAAATGTCTGATTAGAAAACTATCACCTACACAAGCTACCTTAACACTTTAACTTAACCTCAACGAGATTCAAACTTGGTGTAAGAAATGGAAAATAAAACTTAATTATGACAAATCCCTTCATATTACATTTGCACTATGACGCAAGACCTGCCCGCCTGTTTACGATTGCGACTTCCATACTGAATACTTCACAGACGCTCAAAACTACCTTTAAAACAGACCGGCCAAAAGAACGCATATTTAGAAAATATTAACATTTCAATCCGCAATCCTAAAACTGATAACAGACTCCCCTTTTTATGTGTCAAACGATACGCTACATACAGACTTACGTTTTCCGACAGTTATACTTTATCAACATTTTCATGAAAAAATACGTGGACACTCTAACAAACAGAGTTAAAAAATACATAATATGTCAACCGTACAGATACCTGACATAACTCAACGGAGGCTGAAAAGGAGGTGGATGAGGGATCTCCTAGTCTAATCCCTAATAATTTAGTTTCACTCCTGGAGATTGTACCACTGGGTGCTGACTCCCTCATGCCTGATCATGTCTATTTAATATGATTTCACATTCACTGGTTGCCTATTGTCTACAGTTGTGAATAAAATTATTGTTAGAAAAAAAACAATAAAACTATCGAAATATTTTACGAGCCAAGCAACACCTACAGATAGAAAAATTGCACAACTTTGTTCTAATGTTCTCACTAGAATGATCAGAATAAAAAAAAAAAAATTTAGATAAGTTTGCAGGTTAACTGTGTACCGTCTCGTGGCGTCGGTAAATGTCGTTCTTTTTTACCGATAAACAAATTCTTACCAGTGAATAATAATATAATTGGTAGCAGAATATAAAGTTCTATTACCTTTTAATGAAGTTTAGGAACCTTCTGATTCAGCTGTGAAAATTTCTTGTGAATTTCATATTGCTAGCTAGCAAATAATAGATCCCGTATTGACAATGTCCCGACAAACAGCATTAATATTTCATGCAGCTTGGGTTCCCAAATGTCCATGTTTAAACTGTGACCATATTACCATAAAATCGCATTCACCATTGATGTATAGGACGTGATAGTATTATAAAATAGGAGGGATGAATCGAGTGGCTATGAATATTAAGAAATTAAATGGTAATAACAGTGTATCGCTTTCCACCACGAATCAAACAAATATTATTTGGTTGGTTAGCAACTTGGCGGCTATGTAAAATTTATATAAAGATAATAATGTTACATGAAATAATTGTTACAATTGGAAATATATTGATACGGATAAGTCATTCGGCTGGAGGTTTATACTTTTTTGGTGTAAGGTATTTTTCATTCTCAAAAATCTATCATTTTGAAACACTGTCTATTAACTAATAGACTATTAACACTAGTGTTGTTCAGATCGAAAATATTCCAATAATTTTCTGATCAGATATTTTATGAAAAATAATGCGTTACGTAACTTTTGTCACTAGGACTTAAATTTGTTTGAATAAAAAAATCATGTTTAAATCTCTTATTTTCTCTCAACTTTGTTTATTTCGAATAATCATCAATTCTTAATTTAATTTAATTATTAATTTATGTAAGTTGATTCTTTCAATTCTTATATGTAAATTGGGAATATATAGATATATCTATGATCTTTTATTTTACCCCACCAGGGAGAAATTCAGTTTTTTTTAATATTGTTCATTGTTTAGTTTTTACGTGAACATTTCTTTCTTTTTTTTTAATCTCAGTTCACAACATCTAAGTAAAAAAAAAAAAAAAAAAAAAAGAATTGTTTTCATAAATGGCCTTTTACCTGAAAACAATTGCTCAAAAGCTGAGTAAGCCAGGTGAATGAAATTGGACTGTCACTCTGGAGAATTGCTTTATTTGAACGTTTCGGTTTATATATGAATTAAGACACAATAAAAATAAATAAACAAATGAATATTCCAAATTTATATTATTAGTTCGTAATTTGGTTTTTTTTTTTTTTTTTTTTTTTTTTTTTTTTTTTTTTTTTTTTTTTTTTTTTTTTTTTTAGAATTACAAATTTAGAAATTTACAACTGTACAAAATTTATATAGACATATCTATGATCTATTGTTTTACGCTACCAGGGAGAATTTGATATTAACTATTACAATAGTGTGACAAAACGTGAAAAGAACTACTCATCAGTAGAACTTTAATAAAAATTCTACACTAGAAGGTCTCTGGGTCATCTTCTTTTCAGACGCCTCGGAGGACGAAAGGATAAATATCTGGTTTGGGCTAAATCAGCAACATATGGAACATTAAGATCTTTATGGATAGGTTTATTGGTGACAAAGTAAGGAGCATTGAGGATTATTCGAAGGATTTTGGATTGTAAGGATTGGATACGAGATGAATTGGATGGTTTAGTGAAGCCCCAAAGCTCAACTCCGTATGCCCAGATAGGCCTAATCATAGTCATGTATTATCAGTCTTTTGTAATTAATTGGGAGCTTTGAACGTTTGTCTAATAAATGTTAAAGTAATATGTAACGACGGGCAGTTTCTTGTCTTTTTAGTCTTGTATGTGGATTCCAAGTAAGACGCTTGTCCAAGTGGAGTCCTAAGTAGCGGATCTGATCAACAGGGATTAGTGGAATATCATTAAAGGATACTGTAGTACAGGAAGTCGTGGGTTTACGACGAAGGGTATAGGTTATTCGGTGAGATTTTTTTGGATTTATTTTGATTCTTCATTTTTGACACCATTCTTGAAGGGTTAGGATATGGGATTGGAGTGTTTGGGAGGCAATGAAGGGATAATTGTTTACTGATAACACACATGTTATCAGCGTAAGTGGTGAGGACAGTGGTAGGATGAGTTGGAAAATATAAATTTATGCAATGTTTTATACATAACTGTTTGTAACATGAATTCGCAACTTTACTGTAGAGATTAACATGGAATCTATTGACATACTCATCAACTATGAAAAGTTAGTTATTAAACTAGTTTGGACGGCAGACAATTATCATATGAAAATAGAAAGAAAACCGACAAGGTTAGCTTGGAATTTCATTATTTAAATTGATTCTACTTTGCGCTTTGTTCAACAATAACAACCGAATGAATGAAAGAAAACATTATTCAACATTGAATAGAATAGAATCGACAAAACTTAAAATCCAAAACTTGTTCTCTGAACCTCAACAATATTTTTCCGTTTTATTTCAATAAAAGTTTATGTTTAATAGATATTAATATATTTACATGTACATGTACATTAATTATATTGACCTTCAGATACTTACATGTATTTCAAGACTAGTAGCATTAAATGACGTTTTATTTTAATGCTTTATAATTACTATTTTTGTGATCAGTCTGGAATAATAAAAAAATATTTTTTTTTTAATCATATATTTACTAAAATTTACAACCTTGTAAAAACAAAGCATATGTGAAGTACACATCCCTGTTTAATGAAATGGATATGATTTGTATTGAATCTACTATTTGGAAGCCTTCCAATAAAGTTCAATATTAGAAGCTCTGGAAGCAGTTTTTTTTATGTCGTCTAGAATGTTTATAAAAATAGTGATTTCTTTAAAAACTGTTTTCTGTTTCCGACTACTCCAATATTTACTACACAAGCGTTCAAAGCTCCCAATAAATTACAAAAGACATGGCATTGTCTTACAAACCCATTTGGACATTGGCTCCACTTAACCTTCCGATTCTTCTCGTATCCAATCCTTACAGTCTAAAATCCTTCTTAAAATCCTCAATGCTCCTTATTATGTTACAAATAAATCCGTAACAATTCAAATGCCGCATTCAAATGCTCAAACAAGATACCTATCCTTCCATGAGCTACAAACCAACTTGTCACTCGTTTGTTTTCCAATGTCTCTTTGAGGTCTGAAACGCGCCAGGAGACGTTCTTAATGTAGAACTTTAACTTAAGTGCTACTAGTGAGTTAGTTCTTTACATATTATTGACATATCCAAATGAAAACAAATTGGTTGCTTGATTATTTTTAAAAATATAAAAGATAGCTGAATAAATTACTAAACCTTTTTTTCCGAATGGGCCAGCAGAGGTACATGTGCCAATTTGAATTATTTCTCCCTTGTTTCTTTCTTTTCTTCCAGTATGCTTTCATCTGTTCACCCACCATGTTTCCTCTTTCTGTCCTCAAACCATTTTGCACCAGTTCTTTTCACATTCCTGCCCTGGAATCCCTTCATTTTCAATACTTTGCCGAAAGTCTTGTCTATTATTTACTTCTATTTTTATATTTTTGTTTTCTAAATTCCTTTTTAATTCATTGACCCAGCTTGTTGTTGATTTCTTACGCCACAGATATTTGAAAATCTTACTTGTCAGTCTATTATCAGGCGTTCGATATAAGTGACCAAAAAACCTCAATCTTCTTTTTCTCATTACATCTGATATATTTTCTGCATTTTGATATATTTTAGCATAACTTCGTGATTTCCAACCTTCTACTGTGTTTTGTGGGCCTAATATTTTCATCACGATTCGCCTTTCTAGTATTTCTAATTTAATAAATTATAGTTTGATACCAGACATTCACTTTTGTAATATCATATGCTTCTCTCCATTTTACGCAATCTTTCCTCAAGGTGGTTTTTGTTTTATCCTTCTAAAAAATATACTCTCGAAGTTATGAATGTAGTTTTGAAATAATCACAAAAAAGGGGTGTTCACCGAAACTAAAATGGTAACTATAGATAAACTATTCGAGTTAAAATAAACAAAAATGGTTTTTAAGTCTTGAGACATAGGGGAAACAACCGAAAAAATTTCATATTATTTAAAATGGTCACGTTACCATGACCCAGTTGTAAATGTCAATAATTAGTTTAAAAAACAAAACAAATTAATGTTCATGAAATGAAACTAACTTCTATGTAATAGGGTTAAAATCTGAGATGTTCAATTCGATCACAATAGCAAAATATATTTTTCAAACCAGTTATAATACAATTGTTATTTTGTTAATATAAATTTTAATTTTAAAAATCTCTCATTTTTTATTTATTTTATAGCTAATGGCAGACAACGTTTTTCGAGAAAACATTGCCTTCCTCAGGTTCAGTAGGATTTTTTTTCTACTAGACCACGTGCCAATTTCAATTCCCTCTAATTTGCTGTTTTCATTTCCTCCAATATTCCTTTTTCCTTTTACGATGCCTGTTTTTCTTTCTTTCGAACTCTCCTTACCTGTTCCCTTATTGCTTGCAACTTGGTATCCTGAGTTGAACACTTTCTTTCTGAAGGCATCTGTATGTGCTGGTTCTTCTACTTTCTTCATAGGTTCTTCTATTTTTTTTTTTCGGATTCAGTTTAATACTGCCTTTTATCAGAGACAATTGGAGATGTTTATACAGCCTGTTTTCATCCATTTTGTGTAACTGTAAAAAAAAAAAAACACATCAATTCTCTTTTCCTTAATGTTTCTGTTATTTTTCTATATTTTTTTAAATTTCATCATTGCTTTTTAATTTTCAGGCTTCTGTGGTACTTAAAATATCTAAAGTTTTCCACATAATTCTTTCTAATATTTCTATGTTTTACAATTTATAATTGAATGCTAGGCAATAACTTATGTAGAGATATTCTAGTTTCACTACTGTGATGCTATGCATCATTTGATATGACCGTTTTATTGTAAATATTTTGACGTGGATATGCCTTCACGTTTAAAAAGCCTTTTTCTCTTAACTTTGTTTATTTCGAATAATCATTAATTGTTGATTTAATTTAATAAATAATTTAAGTAATTTGACCCTTTTAATTCTAATATGAAAATTGTGTAAAGTTGTAGATTATAAACAGATACATCCTATAAACAGATATATTGTTTTTCCCAGTCAGAGAGAAATACGAATTTTTTTATTATAACATATACTGTTTCAATTATGTGTATCCTTTTATCTATGGCGAACTTCTTTGATTTATTTTCTTGAATCATCTCTTCTACGTATTTGAACTTTTTGGCCTTCTATTTCTGTCCAATGTTTGAATTAATCCTAGTTTTTTATTTATTTTTTTATTATATACCAGAGCATGTGATAGTAAAAAAAATAGAAATTCCACAAAGGAACGAAGGTAGGGGAAATCCAGCGATGCCTGCCCAGAATAAATTATTATTTCAATTTAAGTAAGGAAAACCCTACTCCTGCTCTTTTGTAAATAAAGTAGTTTAGGTCTCTTATGGTTTTATCTCGTGTTGACAGTATTTTTAAAAAAAAAAATTTATTTCTTAATATTTACAACTGTGTATAATATATACATAAAGTAAACGGGTGATATCGTATTTAAATTAGATTAGAGCCAAGACTAGAATTAGATTTAAATTTTGATTTTTTTGCAAAGAAATACTTTTAGGGTGGTTAAATTTAATTTTTTTTTTTTTGTACAGCTGCAAAAAATGTTGCACTCCCGAAAGTAGAATATGTTGTTTTTTTCAGAGGTAGGGAAGGTGATGTATTTATAAACGCTATAACAATACTGTTTCATGAAAACTTTTATTGAAATTGGTTGAATCATAAAATCCTTCAAATTACAATTTTCACACCACCATCATATATGAAATATAACTAATTGTACTATTATTTTCAATGGATTAAAAATCAGGGCGTCTACCAATCGGGAATTTCGGGAATATGGCGGGAATTTTGTGTGGTCGGGAAAAATTCGGGAATAAGACGGGAATTTACAAAAAATTTGCGAAAGTCGGGAAAACGTCGTCGTTAATGCTAAAATCATGGTATCTACAAATTTCAGTAATAAAAATTCCCGACATATCTACGACTTTTTCAAGAATGTTTCAGGAAATTCCAGACTTTTCCAAAAATATTTCTGGATATTCTCAACTATCGGTATTCTAATACTGTTGCGATAATAATCCAAACAGATCAATCAATGCTTTGCTACTTTACATATCACAGTTAGACAATTAAAAAAAAAAGTAGATAAATAAAAAATAAAAAATAAAATAAAAAATTATATTTCACATTACTTTCGATAACTTTCAAGGAATACTTCAATGTCGATTATTGCCTTTCGGTTTGAAAATAGTTACGATATTACACAAGGTGGTCAGATAAAACCTTCGGTGTCGTGTGATTACAAGCCAGTAGGCCCGAAATGAAAACTTATCAGAAATGGAAATTTACTGGCCAATAAGTCTACTTAATATAATATCTAAAATATTTGAAAAACTACTACTATCAAGGATACAACATACAGCTATTCATAACCTGATCCCGAATGGTCAGTTCGGTTTTCGAGCATAACATTCAACCGTTGCACAATTGGCAAGACTGACTGACTACGTAACCAAATGTTTTAACGAAAAGAGACAGGTATGCTCCTCCTAGTTATTGAAAAAGTATTTGACAAAATTTGGCACTCTGGACTTATTTACAAACTCATTACATGCAAATTCCCACCCTATATAATCCATCTTATAAATTACTTATAACAATAAAATATATTTTATAAAATTAAATTTTATTGTACAGTAGTGCACTACCAATTCGCTGTAGAACTATGACTGTTTATAACTGATGAATGTTTGAATCTTGGTTTAATCCTTTCATAAACTTAAACATGTTTATAAAAAATATACACACTGTATTGTATATTGATCTCTGATTGGTTATTTTGTATTTTATTTTAAGCTATAAAGTATTTTACGTAATATTATTTTATTTATAACAATAAATGGTTTGTTACATGGGTTATATAACTTCAGCTACACTATATAACTGTCACAAACACTGTTACTATACCAGATGCCCATCGTTGGTGAACCTCTATTGTTCACTGACAGCCTTGGTACCAGATGTTCGTCCCATCTCATACCATTGTCTCCATTCTGATATCATAGCTGTATTTATCCAAATTATATTACAACTGTTGTAATAAATTGTTTGTTTGGACTGCACTGAATCGATGTTTTTCTTTCGGCAGTCCGATATTTCTATATCGATTTTTTTTTTCTTTCAAATATTTGTCTTATAGGCTCATTATGACATATCGTTTATGAATACAATATAGAACTATTCATATTAAAAAAAAAAAGTAATGAAACCTTATAAAATCGGTTTAAGTAAGAGAACGTTTTTAATGTGTAATGTTTTTTATACAAGTCCTACGGGTTTAGTAGCCCAAATTATAGGAAATAACTGTCGATAAATGTGAAACTCGAAGTGAAACATCGGAATCGATGTTCTTCTTACATTTGAGGGTAGGAAATATCAAAACTGTACAACCCAACTTAAATGTATAGAAATTTAAGTCCTACAGTTTACTAACCTATTCTAGCCTTGGTGGAAAGGTCGATTCATTTCCTGGGTCCAAAAAATGGAAGTTTACAGGAAAGAGCTATTGGAAAATTTAAAACTTAAAATGAATCATTGGAATCGATCTACAAGAGTGAGGAGGGTTTGGCGAATTTCGTGGAGCAGTGAAATGTCGTTGACTAAATTAACTAACATGATAAAGTATTCAGGAGTATCGTTGTAAAAAACTGACTGTACTGATACTTCTGGATTTTTCTAAAGCGTTTGATTCCCTGGACCACTCTATCCTTTTTTCCAAATTAGAATCTTTAAATTTCTCCTTCAGTTCCATCCGCTGGTTTCAGTCTTTCCTTTCTCACCGTTCCCAAGCAATTAAAATACCTAACCAATCCTTATCTACTTTTCTCAATATTACTTCTGGTATTGCTCAAGGGTCCAGCATTTCTCCTCTCCTTTTCAATACCTACATCAACGACCTACCTAATTCAATTAAGCACTGTTCCTATCACCTCTACGCAGACGATTCCCAAATCTGTCTTTCCTTTCCTCCTTCCGAGCTTCCTTCTGCTTTCGCCAAAATTCAAGAAGACCTGAATAGAATTAGTTCCTGGGCGACCTTAAACAAATTACAATTAAATAAACAGAAAACTCAGGCCATTATAATAGGATCTAGCTCCCTCCTTAGTGCATACAGCCATTATCCTCCCCTAATCCTAAATGATCATCCTATCCCTTTCAATTCGTCTGTTAAAAATCTCGGAATTATTTTTGATCAGACCCTTTCTTGGAAATCTCAGATTGCCCAAATCTCCCGCCGTTCTATAGGTCTACTTAAATTATTCCACCGATCCCGTCACCTTCTTCCCCAGTCAACTCGTAAGCTTCTAGTATCCTCTCTAATATTCCCTTACCTTGATTATGGCTGTCTAGTTTATGGTGGTCTCACAACGGCTCTCGAAGACAGATTGAAACTAATTATAAACTGCTTTGCCAGATTTGTCTTCGATAAACCGAGGCGCTCCCACGTTTCCTTCCTCTATTCCGAATTAAGCTTTATCCCATATTCCGTAGAAAATATTTCCATGGATCATTCCTTTACCAAATTATCAGCACCCTTCATCCTTCCTATATTTACAATACGCTTCAATTCAGATCTGCAATCAAGGCATTGAACACAAGATCCCGTCTTTCTGATCTATATACCCCATCCCATAGAACTACTATATTCCAGCGTTCTTTCCTATTTAAACATTTAAATTCCTCTATTTCCAGTACCTCCTCCTTATCCACGGTGACGCTTACTAACAATATATTTTCTCAATTAAACTATATCTATCTCTTTCTAAAACACACTCAGTGTTATCAATTTACTAATTTTTTCTCACTCCGAATACAACATTTAGGTTCTTATATTGTAGATAAGAGGCATTGTATCAAAATAACCTATTTATTATTTCATTAGTAGAATATTTTCTTATTTTCCTGTTCATATATTACATTATTATCCATGTATACATTATCATTGTTATATTAATATTTCTTCTTTATTTTATTATTTTTTATTTTTATTTTTTTCGTCTTATTTATTCAACATGTCTCTGACCAGATGTAACTAATATCATTTCTTTCTGTACAATTTTTTATTCTTAGGGGACTTGGTCCCAGAATAAAATTATTTTTCTATTCTATTCTATTCTATTCTAAAGTGATTGTAATATTTAAAATATCAGTTCATAAAAATTAAAAAATAATAGTTTAAAACAACTATAAAAACTCGCTTTTATAGCAAACCTAACTAAAAAGCTGAGTGTGGTGAACAATTTGCAGCAGTCAGGCCTTTATTTTTTGAATTCAAGGTTCGAAGCTAATTTCCCTGTACTATTCCTGATTTGTTTGCATTTTTAACATAGTTTATCCGAAATCAACCAAAATGTTTTTTGTTTTTTTTTACATATCTCAGAGTAGTAAAGGGCACATTTTTACTTTAAAAATCCTATCTTGCACAAAATGTAATGATCTACAACTTTTAGTATATAACATTTTTTGTTTGAATTAACTATTTCTGCGTTATAGACTTTTAAGCATAACCAAAACTAACTTCTTAAAGTTGACAAAATTCTTCGATGTTTGACAATAGATTGTGACTAAACGCCTTAACAAAATTGAGCTTAAGGGATGTCTTTCGACGCACAATTCAATAAACTTTAATTTTGTAAATGAAACATTTTTCGATTGAAAGCATTTTTCTATATATATATATTTTTTTTTTCAAAATCTGAAAGAAGTTCAAAAAGCTTGGTTTTTTTCGGCCCTAAATATTTCCCCTTACCAAATTTATTTTCATTTTTGATATTTTATTCTCAGGACTCCTCTGAATCATAATAAAACAAAAAACCCACAACTTTACCTTCTGCAGGGCATACCCCCCATGAGGGTAATTTAACTACACTAAGTGAGAACATTAGAACAAAGTTGTTCAATGATTGTATTGTCATTGGTCCATGAAATGTGTGCAAATTTTCAAGGTTATCAGATATTGGTGGAAACTAAGATGAAAGATTCCGTTACATGCAGGTGAAGTTAATAAAAGCGTATAAAAAAAGTCAGGGTACATCGATATAATGATGTATTATTTTTTGTCACCTATATTTTGAGTATCGATATTCATAGCTCGAAAAGTTGTCTATATATCGACTTGTACCATTCGATTCTTAAATACTTCACCACTTCCGATACTCTTGTTACTTTGGCTGCGGCATCTAATTTTTTTCAATAATTACCTGTGTTTTTCTCGCATTGATCTTATTTGGGTAATGGTTATTAGTTTGAAATAAAGTGTTTGAAGGGTGTTTATCTAAAAAAGGGAATGTCCAAAAAACTTGAAACTGAGATTTTTTCGCCACCTATTAGCTTTTCCCGTTTACTATCACTTGAGGTGGTCTCATGGAGGCTACAAGGAGGATTGACACTTGTTTTTGTATATAAGAATCCGTTCCCAATGAGAAAGACTTTGTAATTTACTTTAGTGATATCAAAGTATATATAACAGCCTCCATTTTTTTTTTTTTTTTTTTAAATCATGTCATCGAAATTAAAATTCCCTAAAATCCGATGATGAAACAATGTACTGATTGCTAATGATTTATCCAGAGCTGGGCGTGGCATGAGGAGCCTTGGAGTGCTCTTCAGCTGTGCCTGGGCTGCGTTGGCCATCCGGGTCGACTGGCCGGTGAAGAAGTCTTGCGAGACCCCGGGGGACATCGTCATCGGCGGCCTCATGATGGTACACGAGCGAGAGGACACTATCGTCTGCGGGCCTGTAATGCCGCAAGGAGGTAAGTGTTATTTATAGCAAATATTAGACTGTTTATAACTTGTTTATATTTTTATTTAAAAAATTAAAATTACACTAGAACCTTACTAATTCGACTCTCCGAATAATCCGATCCCTTGCTGAATTCGGAGGTTGGGGGGACAATATTTTCGTGGAGCTCTTAATAGTTTAGTAAAACTGTACATATTGGTATACACAAGGTGAGGCGGTAATGTTAGTGTCGTGCTTGTTTGGCAAAATCCAAGATTTGGATCTTGAAGCGCCGCCGGTCGAGAGATCGGCGTTGGGATTACTGTGGGCTTGGCTTGCTCTCCCATAAGTGTGAAAACTAACTTGGTCCTGGGTTTCCCTAGGATGTTTGTGTACGTTGTATATGTTGTGTGATTGTGCTTTTTAAATAAATTTACTTATTTATTTTTGTTTTCTCTTTATTAGTAATTACTATTTTTTTTATATTCTTTATAATTTTATTTTTGTATCTTATATAGTTAAATTTTTTTTTTCATTTCCATTTCAGTTTATTTAATTGTACATATTATATGAATGGAGTCATCCATATTATTCATTGCCCGTTAAAGAGACATGTAATATTTATTCAATAAAAAAATAGTTTAAAAAAAAAAAATAGTCTTCAATAAAACACCTTATCTTGTAAAATTTAAGGGTTTCATACTGACAAATGCTTTCTGAATATTTCTAATGAACGTTATTTAAATTCGGAAGATATTTTAACGGATAATGATTTCGCTTTATTCTGTTTATATACTATATAAATTTTATTTCATTTTTCCTACTTATGTTATAATATTTGTTGAAGTTCTTTATACAATTATTTACAATTAACGATATTTGTATGTCGCATGTTCTTAATATACAAATAGCGTTGTATGAAATTATGCAGACCATTGTACTACCTTGTGATACAATTTTGTTATTCTCAGGGGAGAATACGTCTCAGAATAAAGATTATTTTTTTCATTTCATTTCATTTCATTACATCAAACAAAGCGTTAGGGACGTGTAAGGGTGTTTAAACATTTATAACCTAGAGCTTGTTCAAAACTGTTTTGCAAAATTGGATTATAAAATCTTTTTCAAAATTTTTGAAACAGTCTAGGTAGAGGGAATATGTGATTTTCTTTTTAGATGTAAATTCTATTTGTTCACTTCTTGGCCGTCCTCGTAAAATTTACATATTCATTCCTGCCAACGGACTATAGTGCCTCAGCCCCTGTCACGATTCTTTTAGTCATAAACTATTTCAGTCTGTCAGCGCTACCATTTATATCTTTCATAAAGGTTTATATGATGATATAAAAATAATATGTTTATTATATTTATTTTTACTTTATTAAACACTATATTCACCCGCTCTCATAAGTAAAGAACTTGAATTGAATAATTATTAAAGGTTTATTTGTTAATTTATAATTAATTAATTAATACTTTAATTGATAAAAATCTCGTATTGAAGAATTCAATTCCTTTTTTCAATGATATTTTCACGGATATTAGTCATTTTTAGCCTGGTTAAAATAGCAATGGTTAGGTGTTTGAAAATTACGTAAAAGCATAATTAGACATCCGTTTTTAATTTGAATGTATGAGTTGGAATTTCAGATGGACGGAGTCTATAAAGACATTAGCGGATATTGGACTGCACTATCAGTGCTTACAGCTAAAGGCCCATAGATCATATTTTTAAACACAATATCAAAAAGGGATCGATATTTTGATTTGGCAATAATTTTTAGTGTTACAGAAATAATTTTGTGGATTTTATCTGGTTGGATTTAAATTTCTAACCATAATCTTCGTTTTAAGAAGAAGAAGAAGAAATTTATTCTGGGACATGTCCCCTAAGAATAACAAATAACTACAATACATAGGACAATCGTCTGGCTATGATGATTAATTATAATAAATAATAATAAAAATTGATCAATAATTAAATTATAAATTAAAAAATTAATGAGAAAACCTGTAAAAGGATACATCTTATGTGTACTATTATAATAAATATAACATAAGTATTCATGTTTTACATTTGCTCGGAAGATTGAAGATCCAGGAGGTAAAGAAATAGATGATGTTTAAAGGAAGTAAGAGTGGAGCTTTCTAGAATTGATATGGGCTATTCCATAAAGAGGAAGCGCGGATAAAAAAGGATTTCTCGATGGATGCAGTTCGTTGCGCAGGAGAGTACAGGTTGATGGGTTGGGCTCTAGTATAAGAGGTGGATGGAGTAGCTCAGGGTAAGGAGTCATGGATATAGGTGGTTTTTTTGGTTTTCAAGGATTGAAATATGAGTGCACATTGGAAGTATTGACGTCGGAAACTGGGTTAAAGCCACCCAATTCCAGAATACCCGTGAGATATGTGAGAACGTCTAGAAATACCAAAATTAAATCTAATGAAACAGTTTTTATTAATCAACTTCAATAATTAAGTTCATTTTAGCCACTCAAACCTTTAAATTTAAATTGTTGTTGTAGTAAACTTTTTTATTGTGAACCCTCCTAAAACTATGAAGATGTTAAAATTTGATACTAATTGGTTTATTAGATTTACCACTGTAAACTCTATTGCGGAATTGTGCACATATCGGTCGATTTTCAAACTTCACACGTCACACCACATATTTAAACCATTTTTAATAATTTAATTTAAAGTAAGTAAATTTTATTATCAATTTCAAGCTCTATATAATACCGTACCTTTGAAACCTCACGTGTAGAATGGCTCTCCCCACCTATAGGAAGATTTTCCAACTTCACTAGTGGACTTGTGGATTCGAGTGGGTATGAAGTTTACCATGGGAAGCTGGTTTAGCACACTTCAGCTACATTTTAGACATTTCGATCATTATAGATAAGTGTATTTGTGACATAATAGGCAGAATTAAGGATTTTAAGAAGGATTTTGTTTTGTAAGAATGGGAAGGTTCAATGCACATACATACACCTTATGTCCAGATAGATCTTAAGGTCTTTTGTGATTATTAAACTCATTTAAATAATAACTACACATGTTTTTTTTTATCGGATCTTCCATTTAACTTCTCCACTGCATGTTTTAGTATATAATATATTCATTTCAAAGAAATGGAATAGAAACTGAAAAGTACTTATCTGATTTAGATGTGTTTTTCGAATTATTTTTTTAGGTAGATTTATTAGTAGGTAGAATGCTGTTGTGAAGTTTAATGCTGTCTATTCTGTTTTCCAAAAAAATATTAATAGGACTAAGTGTCAGAGGTAAAGGAAGGCTACCTATTGAACTGTATAAGGTTTTATACTGAGAATTGTCTTGTAAAAGAATAGGGCCTTTCCGATCCACCAATGAAGTGGATAAGATAAATGCCAATATCTAGTTCATATAATCAATTTGAGAACAATACATTTCTTCAATTATTGTTTCGCCATAATTCAAGAAGCTGTAGTGAATTAGCTAAAGTTAACTCTACCAATCATTGACCACTACCATCTTTGATTTTGAGTTGGGGTCTTTAGAAAATATTGCTCTGCTTTTCCTTTTTTGAGCTATTTTTCAGAAAGTTTACTGTCAACAAGTGACTATACTGTCTTGAAAAGATCTGTTTCTGTTTTGGCATAGAAGTGCAGAGCAAACTTCATAACGGTGATTTTTTTGCGGTTAGTTAATGCATAAGGTTACCCAAGTTTCGAGATTTTTCACCATGCCGATTTGCTTAAAGTGGTCAGCGACGCGTCAATGACTTAGAGATTCTATACGAATTGTCAAGCAGTTTTTCCGTTGTTTTATTTTTTTTCGTTCTACAAAAGCTATCAGAAACTCTTCTTAAAGGGGCGAGACCGTCCAGGAACTGTCTTGTCTTCAAGCCTGAAATCTCCCTCCCGAAATTGCTTAACACTTTGGAACGATTCGTTCTGTCAGACATCTAACTGAGCCAGGCATTGTTTATGTTTCTGACCGTTCCAACTATGCTTAAACTCATAAAACGAAAGTCACACTTTTGGTTCATAGTAAAAACTGTTTGTTTTTTTTGTTTTTTTCAAATCCTTGAAACAAGCCAAAACAAAAGATCTGTAATCCTATATAGCCTGATAGGAACGATACATTTTGGTTGCCATATTCTATCAGTGGTATTGGAAGGAGAGTGAAGGTATATTATAGAATAATGACAACTTGTTGAGCTAAAGCCTGGGAGGTTGTCGATAAACTTAATGTGACGTATGTAAACGAACTGTTAAATAGTGTCTAATTGTAGTGAAACATGAACTCCATATTTCCTCTACATATCTTCATGATTAAATTGTTCTGAAATGTTTGTAGTGTTTTAAGTGTTGATGGATAACGGTATTGTAGGAGAGGTGTGTAAATAATAATGAAGGTCTGAGAATTGCCTTGTATAGTAATTGTTTGAGTAACAGAGTTGGTGCATAGAGTAGGTGTTTGAATTGATGTGTGGGTGTTTTTGGCTACTTGTATTCTTTGCTTTACGTGTGCTGTAAATGATAAATGCGATTTGAGTTTAATGCCTAGGTATGTTAGGTGTTGTGATGTTTTGATTTGCTGTCCGTTTAGGGTGTGCTGTCCATGTGTTGTTTTCTTGTAATAGAAGGTGATTTCGTCAGTCTTCTGCGTGCTTACGTGAACGTTAATGTTTTGTAACTGTTTTGTAATCAGTTGAGCTGTCTGTTAGCCATTGCACATTGTATGTTTCGCATTGGTACAAACTGGATTATATCCAAGCAGTGATATGCTACCGAGGTAAACAGAAATATTTTTTCGGAATAGGATTAATAAACGAAGATATCCGTACAAAGAAATAATTCGTCAAACGTAAACAGTTCATTATTTAGAGAGGGGATTTAATGAAATCCTTTTTTCTTTTCCGATGTTTTGTTTCTAAAATTTTTTGAAATGTTTTAATATTTATTCATATACCTTAGATACCTACCAAATTATACAGTTAGAATTGATGTAGCTTTAGGACATATAGCTGTAAAAGCACTTGAATTAACAATCCGCAGATCTGACCGTGGTTGAATATCAGAGCGGGACTAATCCTGCTCGAGGGAGATTTGAGGGGAGTGGTTGGATAATGTGATCAGTACGGTCATTAATCGGGAGTAGTCGACATGTGATCTGGCTAGCTAGTAAGTAGCAACGGTCTCTTCACTCGATACTCGATTTAAACTGGTGCTTCACTCACGACGTCGAGAGTTAGTCTCGTTATAAATTAAAGTAATCTGACAGGTTTTTTCCATAGTGTGTGTTAAAACCAGTTTTAATCTTTAAAATTATCCAAAACAAGTAAAATTTTCTCATAGTTGCTGGAATTCTAAAAAAAAAAAAAAAAAAAAAAAAAAAAAAAAAAAAAAAAAAAAAAATAGCAAGATAATGAAACTTGTCTAATAGTCTCCAGATGAATCTATTATTACTTTTCGAGAACATTATTTATAGCTTTTTTCAAGGATGAAAATAACAAAAACTAGGACAATGAAAACAAAGAAAAATATCATAAGAGGTAATAATTAATACAATACCTAATGACGTAACAGTAAACAATTTAAAATATAAAAATTAAATAAAAAATGAACAAAGATACGTAAAAAATGAAAATGAAAGAGGGCTGGAAGACAGGTAGGTTAATGTTGATATAATTATTCCTTTATTGTTTATATCTCCTACTTATTCAACTTCTTTTATTCCTCTTTTCACCATCCTTTTAATGACACTATAACACTCCGGCTTTTTGTTATCTTTTAAATTTCCCGCTTGCGCTCTATAGTTTAGATCCTCACCGCTGAACTTCGCTATCTCCCGGTATCATCCCGCTATCATTTTTTTTATTATTAGTTTTTTTCTTTACCCTTTATACTTCATTATTTCCGTCTACAACTCTGTTTTTCCCTGACTGGGAAAAGCAGTAGATTATAACTTCACATACAAACGATCTATCGTTTTTCCCAATCAGGGAGATTTATTTTCAAACGTTGCGAGTAGCTGTGCTTTTAACGTACTTATTGGCGATTTATAAATCTACTATACTCGATGTACTCGGCAATGAGTATACTTCATGACAAATGGTTATGAAAAGGCAGAATTTTTTCCTATATTAAGGATTAGGTACCCACGTTTTAGAGACTGGGTGTACAATAAAGTTGGGGAATTAATTTTTCGGTCCTGATGTCACGATCGGTGTAACAGATAATAAATCACCGAAATATCCATTTTTTAAAATTTTTTTTGGTGAAATGCTGAATTTTAATTTATGTTGCAGTTTCTTTGAAAGTCGTATTTCCATTTGACCTTAATGTAATACTCTGCCGAACTAGGATTGTTCTGAAGTTGGTTATTGAACGATATCCAATTAGTTTATGGATTATTATTAGTTCATTAAAAGCAGATTGTTTGCCTTCGTCCTAAGATAAGCAAGGGTTGATTAGATTATATTTCAATACCACAAGTTGGTATGAATAGTTTTTGCTGTAATTTTATGAAAACATTCTCTTCAAATCTTTTGAAGATGGTCTAAAACATTAAGAAATAATAAGTATATTAATAGTTCATTTAAAAAAAAAAAAAAATTATTTTTATTGTTAAGTTTGTGTGAAAAATATCTGAGAGATGTTTTTCGAACTTATTACACATACAGATGATTAAAAAAAAAATTGTGTATGCGGTGTAAAAAAAAAAAAATAAATGAATAAAATAAATAATCATCATACATATGAAATTAAAACATCAAAAAGATAATATACATGTACAAAAATTCAATATATCATACAAATTAAATAATTTTACTATAACATCAAATATTTAAAGCTAACAGAAAATTATATTTAATAATTACACTCTCATTAAATAATTAAAAGTTTTTGTAACCCAATTTACTACTTTCTTTAAATTTATCAGTTCATGAACTGAAAAAAAGCAAAAAGCAAAAAAAAAAAGAAAAAAAAAAAAGGATTTTACAACCTTTTCGTTTTCTTTCTTTCTTTTTTTTTTTTTTTTTTAAATAAAATCATCTATTTACAGCTTTAATGCACTTTATTATTAATTTTCAATTGATTCTTTCTTAATGTTGCCTTAGGCGCTAGAGTTGTTGTTCTGCTGGAGGGTCATTCCATATCATTAAGGATGTTTACAGCATTTCCTATTAAAACAGTTTATAATAACTATTGAAATATTTTAACTATACGACTGCCTTTTTTAAATAATGTCTAAAAAAAAAAAACATTATTAATTTCAAAAGTAAATATTAATTTTCATTTATTTGACAAAATAAAATGAACTTAAACATTCCATTCTTTAAAAAAAAAAAAAATAATATGTTAAGTGTAAGAATTAGGAATAATAATTTTTATACTTTTAATTCATTTTGTTTTAACGGTTATATTTACTTATTTAAACAAATAAAATAAATATGTAACTGGTTTAATTAATTAGTTACAAGTTATATATATATATATATATATATATATATATATATATATATATATATATATATATATATATATATATATCATTTGAATTACCATAGCATTGTTATTTTTACGAAGGTTCCGCAAAACCCTCTCTAACGCCACATGTTTTTAAGTTTCATATAGAATTATCCTTTAAGGCACTCATTAAGACCATGTTCTTCTAAAACATTGGTAATTAGGACATGTCGAGTTAGCTAATGGTTAGACTTCTCAAGGTAAAAGGCAGTCAAAACTTCTGTTGGTATTTTTAGAACGACACTACTTAGAATTAACATTGTATCACATAATTGAGTTTACCTGTAATTATACCTATTAAAACCTTTCTTGTCTGGTAAATAATTTATATATTTTTAAATATATTTATGAATTATAACAAACAATCTGGACGTAGTTTCAAATAAAAAATGGAGATTGTAGTCATGGTTTTTTTTTTTTTTTTTTAAATGCGAAAAGGCCTTAAAGACCACGCAAATATCATGGTCAAGTTTTCTTTATGAACTTCCTCTTTCTCCATACTTCCCTCATGAGCTCCGCGTGTCTGCGCTTCCTTTCCTCCGACCACGCACAACCTTTTTTTGGGCGTTCTTTGTCCACGAAGACCTTTACATCGTTTAGTGTTTTCCTATAGGTTTCTCTATCCTGACAGTCTGAATCCCTCAGTCCGGCCAAATCCATGTCGATCCTGATTTGCTTAAAAAACCTGTCTTGTTCTTGCGCTGGTGGAATCGCCGGAAGATTTCCCGGTTTAACCTTTCAGGGCTCATTCTCATCATATGACCATAGAATTTAAGTCTTCTTACTCTGAGGTCGGTCTCTAGGCTTTTGATTTGAACGTTTCGGCCAACATTGCAAGCCTTGCTATCAGTCATCAGGGCTAGAACAAATACAAACAAAAATATATGACAAAAAAAGGGGGGGTATTAAAAAAGATAAAAAAGGAAGAGTATTATGAAAATAAAAAATCTTAGTTTTAAAAAGAGAGAAATAAATAAATATTTTGTTCTATAAAGATAAAAAAGATATTACAATAAAAGACAAGTGGGTATAGTTGATGAGTAAATACATAAATAAAGTATATCAGTAGGCAGATGAACAATAAAGTTGATAAAGGAGTAGTTAAAGCATAAATAGTATTTTAAACTAAAACTATAACATTGTTTCTAGCCCTGAGCACCCTAACTAACTACAAACTAACTTTTTTTTTTCTTTATTTTATTAATGAAAATGGATAAAAATATTTCGGCATCCTTAAGAACGCCTTTTCTTTCCAGTGCTTCCAGGTAATGCGGCTGGATACTCTATTCGGAAAAGGTTGTGATAGAGGAACTAAAACGAAACCTTCTAGGGCTTAATACCCTAGTTGTACTCTTGTCAGTTTAATCCGACCAAACTTCACTTATATCATGTAAGCGACTTAAGTATAAATAATTAACCTGAAGACAAATTCCATACTGAAAGGTAAAGCCGAGAAAACGGGACTACAGTCCTTGTATAAAAAGACAGATATTATGACGACAGGTGCCGACTATTGCAAGAAAATAGTGGATAAAAAATATAGGAAAATAAAAGTAACCAAAAGGTTTAAATTCCTGGAAGAGACAATATGTACCAACAGAGCACATAGGGCATCCATAGAAGAAAAAAGAGTTAATCGGGAAAGATTGAACTTTCCCACTAAAAACATCTACAAGAAAAATTTGTCCTCTAATGCAAAAATAAGGCACTACTGTACAGTAGTAAGACCAGTGATACTGAATGCAATGGAAACAGTCAGCCTTCCGAGCCTGAAGAAAGTCCTGAAGATTGAGAGGAAAATTCTGAGGAGGAATCACGGACCCAAAATAACGCAAGAGGGGTATAGGCGAAAATCCTATGAAGAAATATATAAGAATCAGGATCAGGAGACTGAGTTTCTATGAGTACATGATCAGAATGAACAATGCGAGACTAAACAACATAATATTTGACAAAATCTGCAGTTGTAAAAGTATGGGGGGATGTGCAAAACAAATACAGGAGCTGGGAAGGCTAAAAATAACGGATAAAGACTGGATAGAGAACTTTTTGAGGAAAATCTAAATGAAGTTAGGGTTCTTGTGGCGAATAGGGAGATACCAGAGAGGAGATGGACTGAGGATGAGTGAGAAGAACAGTCCAAGAGGATGAAATAGAATTGGAGTAAAAAGAAGGCGGAAAGTATGAAGAAGAATAAGATATATTCGCGTGGTCCTTGCTGGCCGATTCGTGTTAAAAAAGAAATGAATAAAATAAAAAAATAATAATGAGAAAACAAAAATGAAAATAAATGTTTAATAATATTTACAAATTGATTTGTTGCCATCACATGGAAATTATGTTGCTTGGAGGGATAGAAAATAGGAAGCCTATATTTAAATGTAAGTAGAGATGAGGAATTATTGATCAAAACAGGTAAAGATTTCCAGTAAGACAGCGATCCAATGAAGGATTTATTAAATGCAGCAGTCATATGAAAAGGGATATAAAGATTAAAAAGGCGAGAGCGAGTATTCCGAATGCAAAATTCAGATCCGGATGGATGAAGTTGGTGATAATGGAGAGCATTAGGAATGGATAATAAGCTATATTAAGGAAGCAAGGAAATGATTGCGACGGAAGTACCATAAAGGAAAAGTTATTTTAACCTAGCTTTGTATTGAGAAACCTGAGTATCTTATGGGGCATCGAAGATAATTCTTAAAAAAACTCTCTTATGAGTTTTGAATGTATTTTATCTAGGCACGCTCTAACTCTGTTAGTGTTGTTTGGATCGAAATATTTACGAAAGATTTCTAAACTGAAATGTAAAGGAAACTATTTTTTTTTTATGCAACATTCGTCGCTAGGACTAACTGTTAAGGAGCAATATTAGTTTCAATGAAAAAAGTCACCTTTTACCTACATTTTTTGTCTGTTCAGCTAGAGATGAGACTAAGGAGACTAATGAATTGCTTCATAAGATTTATCTTTAGGGTCGACAGACGGTCTCACGTATCTTGCCGGTACAATGAGCTAGGGTGGCTTTCCCCCGATTTTCGACGGCAATACTTCCTCGGCACTTTCCTATTCCAGTCATTAAAAACCAATAAACCTTCCTATATCCTAGACCCACTTACTATACGTTCCTCCATTCACCTCCTGAATACAAGATCCCAACCTTCCAACCTATATACCCCCTCACATAGAACTGCCTCGTTTGAAAAATCCTTCGTCATCGCTACCTCTTTTTGGAATTCCTTACCCATCCATATTCGCAAAGCCTCTTCCTTAACTTCTTTTAAACATCTTTTATTTATCTATCTCCTCGACCTTCAATGTTCCACAAATATGTAAATGTACATAAGTCTGTTAAAATATTTACTGTTGAATGTTTTTTTTACTTAATTTTAATTATTTTTTTTGTTTCTTCTCTCTTCTTTTTTTTTCTCATAATTTAATTTGTAATACTGATGTGCTGATTTTTAACTAATCTCAGCCAGACAATTGTACCTTTTATTGTGCACTTTAATTATTGTCAGGGGACATTCTGTCCCAGAATAAAGTTTATTTTTCATTTCATTTCATTTTATTTTTTAACTGTTGGGTCTTGTTTGGATCGAACATTTGCTGTCTGTTGACTTATCAGAAGCAGGAGACTTTTTTTTTTTCTTTTTTTTTTTAAATTTTAGTGCTATTTTATACTCTTGTATAAATATACAGGTGCATATATTTAAGCTTGTAATTATTAATGATTAAATTGAAAATAGTGTTTTTTATTTTATTTTATTATTTTTTTATTCAATTTTATTGATTTATTTTTGAAAGGATTTTGTATTGTTAGAATTAGATACAAGATGAATATGTTTGGGCTCTAAGTGCTTCTGCATCTTAAAGTCCCAACAGTGGCAGGAAGGTCTGTTAATCAACCAGGTTAACAACTTATTCTAGCCAGAGTGGAAAGGTCAGATTTATTCCGTACATTCGTCATGGAATAAACTGGGTCTGGCCGTATTCCAAACTGCGTTGAATTGGTTAAGATAATACTGAACTTTTTGATACTCCTTTTCCTGATAGAAAGTGTTTGTTGTTTCTATGATATATTTAATTCCTGTAGTCTTGTAATCATTCAACACGATTTACGATATATAACTTGTTCGCGCCGATCGGCGCTTTTGTGTTAAGGGGAAATGAGAAAATTGTAAGTTAGTTCAAGTGACGCCCTCTACCGACTTCCCTCATTAACCGGCCCTTTACTTAGTTTTCCTATTGCCAACCAGAGGGCAGTTGACTTTATTAACTCTCGCAAAGTTTAATATGCGGGAGTTCTAATCGCAATCTTAATCCCCTCAGGACCATTCTCGGCCACTCTGTTCCTGCACTCTGCCCTGGATGCAACTACTTTGTCCAAGACTTCATAGTCTTCCTAGCTTTCATGCTCAAGGCTCACATAGCCTTCCGAGAATCTTTATATGTTAAAAGTGTTTTCCTTTCGTGCTACAACCAGTAAAATTTTCCTTTTGACTTTAATGAGTGGCGATAGCAGAGGAGGAGAGTTCAATCAAGTTTTACAGGCCACAAGGAGCGTTCGCCTGTCTGTGAGGACTTCAGGGGCCCCGCGAGAGCTAGAAGGCGTCCGTAACCAGGTGAGTGCGCTTATCTGTATTTTTTGGTTGAATTATTTTCCCGCTAACATCTCCCCAAAGTTGCAGAACCTCGCTTTGATTAAATTCTATACAGTCCATTTTTACTGCGCCGAGGCGAGTTATTCGCACCGGCAATTTTCATTAACATTTTTGGTCCTCCGGCCCGATATATTGTACCGCATTGAAGCGAGAATTTTTGCAGTTTTGGGGCGATTTATCGGCCACTCATTTTTCAATTTTATTTATTTTACTGGTTGTTATTTTCAAATTTCCAGAAATCACGAACTTTTGACCACTTTCTGTTCAAAGTACGTGATTGCCAGTTTCTGCCGGTTTTTGACTAACCCTATACTCAGCCATTTTGTCTCCATCAATTTGATCCGCTGGTGGCTGACGTCACCACCTCCCACTTCTCTAGTAAAGTACTCGTTACTGCGTCTCGTAACAGTTCCCGCCATATTGCCTTATTGTAACGTCAGTTACAATAACGTAATAATTAGTCTAATTAATTTAGCCACTTTCTCTCCTTTCCCTTAATGCTTTGCATATTACAATTTTATTTTATCTGTTTATTTATATATTCCATATTTTACAAAATGCCTTCTGAAGACAAAAACATCATTTTGCAAACACAATTATTGGCAAAGAGGGAAACGATATTTGCTGATATAACTAGTAGATACGATGAAATTAAGGGTTCCACTCTTTCGGATATTTTTACTGTCCAAGTGCATTACGAGGATTTACCCTCCCTTCAAGTCAAATTTGAGGGGGTGAATGAAAAATTAAGTGACCTTAATGCTCTATTATCCAAACAAAATCATGTGGATACTCAAGCCCCTGCAATTGCTTTCAATAGTCTGTTAACAAAAATTAAATCCAAATATTTACAATTGAAAAAAGAAGAACCTATTGCAACTTCTACAACTGTTGCCAGCCCTAGTCAGTTGCCTCAGGGTGGTTTTTCGTTACCACCAATTAATTTACCGATTTTTACAGGCGATATAGAGCAGTGGCCTGAATTTATCTCGTTGTTCACCGCCCTTGTTCATGACAACCAGTCCCTGAGCCCTATACAGCGTTTTCATTACTTAAGATCTAATTTGAAGGGAAGTGCTCTGTCTGTAATTTCTAACTTTCAACTAACAGCCGAAAATTATGACCTTGCCCTTTCGGCACTAGCACAGAGGTACCAAAATCCCAGGAGGATAGCGCAGGCTTACTTGAACCATATTTTACACTTTAAGCCGCTCAGTTCTAATTCATTAAATAGCTTAAAACATTTCCTGGAAGTACATCAAAATTCGGTGCAGGCTATCAAGGCGCTGCCAATCGACGATTTGGCAAATTTTATTTTGTTAACCCTCGCATTAAATAATCTGGACCCCCGTACATCTAAGGCTTTCGAGGATCAAAGTTCCGCTAAATCAGTTCCGCTTTTCGATGATTTACTAAATTTTATTATCAGGCAAATTAAAACCCTGGAGATTATTTCTCCCCCCATCAATCCACATAGAAACACTAAAGTTAATTCGCTAATTGCTAGCACTAGTCCTGATACCTCACCATCAGATAGAACTCGGGCCGCACCTTCAAATTCTCTTAACCTCAAATGCATTCTTTGTCGTAAGGCGCATTCCTTTTCCTCCTGTTTCGAATTTTCTCATTTCACTCGAGATCAAAAAATTGATTTCCTCAAAAGGCATAAACGGTGCTTTAATTGCTTGGGTCCCCACCTTAAGGGTAATTGCAACTCCAAATTTTCTTGTCGTAAGTGTAATTCATCAGAGCATCACACACTTTTGCATCCCGTCAAAGTAGTAAATTCAAATCTCCATTTGAATTCCGCGCCTAGTCGCGCTTCAGCTCATGCTGATCACATTACAAGTGAACCAGCACCCGCTTCCACTGGTCAAGCACCAGTTGACGCCTCTTTATCTCTGAGTTGTAGTACCACCGGAAGTCACGTGACTTCACTCCTAGGAACCTTCCGTGCACGAATCTTCAATTCTCACTTAGGTTACGTTCCGGTCCGTGGGGTCATCACGATCCGGGGTCGCAGCTATCATTCATTTCCGAGCGCCTCTTCAACCAGTTGGGTCAAAAAATCCAGGGTATGCCCATTACCGTCTCAGGCATAGGTGGGCGTGTTTCCTATTCTCCCGGCACAGTTTCGTGCGACATCTTCTCCAGATTTTCCCAGAGGCACATTCTCGTCAACCCGTCCGTGGTTCCTCATGTCGCTAACCATTTGCCTCCTAAAAGCCTTACTCCAGAAGTTGCTCGCGCTTTTGAGCATTTGTGTTTAGCCGATCCTAACTTTCATCAATCAGACAAGATTGATCTCCTCCTAGGTGCAGACGTATACCCGCAATTATTATTGCCTCATCCGTTTATCCCAAGCTCTATTGGTCCTATTGCAGTCAGTACCATTTTTGGTTGGACATTCATAGGCCCTATCCAGACCCTATCGCAAAATCAATCATCCACTTCGTTAATATCTGTTTGCCAGATTTCCCAAGATTTCCATGATTCTTCGAAAACTGAAAATATTCCATTTGAACAACCCCTGAGTACAGACCATAAACACTCAAATGTTTCTGATATTCCAGAAAACATTGACCCTTCTGTTAACACCAATACATGTAATCACAGATTATATAATTTTAACGTTCCCCAGGAAATACAAATCATTAACCAGGGTGATTTTTCAAACTTAAATCAAGTTTCAAAATTTAATCACATCGGTAAAATAGGTGGTGCTGATACAATTGTCAGTGATTCATCTGATGAAAAGTTTTTTGTTTCTCTTACAGATGAGAATAACTACATCTCATCCTCAAACAGTCACTATTCTTTAGCCAATCAAGATTGTCCAAAATTCCTTCCTGTTGAAAATAAAAATAATGAAAAACCAGTATACACACATAGTAACCAAGATAGAGTAACAAGTAAAATTCCGGTCTCGAATCCTATTGAATCTACTTTTTTGAAACCACCAGTTTTAGATATCAAAGGGTCTGTACGCTCTAAAATTTCAATATACGACAAATTCTCCCCAGTAGGGTTTACTGATGTTTCTTCTGTCGCTAATCATGCCCATATTGACTCTAGGGGTCTTACCCGTACTCATTACGCGCAGACCAACAATTTATGTTTAGGGACTCAAGATCCCTCCTCTTTGACCAATTGCCAGGAGCATTGGCCTCCTCCTTATCGTGACCCCGACTTAAGCACCAAGCCATTACCGGATCTTAAGTCTACTCCCATTGCGCTCATCACAAATGAACCTGACCATACCTTTAAACATTTTTCTGGGTCTCTCCTTAATATCCGTGCCGATAAGCCGGCAAAGCCGCCTTGTTGCCGTACTCCTTTCCTCGGTAGCCTGGAGGTCCTCAGGGTGGGCGGCATACTTGACAACGCCGTTCCTAATCATGATTCACAACGTTATAAGTGGACTTCAAATTCCAAACGCCGTTGTGGAACCACGAAACAGGGCGACGTTGTTGTGAGCAAGGGACTGAACAGCTCCTCACTCTCCCGGCCTTTAGCTCTTATTTCCGAGCATTTTCAGGATTCTCTACTCAAAATTCGTACCGGAAAGCCGGCAAAGTCGCTTTGCAACCTGACGCCTTTCATCGACAGCCTGGGTGTTCTCAGGGTGGGCGGCCGACTTAAGAACGCCAATTTAAAGTACGATTCCCGTCACCCAATTTTGCTTCCTAAGTCCGCATATCTATCTCTGTTAATCTGCAAGCACTTTCACATTTCCTCCCTACACGCTGGGCCCACTACTTGCCAGGCCCTCGTGTGTAGCCGTTTCTGGATTATCTCGTTGCGTCAGCTGTTAAGGAAGGTGATCCACCGTTGTACCACATGCCTTCGTTTCCGTGCTCCTACCGTGCAACCCATTATGGCTGACCTGCCTTCGTGCCGCGTTCGGCCCAGCAGACCTTTCTTCAACACCGGGATTGATTTCGCGGGGCCATTTCAGGTTCGCGCGTCGCGGCTTCGTAAATCTGCTCTTATTAAGGGTTACTTATGCGTATTTGTGTGTACCGCCACCAAGGCCGTGCACCTCGAATTTGCCTCTGAGCTTTCCACTGCCGTTTTCCTGGCTACTCTAGATAGATTCGTTGCACGCCGCGGTCTTCCGCATTCCATTCTATCTGACCAGGGTCGTAATTTTGTCGGAGCTAATAAGCAATTAAAAGACGTGCATCTTTTCCTCCGCGCTCATCACGAGGAAATTTCGAATGTCTTGTCGAGTCGAGAGATAAGTTGGGTATTCAATCCTCCTTTAGCGCCCAATTTCGGTGGTCTTTGGGAAGCCGCAGTCAAATCCGCAGAACCTTTGGTATCTCGGTTATCCACCGAAGTTTTATTCACTTTCGAAGAATATGCCACTCTTTTCGCTCGGATCGAGGCTATTTTAAATAGCCGTCCTATCTGTTCATTGCCTTCTGCCCCCGCGGATGCCGCTGCTTACTTAAGTCCGGGACACTTCCTCATTGGGGCTCCACTTTTATCCGTTGCCGAGACCTATTTCTGAGAATCATCATTTAACATCTAGATGGAAGATCATTTCCCGGTATTCGCAGCACTTTTGGCGACGATGGTCCAGGGAGTACTTAAACTCGCTGATGCAGCGTACTAAGTGGACCGCAGTGTCCAAACCAATAAAGCAAGGCGATGTCGTTGTGATCAAGGGTGTGAATAGCCCTCCCCTCTCCTGGCCTATAGCCCGCATCTCCGAACTCAAGCCTGGGCTCGACGGTGTTCCTCGAGTGGCCATCCTTGAGACCTCCAACGGTACTCTCACTAGGCCGATCAACAAGCTCATTCCGCTCCCGGAATGACGTCTGTGCCATTTATGTTTTTTATTTTATACAATTGCTGCTCAATTGGGCTGATTTTTTTTTCTTTATTTTGTATAATTGATTACCTAATAATACTGTCTTATTTTCTTTACATTATATAATTGTTGCTCAGTTGGGCTGATTCTTTTCTTTACTTTGTATAATTGTTTACACAGTAGTACTGTTTTATTTTCTTTACATTATATAACTGTTGCCCAGTTGGGCTGTTTCCTTTTCTTTACATTGTATAATTGTGCACCCATTCTTGTTACAGCATTTTTATTATTTCCTTTTTTTTCTTTATCTTTCTCCTTACTCAAGCTGAGCTTTTTTTTTTTTTTTTTTTTTTTTTTTTTTTTTTTTCTCTTGTTTTATTGTATAAATTTGCTGCTGCCGCCCTCCATTCTCATTGTATAACTTTTGGAATAAAATTGGGCAACATCCCAATTTTGGTGGGCGGTATGTTCGCGCCGATCGGCGCTTTTGTGTTAAGGGGAAATGAGAAAATTGTAAGTTAGTTCAAGTGACGCCCTCTACCGACTTCCCTCATTAACCGGCCCTTTACTTAGTTTTCCTATTGCCAACCAGAGGGCAGTTGACTTTATTAACTCTCGCAAAGTTTAATATGCGGGAGTTCTAATCGCAATCTTAATCCCCTCAGGACCATTCTCGGCCACTCTGTTCCTGCACTCTGCCCTGGATGCAACTACTTTGTCCAAGACTTCATAGTCTTCCTAGCTTTCATGCTCAAGGCTCACATAGCCTTCCGAGAATCTTTATATGTTAAAAGTGTTTTCCTTTCGTGCTACAACCAGTAAAATTTTCCTTTTGACTTTAATGAGTGGCGATAGCAGAGGAGGAGAGTTCAATCAAGTTTTACAGGCCACAAGGAGCGTTCGCCTGTCTGTGAGGACTTCAGGGGCCCCGCGAGAGCTAGAAGGCGTCCGTAACCAGGTGAGTGCGCTTATCTGTATTTTTTGGTTGAATTATTTTCCCGCTAACATCTCCCCAAAGTTGCAGAACCTCGCTTTGATTAAATTCTATACAGTCCATTTTTACTGCGCCGAGGCGAGTTATTCGCACCGGCAATTTTCATTAACATAACTGATTATTTCGTTTTGCAATAGATGATCGATACATGTTCAGTTCATCAATTAAAAATGTATTAAAATGTAATCTCATAATTTTTTTCCCAAAGCCTTAAGTATTCTTACAGTTCAAAGCAGTGATGTGTCGGCACTTAAGTTTTTAGATTCTTACCAAACGGCACTGAAACCAAAAAATCGATTCTCGATTTTCGATACCGACAACTCCGTTTAAAAATAAATTGCTATTTAAAAAAAAAAAAAGAAGTAAAACAAATCAACTAAAAAGACAATAATTATTCAAAAAGTAAATTAGTAAACCGGAAGTACTATTTATTTTTTTACATTAACATACGCATATTGTTAATTATAATTCAGACAATATACGAAAATATAATTCAATCCAAAAATTCTTCTTTTATTGTTTCAGAGATCGTAAATTTTCCAAAAAAACCTTCACATTAAACGTTGTAGGTGAACTGATATTTCTTGGAGTTTTTTTTTAATTGAGTATTAGGGTTCGAAGACCAGTAAGAACACTAAATAAAATAGTAAATAATCTTATTTCTGGAGCATATTTTCCTATAAGAATAAAAAAATAAAAAAAATGCACAGTACGTACAAAGATACTATTTTCAAGTTGTATTTTTTATTTGGTTCGAATTATGATATTATTTCTTTATAAATATTGAAAATACATCTCTTCAATAACTGAAATTTTGGTTGAAGTAGCAATGGATTTGTTTTAAATTATGTACGAGTCTTACAAGGGGAGGACACACTCAGTCTCTCACGGATCTTGTTGGTAATTTTTTTGGATGTTCCTGGTCAAAACATATTTGACACGTGTTTTGCCGTTCCGATCAATGGGCTCTAGAAGCCAAGAAAAAAAAAAATAGGATTAAATTAAAATATTTTATATCTCGAGTTTAAAAAATAATATCGCCATGATTCTTGCACCAAGATTTTTATTTTTGATTGCGAATTTAAAGAAAAATACAGCTGCTCCATAGATTTTGGTTTAGGTTAATTAAATTCTAAAAACTTGATTAGATTTTCAAGCAATCTACCTCTATACATTTTTTTAATACAAAAATTGACGTCAGATTGTAATTCAGCACCCTCAAAAACATTGAAAAACGTTTATTCAATAAAAACAAAAAATACTATTTTTCACCCTCTCCATGGGGAAGAAATTTTAAAAACGATTATTGGTTACTTTCCTTTAAATAGTTAATACTTTGTCACGCGATTCATTCATTGGTATCGCTGGAAAGAGAAGAGCCTCAGCTTTATTTTGATGTATATTAATGCAAATTTCGATCAACAAAAACCTATTAAAAAAATTGGCGAATCCGAAAAACATTTTTATTTTTAACTTGAGTTTGAAACCAGATAGGAAAATGAAACCAAAGACATTTCAAGCGTATTACCACCCTATATTTTGAATACAAAAATGAAGTTGATGTGTTAATCCGTCTAAGCGTAATTTTTGTATTGTGTCCTCCCCTTTAGTCGCGTACTCATTACATTTCCCTCTTATTAAAATAAAAACTACCGTGTTTTTTTTTATCATTAGGAGAAGTTGTATAATTACAAAAATAAACAAAAAAGTATTTATTACTTCAGTGATATTCATCGGTTCCTACGAATCAAATATGTATCATCGATTCTCTTTACGATCCTATTCTCGAGAATCGATGGATTCGAGAGTCGACGTTTGGAATCGATATTTCCCTAGTCACAATCTACAGTCGCTCCCAATCAAAATGATACAACAGGATATTTATACATGTTTTTGAATAAGTAAATAGTTCAAATTATAATACATTTAAATCTAATTTAAATAATTTATTGTAATCACTTAACATCGTAGTAGTATGTAGTGTGTATATAAACATATAAAAACAAACAAGGATTTAATAATAAAAATAAAACACAATTGTGAACCATTTCATATCTCACAGTGGAAACGATACACCTTTATTTTATCCCAATATTTGTTTACTTTAAACTATTTTACTTTAGTTAGTATCAAAAGTGTTTGGCTCTTTTCAAAGCAAGTTGAACAAAATCTGCCGTGTTTTAGAAATTAAGTTAGTAAAATAATTTCACAAATAGCCGAAATTATTTTAAAAAGCCATTCAACTGTCCAGCATCTAGTGGAGAGATTCAAGAAGGAAAAGTGCATTGCCGAAAAAAAAGTTATGAGCACTAGAAAAATTTTAACTGATAGGGATGAGACTTGGATCGTCAGGGAAATTAAAAGAAATCCACGTTTGAATGCACCCAAAATAACTACACAACTATTTAACTGCTTAGATAAGCCAGTATGTTAATAAACAGTGGGGCATGTCCTAAGAAAAAATAAATTTCATGGTTGAGTAGCTCAAAAGAGATAGGAAATCCAAATTAGGATGCAATTTGCAAATATGATGGACGTTGCTATGTGTGGAGAAAACGTGGTAGCGAAGACAAATTTACGCCTGTGAAACATTTTATGAAAAAAATTTCTCTCTACAAGGCGTATCAATTGCATTGTGAGCCACTGTATATTCGCATGATTTACTGACATTTCCATGATAAATTTCGGGGAAATTCTAACAAACTGGTACAGAATATGGCAACATCACAAATTCCAGATATATAAGCCAACATAGGCTGAAAAGGAGTTTGAGGAGGGATCTCCTTGGCTGACCCCCATTGTAGTAGTACACCTGGCGATTGCACAAATGTACTCTCTGCCTGGTAGGGTTGGGCGATAGTCGATAGTTAGCACTATCGATAGGCCGATACTATCGGTTAAGAACTATCGATTGCTATCGATAGTTTTTCGATAGTTGCTTCCTTTTTTTCCAAAGCTATTCAATAAAGAATTTCAACTAATTTAATTAAATTAAATTATCCACTTACTATTTGAAATATGCAGGATTATAAATTATAAGATTATACCATAAAGGTGAGAAAAAAAAATTATTTATTTGAATTTTACAATTTTATTAAATTTGATTTATTTACAATTTATATGGTTACAATAATAATGAACAAATCAAATCTTTAGAAAAGAAAAATAACGAAATAGTTAATTTCAAGAGTCAAGAAACTATAGCTTAATCTAAAGAAGCTTAGTCTTTGAGAGAACCCTTGAGCTCTAGGAATACCGAATTCAATTTCAAAAGAACTCGACACTTGACAGAGACATATCAGCATAATTCCGAGAGTTTCAAAACTTGAGGGTAAAAAAGATCTATCGATAGTCGACAGTATTGATAGTGACCATCGATAGGCACGATCTATCGATATATTGATAGTAACTATCGACTATCGCCCAACCCTACACTACACCGACCAGTTCGATCCTTACGCTTCACTTCGAGTTTACATTTATCGATAGCTCTTTCCTATAACCTCACATGTAAACAATCACTTCTACAGTTTCAACTTGGATTGTGTTGTTTAGTGTGTTATATTGATATTTAGTCTTCTTAAATGTAAATAGGTGAAACAGAAGTTAACAACATGATTTTCATAATGGATTTAGTGTTTTATAAATTCTTGTTTTCTTATTTCCTTTTCTCTAGTGTTGAAAATTGTTGCAAAAGTTAACAAGATTAATTTCTACATGGATTTGATGTTTTATATATTTATATTTCAGCATAATAGCAGCTGAGACAGATCAGCATAATTCCGAGAGTTTCAAAACTTGAGGGTAAAAAAGAGCTATCGATAGTCGACACTATCGATAGATCTTTTTTACCCTCAACATGTATCACGGTTGTAAAATTTATTTGGCTTGATAAAGCTTTGTTTAAACATTATTTAACGATATAAGAGTGCCATTATTAGCGGACCGAGAACAGTTGTGTACTATAAAGCGAGGTCCAGCTGGGAAATGAGATTGCCGGTTAATGTTATAAGGTTCCCTCAAGCCGTGGTTCAGTGGGTTAGCAGCTGTGGGCGGTCTACCGCGCTCTTGGGGCCGCCGAATAATTGGCGATGCTCTCTTCTAACTAATAATATTATTTAATGAATACTAAGTAATTATTAGTATCATATAATTAATTTGAACAATTATTTATTTTATTCATCCTCGTACTTAAGTAAAATTTAAGAGATTAACTTTAACTCGCGACTATCTGCTTTATTTGTGTATAATACTGAAAAAAATTAAAAAAACAGTAAATAAAAAAAATTCACACTTCTCATTAAAATAAGTAACACACTGTATGTCTACAATATTTTCTCATCACCTTCGCTGTCTTCTTCTTCTGTATCAGACCTATTTTCAAAAGGGCCAGAAAGAAATTTTAAAGCCTCTGTCAGTAGTGACCTAAATTTTATCGTAGGTAGTTTTCGTTTGCTTGTTAGAACTGGGTCTGAAATCAACAAAAAGTTAATGAATATATCCTGGTTGGATTTTTCTCGACTACACTTCGTGATTATTATTTATTAATAATTTAATTATTTTTTTTATATTTAGTTTTACCATCACTATTTGTAAGTTACCGAAATAAAATGATTTGTTTGTCTATGCACTAACAAAATAGAAATATAATAGTCTGAGGCATATTGGGGTAAGATTTTTCACCGAAACCATAATATTTAGATATTGTACTAGAAGATGGTGGAAAAATGTATGCTTGGGCGGGTTGTTATGTAACTAAACTCTTTGCTACAGATAAACTAAAACCAATAATCTTATTTTGTTATATTATTAAGATAAATATAATACTATATTTCAAAATTATGTACCTGAAGATGATGATTCTATGTCATAAAAATGTACAGACAAAATGTAGTATTAAAACTGTATGTAAAAAACAAACAAACGATCTGTTAACAACTAATTGATGTGGACACTGATATCGATGCCATTTTCACCGATTGTCAGTACAATACATGGTCGTTATCAGCTTGAGGAATTTCATTATTTTGTTGAAAGGAACATTTTAGTTTTTGGACTTTCTGCCACGTTTTGCTTCAGTTTGCCCCACTTTGCGACGCGTCAACCAAGAACATTTCTGGCAATTCCAGTTAAGCAATCAGTGTTTCCAACTAAATAAAAAAAACTCATTATCTCTCTGACTGGGAAAAACAATAGATCATAGGTCTATCTGTAATATACTGATTTTCCCAAATAAAATTTTAGAATTAAAAGTATCATATTACTCTAATCATTAATTAAATTAAACTAACTATCATTATTCGCAATAAACAAAGTTGAGAGAAAACAGGGGTTTCAAACATGACCTTTTTCATTCAAACTAATATAGATTCCAAACGGTAGGTCCTAGAGACAAATGCTAAGCAACTAAAATATTCTCCATTAAATTACTGATAAGGGGACTGTCATTAAATTTTCGATCCGAGCAAAACCAACAGAGCTGGAGTGTATTTAAAAATATAGGCGAAACGTGACCTTTTTCATTCAAACCAATATAGCTCCTAAATGGTAGGTCCTAGGGACATTCGTTATAGGGCTGTCCGGAAATTGATGCAGGATTTCATGTTTAAACCTTGATATTATTAAAGAGATTACTTATCTCTTTACCACAAGAGATACCACAACCAAAATCTGATACATTACTTTTACTCTACGTCGTAGTTTCGGCCAAAAAGTCCTATTAAATAAGATCCCATTACCTAGATTATCTAGATTACTAGGTGATGTGTTGTCTTGTAACCCACAGATTTGAATGCCGATTTTCGAGTGGGTATTAAGGACCTATAATAGTGCAAAACTAGAGTTATAGCCGCCAATCGGGAGCCAAGAAATAAAAAACAAAAGAAAACCAATATGAATATCACGTTTGATTATTTTTTTTTCCAGCTTTCAGTCAAGATAGAGAAATATATTTTTTTAATGTAAATTTAAAAAAAAACAAACTATTTATTGGTACTCACAACTGTACATCAATATATCAAGTAAATTTGAGGAAATGATTATAATGACATGTAAATCACTTGTGAAGACCTTCTTACTAGTAGCACTTCAAAACGTTTTAAACTAAAAGGTCTCTTGGCCATCTTCTTTTCAGACGCCTCGGTGGGTTATCAGGTATCGAATGAGAAGCAAGTTGGAAGACTAATGGATTCGTGTGGGAGTGAAGTTTACTATGAAAGGATTGGTATCTGGTTTAGGCTAAATCAGCAACATATGGAACATTGAGGTCTTTATGGATAAGTTTATTCGTGACAAAGTAAGGAGCATTAAGAATTTTGGATTGTAAGGATTGGATTCGAGAAGACTAATAACTGTCATGTAAATGAGTCTCTTGTAATTTATTGAAAGCTTTGATCGTTTGTCTAGTAAATGTTGGAGTGTTCTATAACGACGGGCCGTTTCTTGTCGTTTTAGTCTTGTATGTAGATTCCAAGTGAGACGTTTGTCCAAATGACGTCCCAGGTAGCGGATCTGTTCAAAAGGGATTAGAGGAATATTATTAAAGGATACCGTAGGGCAGGATGTCGTAGGTTTATGACGGAGGGTAGAGGTTATTTGATGGGATTTATTTTAATTCTCCATTTTAGAAACCATTCTTGAAGGTTTATGATGTGGGATTGGAGTGCCTGGGATGCAATGAAGGGATCATTATTTAGGATGGGTCGGGATGTCAGCTCTTATGTAAATTAAAATTTAATGTAGTTTTGTATGATATCTCTTAACCGCAACCAAAACCTGGTAAATAATATCTCTTATAATAACATCAGGTTTAGGTTTAAACATGAAATCCTGCATAAATATCGGGACAACGGGTTTTGGTTGTGGTAAAGAGATATACAAAACTAAAATTCACGTAAAAAAATAATTTTTCTTTCTTGACTCAGAGCTAAGAAAAAAAATAATACGTGATTTTCTAAACTGTGAGTTACAAGTCAAAACGTCTCCTTGTAAGATATCTCAGTGTATCAGATCTGGGTATTGGGATCTTATTTAATAGGACTTTTGGGACGAAACTACGACATAGAGTAAAAGTATCAGGTTTTGGTTGTGGTAAAGAGATAAATAATCTCTTTAATAATAATATCAGGGGTTGGCTTAAACATTAAATCCTGCATCAATTTCAGGACAATCCAACGTATAACAAAAATATTCTCCATTAACTTTCTGATTAGGAAACTGTCGTGAAATTATCGAGCCGAACAACACAGCTAGTAAGTATCAATGTTACGTTTTTGTGTGTGAAAAAAAAAGTTACACATTTTGACGAAGAAAAAAATGTTACCATTTATCCCCGTCAAAAGATATACCAATGTCAAAAAGTTATGCCACACATTTAATTAGGCCCAATTTCGTTTGATCAGGGAATGCTATCCTGCAAGCCTGTGAGGTCGTGCGGGTATGGTTCTGAAGAAAGTTGTCTTCTTAGGCGCTGAATTGTTCGGTTTTTGGTTTGATCGCCTTATAAAAAGCATTCCACTGTAATGATTGCAATATTGGCTATGTGAAATTTTATTACTGCAAAATAAACTTTTTCTTGACTGAGTGAGGTCTGGGTCGGTATAGCTAACCGACTAACACATCTTGGTTCAACTTAACGCTAAGCAGTATTTAATAAATCAGATGATATCATATGAGCGTTGAACAAACTTCCCCTTTTTATTTGATTCAATGATTTACCTAATTTATATATAAAAAAACATATATAAAAAAATACATCAATAAAAAAAAATAACCAATGAAAAATATATAAAGCTACAATACTTTAATCGATTGGAAATCTAACTAGGTTCATTGAACTTTGATCATAATAAAATGATATTAACAACTTATACAACAACCTGTATTTCATAATAGAATTGAATATGTTTTAATATACTAATAATGAATACCATTTTTTGAAGTAGTATTGCTTAGTGAAACCCTTAAGTTCAATTCTATATGAGTCACTCGAGGTACGCATGATGGTATAGAAGGATCAATACAATTAGGATTGATGAATTAATTGCCACTTCTATTGGGATTATTTTATTAGAAAACTAGTTTCGAATGCCGAATGTCGAATGACCACATAAACGTTTCCAATAGCTCCATTTTAAATTTGTTTCCAATAGGAACGGAAAAATCCAATGAGTCATTAGGGAAATCCCATAGCAAATCACAAAAATTTAACCTACCTGCACCCTTGCACTTCTCATGATGGGTATATTTCAGTTATCTCCTAAGGTGTTTGAGGTTAGGTTAGGTTGAATTGTTTATGGGCACTCAACAGCAAGGGTTTTTAGTGTCCGTCGTTCAATCTGTATTATTTCTTTAAATTTTCACTTTTTTTTTTCTTTTTTATATTTTGTTAAAAAGATTATATTTCTTGAGAAATTGGATGATTTTGTCTATATTTTTATTATTGTCGCCAAGAATAGTTGGGAGGTATCTTTGTAATTGCGCTTCCTCAAAATAACTATTCTATAGGGGGCAGTCCTCCAGTATGTGTCTAATTGTTAATTGTGTGTTATTGCATTTTGTACACTTCGGTGGACTGTCCTTTGTTATTAGATAACCATGGGTAAGTCGGGTGTGGCCTATTCTGAGTCTGGTTATAACTACGTCTTCCCTTCTGTTTCTACGGTTGGAACTTTTCCATATTTTTAATCTAAGGTGTTTGATTTCCTGTCTTACATTTCTGAAAACTTTAGTGTATATAATCCATGTAACATAGTATTGATGTTTTGAAAATTTTGTATGTATAGAACTGAAGATGAATGTTTAGCATTCGAAACTAGTTTTATAATAAAACAATTCCAATAGAAGTGGCAATTAATTCATCAATCCTAATTCTATAAGAGTCGTTTAGAATAAAAACCCACTGTTATATTTTTTTTTCTGTCGATGATATGTGTCGTAATTACTAATGTATTGCATTGTAAGTATTATGGTAAGATATTTGGACCATTTATTCTGTATTGTTATTACTCATAAGTGGAAAGTATGTCTCAGAATGAAGGTTTTTTTTTTTCATTTCTATTCAATACACATGGATTTTCGATTCATTTTAGTAATAATTAAACTTTATTCAATTTCACGTTGCATATTCTAAGAAAATAAATGGAACGAGAAAGTGGTAAGAAAAACAGGGGAGGGGAGATAGTTGTATATCAGTTGGGCGCCTCGAAGGCTGGAGGTCAGCCGCAGGAATCCAAACCCCTCCAGAAATGGAAGGGCTTCCCTCGTTTATATTTTGTTATTGAACTTATCTTATTCCCCAATAAAATATTTTATCATCTCTCCTCTTATCAATGGTATTTTATTAGTTGAAAAACTTATTCCCTAAGGAATGTCCATTTTTGGAAATAGGAAGTAAATTTAAAAAAAGTTATAAATAAATCTAATATATTTTATTCAATTTATTTACCATCTTTATCAACTCTCTTTTTCAAACCGCTATCCAAGCTTTTAATACCAAATTTGAAAAAATAAGTTCGGATTTATTTTAATCCTCTGATTTCAACACCATTCTTGCAGAATTGTCAAATGAGATTAGATGCAATGGACCATTATTTAATGATACTGATTTACTGATCAGCGTATGTAGTGATTACGGTTCTAGGATGATTAGGAATGTCTTTACACCTTGAAGAGCATGGGACTTGCCATACTTCCTCGAGGAACACCGAATATTAATGCTAAAATTGAAGAAATCAAGGAAAAATAGCTTTTCTTGTTCATTCAAGAATAAGAAAAAAAAACAGTTATTTGTTATAGAATCAATTATATATTTTTTAATACGTTCATAGAAAACTTTGTATGATATAACTGTCCAGAATGTTTTCATAATTTTAATTTAGGCTATCTACACGAATACTTCAATACTTCGTTAGGCTGTGTTGTCTCTTCCCCAACGGTTGTGACGACATTAAAATGACTGGGTGTACCCCAGCAGGGCATTCCGCCTATTGAACCAATCTGAAGTTTATTTAAAAAAATAAAAAATTGACTGATTCTGCCAGTCTCAAATCTTTGTCCGAGGATCAAAAGTAAAAAGACCTATACACCAAGTTACCTAACCTCATTTAAGCCTATATTTTTATTACTAAATCTACTATCACAAAAACGATCAGCATTAAAACATTATGCAAAGAATAAAATACTTTTATTTAATTATTTAAACCACTATTTACTGAATTGTGTTAAAAAAAAAATTCAATCTTTTTATACAAAAACATTAAGACTTATTACACAATCAGAAGTATGTCAATAGCATAACGTTACGAATAGATTTACGTCTAACCAAGGTACAAGATCACATCCAGACTTCATACAGAATATTTTACTACAAACTCCAAGGACATATCAACAACTTGATACAGACTATGGCTTCAAGAAACACGCCGGAAAATTCCCGAAGAAGACTAAAAAGGAGTTGGTTGAGAGATCTACTCCGTTAAAGCTGATTAAATATCATGTTTCACGTTAGGAGTAAGTACCGCTGGGTACTAGCCTCCCGCATGTCTGACATGCCAGTTGTCTTGCATACAATCATCTGCTTGTTACGGCTTAGTTGCTGTTACAGATTTTAAAATTGATGAGGAAAAAAAATATAGTTTTATCTTTACAATTTGTTATTTATTTTAGGAATTTGAACTCCTTTTTTTTTTTTTTTTTTTTTTTTTGTAATCAATTATCGTCCTTAATGAAATATTTTGGTATTAATAAAAAATAAATTCGATAACTTCTACAATATTGAAGGGAGAACTTAGTAAACTTTTTTATAAAAGAACTTAATATTTTTTTTCTCTGTTTTGGTTTTGTGTCATGGTTAAGAAATATTACTTCTTAATTCAAATGTAATGTAAAGGTTAGCACATGAAAAGGAAACTGCTATTTCAGCAATTACAAACGTGTTTATTTACAATTATATATTTATAGTAAGATATATATATATATATATATATATATATATATATATATATATATATATATATATATATATATAAGTCCATGAATACGATATATTTTTCGGAATGATTGCATTCCAAATTTCACAATTAACTATCTAAGCTAAGATAAATCACAATCGTTTGCGACTTTTGCTTTATTTTTGAAAAAAAAAAAAAAACAACAAAAAAAAAAAAAAAACTCCGTTACATACCAGCAAAAAAAAAAAAAAAAAAAAAAATATATATATATATATATATATATATATATATATATAAGGTAATGAAAACCTGTAGCTACATGTACTGACGGCTTTAAAGCTATATACGAAGCCTCTCGAACATTGCTGATGTCACCCGAATTCCAATGGAAGCAATGATCGGCTTGGACGACTAGTTGGCTAACTAGTCGGACTTTTTACTCAGCCAACTGTTTCGCCCATATCTAATTTTGATATTTTATGCAGAAGTGGGTATAAAAGTCCCCAACTTCTGTCAGGTCTTTGGCGTTTCTGTTTCATATGTGGGAACAACTAACTTATACTATTTTTATGTTTTATAATTTGTCATATATATTGATTGTCAATATCCATAAAAGTGTGGACAAAAATGTTTTTAAAACAAAGAATAAAATAAATGATTTTATAAAGCATCTTTATTAGCATTGATATAATATGAAAGGGAATAGAGGTTTGGGATTACAGAGGAGAGATGGTAGCGTGGCTGTCAATAGGACTGGGGCAACACACTACATGGACTGCCCCAACCGGCAAACAACTCCATCTCTTAGTCCATTGTTCCACCCCCTCCTCTCCCGGTCTGTCTCAATATGTGTAATTATTTAGCGATTCTGTTCTCGATTACTATCGATATAGCAGAGCCACTAAATAGAATTATAGTTCCCGATCGGTGTAATAGTTTTGTTGTTTAACTTTGAGGAAGTATTCTCTCTTAATGCTCTTTTCATATCCTTGTCTTTCTCCATGGGGGAAACCCTGGCAAAAATGTAACTATTTCTAAAAGTTACGACTATATAACAGAAATAAAATAAGTAAATAAAACATTAATGAATTTGTTTTTTGTTTTTTTTAGATTTATTTATTGAAATTTGCAACTGTACATAAAAACATACATCCAGTAAATGTGATAATGACATAAAATAATAACGTGAAAATTCCTTGTGAAGCAACATCAATAAAAGTTCTTCTTTTCGCCTCGGAGTTTTGTCAGGAATAGAATGGGGAGCAAGTTGAGAGACTAGTGGATTTGAATGGTTATGGAGTTTACTATGAAAGGATTGGTATCTGGTTTGGGCTAAATAAGCAACACATAGAACATTAAGGTCTTTATGGATAAGTTTATTTGTGACAAAGTAGGGAGCATTAAGGATTTCTCGAAAGATTTTTGATTGCAAGGATTGGATACGAGATGAGTTGGTTTGGTGGAGCCCCAAAGCTCAATTCCACATGTCCAAATAGGTCTAATAACTGTCATGTAAATGATTCTTTTGTAGAAAATCGGAAGTTTTGTACGTTTGTCTTGTAAATGTTAAAGTCGAAAACGACGAGCAGTCTTGTATGTGGATTCCAAGTTAAACGTTTGTCCAGTTGGAATCCTAGATAGCGTATCAGTTCAACAGGGATCAGTGGAATATTATTAGAGGATACTGTAGGGCAGGAAGACGTCTAATGAAAATAAGAAACTAATTATATTGTAGTAACTTTAAAAGAACTATAAATAGGTTGAAAAAGAATTGGGTAAGCCATATCTCCTTGAATTTAGTTTTCTTCTTGGACAAAGTTACGTGGTCAAGCCTTCTTCACGTTCAAGCGTAAATCAGCAATTTTAATGATTTATTATAGAAACATTTTTTAAAAAACTCGAATTTCTCCCTGATTGCTCAACTTCTTATATCTAATGCGTTTGATTAGGAAACTATAGGTAAATATTCGATCCAAGCAACACCAACTCATCAAGAGCGTGTCAAAAAACCACTAAAGTTTAAAATATGTTAGAAAAACGTTCCTTTTTTCATTCAGACCAATATATCTCGTAAACGGACTTTTTTCTGTAATTACCTCTTATAATTAGAACATTGATATGAATGCCTTCATTAAAAGAAAGCATGGTTTAACGGAAGCATATGAGGCGTAGCATTCCAATACAAGCCAAGTCCAATTCCCATATTATAATAAATATTACAGCTGTATATAACTACATGAGGAACAATATTGGAAATCGTATTTACAGAATTTATAATGCGTAGTAATACTTTTGTTAAAAAGAAGTTTATTGCGTAAAATGCTCCTCACTATTTTCGTATTAAACATTTTAAATATTTTTATCTATACTATTTTATAAAAGGACAAGCCATTAGTAGTTTATGATCACTAACCGTGAAAACTGCTGAATTTAATCTGCACCAAATTTTAACCACAACATCCTTATAGCTCCAGGAAGGTTTAGCAATAATAACAATTTTTCTAATTTTCAATGAATCTGTTATTAAAATAGCGATAATATGTGGATAACAGTAATGTTTGAAAATTGTCCGATGGTGGTGAGTGCCATTCTACATGAGAGGTTACAAAGGTACGGTGATATATAGAGCTTGAAATTTATAATACAATTTGATTTTAACTGTGACCAGGTTAAAAATTAGGATCCAACTGGAGAAAATCAATAAAATTATTTCTGCCGAATAAAAATTATTACCAAATAAAAATTCCGATCCTCTGATTTTTGATACTATGTGTATAAATACGATTCATGGGCCTTTAGTTGGAAACACTGATAATGCTGTCCATTATCCGCAAGAGTTTCTTAATAGTCTATATCCATCTGGATTACCAACTCATACGTTAAAACTAAATATTGGATGTCCAATTATGAATTTACGTAATTTTCGAACCTTTATCACTGCAATTTTAACCAGGTTAAAAATTACAACTATGCGTGAAAATATCATTGAAGAAATAATGCTTATTTGTATACTTCTACATTTCAAGATTTTTATCGATAAAAGAATAAAACTTCAATCATTAGTTTAAATTATCCAAGTTCTTTACTTATGAGTGCGGATCAAACTGCTCGTTCATGTATTAACACATAGGTCATTAACATTTACATCGAAAGAGATAAAAGGAGAATATCTAAACTTTTTTAAAAATTTAGGAGAAATAGTGTCATAGAATAATTATCTGAAACTGTGCTAACGTTGTTGATAATTGTTTTGCTTTAATATGGAAACCCCAAACATAGAATTTGATTAAAGATAAACATAGTTTCCGATTGCTATTGAACTATCTATATCCTAGGAACAATATACCATTTCATATTAGTAACTAACATGATCCCCTAGTTTTACCTATAATCTTTCATAATCGTTAATTAATGAAAAAATAAGAAAATTTAGACCTTTGCCGACAAACTTATTTTATTGATTTATGATGACTCTTGGAAATCGCGTTTAACATTTAATTTTTTGATCTTATCCTCTTTCCTTCTCCAGTATGTTTTTATATTATTCAGATATTCAACGTAAAGTCGAATCAACTAGAAAACCCTTTTAAATATTATACCTGCCTAAAATTAACCATTAATGATTTAAATACAGTTTATAAAATAAAAAAAATAAATTTTTGAAGCACCTGGTAGGATAATGGGAACCCTAAGATAAGTCTAATCAAATTTAATTATTTTATTTCAAACAAAGTAAATAAAATGATGAAACGAAAACTACCTTTAAGAATGGAGTGAAATAAATCGGAAATTTAATATTAAACCCAGAACATTTTTTAAATTTGAGCCCAGCATTACTCTTTAACTAATATCTAATGAGAATAAATCTATTGGTTAAAAAAGGAAACGTTTGTTAGTACCTTTCTACAGGTTTTTATAATTTTTTGTACAGAAGTTGGTCACTGGTGCAGTCAAATTTCAAACAGGTTTGGTGTATGAAAGGGTTATGTAGTAAAGCACAATTCCGAGTAATTTATATTTAAAGTATTTTTTTTTTTTTACATTTTACATTAGCAAGAAAATGTTACTTAGCTTCTTCATCTTCTTCTTCTTTTCTCTTTTTATATCTCTTTTCTTATTGTTTTCGGTCAGGAAACCGATTTAATGAATTTCTTGAAACCCGGTTTCCTGAAATCAATTAAACTAAATTTCATGAAATGCTGTATGCACTAACCTGTGTTAATCTTATCTTTATGTTGCATACAACTTCAGTTTCTTGTTTCACGAAACCAGATTCATGAAACAAGTCTCTCCAGTGTCCACAGCGCCTGAGACTTTTGTATATAACCGCTTCATCCAATGAACTAGATTGTATTTAAAAAAACAAAAAAACATGTGACATAACTTCTTCATTCCTCAAACTCTTTAATTATTTTCGTAGTTAAGATTGATAGCAAGTGTATTTAAAATTTTAAAAACATTTATCATAATTTATAGCCTATTGGGTTTGAGTATATCTAGTTGAGGCCATCATTAAAACATTGAAGGATAACATAGTTTAGTTTAGTTCTGACAAAATAAGGAGTACTGGGGATTTTACAAAGGATTTTCGATACTAGACGAATCGGATGGACTAATAGAGATTCGAATCTCAAATCCGTATGTATGTGAGACGTTTCAAATTAATTAGAAGGTTGATGAGTTTGTAAAATCAGTGTTAAAAGGAATCTGTGATGGCGAAGTAGAAAACAGAGATTTTTTTTTTCAACTTACTCATACGAGACTTAGAAGACAAGAAACTACTCGTCGTTTCCGACTACTCCAACATTTACTAGATAAGCGTTCAAAGCTCCTAAAAAATAATAAAAGATTTATTTATATGACAGTATTTAGATCCATTTAGACATCCGGAGTTGAAATTTGGGGTTCCACTAAACAATGTTTTTTCTATCAGATCCTTACAATTCAAAATCCGTCGTAGAATGATCAATGCTCCTTATTCTGTCACAAACTTATGCATAAATATCTTAATGTTGCATATATTGCTGATTAGGTCCAAACCAGATACCTACCTTCTCACATTAAACTCCAATCCACTAGTTTCCAAGCTTGCTTTCTAAATGTTGTTGTTTTTTTTCGAAGAATCTCACTTGCGCTTTTTCAATAATTTACGATTTACACTACTCGGTTCGTGCTTTGCAATTAGGCCGCATAACATGGAAGAGTGTTCATGGCAGTTAAGAATTGAGTGGTCGGGTTGTTTGATTAGTGAGGGAGGGTGAACCTTTTGATAATTGAGTGGTCTAGTTACCCGATGGTCGTTGATACCTTGCCGCCCGGAAGTACTGGTCCTCAGCGGAGCATTGTGGTCCCTGGTAACAACTAGCGGACAACTCTCCAGATAGGGCGAGGTGATTATTAATGAACTTAGGCCCCCGGTTTATGGTAAGCCTTCGTAGTTTGTTAATGCCGCCTTCCAAACCCTCCAAATAATTAAGCTGTCTTAGTCCAATTAAACTCAAGGATTAATTTACTCAAGTCATTGAAGCTTGATTTAACCACGATCATAGATAAGGAAGAAACATCTTTTGAATAATAATTATTGTCTGATAGGATGAGTCACAAGGAATCACCGTTTTATTGATAAAAATAAAGTTATATTTTTCTGTTCCTTACGTGAGTTCATTAGTTCATATGTGAAATGAATATATCACTGCTGAAAAGGACATGCTGCCTACCAAATTATTCAAACGGGATAAAATATGAAATTTTTATTACATATTATAGCCCTGTAAGTGTAAGTAAGAAAGGAACTCCGTTTCAAAGTTGGAACATTAAAAAAAAATCTCGTCCATACGCCATTCCCCTTATTAAGTGTATACATTATATAGAGATTGGGTGTACCCCAGGATGGTTTCTCGACCTTGAAGTCAATCCGCAGCTGAAATAACAGAAAATAAACTTTCTACTTCCAATCAGACTTGAACTCGGGCCCGAGAGTTAGCAAAGAAAAAAAATAAACTAGAATCATGTAGTTTTGAATTTTCGCCTAGTCGTTACTAGTACTAAAAGTTTGTGTACTTTTATTTACTCTGTTCTCTGTATGACAACCTAACTCTAACACTTTCTGCGCTATGATTCATGAAGGACCTTAGCCTTAGCAATTTTCTGAGATATCTAGATGGTATTTCATAATAGATTTCATAACCATTCAAATCCACTGTTCTCTCAACTTGCTTCCCATTCTATTTCTGCCGACCCTCCGAGATGTCAGCAAAGAAGATGGCATTGAGACCTTTTCATATAGAACTTTTATTGAAGTGCTACAAGTTGGTAGTTGTTTCACAAACAATTGTCATGTTATTACGAGCAGATATCTTTCCATTTATATTGCACTCTATGACCATTCAAATCCACCCATTCTATTCCAGATGGCTTTCGGAGGCGTCTGAATAGATAGCCTAATATAGAACTTATTAAACAACTACTAATGAGAAGTTGCTTTTGTCCAAATAATTTACATGTTATTAAGAGATTATCATCTCATTTATTGGATGTATTTTCAGTTTCAATAAATAGTTTAAAAACTGATGAGTTTAAAATTAATGACATGGTAGATATAAATAGTGAAGGAAAAAAAACTTAAAAATAGGCATGGGGTTGGGTAAAGAATTACAGGACTGACAAGGAGAGGACACACTCAGTCTCTCACAGATCTTTGCAATTTTTCTGGACGTGCCTCTTCAAAAAATATTTTGATACATACAAGTTTTTTGTCTTCTGACTAATGGGCTCTAGAGGCCGAGAAAAAAAAAATATATCATTAAACTAATTTATATTATATTTCGAATTTAAAAATGTTATCGACATGATACTTATTTCAGGTTGGAAATCATGTGACTTGAGATCACGTGATTTTCAATTAATTTCTTAAAATCATGTGAGATTTTTGTTGACATAAAATTAAGTGACTTGACATCTCGTGATTTTGAATAATTGACTTAAGACCAAGTGACTTTGGTAAACTGACTGGAACTTTTCCAGAAATTGCGTGACTTAAGATCACATGACCTTGTAAAATTCACTTAAGATCACATTTTGAATAATTGACTAACCTTCACGTGACTTAAAATCGACTGGAGATCATGTGAAATTGAATATTATACTTGATATCACGTGACTTTTATAACTGAGCATGAGATCAAGTGACTTTAACGGAAGACTTTAGATCATGTGATTTTAATAACCAGGCTTAGGTCACGTGTTATTAATTTACTTCAGGTCACGTGACTTTTATATTTTGCCTTGGCATCACGTGACCATGATGACTTGACTTGAGATCATGTGGCTTTGAGTTTTAATTTAAGATCACGTGACTTTGAGTAATAAACTTGATATACAGCCAAGTGACCTCAAGCCACGTGATCTCAAGTCGCGTGAACTCAAACCACGCGATCTCAAGGCAAGTGCCATATGTCTTGTGACCTCAAGTCGAGTTACTGAAGTCATATCAGTATATATAGTTTTTTTCGCGACTTCTAGGACCCATCAGTCGGAAGAAAATACGTACCTAATATTTTTTGACGAGGAACACCCAGAAAAATTGCCAAGATCCGTGAGAGACTGAGTGTGTCCTGGTAAGTTGCTATACAAAAAATTGACACGTTATTACGAGCTTAAAAATCTCATTTACTGGATGTATTTTCATTTTATTTGTGTACAGTTGTAAGTTTATCAACTTAAAAACTGATGAGTATAAAATGAATAATTGGAGACATATAAATAGCGAAAGAAAAATGTGATAAAGCTTTAAAAATAGGAACGGGATTGGGTTAATAATTCCAGAACTGGATAGCACGAATGAGGGAATATGAAAATGAAGGTTGAGACCTGCCATTCAAGAGCTTGGCAGAGGAAAACGGAGCGAAGATAATAATTAATGAATAAGTAATGAGCTCACGAGGTGCGTAAGAAGGAAAATTATTCGAAATGAACTTAGGATTCACAATTAGTGAAAATGAAATTTGCATTTTGAAAAATTTTACTAGAAAATTTTTCATGTCAGTAGATTATAAGTTGGGAATGTTTGTATCAATTAATATGAAATTCAAAAGATTATACAAAATAAAAATATATTCAAGATTATATTTGATGATTCATAGGGTAATTCATAATTAAATCAGAAAACGCAATTTGTGATTTCCTTCTCTGTCTCCCTAACCAGGGAGTAATATAAGTATGAATATAAGAATGAAACCTTTTATAGGAAATTTTGTGTGCTTTAATTTTTTTTTTTATAAAACTAGGTTATGTACATCCATTTACGATCGATGAATTGTTATAAAAGCTATTGTTTTACTTAAAAATATTATGGCATAGGAAATAAATAACACTATTAGTGAAAACGTAAATATTGACAGCGGAAATTATTTCTACATTGATGCGGTTGTAAGAACTGCTAATGCATTCCATTTTCCGCAAGAGTTTTTAAATTGTCACTGTACCCTAGATTACCAACAGAAAAATTAAAATTTGGATGTACAATTATGCTTTTACGTAATCAAGTTCCTAATCAGTGCAATAATGGCATGTTAAAAATTAGAAGTAAGGTTGAAAATATCGTTGAGGAAATAATTATCTAAAAGATTTTTATAGATAAAATAATATAACTTCAATTATTTAAAATTATCTTAGTCCCTTATTTATGAGAGTGGGCGAAGCCGCTACGGGAGATGCTAGTTTCATAATATGCAGCAATAGTTTTCCTAAGAGGGTTGTACTTAGTCAGTGCCCATCAGATACTTATTATATTATTTAGAATGACATGAGGCTATTGCAACTAAACCTGCTTGTTTAGTTCCCAGCAGAATCTATCAAGAATGGATTGGCGAGGAGAACGGGCCGAAAGATTCCCTTTGTTGTAAACTCCTATGACGCTACTTAGCCCCGTACTGACTGGAACCAAGACAGCCACTCAGCAATAACTGTGTTAGTTAGCTATGCTCGGTTAACTCGAGGGCTCTGAGGGTAAACCCTAACTTTGTCTTATTAATTGTCTAACCAACTAGCACGCAGCCATAACTCAGTTTTAACATCCTGTTAGCCCTTATTGAATTGCCACCATGTATCATTAATCTAAGTTGTTTTAAGGTTCAAAGCAAGAATTACTTATTTTTCTATTTTATTGGACAACATCTTTCTAGAAATAACCAGATTTCCCAATTTACCAGAAAATCTATCTTCATTCTTAAGCGACGAGGTACTCGACAACTTTTGGTATCTTCTCTCGTTTTTTCCTATTTTGACTATCCATAGTGTATGGAGGACTTGTTAGCTCGAAATGAGATTCAAAAGACATTTCTGGCGTTCTCAGATAAACTCCCTGTCAAAAGTATATCAATACCCCATAATTCTCGAGATTTTCCTTTTTTTTTCCGTAATCCATACTTGGATATTCATATTAATATTATTTACTAAACTTGAGACATTAAGGATTAGATACATCAATATTTTTTCCTGTTAATAACAAACGATGCAATTTTAAATTATTTTTTTTTTCAAATTTCCTTTAGTCCATGTTTATCATTCGTTTCGTTATTTACAACTATGCCAAGACTAATGGAAACAGTCATTCAAGACAGAGGGGGCAATATGTCTTATTTAATATAAATTCAAAATTTTAAAGTTAAAATTATAAAAATGAAAATTTTAAAAAGTAAGTTTTCTAAACTTTTTGTTTATTGAAAGAAATATTGTAATTTATTTTAATAAGAATTGCTTATGTCTAGTTTAGGAATGTTTATTATAGACTTCAGAACCTTTCTTAATTATGAAAAAAAAAAATACGTTTTTATAAGATTCAAATATGTGTTGCGATACTTTTACCTTTACTTCCGATGTCAACACTTCCCAGGTGTAATAGAATTTTAACCCTTCAACCCCTCCCCCCCACCAAAAAAAAAAACAACAAAATTCACCTATACCGTCAATGGGGGCAGCTTTGGACAAACGTGCTTTTAAAACGAAAATCTTCCTAAAGAAAAATGACTCCTTTCTCCCTCGTATTGAAGATTGAAGAAAAATTAAAATATCCACAAAAACGTTCGCGCTGCAGTGTTTATGGAATTCTTTGTTATCATAAACATACATTATATATATTACCTCTTTGGCAGGTAATCGATTGATGTGAGGGTTAGAACACGTGGTGTAACTAACCATTATTTTTTACAATTATTACAAAATAAGGGAAACATTTTTGTTATATTTACAGTTAAACAGAATAAACAATTACACGTTTCTATTTAGAGGGAACTACAACTACCAGGTATGCAAGTTTTAAATGTCGTTTATTTCTTAAAATAAATACACAGTAATTTAAAAAAAAGTATAATATATTTTATTCAAAGTACTGATCCTCGCTTTCTACCCATCTCTCGGGCAATATATGGATACCATTCCAAAAGAATGCTTTATCTTTATTTGAAATCCATTCATCGAGCCATTTTCGTACGTTTTCGAAATTGTTGAAGTGTTGCTCCGCCAATGAGTAGTCCCATCGATGAGAAGAGGTGATAATCAGAAGGCGCCAGGTCAGGTGAATACGGCGGGTGGGGTAGGAGTTCCCAACCAAGCGAAGAAATCGTTTCCTTAGTCAATCTGGCTGAATGTGCAGGAGCGTTATCATGCTGAAGAATGACTTTGGCGTGCCTGTGAGCCCATTCTGGGCGTTTTTCGATCAATGCGTGACTCAAATTGATCATTTGTTGTCGGTAGCGCTGGTATTGACTGTTTCGCCGGGTTTGAGAAGCTCGTAGTAGACTACTCCCTTCTGATCCCACCGAACACACAGCATTGTCTTCTTCCCAAAACGATCCGGTCTTGCACTCAATGTGGATGGTTGTCCTGTCGTTACCCATGATTTTTTTCGTTTGGGATTCTGAAAATAAATCCATTTTTCATCGCCAGTTACAACTCGATGCAAAAAACCCTTTCTTTCGTGGCGTAAAAGCAGCATTTCGCACACAGTTTTTCGTTTTTCCATCTGTCGTTCGTCCAATTCATGTGGAACCCATTTTCCAACCTTTTGAATCTTTCCCATAGCTTTCAGGCGATCGGAAATGGCTTGCCTAGTGACATTCAACTGTTCTGCCATCATTTGTTGGGTTTGGGTATTGTCTTCGTCTAATAAAGATTGCAATTCGAAGTCCTCAAACTTTTTTGGTCGATTTTCTCGTTTTTGATCAGTAACATCAAAATCACCACGTTTGAAACTTTGAAACCAACGTTCACATGTCCTGACGGTTGGAGCAACATCGCCATAAGTCTCAACAAGAATTCGATGACATTCAGATGCCTTTTTCTTTTGATTAAATAAGAAAATCATGACATGCCGCAAATGCTCTTTATTTGGCTTAAAATTAGACATTTTTAACACCAAAGAAAGGTATGATACGTCCACGTAAACGATTTAAAAACAACTGACTTTTGTAAACAAATGACTAACAAACAAAATAGCGTTTAGAGATAAGCAAATCCTTCAATAGGCTAAGAGCGCATTCTATTGGAATTAAAACGACATTTTAAACTTGCATACCTGGTAATAAAAAAAGAAAATAAATGAATATTTAAAATTACGCACAATACCATTATTAAAAATATAAACAATGCTTACTTATACTTATTATAGTCACTACTTGCGCGCTTATTGATGTGCACACCCTAGAGCCGTCTGACACCCCACCAATCACATCACAAGCACAACGCCCCTGTAACCAGAGTTGGGCAAAATGTAATTGAAATATATTCCATGAATTACGATTACACTGTAATTGTAATCCCGGCCGGGATTACATTACATGATATAATGCAATTACTTCATGAATTACGATTACAATGTAATTCAATTACGGATTACATAATTGGATTACAAATTTCGATTACTTGTAATTCAAGGCATGAATTATTCAAATATTTAATTCGATTACAATATTTCTTCCATTAAATAGGCAAATAAATATCGGAATATCAGTTTTCACCTCCACCATTTTAGTTTTAAGTTTTCTCTTATTGTTAACGGTTATGAACTATCGCCATCTTTTTCTTAGAGAGAGGAGTGGGGGATAAATTTCTAAATTGAGAACGGCTGGTCCGATCTTAGTGAAATTTGATAATTATGTTTCTTTTGTTCTTATTAGCGTATATTTGGGGTTTTAAACTGTTTTACTAATTAGGGGGGGGGGGGGGGGGGGGGATACATTTCTAAATTGAGAACGGCTGGTCCGATCTTAATGAAATTTGGTAATTATGTTTCTTTTGTACTTATTAGCGTATATTTGGGGTTTTAACTGTTTTACTAATTAGGGGGGGGATAAATTTCTAAATTGAGAACGGCTGGTCCGATCTTAATGAAATTTGATAATTATGTTTCTTTTGTACTTATTAGCGTATATTTGGGGTTTTAACTGTTTTACTAATTAGGGGGGGGGAATAAATTTCTAAATTGAGAACGGCTGGTCCGATCTTAATGAAATTTGATAATTATGTTTCTTTCGTAGTTATTAGCGTATATTTGAGGTTTTAACTGTTTTACTAATTAGTGGGGAGTGAGGGGGGGTATATTTCTAAATTGAGAACAGCTAGTCCAATTTTAATGAAATTTAATAATTATGTTTCTTTCGGACTTATAGCTATATTTAGGGTGTTTAATATACCTTCATTTAAAGTAAAGGAAATTAAATTTATAGCTATTTGCTGAACCAAATAGGTTAAACTATTATTATGTTTATTTTTAGAACTAACTTAAAATTAAAAAAAAAATATTTATATTGAAGTTGAACCCATTTAAATGAAATCATAATGATCGTTATATAACATCATAAAAGTTAAGAATGAATGTTAATAACATATTAAAAAAGAAGTTTAATCCACACTTTTTACGATATAATAAATAATAAAGTAAAGATGGTGAAAGAAATTACGAAATCACATCACAATTTTAAATATGTATACATGTTTTTATTAATAAAACTGTTAAACGCTAATAAGTCCAAAATAAACATAATTATCATATTTCACTATTATTGGCCAAGCCGTTGTCAATTTAGAAATAAACGACTCTCCCCACCCCCCATTAATTAGTAAAACCGTTAAAACCCCAAATATACGCTAATAAGTACAAAAGAAACATAATTATCAAATTTTATTAAGATCGGACCAGCCGTTCTCAATTTAGAAATGTATCCCCCCCCTAATTAGTAAAACAGTTAAAACCCCAAATATACGCTAATAAGTACAAAAGAAACATAATTATCAAATTTCATTAAGATCGGACCAGCCGTTCTCAATTTAGAAATTTATCCCCCCACCCCCCCCTAATTAGTTAAACAGTTAAAACCCCAAATATACGCTAAGTATATAAATAAGTACAAAAGAAACATAATTATCAAATTTCATTAAGATCGGACCAGCCGTTCTCAATTTAGAAATTTATCCCCCCCCACCCCCCCTAATTAGTAAAACAGTTAAAACCCCAAATATACGCTAACAAGTACAAAAGAAACATAATTATCAAATTTCATTAAGATCGGACCAGCCGTTCTCAATTTAGAAATTTATCCCCCCCCCACCCCCCCCCCTAATTAGTAAAACAGTTAAAACCCCAAATATATACGCTAACAAGTACAAAAGAAACATAATTATCAAATTTCATTAAGATCGGACCAGCCGTTCTCAATTTAGAAATTTATGGAAGAAATATTGTAATCGAATTAAATATTTGAATAATTCATGCCTTGAACTACAAGTAATCGAAATCTGTAATCCAATTATGTAATCCGTAATTGAATTACATTGATGAATTACATTGTAATCCCAATTGAATTACTTTGTGGGAATACTGTAATTCATTCACGCTGTATTTCGATTACATCTGTTTGAAATATAATGTAATGCAATTGTAATCGGATTACAATGTAATTGAATTTTGCCCAACTCTGCCTGTAACCATATCACAGTCTTCTCAGCATGTGCTCTCTGTGCGGTACTTGTAACACTCTAAGCAAGGAGGTTATGGACGGCATTGTTATCGAGGTATCAACCTTGCTCTGCTACATATACATACCTATGTATGTATGTAAACGTATGTGGGAGTGGCTCAAAATAACGAAGACTAATCTTAATAAAGTTGTAATATTTCTGTTAATATTAAAAATAGAATAAAAAGTAATTTTTTCCCTCCCTTATTTCCAAGTTCTCTTAACTTCTTACCCGATTTAAATGAACCTGGATAAAGTTTTAGTTCTTTGTATTCAAAATCATGGAGACAAAAACAGTTCTTAGAAAACATGTTTCTCAGTGGATTAAATGATAGATAAAATACTAGCCAAAATTTTGAACGCCTCTGCTTGAAGAAAAATTAATATTTTAGGAAGAAAGGGTCCTTTTAATGGTGAATTAGGTAATCAGAAATGTGATTTGATTTGTTTTTAATTATTGATTTTTTAAAATGTTAGAGTAACGTTATGTGTTTTGAAAAACCGTGAATATATTTTTCTCTAACCAATTATCATACAACGTGGTAACGTATTGCTAAGTCTGGATTGAAGCAGTCTAACCCTCCGATGCTCGCGGTCGCATTATTACACCAAGGATCGCGATGTATCTGTAATATACAGTACTGTATGTTCATCCTTAGCATAGGATAGTCTCTAAATTTGTTTATTGTTTTGTATTTTGCTTACCGTCTAGTACACTTGGGTTAAATATAAATTCTGAAAACGAAAAAAATGAATTTATTTTAATGATAAAAGGAATAAAATAACCGAGAAAAGGAAACGAAATTATATGGAAACGATAACGCCTTTCAAAAGTTAAACGCATTATAATTAAGAAACAATTACATTATGTGTAACAAATATTTACTCTTGTAGTTTTATGTACAAATCAAGCATATATTAGTAAATACAAAACTGAAAGATTAGCTAGTACTAAACTAAAAATATTTAATTGCGAGATTATATCGTAACCATTGGCAATGAACTCGTCAACCATTATATTTTCTTTTCAAAATTTAACTTTTCGTCGTAAACCTACGACTTTCTGCAAGTTATCCTTCGATGATATTCCACTAATTCTTGTTGAACAAATCCGCTACCTAGGACTCCACTTGTCAAACGTCTTACTTGGAATCCACTTACAAGACTAAAGCGACAAGAAACTGCTCGTGGTTGCAAGCTACTTCAACATTTACTAGACAAACGATCAAAGCCCCCAATTCATTACACAAGACATTAGATCTATTTGGACGTACGGAGTTGAGCTTTGGGGTTCCACTAAACCATCCAATTCATCTTGTATTCAATCCTTACGATACAAAATCCTTCGAAAAATCCTCAATGCTCCTTACTCTGTCACTAATAAACTTATCCATAAAGATCTTAATGTTCCATATGTTGCTGATTTAGCCCACACCAGATACCTGTCCTTACATAGTAAGCTCCATAACCACTCAAATCCGTTAGTTTCTCAACTTGCTTCCCACTCTATTGTTGACAACCCACCGAGGCGTCTGAAACGAAAATGGCCTAGAGACCTTCTGGTGTAGAGTTTTTAATAAAGTGCTACTGATGAGTAGTTCTTTTCAAGTTTTGACTTGTTATTGTGATCGTTGTCAATACTTACAATATTTACTTGATGTATATTTTTGTTACAGTTGTAAATTTCAATACATGTATATGAAAAAAAAACTATAATAATAAACAAAACTTAAATACATCAATTAAATAATAATGATAATTCGCCCATTAAAATAAATATTTACACATTTGAAAAGTAAACCAGACGTTAAAGTTTCTACAGAAAGTCCCCATGATAGAGAATAATATAATAATAGATTAATCGAAAACAAACTGCAGTGTTAAAAGTTATTTACACGATTGGTCGCGGTGTATCCATAATACACAATCACGTATAATGGCTCAGCTGTAACATGTATGGGCAGGTTTGACAAACGAGACGTAACTAGACTAAGAAATGAAAGAATACATGAAAGAAGAACTCCGCTCTTCCGTTTTTTTAATATAATCGCCGTTTTCAAATTCAACACGTATCTGAGAGATACTTGCGAGCGTCGGAGAGTTAATGACCTATTGTTTTGCTATTTCCATCTTATATTATAAATCTAGGAATACGATCACAATGTATGTTTTATTTAGCAAAATCACTTATTTAATGTGTGGAATTATAAATCTCAATCCGATCTAATACCCATTAATGTAGTTAAATGAAAAAGTTTGGTTGCATGTTTGTTTTTTTTCCGATGGAAAACGTTCATCTGCCCACCATTACAAAAACATGCACAGTACACAACTAAAGTCGCATTACAGTGTTTTATTTGCTTTTTACTTAAACTAAACGAGAAAATAAACAACTTTGTACTTTTTTCCCTAGGATAAGCCGGTTAATCCGACGACCGGCTGGACTTAGGCCGGGTAAGAGTGGTTCTACTGTACAGTGTATTTGACGGTTCGGAATATTTTAATGGGAAATTGAGCTTTATTTTCGGTTTCCATTAGAACTTTTATACCAGTATGGTATACCAGTACCATTTTATAGAATAAGGTTCAGTAAAATAACCAAATAATAAAAATTAAAAAAAAATAAAAATTCATTTATTTAGAAAAATAATTTATTTTTTTATTAAACAAATAAAAATAAATTAAGACCAAAAATGTTGTAATTATGTTGTTTTTTTTTGTGTTTACATTTTTTTTTTTCTTTTTTTGAATGGGCCAGCAGAAGACCACGTGCCAGTTTCAATTCTTTCTCCCATGTTTTTTCTTTTCTTCCAACGTGCATTCATCTGTTCACCATGTTTCCTCTTTCTGTCCTCAGACCATTTTGTACCAGTCCTTTTCATTTTCCTGCCTTGGAATCCCTCCATTTTCAATACTTTTTGCCAAAAGTCTTCTCTGTTATTCATTTCTTCTATTCTTGTGTTGTTTTTTTTCTAAATCCCTTTTTAATTCATTGACCCATCTTGTTGTTGATTTCTAACCCCACAGATATTTGAAAATCTTACTTGTCAATCTACTATCAAGCTTTCGATATAGGTGACCAAAAAACATCAATCTTCTTTTTCTCATTGCATCTCATATTATTTTATTTTTATAATATAATGCCAGGGGGTACTGCTGAATTCAGTGTCACACCTCAACAAACATGCCATTCACTATTGACTCGTAACGAATTCACTTAATTTTCGTATTCAATAGCTAACGTGAATGAAAAGGGCAATTTAATGTTGAAATTTTAACTCCGATTCCACATAAAAGACTAAACCGACAAGAAACGGCTTGTCGTTTTCGACTTTTACTAGACAAGCACTCTAAGATTACATGACTGTAATTAAACCTATTTGGAAATACGGAGTTGAGATTCATAGCTCCACTAAACCATCATTCCGTATCAAATTATTAAAATCCAAAATCTTTCGAAAATCCCCAATGCTCTGTCCTATGTCACAAATAAACTTGTCAATAAAGACTTTAATATTCTATATGTTGCTAATTCAGTACAAACCAGTAACTTATCCTTTCATAGTAAACTTCATAACCATTCCGATCCACTAGTCTTTCAACTTGCTTCCCATTCTACTTCCGATAACCCTTCGAGAACTCTGAAAAGAAGGCCTCGGTCCCTTGTCATACAGTACTTTTATCGAGTGGCTAGTTGTTTTACTAGCAATTAGCATGCTATAAGGAACGTTAAATTCACACCTTCTGTAGATATTTTGAGTATACAGTATTAAATTTAAAAAAATATATAGATATAAATAAAACGTTCTGAAGTAGGGTGAATAGTAATTTACAAGTTTTACTCTAAAGCTACATAATATAATGATTAATAAAAATTTATTGAGCTTATTGCAAATTTTTTTAAAAATGGTATTTGAGAGACTAAAGAGTCCTGAAACAATGGCAAAATAAAATATAAGATTTAAGAAAGGGGGAGACCGAAAGATAAAACTCAATTTCTCCTAAACAGGGAAAAACAATAGATCATAGCCCAGACGATTTATACATCGAAGGATACCAGACTAAAATACATGTTTTTAAATACAGCAATAGATACTTGTACATGTTTTTAAATTGAAAAAGAAACAGGTAGATTCCTGCCAATTCTCTCACTCACTTTTAAAACCAGCAATGCAATTGTTTTCCTCTAATCCGATTTTGTAATCTTTTCCCGTTTCTAAAAAAAGTTTGTCTACTGGTACAGTTTAGATATGAAATTAAAGCTAATTAAATTCCCTTTAAATTCTTTCTTGAAGAAATTATTTTGAAACCGGTACTTTTGTTAGAATGCGGCTGAGAACTTGACTCAACGGAAAATTTATGAATATTGTGTAAAATCACTATTTTTTGGAGAACTGTATTTCCGCAACCAATTAATCTACATAGCTGCTGTTAGAATTAAATTGTCACACATTTAGTACTCTTTAATAAAGTAAATGCTGTGTCAAGCAAATTTTTATATTTTAGAGATATAAATGAAAAACGAAAATAGTGCTACAATTCCGAGGATTATTGAGTACTACGAACAACCCACCTAATTTTGAGGTTTGAAAACTTGGATTTTAACTATCCTCATGGGTCCTAACAACATATTAAAAAATAGTAGATACATGCATTTTGACGAACTTGGCTTATTTTAGTAGGTGTTGATATATTGTCATGACAACAGAGAACTGTTTCGTTATTGTTTCGTGTTATGTGTTATGCCATAACAGAGAACAGTTTGGGCTTGTTTCGTGTTATGTGTTATGTGTTAAGCCATAACAGAGAACTATTTCTTCATTGTTTCGTGTTATGTGTTATGCGTTATCACATAACACGAAACAGATTCGGCGAAGCTGTTTCGTGTTGCGTGTTATGACATAACACAAATGTGTGGAGCCGGCTTAACATTACTAGGACCTCATGGTTCTTTTGTTTTAGCAACAAAAATCGTTAGTAATCTTTATCTTTTATTTTAATAAGAAAAGCAGGAATGGAATCATAAAATAAAAATATATATATACACTTTTTTTTTTTGTTGACTATTTTTATCAATTATACTACCTATAAATTATACTTTTTTAAATACTATTAGAAAGGTTTGGAAAACCAATCGTTACCCTTCACTTGTTTGGAACACTGTAAAATGTATTTTTGATAAAAGTAGAAATCACCCGTCCTATTCTTCGCGCCCTTAAATTCAGTTTCCAGGTAAAAAGAGATAGGGCAGGCCTCTTATCAGAGGGGAGCTCGTAATCAGTTTATTTTCTCAAAACTAGATAATAAAAATACAGTTTTAAGAATGAATTTACATGAATTTGATTTCATTATCTTACAAGAGTCCATTAAAAAAGTTTATAAAAAAATTAAACAAAAGAAATTCTAACCAGTTTCTTTGAAAAAAATAGTGTTTATTTTATTTTATACCTGAAAAATCATTGTAAAAATAAAGGAAGGAAGTTATTATTAATTTATTATAATTTTCATCCTTAAAGTATTTTTAAAATTCTGTCAAGTTATGTTAAACCGAACTGAATTTGTAAAGAAATGGAATTTCAAATTTGAATGGATATCATCTCTATTTTTTTTTTTTTTTTGACGTTATAACTTGATGGATGAACGTAACGGAATCTGGATGACGTTTTTTCAACATAATGATGTGGTTAATTACGTGATATTGATTAAGTCATTGAGTATACCTGAATAAATCTATGGACTTATGAAGAATAAATTATCATTGTTACCATATACTATGGTTGAGTACTCATTCAACTATAAAGGAGACTGCGGTGGTAGATTGAGCAGATTACTATAATTTTGAGCCACAAGCGGTTTGAATCTTTGAATTTATTTACTGACTAGGGGACGTTTGGAGTTGTAACACAGATTTGAATGCCGATTGGAGTATGGGTAGTAGGGACCTATAATAGTGCAAAACTAGAGTTATAGCCGCCAATGAGCATTAGGGGCCGAGAAAAAAAATAAAATATGAAAATCACGTTGTTTTTTTTTTTTTTCTCAGCTCTCAGTCAAGATAGAGAAATGATTCTTTCTTTCACGTTTAATTGCAGTTATTCTGAAATAATAAAATCCATTTTTCATCGTATGCACAAACAAAAAACCCTTTCTTTCGTGGCTACGTTTCAAAAAAATTCACAGCCCCCCACCGTAAAACCAACTTTTAAGGTCATCTAGAAGCCGTAAAATTGCATAGTTTGGTCTAAATCTGGAGGTTGCAGGGTTTCTCCTTATTGAGATATCTCAAGTTATAGCTGACATCGGATTTTTTTTCATTCAGACCATCCAGCAAGTACAGATGCTGTTTAGTATACAAAAGTGTGCAAAGCCAGAGAAATTCACAAATCAAACCCTACAAACAAAGAAGTCCAGAACCTGAAATAAAACAGCTCACAAAAAAATAAATAGAACTCAAGAAGCCCATTTCCAGAGAATAGGCACAGCAATCAGCCTCAAACACGTCAAGTCGCCTCGAATTTCCCCAATCACCATCCCCAGACCTCCCCAAACCGTCAACCTCAACCCCCAACCCGAGAACACTCACTCATGCTAATTTAACCGTTTAAAAGTTAACTCCAGCAGAAGCATATCCACATCCGATCCATCCACCTGTACATAGCAACCCTTTGCAACCCAAATACCATTAAATTTGATTCTGTTCCTAGCATCCCACAAAGGGGTCCAGCCCTAATCAAGCTCCTACCCAACTTATCATCCATCGCAAGCTCCAGATGTTTCGGAAAAATTCCAGTTCATTGTAGCTAGATGCGCGCTAAGCCCTAGCTGTCATTCTTGTGGAATGCTCACGGGACTACAAAATCACCGAGAACGAACTTGGACATTTTTCTCCATGACCATCAAATAGGACATTGCCCTGTTGAACTGAAACTCCACTGTTACTCAACGGTCATATTTTACATACGTGCACTACATCACTTACAGGATCTGATCACTCACATGGCGGCTCTTGCATCCTTATCCATAAAACAAATTCCTCATTCTGTTATCCCTTCTACTCCATTCAATCCCACCTCAGTATCCATTTCTACTCGCCCTGTCCATATAACATCTTTGAAGCTGTATACTGTCCTGCCTGGTAATTCCCTTTTCTCAGAGCCTCCTTGATTCATTATTTCCGATCCGTCGGACCGGCGCTTGGAGTAGGAAAATTACAACGCCAACACCAGCGATGGGGTTTTGTCGAACAACCAAACTCCGCGCGGCAGGCTGCCTTTCATAATTCATAGCCCTGTTCTGCTTCTCCCTGCATTGCAAATCCCGTTCCTAAACCACTCTTTTCCCAGACTGATAAAGACGTTGTAGACTGGACACGGGTTTCCCACGGATATGATCTTGAAAACAACACTAGACTTAAAAACTCCCCTTAAAACAACACGAAGACATCCAACTTTAGGCACTTGACATACTTTACAACATCCAGTAAACATAGTATACAGTAAAATACTTTACACGACAAAATTCATAGTACACAAAGAATAACCTGCCACTAACATATTCGTAACCGTACTAACTGAAAACGCGAAGAGCAAGGAGCGAGTGGCACCGGGGACTAGATAACCCATCAACCAACAATAATTACAAACAACTTACTTAACCCAACAAACTTAAGACCAGAAATAAGAAAATTCAAAATACAAAACCTACAAAACCGTACGCCAACGTCTAATACTTCTGATAAGTCGTTAGGGATAACTAACAAACAAACTCTATTACAAAAACTTTAATCCTCCTCTCCTTACAGATTCCCAACCTGTACAAGTCAGACGGAAGAAAATCCCCATTTTCGCCAGCACCATCTTAAATCATTCAAGCCCTCTCCTGTCTATTTAATCCTCACCACTGTACAATGTGTTGAAGCAGAACTAAAATATTCCACTCCAAATGTCTCCGCCTCCCTAAAGCATTCCATCCTTCAGAGGTATACTAACATAGTCCACAGATTACCCTCTAAACAAAGCCCCTGGACATGATCCTAATTACAGCCAAATCCTAAAAAACTCTTTCGCTCAGAAAGCGACGCTATCCTATTCCCTAACTCTAGTATTTAAATGCCTGTTGCTTCCGCACCACATTACTTTCCCAATCAAAGGGCTTGGAACCTATCCATAGTAAAGATGATACCTAAGGGCAACAAATGCACTCTGGGCGAAAAAAAACCAAAACCCACCTACCATCCCATCTCATATCGTCCAATATCACTCTTGCCCATTATGGGGCCAAAAATCCTGGAAAAAACTTGCCTGGAATAACTATCCTGGAATTTCCTATCATATTATCCCTGATCACCAAGTTTTTGGTTTCCGAACGTTCACACTAAATATCCAGCAATGCCAGGTGGTGTACGTTTTCTGCCGGTCCGCATTGGAGCGCGGGATTGTACTGCACTGGGAGCCTTTATCTCTGACGCTAGAACAAGCACTTTGACCCGAGTCTGGCCACCAGGGACGCTTTACAAACTCGCGTAATTTCCTCTGCATACATATCGTCCTTATTGTGCAATCCTATCTCAACGAGACGCACATTCAGAGTAAGTCACAATTCCGCCGCATTCATCCCTCTTTACTTCAGTCTGCCGAGTTCATCAAGGAAGTATCCCTAGCTCCTATTCTCTACCACAGTGTATACAGCTGACATCCCGACCCATCCTAGCCCTGTCCTCCCCACTTACGCTGATGACACATGTTTGTTGTCAGTAAATTAATGACTCCTTCCTTTGCATCCAGTCACTCAAAATCCCACATCATAAACCTTCAAGAATGGTGTCCACAAATGGCGAAGAGAATCAAAATAACCCAAACAAATCTCACCAAATACACCTTTACCCTTCGCCGTAACCCTACGACATATCCCTGTCCTACCGTATCCTTTCAATGAGATTCCCCCAATCCCTGGTCGAACAGATCCGCTACCTATGACTCACACTTGTGACAAAAGTCTTACTTGTAATCCACATACAATACTCCAAGCGACAAGAAACTGCTCGTGTTACAGACTACTGTCAACATTTACTAGACAAACGATCAAACCTCCCCAATTCCCTTACAAAAGACTTTTTACACTGACTGTTATTAGACCTAATTTGGACGTTTAAGTTATGGCAAGATGCTGTCAATTTTCTGAAAAAAAATGTAAATAATTTGCGCTATTTCTCAACACATTTCGCCACCGATTAAAACCAACTTTTAAGGTCATCTAAAGCCGTAAAATTTTGCATAATTTTTTTTTTTTACCTTTAAAATCTAAAAGGCAAGATGCTCTGGAGGTTCACACATTTCGCAGGGTTTTCTCCGTTATTGAGATTCTAAATCTGGAGGTTGCAGGGTTTCTCCTTATTGAGATATCTCAAGTTATAGCTGACATCGGATTTTTTCATTCATATCAGCTTTTGTCCTCTAAAATCTGGAGTAATCCCAATGTTACATGCATGGATAAAAAGCAGAATGTATGCTGATTCTAGTGGTGCTGTTACTATTGTAATCGGTTGAACGCAGCAGTTGTTATGGCCGTTAGAAATTGTTGATGAAATCTCAACTTCAAAATTTTAGCCTCCTCGAAAGCTGTGAAAATCAATATTTTTTGATTTTGATAAAATTTCACATATAAGGGTTTTATGGTGCGTTAAATCGAGATTTAAGGTCAGTTGTTCATGAAAAAAAAAATTTCCACTGATTTATAGCGGATTTCCTTGAAATTTTGTCATTTTTTTAGAGTATTCGAGCACCCTAAAGCCGGGGGGTCTCTTGAGCATAACGGGATTATTTTTATATCAAATAAATACATAACTGCAATTAAATGTGAAAGAATCATTTCTCTATCTTGACTGAGAGCTGAGAAAAAAATTAAACGTGATTTACATATTTTATTTTTTTTATCGGCTCCTAATGCTCATTGGCGGCTATAACTCTAGTTTTGCACTATTATAGGTCCCTAATACCCACACACAAAGCGGCATTCAAATCTGTTTGTTACAACTTGAAACTTCCCCTAGTGAGACTAAATTTTGTTATAATATTTTATTATCTGTAAATATTTATATATAACATACTTAATACATTGACAATATTATTATATTAAATATTAGATATTTAATTTTTTTACGTTGCCAAGAATAAACGACGTCGCTCAATTAAAATATGAGTTTCTGTTACAAGTCAGCTGTGAGGGATTTTCCAATTTAATAAATTATTATATTCAATAACTAGCTGAAAGCACCCTGCTCCGCTACGGTTTAATATCATTAGGATTAAGGACAACTTAAATTAGTAAAAGTTAAGCTTAACGTTGATAATTATTATTACTTAAATAAACCTAAAGAATTCCATTCTTAGAATAATTCCAATAAGTAAATTTGACAATTTGCAAAAGTTAATTTTATATTATTTTGATAGTCCTTCAGTGAAGCTTCGAGGCAGCACTACCATCTTACCCAGCTCTGATACCAGCTTTTCAGCTTTACCATCACCTTTTCTTATGGCATACTTTAAGTGAATATAGTCTCAACTTCTCAACTTTTTTGATCTTTTCGAATAAAGTTTAATATTTCTGTTTCCATTTTTGTGTACATATCAAGCATATATTGGTTGAGGAGATTACGAAAAATCAGCTGCAGACACAGTTTTCTTAAGTGGTGTATTGGTGTTTGGGTCATGCTGAGGGATGTTAATACTGTACCCATCTTCTCCAAGGTAGAATATGAGACGATACTAAAGAGAATCATACACTTGATAGAACTCACTGATTCTTATCAGTTTTTTGTCCCTACATCGAACTGGCCTTACATGTCATCACCAGAGAACATAAGTCTTTTAACCTCCTCTTTAACATAAGTCTTTTAATAGCTTCTCGTCACGAAACAACTCAAACTTGTAAGGGTCCACCTCTGCAGCCACCATGAGTTCACAGAAAGTACCATAGTATAAGGTTTCGACATCGATCGTATTTTTGTTTGTTTACAACTATAAGGAACTTAATTTGTGGTCAAAGTGTGCGGCTTAAACATCTAACCTATTTTGTAACTTAGCTTATCTCCAAATACCATATGGCAATTAATTTTTTATTATTCACCCAATAAAAATTGTAATCGCATTTTTTGCGAATTAACCCCGATCCAGGCCGATTTTTTTAAATTCCTTTCTTAGCGAGCACCTACGGCCCTAGAGGAAGCTACATATCAAATTTCATTCCAATCCGTTCGGTGGTTTCTGAGATTTCGTGTTAAATGAGTGAGTGGTATTCGACAAATATATAGTAGATAATAAATACAGCAGACTCTCGCTAATCTGAGGCTACGAGTAGATATTCCGAACTACTTGGCAATCCAAACTTTCAGTGAATTAAAAAAAAAAAATAATAGAAATACTAAGAAAATTGTTCAACTAATTCCATACCTTCCAAGATCAAATTAAAAGTTTTATTTCTTGGTACTGTATTGCACGTGTAAATACAGCAGTGTTTGTTTAGCCTTGAATATTCTGCTTGAAATATTTGCACCCTATTTACAGATTTTATTATTAAGGCAAGCTAAGGAAGTAAGGGTTAGAAAAAATGTTAACAAAATACTATTTTTTTTTGTAATTTGGTAAAAATATTGTACACTATAAATTCATAGTTTTACCATGCCGGTACTATAATACTAGCAGTTTTTTATATTGTGTGTCGATCATTACTTTTAAATTTTTCCTGCTCGGTAATCCCAACCGTCCTGGTTTTCATTAGTTCGGGTTAGCGGGAGTCAACTGCAGTCATGAAATAAAAAATTGTTATATTTGCAATTATTTAAATTTTTGGTGATTAGTTTAGAATTGTTCATATTAGGAACCACATTATCTCGTTAATAGTTAAATAACAATTTTTCAAAACTAGATTTCTTAGCATATTCCCGATGGTTTAATAATGTTAGCAAATATAGTTTTAGAAAAAAAAAGGAGGTTTTATTATAACTTAGAGTGTGATATAAACTGAAAAAATATGCACTTATATAAGCAAATATATTAGGGAAAATATGCTATTAAATAGCGAAAATATGCAATTATCTACATTATTTAGAAAAATAAAAAAAATGTAGTACATTCTCATACATAAGTTCAAGTTCAACTTTAAGTATCTAATTATTTGGAAAAGGGAAACCATTAGAAGAAGACTATTTAAAAACAAAAAGAAGAGGCAAATATTAAAAAAGAAAACACGATATAATACTTAAATTTATGAAAGGGGATGTTATCTGGAACTGAAGTACAACATAAATTGGTATCGAAACGAGACTCTTCTGATCCTGTGTGACAATTTTATTTTATTTATTTTTTTTCAAATTTTCACTTCTTACGTTTGTTCTTGCCCAGCTGTTTTTATGTGATGTGTTACTAAAAAAAAAACGCACAGTATTTGATACATTTTCATCATAACAAACACAATATAAAACGTCTCCTTTAAACGTTTCAATTGAGAACTCACCTTCACACTTTCTAACAAAAGCTTTCGTCTTTATAAGAGTATTTTTCTGGCATTTTAGGAGTACACAAATAAACAACTAATGGATTATGTGTCGTGGTGGACACTGCGTGAGAGACTTGGTAATGGAATGATGGTAGGGTGATAGGAAATAAGAAAAGTGAATATATGTAGTATTTTAGCGGAGTAAGAACAAGAAATTAATCCGATTTAACAATTCCAAGAATTGCGAAATTTCGCGCGAAGGGAAGAATCAGCGTCTAGGTTAAGCACAAAATAACAATATAGGAGAAGTCTCTGTAACTATTTTTCGGCTTTTATTTTTTTTTTTTTTTCTGTCTGCTCAAAAACATAAAAAAAATTCAAATGTCATATGGTGGTTCTACGGGACATGCAGATAATATGCAATTGCAGTTTATTATATTGTAACGATATTGGCGAGAGCAGCCGTTGCTAGGCAACCGTAGACTCCTCTAGAACGTATAGCTTCTCGTTGCTATGCAAAAATGGTATTGGATATAACAGTGAGAAGAGTGTGAAACTTTGTACAAAAAGTCATGTTTGTTAGTGCAGTGTAGTAAGTGTTCTAGTTAGTTCTAGTGTTGCTTGGTTTGTTCTATGTGTACGCAATTGTTTTATGTTATATTTAATTGTTAATAAATTTTCTGTATTAAGAAACCCCCTGTTTTTTACAATTGGTGTCAGGTGTGGGGTTAGGTTTGTTAACAAATATAACTTGTGAAATCAGGATGCCTGTTAAGGGAATTCGGGAATTGCGTGTTTCGGAACTGAGAGTGGAACTGGAAGAGCTGGAACTGGATACTGCAGGTACGAAGACGACGCTATTTGAACGGCTTTATCGTTATTACATCAGTCTAGGTATAAATACTGAGACATTAGATTTCGAAAATGATATTTCAAAATCTATCAGGAAGCTGTCGACGGAAATAAGTAACAAAATCGATGATTGGAGGACAAAACTTTTTACTGAAATGTCCGATCGACTTGAAGTGTTCTCGCAGGAGGTATCAGGCCTGCGGAGTAGTGATAGTGAGATCACGAATCTTCAAGAAAAATTAGACGCGTTGAACGAGGACTATAGTAAAGGTGAAATTGAAAATGTCCAGTCTATTGATGAACATGAGGCCGAAAAAGAGACTGATGAAGAAACTGGGAACCAATTACAAAATGAAAATGATGTGAATGAAAGAAGGTATGTAACTGTGAAGGAAGAAGAAATGGTGCCTCAATTAAAAAATCTGGGAAGAGGTGAGGAAGGAATAAAGGAAGAATATGACGCGAGTGAATCGCTGAATCCAGCGACAGCAGATGACCAGATTGTCTTAATCAGAGTTATTAGGGAATACGGTAATGTAGAAAAAAGGGAAGAATTCTTTAAGAAAGAATATGCCATTGAAAGTGAAAGAAAACTCAGAAATGTTACAGCAGAGAAAACAAATGATGATGTTCCAACCAGGAAAGTTAAAGTGCTAGATTTAGAGAATGGTAAGAATAATTTCGATAAACCACCTAAAAGAAAAAGAAAAAGAAAACAAAAAACGTTCATAAAAAGGCGCCATAGATCTTAACATGACCTTATAGCTGTGATGTATAGAAAGAAAAGAGAAAATATTGGAACAGAGTTGAACAGTAGAAGAAATTGTACTGGAAGATGCGACACGAAAGGTATATGAAGAACTGATGCGAAAGAAGAAGAAACTAGACAATCCAGGAAGGAGCAAAATATTTCTAGAGGAAGCAGCTACATATCAGAAGGAAGCATAAGCATGCCAGGAGGAACCAGAAGAGTTCCTATTAGGAATTAGTAGCGTTTCTAGAGGAAGCAGAATTCCTGGAGGAACTAAGAGTGTGCCAGGAAGAAGCAGGATTGCTGCAGGTGGAAACAAAAGCATTCCAGGAGGAATGCTATTGAGGAGGGGGTAGTGTAACGATATTGGCGAGAGCAGCCGTTGCTAGGCAACCGTAGACTCCTCTAGAACGTATAGCTTCTCGTTGCTATGCAAAAATGGTATTGGATATAACTGTTAGAATAGTGGGAAACTTTGTACAAAAAGTCATGTTTGTTAGTGCAGTGTAGTAAGTGTTCTAGTTAGTTATAGCGTTGCTTTGTCTGTTCTATGTGTACGTAATTGTTTTATGTTATATTTAATTGTTAATAAATCTTCTGTGTTTCTGTTTATTACAATATGTATTTATTGCAAAATATGCATAACTGTGAAAATTAAAACATTTTAAATTGTATTATATATACTCCAAAACATGTACATAATATTAGATGCTTTAGTTGGCTTGGAGAAATATATAAATGCATATATTTTATAGCCCTTATAATCATGTAAAATCTTCTAGACTTTAAACTCATGAAATCATTGGAGGAAAACAGTAATTCTGAAAATAGTAATTATTCCTCGGCTCTAGAAAGTTCACAATGTCAAATTAATCAAATAAAAAAAAAACATCAAACCATTGAAACCTTGAAAAGGCTTGGCCATTCTGTGTGGGTGGAAGTAGGACGCTGGCCTAAAAGAATTCCAGAATAGAGACGAAAAGAAAAAGAGAGAAAAGTCGCCCGAGGAAACATTGGCTGGAGGGTGTAAAAGAAGTCATGATGAATAGTAGAAGGAGATTGGGAAGACAGAATAAAAAACAATGAAAGAACTTTTATTTGAGGCGACATATGATTTATGTTGTGAGAGCCATTAATTAAAGAATAAGTCTCTCTTTTGATTGTTGTAATGAATGAAACAATTTTTTTGTATTAAACCAAATTATAGTTTATAAGATACAGTGTAGATATTTTATTTAGCATAATATTACAAATTAAACGATATATTTAAAATGTTATCACCATATAACATTTTACATTTTTCTTTTAACATAAATATAGGCTTATTCTTTGCTTTTATTTATTTGTTTTTCTTTCTACTTTTTATTTCTAGGACAACAATTATTTATGTCAAAGTTCTGTAAAAAGAATATTTGGATGTCCGTATATTAATGCTGGCATTATAGTTCATTTTAAAACATAGAACATAAAATAAACGATCCATAACATCTTTATTAATCAGGATATTCTCTATTACTCTTAATACATACCAACGAGCTAATAATTTTTCACTGTTTTCTAAATAGGTGTTTAAGTCTTTGGTATTAACTAGAGATAGGTCAACTAGTCGGCTTACCGACTAACTGATCGGCTGCTTTTGTAATCGGCGATTAGTCCACCATTTTAATAATTTCTAAATCTACGCCTGAAAATAGATTTGTTGACATGAAAACGTGGCGTTTATTGACTACAGTTTTGTATGAGATTCATCTTTTCAGTTTGTTATTTATTCTTGGACCAGAAACATTTTTTTTTTTAATGTAATTACTCATATACAGGTTGTTCGGAAGATCGTTGACCAAAAAGATATCTCGGGTAGGGAGGTTCATTTTGAACCTATTTGAGGCCACTTACCTTACAAAATCTTACGGTTTTTTACAACGTCTTACGGGCCAAAACCAAACATTTATACCTTATAACTTCGTTGTTTACTGATATATCAACGCCATATTTTTTCTGTAATAACTAATACATTGTCCATGTAAAATAAAAAAATATTTGATGCAAAAAAAACAAATACAAAAAAAAAAAACGGGAGATCGTTAAAACTTGTTAAAGGAAAAAAAAATTAAGAACTTTAAGTTAAGGTCTAGTCTTAAAATAATTTGGATTTGGCTTTTGCGCTTACTTTTTTTTTTTTTTTTTTTTTTTTTTTTTTTTTTTTTACCTAAACTTGAAGTTCTTAACTTTTTTTTTGCCTTTAACAAGATTTAACGATCTCTTGTTTTTTTGTTTTTGTATTTGTTTTTTGCATCAAATCGTTTTTATTTTGCATGGACAATGTATTAGTAATTACAGCAAAAAAAAAAAAATTAATGGCGTTGATATATCAGTAAACAACAAAGTTATAAGTCATAAATGTTTGATTTTGACCTTTAAAAAAAAAACAAAAAAAAAAAACATAAGACTTTGTATACAGGTAAGTGACCTCAAATAGGTTCAAAATGAACCTCCCTACCAGAGATATCTCTTTGGCCTACGATCTTCCGAACACCCTGTATAAACACGATGAAACAGATTTTTCATTTTATTTGTAATGTATTTTAGATTTCTTCTGCAGTTACTATTTATCTCTCAATGTTGCTGATATAGCTCATACCAGATACTTATCTTTTCGTAGTAACCATAACCACACAAATTCACTAACCTCTCAACTTGCTTCCCACTCCATTCTCGATAAATCTCATATGCGTTTGAAAAGAAGATGGCTTAGAGACCTTTTAATGTAAAAATTTAAAGTACTACTGTTCGAGTATTGACGTTTTATTGTAGTCACTATCAACACATTTACTTGATGCATATATTTTATACAGTTGAAAATATCAAAAAGTTAATAAAGAACAAAATAAAAAATTTTAACGGATACGTAAAATAACATTATTGTTGTATAATCTTATATATACAGTAAATATTTTACGGTAAGAATTTTCTCGTTTGTGATCGCTGATTAAAAGAAAATTTCAACAAACATCATCGTTCTTACTCGAAGCGTGAATACAAATTGTTTATTAGAGGTGGTTAACGTAGGTAACGAAGGAATGTAATTTGTTGAAAAGAAGATGTAATAAAAGCTTTATAAATCGATATCAGAAAGGAATAACGAGAATGGAAATTATGAAAAAAAAGAAAAAAAAAGGATTTGATAAAGAAAAAGAATCATAAAAGAAATATTAAACAATTGAGAAAGTTAAGGAATGGGCAGAGGGGGACGTGAATTCAATATTACAAAAAATTTTCTGACTATTATTTTTCTTTTTTACTGTGGCCGAACATAGTAAATTACACGGATAGCTGAAACTAAATAAAATTTTCGAGGTAATAGTTGAGATTTATCGAATGGCAGACCCGCGTAATAAATCCCCATGATCCCACTCTGTGTGGAATAGATAAGTATCTAGGATATAAGCTCTGATAAAACTTCTGGAATTAAAAAAAAAAAGTTTACATCATTTTATGGTTAGAGTTTTTGCTTGAAGTATGATCATTTGTACATATCGTATAGAATATTAATGTGTAGGTGATGAATACATATATATATTTTTCATTCTCTCTCTCTCTCTCTCTCTCTCTCTCTCTCTCTCTCTCTCTCTCTCTCTCTCTCTCTCTCTCTCTCTCTCTCTCTCTCTCTCTCTCTCTCTCTCTCTCTCTCTCTCTCTCTCTCTCTCTCTCTCTCTCTCTCTCTCTCTCTCTCTCTCTCTCTCTCTCTCTCTCTCTCTCTCTCTCTCTCTCTCTCTCTCTCTCTCTTTCTCACTTACAAATACATAAATATTACTCAGTGAATGCTATTATAAAATATCAGACATGAAACATTAGCCTAAAATAAAACTCATTTTTAAAGTTTTTTTTTTTCATTATCATATTTTCTTTAACCACCCTACTATATGTCATATAAGAAATTATTGTTACCTTATTATTAGCATTTGTGTTTATCTAGTCTTATTTTATTAATGCTCTTTACATTTTTATTGACAATTCTCTTATCAGAAATTTAAGGGAAAATATTTTAGTTTTATAACATTTTTCGCTAAGACCAACTGGTTAGGAGCTATTTTGGTTTGAATCAAAAATGTGACGTTTTCCCTACATTTTTTTAGTGTTGGGGCTTTTTGACACACTCTAGCTCTGTTGTTGCTCGGATCAAAAATTTGACGACAGTTTTCAAATTAGAAATGTAATGGAGAATATTATTTGTTAGCGAAATTCGTGGCTAGGACCATAGAGTATTGAATATCATACTCGCTGTCTATGGAGGCAGGGTGAGGGTATGCTCAAAACCACCCATCCCTTAGCTCTCAACTTTCCCCTTGCAAATCAGTATAGTTATTATATAACTATAATATAATAATGAGACAATAATAACATAATGATGATGAAAAATAATGATTAACATATTATGTTTATGATACTAGCATAATAAACCTCAACTTATCACTTGGCAACAAAATATTAGTTACTCATTTTACACTTAGCAAGATAGTATTACACTAAAATTTATATATTAAAAAATTAACTAAACAATAGTATCCTACACAGTGTATACAGCTGACATCCCAACTCATCCTACTACTGTCCTCACCACTTACGTTGATGACACATGTGTGTTATCAGTAAACAATGATCTCTTCATTGCCTCCCAAACACTCCAATCCCACATCCTAACCCTTCAAGAATGGTTTCAAAAATGAAGAATCAAAATAAATCCAAAAAAATCTCACCAAATAACCTTTACCCTTCGTCGTAAACCCACGACTTCCTGTCCTACAGTATCCTTTAATGATATACCACTAATCCCTGTTGAACAGATCCGATACCAAGGACTCTACTTGGACAAACTTCTTACTTGGAATCCACATACAAGACTAAAACGACAAGAAACTGCCCGTCGTTACAAATAACTTCAACATTTATTAGACAAACGTTCAATGGTTCCAATTAATTACAAAAGACTCATATACATGACTGTGGTTAGACCTAGTTGGACGTACGGAGTTGAGATTTGGGTCTCCACCGAACCATCCAATTCATCTCGTATCCAATCCTTACAATCCAAAATCCTTCGAAAATCCTCAATGCTCCTTACTTTGTTACCAATAAAGTTATCCATAAAGATCTGAATGTTCCATATGTTACTGATTTTGTCCAAACCAGATATCTATAGTAAGCTCCATAACCACTCAAATCCCCTGATTTCTTAACTTACTTCCCACACCATTCCAGATAATCCTCCAAGGCGTCACTAAAGAAGATGGCCTAGAAACCTTCTAGTGTTCTACTGATGAGTAGTTCTTTTCAAGTTTTGTTATGTTATTGTAATAGTTAACAGTACATTTACTTGATGTATATATTTTGTACAGTTGGAAATTTCAATAAATTGATATAATATAAAAAATATACAAAAACTTAACAATAACATAAACTTGAATAAAATAAATTATAAGTTAATGGCGAAAAGACAAATTTGTTGATTCGGCGTTTTTGCTGTAATTGCGGTTTTTGCAGCCGTATGCAACGCACTTAGACATAATAACGTTTTTATACTCAATAATTAAATAGTCTACATGAAGTACAAACAACAGTTCTTATAAACAACAAAAAAGTTTTGGACAAAAGCAGTTTGACAACTAGACCTAGAGGTATCAGAGAGCCAGGCAGTGGGGAAACCGTGACACATCGGAGGTATCTACTCTATGATATTCAATCATCTATGGCTAGGACCTACTGTTATTGAGCTATATTGGTTTGAATGTAGAAATCAAATTTTCGCCTTCATTTTTTAAGTGTTAGTGCTTTTTTGATACACTTTAGCTCAGTTATTCGGATTGAAAATTTGCCTAAAGTTTCCTGATGAGAAATTTTATGGAAAATATGTTTAGTTATATAACGTTTGTAGATTGGACCTACCGTTTGGGAGCTATATAGGTTTGATTGAAAAAAGTCAAGTTTGAAACCCCTATTTTCTCTCAGGTTTGTTCATTTCGAATAATTTGATTGTTGATTTAATCCAATTTCATTATTAATTTAAGTAATTTGATCCTTTTCATTATAAAATTTAAATAGGGAAAAGCAGTAGATTACAGATATATACATATCTAAGATCTATTGTTTTTCCCAGTCTGGAAGAAATTCATTTTAGATAAATTTTATTTATTTTTTTTAAACAGAAGCCTATTTAAATTTGTATAATTTTCCATATATTAAACACCTATTCCTAACTAACTCGCATCAGAATTGTATGACCAACACTATGTTGATAATGTAGGCTTCTAGTTGATTTACATATTTTCATTAAATTATTGTTTTGCCCGTACATTTTAGGTATTGATAATTTATGTAACTCCTCTCCTAAATTAATTTTAAAACAACTCAAAATCTTCTGAAAGAGCTCCAATTGCTCGTAACAGGAATCGTAAGGAATGCAGATCTCGGTGAAGAGAAGGCCTGTAGAAAGAACTTTGAGGCTGCTCCTTATTAAATAGATCCTTTTCTCTTTTTACTCCACTAACTTTGTTCCCTTTTCATAAAGTGGAGATATCGTAAAAGGGAGATTCTTTTTTTTTTTTTTAATTCTCAATTTTAAATTCACACCAGCCTCATCAACGGAATCGATGGCAATCAGAAGAATCGTGGCTGAATTCATTAATGAATATTTTAATATTTTGGACTGTCAAGTGTTAAAGAATGGGGTCCCTTTTAGCTCGATAGCTACTCAAGAATATTCATAATCCGAAATTTTTTCAGCGTTTTATTTGTTGGCTTATTAGTATCTGCTGTCTAAATTTATTATGTGTGTATGTAAGTGCTTCATTATAAAATAAATCTAAAAAAGGAGGATATTATAAAAAAAAAAAAAAATTAAAAATCTCAATTTCTCTCTGACCAGGAAAAACAAAAGATATGGATATGTCTATCTATAATCTGCTGCTTTTATATCTACTTCTGTTAAGGAAACTGTCGGAAAATTCTTGATCTAATCAACACCAACAGTGCTAGAGCGTGCCTAAAAACCCCAACTCAAAAATTGTAGGTTTTGCATATGACGTTCAATAAGAAAAGTTCTACTAGTCCAATCATTTTAGGTTTTAACTTTTTTATTCAAATTAATGTACCTCCTTATCAGTAGGTCGTACCGTCAAACATTTTGTAACAAAAAATATTATTTATTAAATTCCGACCTGAGGAACACCAATAGTGCTAGAAGCGTCACCAACGCTTAAAAAATAGATGGAAAACGTGACTATTTTCATTCGAACCTATATAGCACCTCAATGGTAGGTCCTAGCGACAAATTTTATACAACAGAAAATACTCTCCATTAAATTTTTGAATTAGGAACTGTCGTCTAATTTTCGATCCGAGCAACGCCAACAAAGCTTGAGCGTGTAAATTTATGAATGTGAAAAAATGTTATACAATAAAACTATAGGCCCTCAATCGGAAGATATATCAATCTCAAAAAAATAAGTGCATATAAAGTATGAAAGTATTTTAGTAGCAATATATTAATATAAATAATAATATTTACCGTGTTTGAAATTGAATTTTTAGCTTTCTTTTATAAATTCTAATTTTTAATTGTAAAAACAATTTTTTTCAGGTTGAAATTTCAATGTAAATTTCCGTTCGGAACTACTATTCGATAAGATTGTTGGTTGAAAATATTTTTTTCCACATTCCACTTTATAGCAATTTAGCATCCACTGTGGCACGCACAGTGGAGCAAAAGTGGAAAAGAAAACTAAAATTCAAAGTTTGTTTAGAGAATTGTTTATATTATATTTGATTACCTAAATAAAGGTTAAGGTTGTGGAACTGAGTTTTCGATTATTTTATTACCAGGATCTGTACACTTCTTGTAGTTGCCATTTTCTGGAGTTAGGAGAATGTTTTTAAAGTTTTGTTAAACTAATTTTTTATAAAATTGAATTTTTTTTACCAGAATTTCGCAAAACCCTTTTAATGACACTATAGATGTGTAATACTTTATTTAGGATTTTAATTTCGTGAAAATATGCATAACCTGGACTGCCAAGAGTTTTAAAAGTCTCGAAAATCTAACTTATTTTTTTTTTAAATGAATTACGTTTCTTAGATATTCGTTCTTCATTATATTGACGAGCTAGTTTGGGGGAGCTTTTTTTTTAAAGTCTAGAGGAAATGAATTCAAAAAGATACAAAAACATGATCATTTTTATTTTTCATTTTTAAATTGAAATATGTTTCCGCGCTGATAATTAGATTAATCTGGTTATAATTCTAGTCGATTCAAATGTTTAAATATAGAACGACAACAAACATGCTTTTATTTTTTAATTTTTGAGTTTTAGCTCTCAAATTATGACTTTTTCTTAGGATCCGGTGAATTTGATTAAGGTTTCATTTCATTCAGCATCTCATGAAAAGTATAAATAATAAAAATCAATAAAAAAGTTTTACCCATTTTTAGCCTATTCGCCCCAATGTGCGTCATAGCATCATTTTGACCAGTCACAATTCGATTGTACATTCCATTTTGTTATACCTTTGTACTTTGTTGAGGTTGTTTTCATGTGTTATATATGGTCTTTAGTATCAATAACGGTTTATCTGCCTCAGTAACAGTTGATGTTCTTAGGTACATTTTAAGTATATACCAAATACTGAAAAATTGCTAGGATTGGGATATAGTAAGATTATAGGATTGTGATATAATTATTTATAATTTTTATAAAATTTATTTTGTTTAAATGACTCCAAAAAAAACTTTTTTTGATCAAAAGTATCTTATTGTTTTAATTAAGATTCTTGTGAATAAATTTGTTTATGGCATGATGATAAATCTTGGAGATTTTGAATCTATATAAGAAACCGGAACATTATTTATCACATTTAGAAATAAAACTATATTTATTTATTTTGTCGCAAGTGCATTGATTTAATTTAGGCAAAAAGGTCCGTAGGCAATAAATAAATATTTTCGTGTGTAAATAAGTTGTTAGGTAAACAACAACAGCTATAGATCAACTACAAGGGGAGGGTTCTGTTGACAGGTGATACATGGGTCATTCCAGGGGCTGTCTTTATTACTCCTGTCTTTGTTTGCTTTTTTTTTTCTTTTTTTTGTTCAGGGCCCATTTATCACATTAAAGAATTCATTTGTACTTTCAAAACAGTTTTCAAATGTAATATACAAATAATTTTTAGAAAAAAAAAAAAAAAAAAAAAAAAAATCGACTTCAAGATTAAACCTACATGTACAAACATGAACAAAAAAATAAATAAAAAATATTTTACTTCGAAACAAAGAGTATTAAATGACAATCAAGGAAATTATCGATACTTATATACCTATTCACAATTTATGACTAGTTATTTTTGGAGTAGGTGCCAGCCAAGAAGGGCAGTTTAATCCTGCCTTTGCAATAAACTTTCGAATAGCATGAGACAGCTTTGTGGCGGTGATGAAATAGTTGGATGATTTTTACACTTACCGTTTTATTTTCGAATTCTGTTTCTTTTATTTGTCGGCACCGACTCCAAAAATAACTGATCATAAATTGTTAATAGGTATATAAATATCGATAATTTCCATGATTGTCATTTAATACTCTTTGTTTGGAAGTAATTAAAATATATATTTTAACTTTTTAGTTTAAGTTTGTACATGTATGTTTAATCTTGAAGTCGTTTTTTTTTTTTTTTCTATATATTATTTTTATTTTTTATTGTTGAGTGCATTTTTGTTTATACAGTCAACTCTCGATAAATCGACCTTCAACGACTTGTAAAATATTTCGACTTACCTACAGTTCGACTAATTGAACAACGAGTTATTGAGTTTATCATTCCACTTATCTTCGTGTAAATGGGAAAATTGAACACAACATCGTTGTTGAAATCATTACGTATATTTTGCACTAATGGGTATATGCATGTTTGTACATACATATAAAATCATTGATACAGAAAATTAAAAATCCGAAACCACTGAATCATATAACTTTCAGAATCACTGAACTTTTTTATGACGGTACCTAAAAGTAGTCTTACGGCATTCCACCAGTGCCGATCTTTTCTTTATTTTTTAGGACTGTTGAAGGAGAACTCGGAATTCGGAATTCACCAGGAACAAATTCCCAACTTCTATCTTCTTTCTCCACTTTGCAAATAATTTTAACTTTTCGTTAATTGAAAGAATTTTCAATAGCCAATGTAAAACCACTCGAGTGAATAACCAATGACTGGTGTCCCTATGAACTGAAAAGGTAAACAATGACAGAAAACAGGAAAACGAATTACCCATAAAATTCTTTTAATTTTAGTTCGAGTTATAAAGACGATGACTTCCAATAGTTCGATTCATAGAGGTGGAAGTCCCCTATTCTCAGTTCGACTTATTTACACAGTTTGTCACGTTTTTTGTCTGAAATCGATTTACTGAGGTGAAATTTACGGGAAATGTACTTGCAACCATTGTTTTTGTTCGACTTATTTAAGAATTCGGCTTATCGAAATTCGACACATCAAGAGTTGACTGTATATTTAAATTATTTTCCATAACAATTTAGATTTAGTAACCATGGAGAAATGTGTTTTTAGAGGAAGTTAATATAACTGTGACATGGAGTTATAGACAAGTGGAGGGGGCTTACCTCTCAATAACCAGGTCAGGCAGCCATTTTGGAGTGCACCGCATAAGTATATTAGCCGCTTATCAGTTCAAATTTTGGTTCCCTAGGCTTTATACTGCTGTTATTTTATTTTAGTAATTTATTTACTTTAGTGATTTACTTATTTTATTTATTACGAACCCTTTCAATTGCCCTAGCTCATACGGAATGCAATTCGCCAGTTGGGCATAGTGGGCGTGGCCGGTTAGTGTTTTGGTCTCGCCCCTCACGGAACAATATACGAGAAGGGCCTCTCCATAGTACTACAACTCCATGAACTGTGATTTATTATTAATTGTTTAATTGTGTTGCTGATTTCATTCAAATTTTAATGGGACTACTTCTGAAGTATATTCTACCGATTTAAAAAAAAAAAAAATCAAAATCGATTCATCATTGACGTGGTCATCGCGCTACAAACACACACACACAAAAAAATACAGACGAGTTGAGAACCTCCTGTTTTTTGAAGTCGGTTAAAATTAGAGCGTTTTTCTTTTAACATATTTTATGGAGTTAGATATGTAAGAATTTCGGTGCTGATGATTACAGAAAAAATTATCGAGAAGGTTCAGATATGAAGCAAGCGGATAGTGAACAGGTTAAAAAAAAGAAAAAAAAGAAAAAAGGGTAATGAACCTTCATTTCCGACTTGTATAATAAGATAGGCTGTACCAAGATAGCAGGACCCTTCGTGTTATATTTTCTCCACCACCTCTTCATTTAAAATTATGAATTTTAAATGTTATATGTATGAATTAAAGTTATAATCAAAATAAGTAGAACCTAACTAATGTGCCTATTGCTAGTCCGTCTCTCCGGGTAATCCGACCCTCCCTCGAAGTCTCGTGGGGTGAACGATATTTTTGAGGGATCCCTAATACTCCTAATACTGTCAGAACTTTCGACCTTTTTTAATTTTTACCAAAATATCTGCTGCACAGTTAGTTCTAAAGAAAACCTTTTTATATTCAAAATTAAAACTGTATTTTCTGCAATTTGAGCAGAGAATAATAAGATCTATATCTTAATAGGAGCCTATGGAACAAGCTTTCAAATTTTCGGAATACTTTAAAAAAAATGGTAGAAACTGTCTTTGTTTTCCCCCCGGCATTAAATTCCTTAAAAACGACGTTTAGAGTATACTTCATAAGAATGATTTTAGAAGTTTTTGAGTTTATTTGCTATAAGTTTAACAAAATATAATATAATAGTCTTACTACAGCCAATGCTTCTGTATATAAATGGCTGGCTATAAAATATTTTTATGCTTCTATTATTCTATTGATGTAAATAACGTACTTTTCTATTTCCTTTATTTTATTTTATTTTTTATTGTTAATTTATAACTTTTGAAATGATTACAATACACTTTTAACTATGACAATCATGTTTAATTGTAATCTTGGGTTTGACCTTTTGACCGTTCCGTCCTATCCCTTGATCCCTTAAGGGTCGGATTATGGAGGTTCTACTGTATATGTCATTGACTTATGCAAACATATCAAAAGTTTTTGTGACATCTCTCGCGTGAAAGCTTTATCAGTAAATTATAAAGTAAGATTTAATTCATTAGTTCATGAAAGAACATGGAAATTTACTTTAAATGGTTCATGTTGAAGTTTTGTTACAAGCCATCAGTAGTAAAATCCAACTTTGTCCATGTCAAAATTGAAAAACGTAAGATACACAAACCTATTTTTGGTCCATCCATATTGGGACTTCTGTGCAGGTTGAAAATTGATTTAATTCAAGAGATCATGTCTGTTCTTTTTGTTTGTTAGTGATTAAAGTCCTGCCTCTAAATGGTAAGAATTTCACACAACCCAACGCGATAAAAAGGATTGTTGATTTTATACTTGTTATTAATTTTATAGGTTTACTATTTTGCTTTTTATACTATGTGACATATGGATATTATAGTATATTCCCCGGTTGGTGTATAATGTGAAAACGTAAGCCATTCTAGAATATAAACGCAACATATCGGAATATCCATCCCCACCAACCGGGCCCAAGGGAAAAATAAGTTGTCTCAACGATCTCCAAGTTCGTTTCCACCTCAGCGCCTATAGCCAAAATATGTCATTTCGTTATTTATTCTTGTGATGTTTTAATTTTGCCAATCTTAGCATTAGGAATGCATGTCATTTTTAATTAATATCAACTAACGAGATCATATTTGTTTATTGAAATTGGAAATTACTGCTATTATTGAAAAATTAGAATTACATTTACATTTTTTAAAAGAATAAATATATATATCAGAATAAAAAAGAAGAAAGCGAAATACATCTTCCTAAAATCTATTAGAGGTTCTTTTTTCTTGGGCTACGTTTCATATATATAACATATTTTCAAGCCTTGGTAATTAAGAATAACAATAATTTTTCCAAAAAAAATGTATCATGATATTAAAAAACGAAACAATATTTTACATCTATGTGCTTCACCAAGCTTTTGACTGAGTCTGAATCGGTTTCGTGCTACATTTTTGAGGGTGGCAAAAAAAACTTCCAGCCAAAAGATATATACATATCAAAAAATGATAATTAGTTTCTCCGCATACTAAGTACAAAAAGAAATGAGACATAACTCACATTGCATTAATTTTTAAAATTGAAAGTTTGTGTAAAATTGGAAATGTGCACCTGACTCATTTTTCATAGGTGGAAGTTAAATTTTCAAACAGTATAATGCATAATAAAATGGAATGAAGAAAGTATAGGCTTTGTTGATCGTGTCACCAGTGAATTTTTATTAGCCAGGAATCTATTTAAGATGAACTTTGTGGAGTTAACGTGTTTTTTTAGAATGTATTAGGGTCACTAATTAGCTTAAGTATTTATGATTCCTATTGTACTAGGCTGATATATTAATAGGTCTTATTGTTATGGTATACAAATATGTTATTTTTACATAGATATTTTTAACAGTTACAATAAGTAATATGTTATTTATTTATTGTTGTGCTGTGGTTAACCACTGCACCCTCAGCCTTGTTATTTTCGACGGTAGTGAATAGAAGGCCCGATTAGGGGTTGCGATCCCATTCAGATAGAATTGGCTTGTTCCGCCCTGTCCTCCGACCGGAAGAACGCCGAAGAAAAAGTTAGATTAGAAGTTCTATTTACTTTTCCTTTGGATGTTAGCTTAACATTTGGCTCATATTGATTAGTTTGGCTTCCTTCCCAAAATACTAATTTCAACTTTGGTACAAACTTTGTTTTTCTGTCCGTTCGTTAACACGTTGTCACAGGTAAGCTTGTTTGAGATGTAATTGTTTAAGGATTAAACGCTTATTGCTAAAGTCCTGAGTTATATTAATAATGTCTAACCACATAGTAAAAACAATGTAATAATGATGAAATATTAACATATAATTATATATAAAGGACCAAAAATTTTTATTTACAAGGAATAGCAATATTCATTATTTAGATTGTTCATATTTAATATTTTCATATAAAATCCTCAATGATCCTTATTATGTCACGAATAATTATATCCTTAATCATATAAATGTTTCATATTTTGCTGAATACAGATTGGCGCAGTCGATTTGTACACTGAAGTTTGCAAAAGCTCATGCATCTACTATTTTTTAATATGTTTTTAGGAACTATAAGGGTATTTCAAATTCAAGTTTGCTTCCTTCAACACCTGGTTTGATTTTCATAGTACTCAGAAAACCGCGAAATGTTAGCAATATCTTCAGTTTTTCGCTTGTATCTCGTTAAAAAAAATATATATATAAATAGTGATAAAATATTGTTATAAATAAAAACAATATTGTTAAAACAATTGCCCAGGAGAGGTATAGTCCACCTTACCAATCTTTATAATTCATGTCTCAGGCTACGGTACTTTCCAGAGGCATGGAAACAGGCCATTCTCTTCCCGCTTTTGAAACCCGCGAAGACTGGCACTCAGGCAGCTGATTACAGACCAGTAAGTTTACTTCCGCACTTAGGCAAAATTTTCGAAAAAATTATTCTAAATTATTTAAAAACTTTCTGCTCAAAAATCGCAATTATTCCACCCGATCAAACCGGATTCCAGGCCGGCCTCAGCCCGGAACACCATCTGGCGAAACTACAGGCGGAAGTAAGCCAACAAATTGCTAAAAATGGAGTGACTGCAATGATATCAATTGACTGCACGGAGGCGTTCGACTCAGTGTCACATGGGTCCCTATGTAAGATACTGCAGGACCATGAATTCCCGGAGCAACTTTCAACTTTATTCTGGTCTTTTCTTGATCAGCGTAAAATCAGGGTGCGGGTCGGCCAGGCATTATCCAAAGAAGTCCCTCTCACATGCGGCGTCCCTCAAGGGTTTGTGCTGTCTCCAGTATTGTTCTCAATATACACGGCTGAAACTGTTGGAGCTAGGTGCAGAAAAAAGGCGGCCTACGCCGATGACATTGCTATACATAGTAGTTCATTAAACGCCACCAAAGCTCTACGGCAGGCGGAGGAGGTTTGTAATGAAATCACGCAAAAATTGGAAGGGTTAAATATTGCAGTCAACCCCAAGAAGACTGACTGCATTATATTCTCCTTCCAGAAAAATAAGTGTCCTCTTCCTAAAACCTATAAGGTAGCAGGAATCGCCAAGAGGCCAGCAGGCAGTATAGTGTATCTGGGTGTCACTCTAGACAGGCACCTTACACTTTCAAACCACTGCAACTGAAAACTTAAGTTGGTGAGAACAAAGTCATACAGGCTAAATCACCTGCTAAGTACACCGAACCTCTCGCTCCGCCTCAAACTAATGATTTATAAATGTTTGCTGAGACCGGCTCTCCTTTATGGAGCTCCGATGTTAGCAAACATATCACAATCGACATCAAAAAGACTCCAAAATTTCAGAACGGGGTATTGAGACGAATATTTCGACATACAACGTTACAAAGGACTAAAACTGACATATTACACAAAACACTAGACTTACCAAAGGTGACAGAATACATTACAAGGAGGCATATCAAATTCTTTGATAGCCTCAAATAGTCGACTAACCCACTATTCAACACATTAACGCCAACTGAAAAACCACAGAGGTGGCAAAATTACGTCCAAACACTTAGACTTGACTAAGGTGACTCAACAGACCCTCTTTCCCAAACACCTAGTGAGCCCCATCACTAGATCAAATCTATTGTATTGCTGTACCCATCATAATTTTTGTATTTTAAACAAAACTCCCTTAAAATACACCAAGTGTAGAAAAAGGGATGGATTTAAAGGTTTGTGCTTGTATTATAAATCAATAAAAATAAAAGGGGATTTGAAAAAAAAAAAGTTTTTTTTTATAAAAAAACTTTTATTGAAATAAATGTACAATCTGCCTCTGGGAAGGGCAATAGGTAACAGTGTTAAATATGCATTTATTTATTTTTTTTTAGGAGATATATCTATATTTAGGAAATATATCTAACATTTCGCGTTTTTCCGTGTACTACAAAAATCACACCAGGGGTTGAGTATAGCAAAAATATGGAGTAGTCTATAACTTTGAACAGTTTCGTTTCGTTTGAGACTTGTATGTCGATTCCAAGTAAGACGTTTGTCTAAACGGAGTCCTAGGTAGCACATCTGTTCAACTGGGATTAGCAGAACACTATTAAAGAATACTGTAGGATGTAGGCTGATATTCCAATCTTGGACTTTTAATTGTTAAAAAGGGGCAGGCTACAAAAATTAGAGCCACCTATCAGATATGTTGAATCACTTCCTAAGGCGGCAGAAAAGAAGAAAGATTTGTTAGATCTTCTTCTCTACATAAGTCCAGCATTCAAACGATTCTATGATGAGCTGACACCTACATTAAAGCAGGATGTGTACCCAGATTTAGGTGAGGAAGAAGACGAATGAAAGAAAATTATAAGTGATTTTTTTTTCAATGTTTTAAAAACTACCACTAAAATAATTATTTTTTCTTTAGGCATGATGAGTATGTTATTTTATTTTCTATAATTTTCTTTTATGTAAAAAAAAAAAATAAATAAATTTTTGAAAAAGGGAAAAGATCATCTAATGCATTCCTAATTTTTCTCAACTCTGAAAATTATACAAGCACTTGGCTTCCAAAGGTCAGTCACGTTAACATTAAACACTTGGCCCATTTCACACAAAATCGATTAGTGTAATGCGGGTCAAGAGTTCGACTTTTTTGGACCGATTAGTATTAAATATTAGAATACTGGCAAAAATTGAAACATACCTTACCAAAATTTTGGAAGAAATCTCAAAAATTTAATTCAGTTTTCCTTAAATCGCAATTTTCTCACCTAGGCCACTATACACAGATGCCTAGAGATATGATTTCATGTCATATTGTTTATTTTGTTTGGCTAAATGATGAATCCAGAAATTGTTTACTGTGTTTCTACTAATAGAAGAGTAAAGAGAAAAAGGATTTAAATTATAAAGGAGAATGGCGGATAAGGGCAGAGGAGATGGAATCCCAATAGGGTTTACAAGAATTAATGGAGGATCTGCTGGATGCAGCAGTTTTATGAAGAGGGATGAAGAGTTTGGAGGGGTTGATTCTATGTTTGAATAAGCGGATTGGATAAATACTAGAGCAATAGCAGGTGATCTGGGAAAAGCTACTTCTATTTGTCCTTCTGTTTCCTCAACGAGCCAGCCTCTGGAGATCCTGAATATATATTATTGGAAAACAAACTTTTTTTTTTTTTTTTTTTTTTTTTTAAAAAAAAAACACTTAATGTCTTCCTGAGTGGGAAAAACAATTGATGACATATATTTTACTGCTTTTATATCTACTGCTTCCGTTATGGAAACTATCATCATCAGCTAGAGCGTGTAAAAAAAGCTCCAGAACTTAGAAAATGTAAGCAAAACGCTACTCATTCAAGCCAATATAGCTCCTAAACGGTAGGTCCTAGCGAAAAATATTATATAACAAAAATATTCTCCATTAAATTTCTAATAAAGTAAACAGTCGTCAAATTTTATGATGATGAAAACCAGTTACACAATAAAACTAGATTCCCAGCCGAAAGACATATTCATGTTAATAGAAAGTCACAAATCATTCAATTTCGAGACGCAAAATAAAATTTAGTAGAGTTCATTGTAGTACATATTTCCCTCAAATTGGGTCGCTGTTGTCCTATAAAATTGTCTATAAATGCTAGGTTTGCACCTATTTATAATAATAATAATAATAATAATAATAATAAAGTTGTTAAAAAACAATGATTTAAAGAGGAATTTTCTGTTTGTTGAGGAAGGGCCCCTTATTCTCTCACCAGGGTGCTTCAATATAATTACCTCTTCCTGGTGGGCACTCAGGAAACATTAAAAAATATATCAGAGTTCTTTTAGAAATTGAAGAGAAAAAACAATCCCAAATTAAAGGTAATAATTAAGTAAATTTGTTTCAAGAAGTCTTGTATTCCAAATGTGATATTTATTCTTTATTTTGTTCTGGGTTTGTAATTATAACTTAAACATTGGTATCTTGTATGGTAAACATTTATGGACAGGTTCACAATTTTTGACATTTAATAAAACGTAAAGGACTTGACAAGATCAGGGCATGACTGATACAGAACATTGTACTAAAACATGGAAATCGGCCAGAAACAGAACAGAGGCTGACTAAGTTTTAATCTGACTTTTAACAATTTATTAGACAAATAGACGAATAGGAAGGCAGAATGATATTTTAGTAAATCTGGCTGGCTTTAGTTTTCTATTTTTATAATTTAATGAATCATTTTATCTTTATTTTTAAAATTTATTGTTGTTTTTCTTTCTTTTTTTTTGTTATTGCAGACCAGGCTTTTTGCCGACAAATCGCCGGCTATAAAAGCAGCCTAAAAATAACTCAAATTGATTCCAAAATCATCAAAACATTTAGATTTAGATTATATTAGATGTTTTATTTGACTAGGAGAAATACACAAATGGATATATTTCACAACCCTAATAACAATCTTCACCATCACGAGAGAGTTCAAGTTTACAGTTGAATAATTAAATACCCTAAAAAGGTTTTTAATTACTTAAAGAACGTAAACAATGATGAAATAAATAAATGAAAAGTCGCCAGAAAGAGAAGAAGCTCCGCAATCAGCAATTACCCCTGTTCTTTTCCTGGTTAGGGCATGGAAAAACTCAAGGCAGTGAAAATTTGATAGTTTGCAGGAAATTGTTTTAGTTAATTTACCTTTTTTACATTTCTCCGGGATGGCTAATTTTTAAAGATGGTGCTGCCTTAGTTATCAGATATCTTCACTTTAGCATTTAATCTCACTTTTATCCTAAAATACTGATATATTTTTTTTTATTTAATATTTTTTTTTTAGCTAATCAATGAAATTTACAACAGTATACGAATGAAATAAAAATACATCTCAGTGAATGAGATAATAATGCTCGTAATAACATATCAATTGCTTGCAAAGCAACAACCTATTGGTGGCACTTCAGTAAGTTCTATATTAAATGGTCTCGAGGTCATCTTCTTTTCATACGTCTAGGAGGGTTATCTAGTACAGAGTGGGAAGCGGGTTGAGTTACTATTGGATCTGAATGGTTATGGAGTTTACAATGAAAGGATATATGTATGCTTTTTAGCAATCTTTTACCAATTTTAGAAGGATTGGTGAATTCTCTGTCGCTTTATTGCAATTTTTTTTATTGCGAGACTAGTTCCGGTCAGATCATCAGGTCTAAAACCATACACTAAATTAAAAACCACAGCGCTACATAGCTACATAGATTATGTATATTAAATTTTTAAAAATGTAAGGCAAGACATCAAAAATGTTGATACTTACCAAAGGAGGCACGGTGTAAGGGCTTTTAAAATATATCATGACTAAGATTAGACTGTAATAGAGAGAATGGGGTATGAGATAACTGAGCAATCCTTATGTTTTTCCTGTAAGTTGTCGGTTTTTTACTTCGGATCGAAAAAAATTCAAAACATGAATATTAGAAGTATTTATCTGGCCATATAAACAAAAATCTTGATTGTTTTTGAACGATAATTCGTAAATATTTTATTAATGACCATATTTAAGTGATTTATTTGTTTTAATCCCATGTTTTTTTAATTGAATTTATGGCTATTTTCATTTAAAGTTGGGATTCTACGCATTATTATTGTATACCTTCATATGTTCTTTTATTCCTTGATATACTAATTATCTAATTTTTCCGTATATTATATTTTGGGTTATATACACTGCTTTTTTGAATTGGGTCTATTTTGTCCTTAGTTGAAGGAAAATACGATGACAATGGTTTATCTTTTTTTAAATACTTGACTTAAACCTATTTAATGCCTTTCCAGCTTTTGTGAATATTAGGATGTAATACTTCCTTATGTACTATATTATATATACTTCTTTAGGAAATATCTTTTCCAAGGTATCAACAACCGTTCCCCTCCCTTTATTTACAGTATCCTGCAATTCAAGTCTGCAATCCAATCACAACATACAAGATCTCATCTTTCAGATCTTTATACTCCATCCTACAGAATTACTATATCCCGACGTTTCTTTCTTATCCGATCCTCGATTTTCTGTAATGCTCTCCCTCCTTGTATTCGCAATGCTTCTTTCCTCGGAACGTTCAAAGCACTCTTCTTCCACCACTTTTTACCTTTCCGAACTTACGCTCATTAATTATATGGATTTCTCATGATTTATGTCATTCTAGTATTGCAGAAATAAAACTAAATTCTAAATATATAGTTATTTATAGATAATGATTTTATTTTTGTATAGATAATTTTTTATTTTCTATTTTTTTTTCATTATAATTTTTTCTGTTCTCTCTCTACAATTATGTATGTAATATTTATTTCTATGTAGAACATTTTTCTTTTTTTCTGTTTTTGTTATAATGTGAATCTGTATTCACTTTTTTTTTTTTTTAATTCTCTAGGCCATTTATGATTTTTTTTTTTTTTTTTTTGTTAAGTAATGTTATTTTAAAGCAACTTTCTTTTTAATATATAGTAAAGTTTAAGAATAAAGTTTTCTTTTTATTCTATTATATTTTACATTTTTCTATAGGGATTTTTTCTTTTTACTATGGAATCGAGATCTTTTGCAATTAATTCATCAATCCTTATTGTATTGATCCATACTACCATACGTACCTCAAGTAATTTAACAATTCTCCTATTTATGTTTAACATTAATTCTTTTTGGAGAACTGACCATTGCCAAATACTGACAGTGATAAGCTTGGCCAACTAGGTCAAATGATCTTGTGCCAAGGTTCCGTACAAACTATCATGTGGAATTGACTCTTACCATGACGTTAGATATAGTGATAGTGAACTAGATTACTTTAGTGTATATACTATGAATAGCGTCCAACGAAGGAGCCTGCTGGGTGCCAAGGAACGACTCTTGAGAGCATTCAGGTGTTCTCAGCCATCTTGATTAGATTCATGAGAATCAGCGACCACAAAAGGTTGGTCCACTTAACTAATTTCATTCGGGCACTTGCTCGTGGCAAAGGCCGCCCACGCTAGCTTGTAATCAGCTGTCTTTGTCTCCTCTTCCACGCCATTCCCAATCCCTAATTGTCCTTTTTCCTTCAATTATCTTATTTTAATTATGAATAATGGCTCAGAACTTCAATTCAAAAGGAATACTTTAAGCCCGGTAGTCGAGAACAACAGGTGTACAAGCAATATAGCCAAGTGTGTAAAAGCATCCTTTTATTTGATATTCCGAACAATGAAGTTATGCTTTGCTACTCTTCCAATTATATTTGTTTCACTGTGGAATCTTTCCGAGCGATAGAATCCAGAATCTTTGTCCCATTATTTAGATTTTCCTTTATAATTTAGAACGTTCAACCTCCTTCCCAATGCTATTGTAAACTCTCTTTTCTACTCTGAAATTTAAATTAACATATTTTCCTTTTCACAACTTGGGCTTGTTATTTCATTTCACATACAAATTGTTCACCATCTTTTGTTTATTCAGCATTTGTGACAAACTCACCGGATATCGTTTTGTTTGTTTTCATAGTTATTTAAATTGCCACAAACTGTACGAATTGTACATTATTTATAGAAAGAAGAAGAAGAAGAAAACAATGCATAATTTATCGACGTAAGCGCCAGTTTCAGAACGTGCACATACGAGGTATAACATATTAACCGACGTTATGTATAATTGTCTATATTAAGTTTATTCAAACACTTTTGGATATTTGGATTATATACGAGAAAAATTAAATGATGATGTAAATAGTTAGGGTGTGCAGTTATGAAAGCAGAATTAAAATTAAAATTTTAATTCATTGTGCCTACGTTTTGGTCTGCAGTGTAAGCCTTTATCATGGCTAGAAGAAAAGCAAACAAAAAGATGTATCAAAAAAAGGGAGTGAATTTTAAAAAGATTGAATAAATTGAAATAAATAAATTACATTTTTTACTAAGATGATACGACAAATGACTTGTATATATAGTTGATGAATAAATACACAAACAATTTATGTATCATTTATTATAAATTTATATAATTTATGTATCAACTATATCCACTTTTATTTTTAGTCCAGTCAATGAGGGATGAAATGAGAGGTGTAGAGTGCATGAAATATGCAATAATGTTTGACTTCACAGCTTCGTTAGTAATAGTTAGAAGGTAAACATACTAAAAGTGTGAGCTAACGGTGGGGGAGAGGGGACAAGTTCAATTTATGTGGCTTTTCGATTATATCTCGAAAAAGGTTGACCCTAGAAAAACATGTCGAAAATAAAAATTAAAGCTAATTTAATTTCCTATAAAATTAACACTATACAAATTTGTCCTAATTCTAACTGTTTTCGAGATATTCGTTATTGAAAATAGGTGATTTTCCGGAAAAAACAAATGTTACCTCACTTTTTGTCAAACGTTTGCTTCTAGTACCTTCTACAATCGTTTTAAAAAAAAAAAAATGTCAGGACCAAAATGGTAGAGCGTTAAATGTACTTTAATTTAATATATACTTTTCCGTTATTTGAAGCAAATGTTTAACAAAAAGTGAAGTTAACATTTTTTTTATTTCTACAATTTCAATCGGTTTTTATAAAAGTATATCTCGGAAACCGTTGGAATTTGGACAAATATGTAGAAAATTAATTTTGTAGGAAATTTAATTAGCTTTAATTTTAATCTGGAGCATATTTTTGTAGAGTCCACCGTTTTCGAGATATAATCGAAAAACAAAAAAAAATCAACTTCCCCCCTCCCCTCCACTATTACCCCAGGGGGCTTTTAGTATGTTTACCCTCTAACTATTCCTAACGATGCTATAAAGTCAAAAATTATCGTATATTTCATGCACTCTACAATGTGTTTATTGACTGTTCCGACTGACTATTTGTCTTAATATCTTTTTTATCTCTGTAAAAACAAAACGTTTGATTTTTTTAATATTTCAATTAATTTATCTTTTTTTTTTTAGCGTGTCAATTTTTTATTTTTTTTGTTTTCATACTGTTTTTCTTTTCTCATCTTTTTAAAAAATTCACTCCCTTTTTTTTGTTTGTTTTTCTTTTAGCACTATTAATATAAATTCGATTATTGTTCCATTTATCCAGCCATTCGGCGCTCAATAACAGATGTTTAAGATAGTGCCACATAAGATTAACTTGAAAATAATAACACCGAAGTAAAATTTAAAAGGAGTAGAACTATTGATAATGTTAAACTTTACGCCAGTTGACCCTAATTTTCTTCATCAAAACTGTTTTTATAAAAATATTTTTTATTTATTTTTTTTTTTTATGGTATTTTAAATAAATTTGGATATTACTTTACGCAACGCCTACCCTTTCTGCCCTCTGACGGGAATTAATAGAATATCTTAAAAGAACGAAGGATAAAGATTTTTTGATGAGATTTGCTCAGATTAATTTTAATTATCTGATTTCTACATCAGGGATTTTATTAAAATATGAAATCCTTAATCATGACCAAGTCGACCAGAAATTAAATTTGATACTAAAATCCAAAATGAATAATCATTTTCTATATTAAGCTTCAATCGGTCTAAAGGTTTCGTTTAGTGACCTTTTCAACAGTTCTAGAATGTTTTTCAGATACAAAGAGCTAAGAGATGTTTTGATTCAAATTTAGATTAAAATCATTGACAAAGAAGGTTAATTACCAGAGAGTCCTAGAAAAGTAATAGTCAGGTAAGGAGTTATTAAAATCTCGATATTGTACATTTTATTCATCTAAGATGATTTGACCTTTGATGAACTTTGACCACATTTTCGGATTTAAAATTAAATTTTCTATAAGAGCAGAGTACATGTAACCTTGAATTTTACAAACTTGGGACCTAAAGAACAGCTTGTCCTTATTTAGTGAATTTACAATTTCTTATATTACTTCTACGCTCACCGTGGTTTCCTCAAAAAAGTCTTTGATTTATCGTATATCTGCAACGTATTCGAATAGAAAGGTGAGGTCTGCGACATTTTTCTACATTTTTGATCTAGTTTCACCCATTTTTTTTATTTACTCTAAGAATTGAGTACCTCTTAGTGTAAATAAAAATATACATCTGATTATATATATATATATATATATATATATATATATATATATATATATATATATATATATATATATATATATATATATACCCGTATATATGTGATTTACTAAGATTAAATTACTTTTTTTTTAAATTTTTTATTTGAATGGACTTTTTGTAAATAAAAAAAGTAATATTGATGAATTGATAATTAATTTATTAATTTTTTACTAATTTAAACAACCTCCTAGTATTCTATTGGATCCATTTTGTGAAAAATAATAGGAATAAGAAAAAGTCTTTTTTATGCTGTAGTGTAGGAAAGTGACCGAACAAGCTGGACAAAATCAGAACCAGCTGAATCATTCATCTTCAGTCCCTTTAAGAAACATAATGCTCTTGTAATTTCCACAAATGTTGTTTTTGATAAATATCTCCGTAATCCTTGTTTGAACGTTTATTTTCGTTTTCATTTTCTTTTTACATTTCTATGCTACGTATTTTCATTTAAAAACAGAAAAATACATAATTTAATTAATTATAAAGACTTGTATTGAGACTATATCTCTTATCCGGGGCTTGCAAACTAGGAAAATACTTAACGTATATGTTTGAAATTTATTTTAAAACAGTTAATTTTTAGTTTCATTTTAATGTAGTAAAGTTTATCTGTTCTATCATTTGTATATATACGAGTAATTCTAAATGACTGATCGTTTGTATGCTACAAAGCATGTATAATAAAATATTTGGTTACTTTCATACATGTGTATCTAATAACGTATCAATAATTTTTAATTAACAATACTTGAAAAAAAAGGAAGAAATGTTACAATTTTTTTCTTGAAAGGAAATATAAGTTTGGATGGTGAAAAACAATTTTGTTTTTCTCAGTGCATGCCGTACCAGAGTTGAGCAAAATTTAATCATGATTAAATATTCGACAACTAATTAATCATGACTAACTTTGTATTTTTTCATGGAATGCCTTCTAATCTAAATGAATTAATTTTTACAATATTATCTATATGATTTTCCTTACATGATTAGAGGATTTCCAGTATCTGGTGTTATCCCTGATCCGTCGTAGTATTGGTCCTGATAACATCCGATAACAGGGAATCTAGCGTATGTTCTACCTATTTACCCAAATATCTATGTATTTTAAATTGTCCTAAGAGGATATTTATCTCACAAGGGGACGTTTGGAGTTGTAACTCATTAATTTGAATGCCGTTTTTTGTGTGGGTAGTAGGGACTTATAATTTTGAAAAACTAGAGTTATAGCCGCCAATGGGCATTGGGAGCCAAGAAAAAGAAATAAAATATGAAAATCACGTTTTATTTTCTTTCTCAGCTCTCAGTCAAGATAGAGTAATGATTCTTTCACGTTTAATTGCATGGATTGCAACATTGCGGATCGAAATGGGGTATGGAATTCCAGAATAAAGCTGCACGATTAATAAAGGATTTTTCAAAGGAAGCAGTTCGATGAGAAGGGATATACAGATCTATAGGCTGAGATCTGGTGTTCAAAAGATGAATGGAAGAACGAAGGGCAAGGATGTCGTAAATGTACGAAGGTTTTTGGACTTTAAGGATTGGAATAGAAAGGAACCAAGGAAGTATTGTCGCCGAAAACTTGGATAAAGCCACCTCAACTCGGAATACCAGCAAGTGATGTGAGAACGCCTGGGGATCCCATAAATGAATCTTATAAAGGAGTTCATTAATCTTTTTACCTTCATTTCAAGCTCGCCAGACAATCCTCCGTATACTAAGCATCCATAATCGAGGTGGGGAAGGATGAGGGAAGATACTAACAATTGACGGGTATTGTGAGGGAAAGATTCACGGAATCTTAGGAGCTGTTTGAGGATGGAGATGGTTTTTCGGGTAATGTGGGAAATATGGTTATTCCAATACAAATGTTGATCGAATACTACTCCGAGGTTTTTGACAGAGTTTGTGAACTGAATAGGAACGTTTTCGAGATAAAGAAGTGGATAACAGGAAAGGGAATTAAGGGAGGGTTTCGATCCAATTAGCATTGCTTTAGTTTTTTTTCTGGATTCAGTCGTAACTTATTCTCTACTGCCCATTGGTGAATGTTATAAATGTCATCTTGAATTTTACGAGTTGCCTCAAAAATCTCACAAGGATGAAACGATAAATAGATTTGAAAGTCATCAGCATATAAATGATATCGGGAATTATTAATGGCGTCTGCCAAATCATTAATGTAAACGGAAAAGAGAGTTGGTGAAAGAGAGGATCCCTGAGGAACACCTCGCGTCAGAGGCACAGATTTTGAAGGAGGTTGGTTAGGAACAATAACTGTTTGGGAACGGAGAGATAAGAAGGACTGGAACCAGCCAAGAGCACTATTGGAAAGGGAGAGTTTTTTTGTAATTTAGTCAGAAGAATTTTATGATCCACGGAATCAAACGCCTTGGAGAAATCGAAGAGGATTAGGATAGTAATTTTCTGTTGGTCAATTGAAGAATAAATGTCTTGAGTAATTTTTAAAAGAGCGGATTGAGTAGAATAACCTGAACGGAAGCCTGATTGAAGAGGAGTTAGGAGATCTTTATTTTCAAGGTATTTAGCCAGTTGAGAATGGACTATTCTTTCAAGTGGCTTAGATAGGTTTGATAGAATGGAAATAGGCCTAAAATGGGATGCTGTGGTAGGTGAAGGAACTTTATTCAATGGACGAACTAGGACCTTTTTCCATGCTGTCGGAAAGGAAGAGGTTTGTAAGGAGAAGTTGTAAATATATATGAGAGCAGGAAGGATGACAGGAAGAGTGAGTTTGATAATTTTTACCGGTATTTTGATCGGCACCGAAATCATTTGTCCGGGATTTAAAAACAGAAGCTATTATATCATCGGGGGGAATATAAAGAAAGTAAAAGTTATCTGGATTAAATGGAAATTGAGGAATGGAATAGGATGAAGTATTGATTGGAGGCTCATTGGGAGAGGAATCTACAAAAAAGGAATTAAGTTCGTCAGGAGTCACAGGATAATATGTACTGGGAAGAGTAACTCGTGATCGAAAACTTCCTTAGAATTCTCCACTTAGATTTTGAATCTGGAGCTTCGGATAGGATGTTACGAAAATACTGCGCCTTGGCACGTCGCATGGTAGACTGGGTGAGGTTTCGAAGGGATTTGAAAGTGGAGTAATCATCAGGAAATCTAGATCGCCTGAAGCGCCTTCTAGCTGCATCTCTTCTTTTCATCAGATCTCTAAAGACATTCCACCATTTCATCTATAGAGTGGGAGGAATAGATTGGTTTAATAGAAAGGGATAATGAGTCTAGTAGAGGGTTTATATTTTCTGGAGTTAAGGAACTAAGATTACGCCAGGAAACTTTTTTATTGAGGATCTAGGTGTGGAAATATTGTAGGAGATTTGGATAAGATCGTGACAAGAGAGAAAGGATATTGGATTTTGAAAAAAGGAAAGTAAATTTTGAGAAGAATCAACTATGAATAAATCAAGTAAAGTGTCTGAAAACTGAGTATGGTGAGTAGGTTCAAAAGGTACGATAAATAGATTAAGAGAATAAGCTAGATCTATCAAATAAGATTTATCAGGAGAAACGGAAAGGAGATTTGTGTTAAAATCGCCGGCTATTATAATGTTATTGTAAGCGGGAACATAGGTAAAAAGTGAGGATTCGAAAGTTGAGTCAAATTTGACTTGAGGAGGACGGTACACTATGACATAGAGGAGGGTAAACAAGTGAGAAGAAATTTCTGTGAAAAGATATTCTAGGTGAGGTGTATCAGTAGACGGAGATTTGAAAAGGATTTTAACCCTCAGACTGTCATGAACGAACAAACCAACGCCACCACCAGTCCGTTCCGCCCGATCATGACGAATGAGGATATAATTAGGAATGGATACCGATGAGGAGGGAATATGTGGTTTGAGCCAGGTTTCCGAGACAGCAACAATATGGTAGAAATTCTGAAGAAAATAATCATGAAATTCATCGAAATGTGCAGGAAGGGATTGGGAGTTAAGTTAACATGACAGGTCAACAGGGTGTTATTCATATTGATTGAATAAAGGGTAAGCTACAGAGGAAAATGGGAGCAAAGGGAATATTTGGAGAGGAAAAGCAATGTACAATTCCTAAAAGGTTATATACATTATATGTACTATCAAAAAATGAAATAAATAATATAAATGAACTAGTGAATTAAATGATCTTTGAAAGAAAATTTGAAATAAAAAATAAACAAAACCTGCCAAATTTATCTTGGCGTATAATAGTAAATAAAGTATTTTAAAACGAAAAATATCATTAATAAATATGGTAATTTAAAGAGTAAATAATTATGTTTAAAATAAATGTGAGCAATAATAAAATGTACACAACTATATCAAATCCTAAAAAAGCTAAACAAATAAATATAAAAATAAAAAAATAATTTTTGGAGTAACAGTCAATCAGCCGTCAATTAAACGCTTCCAAATCTTCTTCTTTGTTAATTATCATAACAGGTTGACCATCATCACGCCGGCAGCGAACCCTTCCTCGCGCAAACCATACATACTTCACTTTGCCAGTCGCCCTCTTCTGCCTCGCTAGCCAGTAAGCTGCCGGTTACCAGGGGTCATCTCTTCGCCGATGTATATTTTTTCGTCCGAATCCCAACCGAGGTGTCTTGTGCTAAAATCTCTTTTCACTTTTCGTAGGCGAATAACCTCGTCTCTGGTCGTCTGGCGGACAAAGCGCACTACGATTGACGGTGGCCGAGGGTCCTCTTTTCTTTGTTTTTTCCTTTCAACTAGGTCTAAGTCCTCAACGCTGAGTTTAATTCCCAGAGCCGCACCGACAGAACAAACTACGCCCTCTGTTGATTCTCCAGATTTTAAAGGTACACCTCTTATTTCTAGAGAATTCGAGAGCTGAGCCTGCTCAGTTTGATTTAGCCTCACCTCTAATTTTTTTATATAACCTTTCAGATTATTATTATCTATTAATAATTTCTCAATTAATTCCTCTTGTCTTTTGGCCCGCTCTTCTAAAGATTTAAGCCTCTCAGAATTTTCAAAAGCGAGGTCTGTCTGTTTATTGACTGTGTCCTTGATTTCCTTTATGTCATCGGTCACTTTTCCGATCTCGCACAGTATAGCAGATATGTTTTCCTCCATATTCTTACTGGGAACCGCGATATACTGTCGTGTCGTGGTGGCCGATTCACATTTAGGGCACTGCCATTGGTTAATTTTTTGCTGCGTAATTTCCGCCTCTTTTAAATTACTGCATTTTACGTGACACAGTGTTTGGCACAAAACACAGGCCAATGCAGATTTATGATCTCTGGAGATGGTTGAATTGCACGAAGAACACAGCGCCATTACGTTAAAAGAGGTTTTTTTTTCTTTTGACATGGATATTTTTTTTTTTTTTTTGCTGGGGGGTCTCAAGTTTTCTTTTGTAACGTTTCTCCTACATTCAAATTTGTAACATTTTGACATGCTCTAGCTCTGTTGGTGATAAATTGATCAAAATTTTGACAAAAGTATTCAGATCATAAATTTAACGGAAAATATGTTTTGTTATATAACATTTGTCGCCAGTACCTACCGTTTAGGAGCTATATTGGTTTGAATGAAAAAATTAACGTTTTGCCAGCAATTTTTTGACACGCTCTAGCTCTTTTGGTGTTATACGGATCGAAAATTTGACGACAGTTTCTTTAACGAAAGCAGTAGATATAAAATCATTAGACTATAGATAGACATATCTATGATCTACTGTTTTTCCCAGTATTTTTTTTTTTTCATTATATGCATGATTTTTTGTTCTCATTCCAATACTCTTATTTTTCTGAAGATTTCACGCTGAAATAAAAAAAACAAAAAAAAATAACAAAAAAAAAACAGGCAATCTTGATTACCTCTCTTATTCTACGAATAGATTAAATCATATTTTTTTTTCGGACAATTTAGATAAAAAGAACTTTGATTCATACCATTTTTAAAATAAGTTTCTTCTTCTCAAATATTCCTAAATTAGGCGTACAGAAATAGGAAAATGTTAGTTATAAGGATATTATAAGAAAAATAACTAATTTTTTTTTTTTAATTTTTATAATATAAATTTGACTATTATCACTATTATAGATCGGCTGTTTTAGGGGGTAATGTAAAATGTAAACAATAGCACAATGCTATGGAAACATCTCATTAAAACGGAGCATATTAGCATATGACAACATACATCGTTATTCCATCGTGATGAGAGCAGCTTTAGATAATGCTCTGGAGACGAAATTGATCAAATTAAACGTATTATGGTGCGTATGATATTCCGAAAGTACGTAAAACGTTTACCACGTAAAAAAAAATATACCACCCATTTAATCATGTTAGGAAACCATATGAGGAGTGGAGACGCAAAAGGGATTAAATCCAAAATTGAAAATATTTCAGTAAACCAAAAAATATGCATAATTCAGGTGATTCTTTATTGAAACAATTATTATTGGATCATAAGTTTTTAAACATCAGAAACATATCTGTAAAATATTGTTCAGCTTTTCTAAACTTCAAATTTAAAAAAAAAAAAAAAAAAAAAAATGAAAGAAATTGGATTTATCCCAATCTGCAAGGGAAAATTTAAAAAAGGCAATAAATAAGAAAAAAATCATGACAATTAACACATTCCGTTGTTTTATTAATTTAACATTGATAAAACTCTGGCTAACAATCACTGTGGCCAATAATGGAGCATTTTAATTATCGGTGCTTAAGGTGTTTACATTCAAGTATCCGGACACAAGTTCCAGGAGCAGCATATCTATTGAAGTTCAATTTTATTATTATTAAAATTATTATTATTATTATTATTTTATTTTATTAAAATTGGAATCGGCAGATGTAAGAACAAATAGAAAATGGTAAATGAAGATTGTACAAACCTTGATGAAGATGTTTTGACAAAGTCCGCTTCCAATTAGCTTCATTCCCAGATTTTTTTCTCGATGCTGTTTTATTTATTTCAGGATATCTCTCCATATTTAACACAATAAATTGTTCATCACACTTTTAAAAATATATCGACAACTAAAACCTTTTCAAATGTTCATTACTACTTTCGTTACAAGCGTAAGTGGTGCTCCAAGCGGCTGTTTTGAGAAACAAGGATTTACCTGCTTCTGAAATTCAACCCGAACTTTGATGGTAAATTTAGATTGTATTTAGCATGTTTTGAAGGGTGAACGATTTACCACCCTATAGAGGACGCTAACTTTGTGTAAAAACCTTTAAAAAATTAAAAATGATAAAAAGTTGATTTACCCTATTTTGCATCTCCACGCCTTATATTAAGTTCGATTGTGATATGCTATCCTTCAAGCCTGTAAAGTCGTGCGGGTATGGTTCGGAAGTAAATGATCTCCTTAGGCGCTGAAGCGTTCGATTTTTGGTCTGATCGCCTTACAAGATCCATTACGCATTTAATAAATCAGGTGTTGTAGCTGATTATTACCCAAATTTCCCCTTTTTATTCGATTCAATAACTTACTTAAAATATGAAAAAAAAAAAAAAAAAAAAAAAAAAAAAAAAAGGAATGAAAAGTTAAATATACATAGCCACAACACTTTAAAACTAGTGGAAATTGATATGATTGATATATTGGAAATTATTGAACTTTCGTTACAATAAGATTATATGAACAACTTCCTTAATTTCACAACAGAATTAAATATTTATTGAAATTAGATTAGAATCAATATATTAATATTCGATTATTAATAATTAATAATATTCGATTATTAATTAATAATAGTATTCTATTATTGATTAATATTGATATTATTATTGTATTAATATTATATTAGATAACAAATATATTAATATCAGATTAGATGGTTCGAAGTGGTATTGTTTAGTGGAATATTCCATATGTCCTAATAGGTCTAGTTATATTCATATAAATAATAGTTTTTAATTAGTTGAGAGAATTGTCTAGTCTGTGTTACCGTAAGCGTAGATGAACAGTTTCTTGTAGTTCGAATCTATATAAGGACTCTCATTAAGACGCTTGTTAGATAAAGCTCTAGGTAACCGATTACAGATATTAGTAGAGGATTATAAAGGTATACATATTCGTAATTTTTTATTTTTCTTTTTACTTTAACACTAAAGTTTTATTGTAATCAAGATGACCATTTAATCAAGAAGGCATTGCTTTTGGTTGCAGGCATACAGGCCGTGGAAACAATGCTGTATACCCTTGACATCATTAACAAAAGATCAAAATGGCTGACGATAGGGGCTCATATATTGGATGACTGTGACAAGGACACTTACGGTCTCGAGATGGCTGTGGACTTTATCAAAGGTAAGTGACTTATTTATATAATGTATTCATATATGTATGTGTGTGTATATTTATGTATTGATGTATGTATGCATATAAAGTCTTTTATTAAGTAACGGAACTGATAAAGAACTTTGTAACTTTGAAAGCAAAAGAAGTCAAATGAGAGAGAGGGTGGGGTAATGAATATTTTTTGAATATCAAGTGGGTTATTTTGGGACGGTGGGTACCAGACGGGAGGACGGTGAACTAGCAGTGTTACAAAGAAGTTTTGATTATGCTGTGGAAGAGTGTTAGAAAAAAACTTCCAGAACTTTGAAAAAATGGTTTTATTCTGCATCAAGACAATACTCCTGCGCAAACAGCGCTCTCCGTGTCCTTTTTTTTTTTAGCTGAAAAAGAAAATGGGACATCCTCCACATTCTTCTGATTCAGCGCCGTCTGACTTTTTTCAGTTTCCAAAAGTAAAATCTGCGGCAAAGGCAACCCATTTTTTATCAATAGAAGCTTATAACAGAAAAATAAGATTTGCTCGATTTTTAATACCAGGGGGGAGTATATTTAACTAGGTCAAGCAATAGTTCTTCCATTGTAAATAAATATTTTTTCCAGCCAATTCCGTTTCTTTATAGACCTACTAGCATTCCCGTCGCGGCTTCGCCCGCCCTCATAACTAAAGATAATTTCAACTAAAAATTAAAGTTTTATTTGTTTATCGATAAGATTCTTGTATTTTAGCATGTGGTTGAGCATTATTTCTTCAATGATTTTTAGCAGTAATTATTAATCTAGTTATAATTGCACTGATCAGGTGGTTTAAGATTACATATAAGCACCATTAGGCATAAAATTTTTAACTTTAATGTATGAATTGGTAATCAAGATGGATAAAGACTATTAAGAAACTCTTGCGGAAAATAAACTGCATTATCATTGCTTACGACAAAAGGCCGGTGGATCATATTTTTACACACAATATAAAAAAGCAAAGGATCGACATTTTGAGTTAGTAATAATTTGTATTCGGCAGAAATAACTTTATTGATTTCATCTGGTTATATGTTGATTTCGAACTATAAAAGTATAAGACAGTGTGGCAAACTTCGTTCCTGCCTCTCAACATTGTATATTTAAATTTTAGTTATTCTAAATTTTACCATTGCAAAACCTTCCTAGAATTATAAAAATTATTTATTTAGATGTCGGTACAGATAGGTTCAGTTTACCATTGTTAACTCTATTGTGGAATGGCTCTATACACAATCGGTCGATTTTCAAGCTTCACTGAGATCCACATATCGCACACCATATTTAAATTTTTTTAAATAATTTTCTTGATAGTTTAATAAGTGAATTTTATCATCGATTTCAAGCTCTTTTCTAACCTCTCGTGTAGAATGGTACTCCCCACCTATCGGTCAATTTTCATACTGCACTGTTGTCCACATATTAACCTTTTTTAATAAAATATAAATTAAAAATCAGTAGATTTTAATATTGCTAAACCTTCTTAGAATTAGGAAAATGATGTAGTTAATATTTAGTACAGATTTGTTCAGTAATATTCGCGGTTAGTGATCACAAACGAAAAATGGCTTGTCCTTTTATAGAATAGTATAAGTTATTATTATAGTAAATTTTCTAATTGTAAATCTTTCAAGAACTATGAAGATGATGTAGTTAAAATTTGGTTCAGATAGGTTCATTAGTTTTACTAAAACGCTATTGTCGCTTTCCACATATTCGATTTTTAAATTTCACTGGAATCCACACGTCACACCACATATTTATAGCTTTTTGGATAACAAATTAATTTAATTTAGTAATTTTATTATCAATTTCTAGCTATATTTAACACCGGATCATTCTAACCTCTCTTGAATGGCGCTCGCTTTACTACCCACCATATATTTATCGCTTTATAAACAGTAATTTAAGAGGAAATATGTAAATTTTATTATTGCTAAACCTTCCTTGAACTATGAAGATGATGTAGTTATATTTGGTACAGAATAGTTCTATAGTTTTCGCGGTTAGTGATCACGAACGGAAATGGCTTGTCCTTTTATATACAACTTCATCATCCCCCGTCGAGGAATTTTAACTAATAATTGATTTTTTGTTTATCGATAAAAATCTTGTATTAAAGTGACCAATTGAAAATCATATTTTTGATAACATTTTCACGCATAGCAGCCATTATTAACTTGGTTAAATTTAGATTGATTAGGTATTTGAAGATAACATAAAGCATAATTAGACATCCAATTTTCAATTTTAATATATGAGTTTGTAATCCAGATGGACAGAGACTATTAAGAAACTGCGGTATAAGAAACTGCACTATCAGTGGTTACAACTAAAGGTTCAAAATTCATATTTTTACACACAATATTAAACAGCTGAGGATCGGCATTTTGATTTTTAATAATTTTCATTCGACAGAAATAATTTTATTGATTTGATCTGGTTGGATTTCAATTTCTAACCATAAAAGTATGTGATAGTGTGGCAAAACCCGTTTCTAACACTCAACATTGTACATTTAAATTTTTATTGTTGCTAAACCTAGAACTATGAACATGATGTAGTTAAAATTTGGTATATTTCACTACATATAGCTGTTTTTATACCAATTTAATTGAAAATAAGTAAATTTTATTATCAATGTTATTTCTATGTAACACTGTACCTTTTAACCTTTCATGTAGATGGCAATTGCCGCCATTTTTGAACTTCACTGTTATCCACTTATTATTCATTTTTCAATAAAGAATTAGTTGAAAATCATTAGATTTTACTATTGCTAAACCTTCCTATAAAGATGATGTAGTCAAAATTTGGTAGAGATTGGTTCAGTAGTTTTTGGCGGTTAGTGAACACAAACGAAACATTGCTTGTCCTTTTATATAATAGTATAACCTTATACCGCCATATGTTAGAATCGTATAGAGCTAACAGATAATTGTGACTTACAGATAATATACAAATAATATTGCGACTATAAATTAAGATATAAGGTATTCTATCTTTTTTGTTGGATCAAACTGCACACGGTATGCAAATTTGATTAAAATCGGTTCAGTAGTTTAGGTGTTAGCCGGCCCCTAGGCGGCGACACGTAATTTATATATATTAAGATATGCACATTGGAATGATAGTTTTTTTTTTTTTTTTTTTTTTTTTTGGTATATATTATTGTAAAGTGGATAAAGAGATAAAGAGTTATAGTCCAGTCAATAAACACATTGTAGAGTGCATGAAATATACGACAATTTTTTTACTTAACAGCTTCGTTATGAGTAGTTAGAAGGTAAACATACTGAAAGTCACCGCCCCTGGGGGGTGAACTAAGGGTGGGGGTGAGTGTAGAAGGTCCCAATTTTGTGTTTATCGATTATATCTCGAAAACGGTGGACTCTAGAAAAATGCTACAGATCAAAATTAAAGCTCATTAAAATTCCAACGGTTTCGAGATATACGATTTTAAAATCTTACGACTTAAAAATCGATAATTTTAGAAATAAAATAAAGTTTACCTCAATTTTTGTTAAACATTTGCTTCAAATACAAAAAACGTATTTGGATTCTGACATTGTCTCTGAGAAACGATTGTAGAAGGCACTAGAAGCAAATGTTTGACAAAAAGTGAGGTGACATTTGTTTTTTTTTTCTAAAATCACCGATTTTCAATAAATAATATCTTGTAAAGGGTTAGAATTACGACAAATGTATATATAATCAATTTTATAGAGAATTTAATTAACTCTAATGTTTATTTAACACATATTTTCTAGAGTCAACCGTTTTTGAGATATTATCGAAAAACCAAAAAAATTAAACTTCTCCCCTCCCCTCCACTGTTAGCTCACCCCCCAGGGACGGGGACTTTTAGTATGTTTACCTTCTAACTATTCCTATCGAAGCTATGAAGTCAAAAATTATCGCATATTCCATGCACTCTACACCCATTTCATTACTCATTGACTAGACTATTAGTGGATTGTTTGCTAAATTTTTAGTATTTTCTGATTATGGGAATCAGTTATGAATTCACATGTTTATTAGTTGGTCAAATCATTGCAGTATTATTTATTTATAGCTATTGTGAATATGAATTATATAATATAATATAAATGAATAATAACATCAGTATTTTAAATAAGAATTATAAGCCCTCTTATATTTTAATAATGTCTTCTATATCCAAATAAAGTAATTTCACTCAAAAACAATAAATAATAGTTATAATAATAAAATATATATATATATTTACATCATAGAAAGTGAATATAACTACTTTCTCAATCTCTCATTCGGATTAAAAACCAATTTAATAATAAAATAAATCCCAAATGAAAAGTAAAGAAAGCATAAAATGTTTCCCCGGCCTTATAAAAAATCAGGATTACATTCGTATCCCGAAACATTTAGAAGAAAAATCAGGATAAATGAGGAGTTATTCCAGTGTAATTAAATCAATTCTATACTTTTTTCGTTTGATCACTATTTTAAGCGGTGTAATCGTTTGACTCCCGACTCTGTTGAGTTTACAGTAATTTTTATTTAAATGTATATCAAAGTTGGAAATAGCGTCTTATTATTACTATTTCAACATATAATAAAAAATAATAAAGATAAATAATAAAATCGCTAAATTCCGCCATCTTAAAACAGCATCCTTAACCCTCCAGTTGTCGCAACCCTAGGACTAACACCAATAGTCGTGACCTCTTGAAATTCAATCGTTGTACTGATGATTTTATCACTTTTATTTTTCTCATTTACTTTATTTGATTTTGAAAAAATTGCACATAATAATACACATTAAAAAAATAAGTAATAAAAATATTATTTATCTATTATAACAACTTTTAACTATTTTTGTGTTATCACAACTTTTGACTGTTCACTTCACTAATTTCATTTATTCAGCTTTGACAGGAAATTTTTGGATGTTCTAAACATAAATACATTTTTCACATAGTTCACAACATCGTATTATAGAACCGCGTCATTCACGACTATGAAACATAAACAAACTCTTACCTATAAATGAATTATCGGTAATGCATTCCTCATCACTGGATACATCATCTTTGTGTTCAGTATCTGAATGCTCAATTCTTTCTTCAACAATGTATGTTTCACTTTCAGGATCTGTCTCACTTTCATCAAAATTTTCTACACCTCTATTATTCTCCGTATTACATAGAATGATTTTACAAATCATTTCAGTATCGTCTGGGTTTTCTAAATCTAAGGTGCGCTTACGAATCATAATGTAATAATGATACAATAAAATCTGTCGCGTCAGTAGTCGCAAAGAGCCTAATAGATCTTGTCCCGGTAACAGCGGAATAGAAACTAAATAACTAAAAATCTAGAGAGAATACTTAGGATTTGACGTCACTAATGCATTTGAAGTATGTTAGTTGAAAGGTACTGAGTCGCTTATCTCATTATAAAAATCCTACTCGGAATACTGCGCGAAAAATACCTTGGGTAATCTCTCAGATCGGTTGCAACTACTGCAGGGTTAAGGACAAAAACTAATTCTAATTGTGGAAGGAGAGTGGCCAAGGATGTCCTTCGGCCTCAAAAAATCGCCAGATCCTGGCAGATCTGTTAAAACAGTGTACTTATTATTGTATTTACCTAAGCTTAGTGTATTTTTCTATGAACCAATAATTCTTTCTGATATAAAATATAATATTAATGATAGATTTTTCAATTTCTTTGACGCGAACGAAAGGTTCATAATAAAAATTTGTAATAAAAATATCGGACGATTCAACAGTGTAAAACGAAAATAATAAATTGTTAAATTACAGTACATTTAATCAACAATTAAAGATCTCGAATTTTTTTTAAATTTTAACAAAATAAAATCCATATTCTGGCCTTAACAGATAGGAATATAAAAAACCTATATTACGGAAAATGCATGTAGAAAATTAGTGATAACCTAAAATATCCGATGTGCTAAATTAATATATTTGTTGATTGTAAATAAACTTAATATTTTCTTTGAAATAAACAATAAAATACGATATTAAACGAAAGAATATCAAACCTTTTTCAATTCAGAATCGCAAATACAATTTTCATCGAGATCAAAGTTAACTTAGTCGTGACCTCTCCCTTTGTCAATTATTTGCATAAAAAATAAAAAACATTCGATAACTTCCAAGAGAAGCTAACTCAATTTGATTTAAATATTCAACATTAAGTAAACATTTATTTATGTTTAAATGTTATTCCGGAGTCCTTTACTCGTTAGCATTTAGACTCTAATTTAAATAAATTAACCGAGTCCCTTCATTTTGAATAATTGATATCATTAATGTAATTCTCGGTTGTTTGCTGAAGATCATTAATAGTGTGGTTAACACAAAATGACTGCTTTGTTTAAGGAGGTCATGAAATCACCACATCTCTTTTGAGATGTTTCTGAGGTATTGTTAAGGGAGCGAAATTAGAAACAGGGGTCTTTGTTATATTTTGCTTTTGATTACTGTGTGTGATGTTGATTTTTTACTAGGATCCTTTTGACATAAATTTTTATGGGGATTTATAAACTTTAAAATTTATAATAAAATACAAAATAAAAATAGGAGAGGAAAGGAGTTTAAAATAGTAATAAACAGGACTGGATAGATTTGTAATTCAATTATGTGATAGACAGCCATATTCACTGTACACAGAGTAGACTAAATTTAATCATTTCTAAAATTTAATTAAAATTTAATCATTGCGATTTAACACCAAATTTCCTAGAATCAATCACCTAATTTAATAATGGTTAAATCTTTCAATCATTTTTTAGTGAACTGATGATTATTTGACTGAATGATTTAATCATTATTATATTACGCAACTGATTCCAGGAAACGAGTTGTCAAAAAGATAAGATTAAGTTTTCATTAAATTTCAGCTGTGATTAAAATTTGTCTAACGCTGAATAATAACTCTCTTACCCTCTATAACCTCGTAATATATATATATATATATATATATATATATATATATATATATATATATATATATATTTGTTATATATATATATATATATATATATATATATATAATTTGTTTTTTTAATATAATTTAAATATAAATATAAAGCATTATATAACTGTTTCATGAGGCCCAACTTTATATGTAGAGGTGGTAAGAGAATGTTTATAGGATCTACAAGGTTTTTGCGGAAAATGTTCTTCTCGCCGGATTTTAAAAACTCCCTCACAGGCCAGTTCTTTCTGCACCAATGTTGATCCCTTTCTCTAATGTCCCATCCACACAAAAAAATGGAAATTTGGTAAAACCGCCTTGCTGACCTAGAAGCATGCATGGTACATTCAAGTCACCACGTACAATCCAACCATTAGCCGAATAGCCAATTTTATTCAACACTATTTCTAGGTTTTCATAGCTCTCTTTCACATGTACAGAAATGCCAACAAGTATAGATGCATAAGTGTTACTATTGAGTAATAAAACAGCTTTTAAACTAGTTTTGGAAGAATCAATAAACAGCCTCCAGTCTTCTTTTTTGTATTCAACACCAAACTCTTTGATCAGACCTGGAATGCTGCTGTCTCTTCCTATACACACATATGCTAGTTCCAACTGCCAACAAGTTCTTTTCTTTTGGTCTAGAACCAAGCAATTCAGCTTTTTCCTTTGTTAACCCAAGATCCTTAACTAAGTCGTTAAGCTCAATCTGAGTTTAGACTCTATATTTGCTGTAGCACATTGGAACTCTTCATCATCTTGCTCATCTATATCTATATCTGTTTCAGCAGTGCTGCCAACACTTCTACATCCAGCACAAATTATTTTACAATTTTATTTGTAGTATATAAAATCTGTTAAATTCTGTTATAAATCAAAACAAAATAATATATTGATGTGCAAATGTGAAAAAATGGTAGGTGATGTGGCTTAATAAGTGTTAATAAATTTGGATTTAGCACCCTAAAAAAAAATAACAAGGTGTTTTAAGCAAAAAAGTTTTTTCATCGTTGGCCTGTGTGATCCATCTTATACCATCTTCTTTTCCAAACTGAAATCCCTAAACTTCTCCAATAGTGCTCTCCTCTGGTTTCATTCATTCCTTTCCCAACGTACTCAATCAGTTACCATTCCCAACCAAGGCTCATCCTCTTTCCTTGCATTGCAATCAGGTGTAGCTCAGGGGTCGAGTATTTCCCCTCTCCTTTTTAACTCCTATATTAATGATCTTTCAAACTCCATTCACAATTGTTCCTACTTCCTCTACGCCGATGATTCCCAAATTTACTTTTCGTTTCCTCCATCCGAGTTACTAACTAATTTTTCCAAAATTCAGGAAGACCTAGATGAAATCTGTGCCTGGGCAAGCCTGAATAAATTAATGTTCAACGCAGCTAAAACTCAAGCTATTGCAATATGATCTTCATTCCCTCCTTCGATTGAATACCAACTTCCCTACTTTATTCCTAAATGTACACCCTATAGCTTTCCACTCCTCTGTTAAAAACCTAGGTTTAACCATCGATCAAACACTTTCCTAGAAATCCCATGTTGTCCAAATTTTCCTACGATAAATCGACATGCTATGAATGTATAAATCCTTGTGTTACTCTTCTGCTGATATAACCATGACATTGTTATATTTTTCATATTGTTTCGTATTATTCACCTTATTTATACTTGGTTTTTAAGGTATTATCATGAAAAATATTAAATGAAGGTTCTAGTAGATGCTTTATGTGTTTTGAAGGGTGGTACATTACAAGTTTAATAGAATAGATTAGGATGGAAAAGTAATTTTATTCTTGGCCAGGTCCTTAAGAAACACAAAGAAATGCAGAAATAAATACAGTTAGATTTGGACAGATATAATAATGAAATAAAAAAAACTCTCATTTTCTAAAAAGAATTTCTCAATGAACGGGAAAAACAATAGATCATTGATATGTCTACCAATAACCTAACAATCTAATACTTTTCCTAATTTATATTTAAGAAATAAAATGATTACTTAAAATCACTTAAATTACTAATTAAGTTACACTCAGGAAACTGTCGCCAAATTTTCAAACGAGCAATACCTACAGAGCTAGAGCATGTCAAAATTTTATATTTTATTGCGTGAAAAAAACGTTACAACGTGATTTTTTTCATTCAAACTAATATATCTCCTAACTGTAGGTCCTTGCGTCAAACCCTATATAACAAAAAATATTCTCCATCAAATTTCTGACTTGAGAACTGCCGTCAAACTTTCGATCCGAGCAACATCTACGGAGTTAGAGTGTGTCAAAAAGGATCTATAACTTATAAAATATAAGCAAACGTGACTTTTTTTTCATTCAAAACAATATAGCTCCGAAACGTTTGGTCCTAGCGACGAATGTTATACATATAAAAAAAAAATATTTTCCATTAACTTTCTGACTAGGTAACTGCCATTAAATTTTCAATTTTAGTAACACCAACAGAGCTAGTACGTCCCAAAATATTACATTTTTGAGTGAAAAAACAACGTTACACAAAAAAAGAACAGACCTACAGGTAAAAGACAATAAAGAAAATGAAGAAAAATAACAATACAACAATGATAATATATACACTGATACTAATTAAATAAATATACAGGAAAATAAGATAAAACTCTACGAATGAAATGATAAATAAATTCTTTTGATACAATTTTTAATGTTGTATACCTACATGTTCTATTTCCCATAGGATAGGGTATATAGATCAGAAAGGAGAGATCTTGTGTGCATTGAATCTACTGCATGAACTGACGAATATAGCAAATATAGGAAGGATGAAGGGTAGTGATAATTTGGTAAAGGGATGTTCCGAGGAAATTTGGTCTACGGAAAATAGGATAAAGCCATTTTAATTCAGAATAGAGGTATTAAACATGGGATAGCCTCGGGATATCGTAGAGAAACCTGGCGAAGCAGTGTAATGGTTCTCGTTAAAACAAACTTTGTACACAATAGGCGAAGTGAATCAAATTTCAAAAGCCTAAATATTTTTTCTCTTTTGCACAAATAAAAATATCATCAAAGACCCGCTATTTTTTAATTGTTATTAATAAAAACAAAAATATTTTGTACGTGCATATATATTTTTAAAATGTATATATTATTTACATTGGTGCTATTGGTCTTTAGTAAAAAATTTTCAAAGTAGAAACATATCCTGCAATATCAAAATAAGGGTATGTCGAACGATCCTTCAGCCGGTTGTTATGTACGGGAGTGAGACATGGACCCTGACATTACACGGCGAAAAATTATTAAACAGGTGGGAAAGAAAAGTCCTTCGCAAAATATATGGTCCAACCAAGTATGGACTGAATCTCTGGCGAATGAGAACAAATGAGGAACTGAGAACTCTATATGCTGCTCCAGATATTGTAGCCAACATAAAAAGAGGCAGAATTAGATGGCTGGGGCATTTGCAAAGAATGGAGGCAAGTAGGCTCCCTAATATGATGTTGGAGGGGCACCCGGGTGGAATGAGAAGGAAAGGAAGGCCTCGACTTCGTTGGCTGGAAGATGCAGAAGACGATCTTCGGACTCTGGGTGTGAGAGGATGGAGGAGGGTTGCCGAAGAAAGGTTTGAATGGCAGAGAATTGTTGAGGAGGCCAGGATTCTACAAGGACCATAACCGCCGTAAGATGATGATGATATATTATTTTAACTACTAATGAATAATTCTATTTTTAAATGACTATGATTAAACTATTTTAGGGAAGCCACAGAAAAAAAAAATAAACAGATAAAAATCATAACCTCTATAACCAAGTTTATTTAAAGTACTTTTAATTTAATTTATAATATCTATGTTAAACAGATCTATGTTAAATTATAAATTTATATTTAAAATTTTATTTACTAATAAAAATAAACCCTATTTTTTGCGTTGCAGGAAATTATATTTTAATTGAAGCTAGCTAACGAAATTACTGTATACTTAATTACTGTTGGAACCATGAACTGTTTAAACCAATGTACCAGAAGTAATTTAATGGGTGATATGCAACTTTAATAAACTTGGCTGGATTCGGGTTAACTCAGGTTTTAATTTAATTTAATTTGTTTGAAAAAAAAAATTTACTAAAAAAAAATGACCGACAAATTTTTCGTACAAAATTATTAGAAAACATCTACGTATCATTACCTTTCAAATGAGGTATAAAAATCACAAATCGGTTAAGAATTGGCAACAATATGATTATTGTTACGCCTCGGCGGATTATCAGGAATAGAGTGGGAAACAAGTTAAAAAAACTAACGGATTTGAGTGGTAATGGAGCTTATTATGAAAGGATAGGTATCTGGTTTGGGCTGAATCAGCAACAATATGGTACATTAAGATATTTGTGGATAAGTTTATTTGTGAAAAAGTAAGGAGCATTGAGGATTTTTCGAAGGATTTTGGATTGTAAGGATTGAATACGAGATGAATTGGATAGTTTAGTGGAGCCCCAAAGCTCAACTCCGTACGTCCAAGTAGGTCTAATCATATTTATGTACATGAGTCTTTTGTAATTAATTGGGAGCTTTGAACATTTGTCTAGTAAATGTTAAAGTAGTCTGTAACGACGGGCAGTTTCTTGTCGTTTCAGTCTTGTATGTGGATTCCAATTTAGACGTTTGTCCAAGTGGAGTGGATCTATAGGGATTAATGGAATATCATAGAAAATATTACTGAACATGAAAATAAGATTTTTTAAAAACAAATATTGGAAAATTAGTTACAAAAACTCATTGCAAGTCTCGGCCTTCACCTGCGTATAACAACAACCTGCAACCTAGTTTTATGTTTTTCTTGACTCAAAAGAATAGTTGTCCGGGTATTGACTATGTGCTATTTGAAATATTCAAAGGATTTGGCTTCATTAATTAAATTAATTTTCAATATAATAATTTTTGTACCTGAAAGCATAATCATTGGAAGTTAAAGTGTTGTAATTATGAATAAAGAATTGTATAGTTACTTCTTAAATAGTGTAAAATAATTTTTCTTAAAAAAAAAAAAAAAAAAAAAAAAAAAAATCCTGGTTCATTATAACCAAGATAACTTTTTTGGAAGTTAAATTAAAAACATTTAGAGATTGGCTTTAAACGGAGAAGTGATTCAGAGTAGTCATTGGATAGCTGTCAGGCTAGGAATGAGGACGAAAGAGGGACCTTAAGGGGTTTTCAGAAAGTCTTTAATGGATTTTTCACTCTAGAAAAGGAGGTGATTTCATTCTCGTTAAAAAAAAAGAAAGAAAAAAAAGAATAGATCAAGTCTAGTTCTTTTCCGATTCAATGAGTCGGTTCTTAAACGAGGATGATTCTTTTGGATCTGTTCCATCTCATTAGGGGTAATTAAGAACTTTTCAGTAATAGATCCTTTAACAAATGGAACATTTATGCATATTATGGCTTTCAATATTTAACTATGTGTTCAATCAAATGATTTTGGGTTTCTATCTTATCTTTTATTACTGTTGATGATTTATTATTGCATCCTTTAACTTCGGCACCGGATAAAATACTTATGGTGTAATGTTTTTTGTTTTTTTTTTTAACCTCAAAAATGTAATATTTTGACACTTTAGCTCTGTTGTCATGCTCGAATCAAAAACTTACCAACAGCTTCTTCATTAAAAATTAAATGAAGAAAATATTTTGTATATTGGTTTGAATGGAAATAGTTTTGCCTACATTTTGTTAGTGTTGGTCCATTTTTGACCAGCTCTAGCTCTAGCTCTAGCTCCGTTGGTGTTGCTTGAATCGAAAATTAGCCGACAAGTTTCTGATCAGAAATTTACTGGAAAATATTTTTTGTATGTAACATTTATCGCTAAAACCTACCGGTCAGGAGCTATATTGGTTTGAATGAAAAAAATGTCACTCTTGAAACCCCAATTTTCTCTCAATATTTTTTTTTTTTTTGAAAAATCATTGTTAATTTGATTGAACTTTTTCTAGAAGAATGAAAATTCTTATTTACAAGACCATTTTAATGTAATGCATGGATGTGAAAAATGGCCCTTAACAAAAAAAAAAACAGAAATGATGCTCAACACCAGGGAAAGGAAAGTGTTAAGGGGAATATGCGCGGAGTTTTCAAGAACGGATTTCGAAGAAGAAAGAAGAATAAAGAAATCATATTCCTGTTCGGATAACCCGACATCGTGGCGATGATAAAAAGAACACTTATTAAGTGGTTAGGTCACGCGGAAAGAATGACCGACCAGAGGGTGCCAAAGAAGATGCTATTAGGGAAACAGGATGGCAGGAAAAGGAGAGGACGTCCCCGAATCAGATGGCTGGATGATGTGGAGGGGGATCTGAGGTGGTTAGGGGCTCAGAGATAGAGAGAGAGAGAGCACAAGATCGAAGAGATTGGTGGGCTGTTATATGAGGTCCTTGTAGGACAGTAGTGCCGATATAATAGTAATAATAATAATTTGATTCAATTATTAATTTAAGTAATTTGATCTATTGGTTTCCCCAATCTGGGAGAAATACGAAATGCGTTGGTTTATTTTAAAATTTTTTTTGTACAACTATCCGAATGGAAATAACCGTAAACATCAAACAAATGAACATCAATGTAGCCAATTATTTTAATCGGTTACCATTAATTGTATAGTAATAGTATATTACATTACTAGTACCGAAAGTGGCATTTTACGTTGCGAGGCCGTGTTTGACTGGCAAGGCGAAGCCGAGCCCGTTAATTCGATCGAGCATCGTAAAATCACTTTCGGTACGAGTAATGTACGATACTTTTCATCACGAGGCAAAAAACGCTTAACGCAGTTTTTAACTCGTGAATCTACATATTAAGATTTTAATAATTCATATTATTACACTAAATGATTGTTTTCCATTTTAATGATTATTTGTAACAGCTGATTTAGAGAAATAACCGTAGACAAGTTTAATTTAATATAATTACGTTTAATAACTGAAATGTAATAATTCAAAATACATTTATAAAAAGGAGTAAGTTTATATATTAATAAAAAAACACTTCATTTTTATAGGGTCAGGTTAATATTAATTGTACAGTTTTGGTTGTTGGTAATGTTTAACCCATCAGTTAATATTTTTTTATTTAGGTTCTTCATTTGCGTGTTTTTAATGGACACTTTATTCAAGCGTTGGTCCTCTTTACTGTCCTCATCTTCACTATCGGTATTCCGAAATAGATCATCAACTGTAACAAAATCAATTTCTTGGTCTGCAACATTTGGGATTTCCATTGATGATGTGCCTCCCTTATTGAACAGTTTCCTTGCTACCTTTACTTTCCTAGCTACAGAGTCTTCTATGTAGCCCTCCGCAGCGGTCGACGATCTCCAACCTCCATGTCTCTTTTGTGTGAGTAAATTAGTCCCACCTTCAACTAACATTGAAGCAGAAGATCGCCTAAGAGCGTGGCCCGTGTAGCTCTCGGGGTCTTCCAACTTCAAAAATTCTGCTACTTTTCTTGGCACAGCGTATATTGTATGCTGACCGACATTTTAAGCAGTACACTTTCCATTCCTATAGGCAACTAAAAATCGTTTACTTTTTATGTGCGGCGGCCGCAGAAACAAATATTTTCGAATAATATCGCATATCTGAAATGAGGAATCTGCGTCAGTAATAATGAACGTGCGTTCACTATTTGTTTTACCACCTTTAAGAAACACTGTAAAGAAAGTTCCATTATCCTTAAAATCTTTTACATTTAAATTTATAAGGTCGTCACATCGACATGCTCCATAAATACCTACAACTAAAATAACCTTTGTTAACAACCACTCCGAATTAGGTGCAGTGTCCATGAACTTTCTTATTTCATGTTGTCTAAAGACTTCAGATTTTTTGGGGTGATAACCTACGCTGTGGTGTTTTAATAATGCTATCGATTTCGAAAATTTAGAAACATCCAAATTTTTCTTTATTTTTAAACACAATTTTAACATGGAAAATTTACTCCATAAAGAAGAGGCTTTAAATTTTTTCGATAAAGTTGATAGGTATACTAACATCACTTCATCATTAACATGGTTAGGGTTAACACTTTCACTATACCACCACTCACAAAACTTATTAAATTCTTCTTCGTATCTATTACGAGATTTCCCGGGCAATCAGTTATTCCTTCAGCTTCTTTAATTAATTTTTGAGGGATGTTAAAGGCCATTTTCGCACACTAACAATGTAAAATTAAATTATAAACTGAAAGAAACGCTAGCGAACCTCGTGTTGGTAACAGTAAACACTGCTAGCTGCGAAAACTTTCCCGGCTAGACTTGTAAAATCATATGTTCGTTGTTTTACCTTGCTCTAAATTTTGAGATGTGTAAAGGCCTACTTTCCTTGCTCCCAGCTGTTATGGAAAGTATCTATTTTCCAATCCGAGTGATGTAAAACAAGTTACCTTTTCATAAAATCCATTTGATTCTATTTCGAACTCATATATTTCTACAGTTTCTAAATAAAATACAGTAGAACTCCGATTATCTAAATTAATTGGCGTTAGGGTTGGTTTGGATAAGCGAAAAGTTCGGATAATCGAGGTTGAAAATTGTACATAGAAGCGGAAAAAAAAATCGGTCTATTAAATGAAATCCGGAAAAGTAGAAAAAATTCAATACATACATGTAAATTCTTTCTCATTTATTACAATGTACATTATAACTAAATATGTACATTATGTTTTATCTACATACATTCATAAAAAACGCCTCATTTTTTTATTTCGGTTGGTTTGAAAAAATCTTTAATGTTCATCTGCTTCAGCATTTTCAATTTTTTTGTCAGTGCTAAGTCCTTTATTTTTTTGAGTTGAAGCAGCTGAACTAAAGTTGCTTCCTCTTGACTATCAAACCATTGAAATGTTACATCATCGTGGGTACCTCTACTGTATTTGAATATACTATATGTTCGAACTTCTATATTTCTTTAATGAAGCATATGCTATTCCATTTTGACAATGTTGGAAAAAAAGTTATTGACTCGTTGACGGTATTCTTAGTAATGGAGAGAATTTTGATTAATACAAACTTAATTTCTCCCTGACTAGGCAAAACGATAGATCATGGATATGTCTATCTATATTGTACTGTTTTTCACAATGTACATTTTAGAAATAAAATTATCAAATTACTTAAATGAATAATCATTGATCATTCGAAATAAATAAGGTTGAGTGAAAATAGCGGTTTCAAACGTAACTTTTTCTCATTGAAACCAATATAGCTCCTAAACGGTTGGTCTTAGCGACAAATGTTACGGAACAAAAAATATGCTACATTAAATTCTTTTTTCATAAAATTATGTTCAAATTTTCGATCCGAGCAACACAGGCTAGAGTGTTTCAAAATCATTGTGAAAACATTTTTTCAACAAAAATTATAGAGTCCCAGTCAAAAGACTATTTATTTTTAAAAAAATTACTATTATATGCTTCCGATTATAAATCGGTAATAAAATGATATGATGGAGATATTACTAAAGGATTAATGTTTCCTTAAGGGCCCGCCGAAAGCCGGGACTAAGTGCCCTAGCCCACAACATAACCGCCCCTTTATTTATAGTCTCCCTTAATCTCAACCCTAAGTCTTATTTACAATTCTAATGGATCCTCTATTTATTTCATCCCCTGAACTCACCCGAATTTCAACGTACCCTTTCAGGTTCCCACGAGTTGAGCACGTATTTACGTACAAATGTTATTTCATAATTTTTTTTTTTTTCAACTTAAATAATTTTAACTAATAATCGAAGTAATATACGACCCTTCAAAGAACATAAATCATTCGCTGGAACTTCCATTTAGTGGTTTTATGATAATACTTTAAAAACTGTACGTACTAAAATGTAATGACTGTGAAGCAAAATAAAAACTGGCCGATCGGTAAATCAAAGAGTAGAAGAGCATATAAGAGCATAAAATACCAATTTATCTATCCATCTAAATAAAATAACCATAAATTTAATAAAGACTCGGGAGTAAAAATAATACATCAACTCGAAAATGCCTAAAATTAAATATTTATGAATCAGAAATAATAAAACCGTTTATAACTGATCCAAATTTTTGTTTAAATGACCACATAAACATATCCAATAGCCCCATTTTAAATTTGTTTCCAGTATGAACGGAAAAATCCAATGAGTCATAAGGGAAATCCCATAATAAACCTCAAAAATGTAACCTACCTGCCCCCTCCCCCTTCCCACTATGGATATATTTCAGATATCTCTTAGATCTCCTGAGGTGAGTACTAATGTTTGATATCTTGTCTTACATTTTTAAAACTTTAGTGTATAAACTCCATGTAACATAGTACTGATGCGTTGAAAAAAATTGTGTATGTTTTAGAACTGAAGATGAATGTTTAGCACTCGAAACTAGTATTATAATAAAATAATCCCAATAGAAGTGGCAATTAATTCATCAATCCTAAATGTCTAGGTTATATTAGCAGATGAGTAACACAAGAATTTTTACACACATAGCATCCTCCGTAGCGGCTTCGCTCAGTAAATAACTTAAATAATTTTAACTAACAATTGAAATTTTATTTGTTTATCGATAAAAATCTTGTATCGAAATATGCAATTGAACATTATTTCTTCAATGAAATTTTTACTCATAGCCGTAAATTTTTAGCATGGTTAAAATTGCACTGATTAGGTGTTTGAAGATTACGTAAAAGCATAATTAGACATCCAATTTTTAATTTTAATGTATAAGTTGGTAATCCAGATCGACAGAGACTATTAAGAAATTCTTGCGGATAATGTACTATATTATCAGTGTTTACAACTGAAGGAAAATGAATCATATTTTTACTTACAATATCAAAAAGCAAAGGATTGAAATTTGGATTTAGTAATAATTTCCATTCGGCAGAAATAATTTTATTGATTTCATCTTGTTGGAATTTAATTTATCATCATCACAAAAGTATATGAAAGTGTGGCAAACCTCGTCTCTTCTTCTCAACTTTGTACATTAAAATGTTTATTATTGCTAAACCTTCCTAGAACTATAAACATAAATTTGGTACAGATGGGTTCAGTACTTTTACCATTGTAAACTCTATTGCGAAATGATGCTATCCACTAGTTTCAAAGGTATCCACACTTCGTACCATATATTTATCTCTTTTAAATAATAATTTAATAAAAAATATGTATATTTAATTATCAATTTTCTACTCTATATAACAACGTACCTTTATAACCTTTATTGTAGAATGACGCTCGCCATCTATCGGTCAATTTTTGAACTTCACTGTTATATCGCATAAATATTATTGTTTTTTTTTAAATTACACATTAATTGAAAATCATTAGATTTTATTGTTGCTGAACCTTCCTGGAACTATAAAGATGTGATTAATTTTTTTTTACAGATTGGTTTAGTAGTTTTTGTTAATGATCACCAACGAAAAATGGCTTGTTCTTTTAGAAAATATATGATGTAGAAAAAAAATAAATACAAACATTTCAATCGCACACATTGTGACTATATACACGTTAGATTTCCGTGGTAGTAAGTATTAGAATACTTCTTCTTCTTCTTCTTCTGCGATCTTCCCTTAGATGGCCAGGTCGGGGGTCAAGATGAGGAATATTAGAATACTGTATACATACCTTCTATCCTGGACCTCATCTACACAAAATATAGAACATTTCACGACAAACTTTTTTTTTTCCCAACATACTCATAGAAAACAAGTCTGCAATGAATAATTTGAAAAGTTGGATGATGGGCCTTTTTAAGTAAGAAACGACCTAAAATATTGTCAAGTGGAGTTACCGATGTGTACTGGTCTCCTTCATGTTTTATGTCTTATTTATTTATTTTTTTGTCAGCACATTCGCTGATTGTCTTTAGTTTGAAGACAGATGAGATAAATAAATAAAATTAAAAACAAAAAAATTTTTATGATTAATTACAGTTTTGCATTAAATGAGGCAAATCTATCAAGACTTTGTTCGAAATCAAATCAGAACTATTCCCGAAACTAATCCCGAACTAACCCGAGATGTCTCTATGGGTAACGATCTTTCGAACACCCTGTATATGCAATTGTATCTACTATTTACTGAATTTACCTCTTGTTTTAAATATATAAATAGCTTTGCCTGAATTTATTTAAGCCAGATTATTGCACAATTTTGTAATTCTTAAAAGACAATATGTCCCAGAATAAAGATTATTTTATCTTTTCATTTTTATATACAAGTAATATTCTGGCAAGGAATTAAAAAAACAAGAGGGATTTTTAATAAAGCTGATTGAGGAAAACTAAGCTGAAGGTATTATTTAAACACTTGTTTTCGCCTAGCTGATGAAAGGGTAGTTCTTTTATGGCTTAAACCTCTGGGGTGTGGTATGCCACGTTATTGTAACATAATCTGCTTTTGACAGGGCTTCTGTATTTAGTTTGGCTTGCCAAGTGCAGGGCTGTTTATTTACCACCTTAAACACGACTTGTTGCTAATCTTTGTATAAAAATAGGTGGATAGAATGAATAGATAGAAATAGGTGTTTTTTTCCCCCAGCTTGTATAAATATTTATGACGTAACAGTTATAATTGAAATTTTTAAAAAGATAATAGAATAGAATAGATTAAAATAGAAAAACAATTTTATTCTGGGACAAAGTCCCTTAACAATCATAAATAAGTACAGAAATAAATACAGTTACATCTGGTCAGAGACATAATACAATGGGAAAATTAAGGAAACAATAATAATAAAATAATGACAATATATACATAGATGATAGTTACATTAGCGGAACGGAAAGTAAGAGAATACATTATAAGAAAAATAAAATAAAAATAAAATCTTTTGGTACAATATTTACTTTTTAGAGTTAGTTGTACGTACAAAAGAGGTACCTAGATTTCGGGTTGAAGAAGGCGACAAGTTCGGTGGAATAATTTGATATACGTAAGTAAATTAGTTTCATTGTTTTAAAACATTTATATATATAAAAAAAAATTAAAACATCAGCACTTTGTTACATAGATTTTATATAAATAAATATATATTGAGGCCGGGGTAGCCGAGTGGATTAAGACATATGCAGTAGATATTTAAAGGTAAGCACTGTTGAGCGTGGTCAGCACTTGGATGGATGACCGCCCTCCTGATAAGACCACTTAATCCAGAAACTCAGGCTAATACGGCGTGGACTCGATTCTCACATGGGGGCAGTACACTGTCCTCACCCTGAGAGTTAAGGCGGCCGAGGATCTGCAAGGTCTGTAGAGCCAATATATATATATATATATATATATATATATATATATATATATATATATATATATATATATATATATATATATATATATAAATTTAAAACAAGTAATCAAACATGTTGTTAGTCACCTAAAAAGGGCCTGGAAATAAGGTTTCTAGGAGAAATCTAGGATGTAATAAAACAAAAGAGGAATGGGGTAGTCAACTAAATAAAATCAGATAAATAGACAATCCCTTAGGTTTTCGCCATGACTAGTCGGTTTTTCTATTCTTATTTGAAAGAAATTTAAAATAGGACCATTAGAAATATTTAGCTGGTAATTTACAATAAAATCTCGATTGATTTTGAACGATTTTATTATTTCTATTAATTCAAAAAAAAATTATTTTTAGACTATTTTCTACATAATTTATTAGCTTTACTCCCCAGTCTTTGACAAAATTCATGGTTATCGTTTTTTAAAAGTATAGCGAAGTTAGAACTCTAGCTTTTATGTGATCGTCCAGTTTTTCTCTTGTATTTAGTCTCAGTCATTAGTTATTGCGAGTCCAGTGGAAAAAAGTTTATATCCATTTGTAAGTATTTTGTGAAAAGTGCAAATTAAAGTTTACCATTGAATACCTTTGAATACGAACACGAAAACTTCAATCACCATTTATTTGGGTGAGCTAAATGTTCCTTCGCCTGAAACGATTTTAAATTTAGTCGTAAGTGTGTTGAATACCACCATTATTTCAAATCCGACAAAATATGGACATAAACATTTTTTTCCTCTGCTTCCCTCATATTAGATCGTAAAAACCGCTTCTTTTTATTTGCATATCGTCATGCGTAGCTCAAGTATTAAAAAATTTAATTTCCAATTTTATCTATTTCATTTTAATTTTAAATAATAAAAGAAAATATCTAAACACATTAATATCGTTAGATGCTGATAAGAACTCTGTAGTCATGAATCACATTAAATAAATAAAACTGTGTAGATAGGAAAAAGGGATGAGTTCGTTGGAACCTAAATATAGTGAGGCAAAAAACTCCATCCAATTAATTTCTTTTTTATTATCTCGGCTGAACATTTCATTATTTTTTAAATTTTTGGGTCCCCATATACTTCAAGCATATAAAATGTATTTGGAATATTAAAAATGTTATTATAAATAATATTATCAGTATTTAAAAAAAATAAAGTTAAATTTGATTTATTACATTTTTGCATTAGACGGTGCTTATCTCTCATGCATTTATTCAAAATCACATTAAACCTATAACTCTATCGAATGCTAGACGTGATATTCGCAAGGAGAGGATATAAACAATATTAATTTAAAATTTCTTGGTAAAGATATATATATATATATATATATATGAATGGTGCTTTATTTTATTCCATTAATATTTTTGATTTAATTATATCCTCCTAGGTTTGTTAGTGTAGCTAGGATCGAAAAATTCTATACAGTTCCCTCATAAGTTGATATAGAAGCAGTAAATTAGATAGTCATATCCATGATCTATTGTTTTTCCAAGTCAGGGACAAATTGAGTTTTTTTTTCTGATTATGTATGAATATGGAAAACAAAGTAATCAAAATAAAAAAATGGTCTAAAAAACTAAGAAAACACGCTTTGATTGCAAACCGAACTAAAACGTTTTATTGACATATCATATCGGAGTAGCAATCAGAATCTTTAAAAATCCTATCTTGCACAAAATCTAATGATCTACAACTATTAGCATATAACATTTTTTGATTGGATTTGCCATTTTTGTAGTATAGAACATGACCAAAACTAAAGTTTTAAAAAAGTTTGCTAAATTCGTCAATTTTTGACAATTGATTGTGGCTAAACTCCTAAATTAAATTCAGCTTAAGAGATGCCTTTAGACGCACAATTTAATGAACTTTAATTATATAAATTACACATTTTTTGATTTAAAGAATTTTTGTATATGTTTTTTGCAAAAATTTGAAAAGTGAAAGTGATAAAATGTTGGGGTTTTTTGCTTCCAAAATAAATTTCCTCTTATCAAATGTAGACACATTTTTGATATTTTATTCTTAGGACACTGAATCATAAAATCTACTACTTCACATTTTGCAAGGCAGACCCCCTATTTGGGAGTATTTCGACTGGACTAAGTGAGAGCATTTTAAGTTGTGCAATTATTGTATTGTCATTGGTCCTTGACACGTGTGCAAATTTTCAAGATAATCAGATAGCTGGAAATCGGTGAAAATTACGATTCAAGATTCCGTTACATACAGGTGGAGTTAATAAAAGCGTATTAAAAATATTAATTGATAGAAGCTTATACTTTATAAAAATGAATTAATTAAATGAGGCGTGGAATTCCAAAACCACTCAAGTACAATTTCCAGACTTTTTTAAAAAATTTTATATTGTATAGTTTTCCTACTAGACTATATTTGGGTGAGAAGTTTTCTGAAAAAGAAAAAAAAAGTAGTTAAATCATATTGTAAACAGCCATACAAAAAATAATTCCCTATCCTGAATTATTCTGATCTATTATACTGTAACATGAACAACACAGGGATTTTCTATTTACAGTTTATTAACAAATAATTATCAAGATATTTAATACAGATACACACAGAACAATATAATTTAATATTACCACAATAATAATCACACGAAAAATAATATAACCCACACATAACATTCACTCTTGTTACTACACTCCCCTGGCAACCAGCTAACACTCTTAGCAACCAGGGTAATTCTCAATACTCCTTAGCAACGGGGGCAGTTCCCCTTATTACGTTACACTGCCCCCCCCTCAGATGCATTCCTCCTGGAATGCTGCGGTTTCCTCCTAGAACGTGTTGGCTCCCTCCAGGAGCTACAACTTCCATCTGAGACTCCTCTGATTCCTCCAGGAGCTGCGGATTCCATCCGAGACTCCTGTGATTCCTCCAGTACCGCTACAATTTCCTCTAGGAAAGCTTCTGCTTCCTCCTAGAACGCTGCGACATCCTCCAGGAACGCTGCGGTTTCCTCCTAGAATGCTACGACATCCTCTACGAACACTGCAGCTACCTCCGAGAACGTTACGATATCCTCCAGGATCGTCGCAGCATCCCCTAGAAAAGCTGTTAGTTCCTCCAGGAACTGTGGCTTCTCGGACCGCCTCGGATACCTCTGGGACCAATACTGTTTCCTCTTCTTGGTTTTCCTTTTCATATCTTAGCTCTTTAGGCTCTCCATTTTCAAGGGGATCAAATTCTTTACGCGTTTCACCGTATATTTCTTCTTCTTTTGTCCATAAACACTGAACTTCTTCTGTGATTAAATTACATTTTGATCTATGACGTTTCTTAGAAAACGTTTTTCGTCTCCTTCTTCTTTTCCTTTCACATGATTTATAACAATTATTTTTACCTTTCCAAACATCTATATCTTCAGCTTCCTGAATAGTAACAACTACCTTTGAATTTTCCGATGTTAAATTTTTAAATTTTCTCTTTAGTTTCTCCTTCTGGCCATTATCTTCATTTTCTTCCTCAACGTTTTTTGAATATGTTCTTTGGGGAGGAAATATTCCTTCTCTAGTACTCTTACAGCTATTTTTATCAAAATCTTTGAAAACATGTACTGGAACCATTTCCATTTCCATAGCCAGGCCATCTATGTACTCCACGTCGACCGTCAGGATCTTGCGCTGCTCCTCATTTTCTGTTTTATGAACAGTTTCTTCCCTTTTGTCATCACTCTGGGCATCAATGACCTGGGATTCGGATACCAGATTTTTAACCTCAACCCTAACTAGACTCTCAACCACCGCTTCGACTTTTTCATGAAAATTTTCAATATCTCCTTCAACATCTCTCTTTAGGTTGGAGACTTCCCGAGAGAACACGTCGAAGCGCCGAGACATCTCTGAGGCGAGGTTTGAAAACTTTTCATCCATTTTACTATTTAACTCTCTAATAGATTTTGAAAAGCTATCCTCAAAATCAACCGTTTCAGGATCTGTGCCCTTACCTTCAAAATAATTTCGAAGCCTTTGCACTAAAGTTGTTTTAGAACCTGTTGTATCGAGGTCTAATTCTTCTAACTCTGCCCTCAATTCAGCTACTCTTAATTCCTGAATTTTCTTAATAGGCATTCTGAATCCTTAAATTATCTGTGTTAATAAACTGAATCCCACTTCTGACACCAATTGTAACATGAACAACACAGGGATTTTCTATTTACAGTTTATTAACAAATAATTATCAAGATATTTAATACAGATACACACAGAACAATATAATTTAATATTACCACAATAATAATCACACGAAAAATAATATAACCCACACATAACATTCACTCTTGTTACTACACTCCCCTGGCAACCAGCTAACACTCTTAGCAACCAGGGTAATTCTCAATACTCCTTAGCAACGGGGGCAGTTCCCCTTATTACGTTACAATACCTTTATCGATAGCTGAGAAATTTAAAAAAAAAATCGATATCTGGCTTTGGAATCCTACGCTTCAAATATAAGACTCTTAGTTAACTTTTAACTCTCAGTTCAAGTTTTTTAATTTTTAATTTTTTTTTTTATTTTTGGATGGCTGATGTACTGTTTCTATTCAGGAAACTGTCGGCAAAATTATAAAAATACTTAATAATCTATGAACTAATCAAACTCAAAGCTTTTAAGATTTATGCATTCCTTTTAGTACAAAGGCTTTCATATAAAGCTGTTAAGATTAAATTTATGATAAAAATAATTTAGATGAAGCTTTAAGATACGGGGAAAGGTATATGGAGGTGCGTGGTGGAAGAATAAAGACCTGTATAATGATTTACAGCGTGCAAGAGTCGTACTAGAAGTGGAAAGGGGCTCATTATGTGGAAGGGGTCACAGCCCCCCCCCCTTTAGCCTCCTAAACCCCCCCTTCAGACCCTAAATTGCAAAGCCAAGGAGCTGTAGCACATTATCTCCAGCACTAAAATTTATATTTTAGTTCCCTTTCCAGTCCACTGTTAAGGGGGCATATATTATTTTATAATTTGTACTTATTTACGTTTACATTTAAATTATATACGGAAGTATTCTTTAAGGTAGGGTCAATTTGCCCCATAGTGTAACATTATAATTAGTTCTGTCCTTTTTCAAATTGACTAGGTTGTTTCTTCATTTGTTTGTCAATCGTATGTGCCACCATCTAGGTGTATAACCTTGGTTGTTATTTCAACGAAATACACCCTTCAATTAAATTCACACTGGAATTAGAGAACAATAAAAATTTAAATGTTTTAGACATTGAAATCTCCATAAACGATAAACAACACGAATTTAGTATATACAGGAAACCCACACACACTGATGTAGTTATAGACAACAATGCCAGGAGACCACTAACACACAAACTCGCAGTATTTCATAGCATGATATACCGCCTTTTAAATATACCGCTAAATGAACAAAATTATAACAAAGATATACAAACTATATACACTATAGCTAACAATAATGGATACAGTAAAACCACAATCCATAATATTTTAAGAAAACAAATACACAAAAACTATGAATAATATATACATATAATATAAACATCCCCAGAGGATAAAGCTACCCCTAAAAAATATATTTTGATACCATACTACGGCCTAAAATCCACTAAAGTCGGGAAAGAATTAAAATAGATAAACCATTGTCAACATACCACCCTTCACCGAAAGACAATATAGACTCTTTCCAAAAAAACGGCGTGTACGAATTAGAATGTAATGACTTTGAAGCAAATACACGGGAAAAACTGGACGATCGGTAAATCAAAGAGTAAAAAAAAAAAAAAAAACAATAGCATACACTAATGAGACCCAAAATTCCAATTTCGCTACCCATCTAAATGAAAATAACCACAAATTTAATAAAGACTTGGGAGTAAAAATGTTGCATCAAGTAGAAAATAGCCTAAAATTAAATACTTTTGAATCACTAGAACTAATAAAATCGTTTAAAACCGATCCAGATTTTTGTTTAAATGATCATATTAACATATCCAATAGCCCCATTTTAAATTTGTTTCCCATACGAACGGAAAAATCCAATGAGTCATAAAGGAAACCCCATTGTAAATCAAAAATTTAACCTACCTGCTTCCTTTTACTTCTTACGAATTCAGTGAGAAGTCCATTTCTGTTTTACTTACCTCGAAGGTGAGTACCCATGTTTGATTTCTTGCCTTATCTTTTTTAAAAACTTTAGTATATATAATATATGTAACATAGTACTGATGTGTTGAAAAAATTTTGTATGTTTTAGAACTGAAGATGAATGTTTAGCATTCGAAACTAGTTTTCTAATAAAGTAATCTCAATAGAAGTGGCAATTAATTCATCAATCCTAATTTAATTACTAATGGTTAGTTGACATTCCTTTTACGGAAGAACCACGGAATAAATCACGATCTTCCCACACTGGCTAGAATAGGTTGGTAACCTGTATTCCTGTTGGTAACCCGTCCTTCCTGCCCTAGTTTTTGTAAATAAAGACGCTATGCTCTAACAAACAGCAAGAAATTATGAAGATCCAACCGGACTATAATACGCAACTATAATTGTCTTGTGTTTGTGTAAAAACAAGTATTCTTTAAAAAAACATCACACAAAACAAAGAAACTCAACTTCTCCCTGACTGGGAAAAACAATAAGTCTTGGATATAGTTATTTATTTATAATCTACTGCTTTTTCCGGTTTACATTTTGTAGTTAAAAGGATGAAATTAGTTAAAATTGTAATTTTATTAAATTAACAATAATTGATTACTCGAAATGAACAAAGTTAAAAGAAATTAAGGGTTCTTATCGTGACTTGTTTCTTTCAAACCAATATAGCTTCTAAACGGTTGCTGGGAATTTAATATAAGTAAAAATATTCTCTATTAAATTTATAATATAGAAATTGTCGAATTTTCGATCCGAGCAACACCAGCAGCGCTAGAGTGTGTCAAAATGTTTGAGTGTGAAAATCTTTTTACAAATTTTGAGGGTGAAAAAAATGTTATACAAGAAAACTATAGACCCTCACCTAAAAGACATAGTTATTCATTGCAAAACTATTTCCCGGTTCAGATAGCAATTATTTGTCGTTATGTAAGTCCTGTATTGTAGTTGATCCTCTCCTATCTCTAGTTCATCTAATTTGGTCCTAAATGTTAGCTTCTATTGTGGTTAGTTTAACATTAGCTAGGTTATGTTAAAGCTCTTTGATAGCCATCCTACTCACGGCATTTGACCGTAAAATTTAATCAAAGAGATGATGGCTGGGCTCGGTCAGATGTAGCATTAAATGTTGCATTTGACTGATCACAGTTATCATGTCCTTGATCTTTGATATCAAGTTTAATTGTAAATTGTAATTTTATTTGATAAAACATCTTATATATATATATATATATATATATATATATATATATATATATATATACACATACACATATACATATATGAAACTATGTATTTCTGTTTTTTTTAAATATTGAATGTTATTTAAAGGTTTTGTTGAAGTTTTTTAAGGTTTGTTATTTAAAATTGCTGAAGGGAGAAACAATTAATTTGTATGTATTTTAATGATAACTGTATCCGATTGCGTTTTACAACAGGAAAACAAAATAATTTAAAAAAAATAAAAGTCAGTTATAAAATGAACAAATGATTCGGGGAAAGTCCACGCCAGGTTCCCTCTAAAAGCTTTTTTTTTTTTTTTTTTTTTTTTTACTCTGAACTGGACTGAATTTGAAATGAAATAATTCTATCATACATGGGAGGTTTCACCGAAACACCGCAAAAATGAAATGAAATTTCCCTAGAGATATGCTTTGTTTTGAGAGCTAGACCAAGTTAGAACAAAATAAGCTGCGACTTGAGCGTCCTGTGGAAATAAACAAATGAACTTGTACGAGTGCGATGTATAACATGTTAGTGGTATGGTGAGCGTCTTCCAACATATTCGTATGGAATGCTTCAATTACATTTTGAGGATTTGAAATATGAATTATAAGGCTGATTCTCAAGTGACTGGCAAGTTTTAGGTCTCTCATTCGTACTTGGTCTACGACTGTTGATCCAATCTGTTTTTTCTTTTCTCACGCGTATTCAAAATTGCCTTTTTCTTTTTTTTTATCATTAAAAAATTATATAAATAATGAAGTTTTCTTGGCCTTATTTGCTTTCAAACGCCGGTTTTGTAACTTGTAACAACCGTGGTTGTTCCGACCTTATGTTTTCACATTCTTCCTTAGTATATATTGTGTTTTCACACATGAAATGTCCGATTTTTCTTTATAGAACATTAAAGCGTTGCCTGTTGATTCCTAGCAAAATATTTACTATCTATAATAAGCACTTGTTAACCCTATATTTGCAAACTGTGTTTTTTTCCCCAAGTTGGCATACAGATTTTAGTATATTTTTATGGACATGGAAACACGCAATTTCCGAACGATGTTTTTTTTATGAGTACAAAATCGATCATTTGGCTGCCCAGGCAGCAAGAAATATCAATCATGCGTTTGGTGAAGAAAGTGCTAATGAAAGAACTATACATCGTTGGTTTACAAAATTTTCCTCAGGAGATACGACATTAGAAAGTCTGCCCTGTGAACGGGAAACACAATTGATTCAACATCATACTGTGAAGAAATTGACCAAATGCTTCAAAATTTGATCAAGGAACAGACGGTACTGGTAATCAGGAAAGGACCTATCCTTTTTCATGATAACGCGCGACCTCATGTTTCAATACAGACAGAGAATAAATTAAAGGGGCTGGGCTATGAAGACTTACCACGCCCCCCATATTTCCCTCATCTATCCCCTACAGGCTACCACTTTTTTCGAAGTTTGGACAACTTTTTGCGAGGAAAATTGCTGGATTGAGGAAAATCAATGATTTAGTCATTAAAAATGCATTTTCTGAATTCTTTTCATCATGTGAGTTTACCAAATCTGGGATAGAAAACTTGGTAAGCCGTTGGCAGAAGTTTATCGATAATGATGGTAAAGTATTTACTTTGAATAAAAAATATGTTCGATTTGATCTCAAATTTTTATTTTCTTCCTGGTTCTAAAAACGCTCATTTCATGCGCGACAACCTAATAAATTACTTCTACTTCATTTTTCACCATAAAATACTCATTTCCCTAGTTCGGAGGACACAGTTGGCCCATGTTAAAAAAAAATGTTGAGATAGTAAGCTTTCTTGGTTACGAAATAAATTTAAGTTTACCCAAGAAAAAAATAGTGTTCTTTTCGTGTTGCATACTTTATATTACATTTCAATTAAGAATTAATAGTTTTTAATCTTTAAACAAAACCGAAAATGTTATTAAAATAATAGTAGGTTACGTAAGTCCTGTATTCAGTAATATAGAAGTAGTCGACTTTAATTTGTTCATATCATAATCTTTCTTTAAGTTCCATAATGGATTAAAAAAATTATATGAAAAGTGTAAAAATATTAATGAATTTAATGGCCGACAACAAAGCCAACTACTCGGCCCATCTCTAATAAATATGATATTTATTGATGCACACGCACCCACACACTCTATTACTCTATAGTTTTTAAATAGTTTCTCGAATGGGCTGACGAGATGGTTTATTTCAAATGAACGCCTCTATTGTTCCATTATACCATAAAATACCGGCTTTGAGAAGACCAAGTGTTATAAGTTCTCCCTCAGAAATAAGTTTCCTGAGCTAACTTACTTTGCGGCAAGTGTCGAGTTTAAAGAGAAATGGAATCTTGCTCAACTTTCTTCGAACAGAGAAATAAATATTCATGTAAAAGGGCACAACCCGGGACCAGATAACAAATTGTATTTTATAGACTATTTTAAAGGGGGAAAGGATGTAAATTCTAATGTTAAATTCAGAATTTGTTTTTAAAAAAAAATTTTTCATGATGTAAGATTTAAAACCGTTTTAGCTTATTTAACCCGGCGTTGGTCGCTAGGTGAGCATTTCCCTCACCCTTCAAAAAAATATTTAAGAGTTTAGGACATTTGCGAATGCAATTCTGTATCCCTAAGTAAAATCCGTTAGTAAAACTTATAAATATCATTGTAAATTTTGTAAAATATATTTTTAATCCCTATGATACATACTACAATTATTGATAAATTTTGATGACATTTACCAATCATTTATAACTACATATTTGTCAAAATAAAACTGCTTTTTTTATGAAAATCAAAGAAGTGAGGGAAATGCTCACCTAGCGACTAACGGTGTACCAGATCGACTAGAGACCAATGCCGGGTAAAGAACGTAAAAGGTGTAATTGTATGTTAAGGTCTTATCTATTTTTTTATACATGATTAAATAACACAGAATGTGTTTAAAAAAAATCAAATCCTTCGAAAAATCTTACTTTGTTACCTAACTTCAAAAAGGGAGGTTATTAATTCCAATGTTCGTTTTTTTTTTTATATGTTTACTACGCGATTATGAATCAATTTTTATGATTCTTATTTTTAATCGGAAGGTCATACTTTAGTAGTGGTCTCATAAAAATTTTATTTAAATCAACTTAGTGCTTTTTAAGAAAACTATACAAAAACAATAAATAAAAAAATTACCATCGGAAAACACTTAGTACTGTTATATCACCTTCCACTATAAAGATATTACACCTTGTTGACTAAATCTAAATTATTCACACAAAACATTTACATATAGAAACAAAATTACTCTCTCTTACCTAAATTGATAAACGAAGTCAATTTTTATAAAAATAATATTTCAATTACTTCAAAACAAAGAGCATTAAAGGACTATCAACGAAATTATCAATACTTAATTATATGATTATTCACAAATTATTATCAAAAGAGGGGATTTCTAAGACTTCCACCTCTATGAATCGAACTATTAGAAGTCATCACCTCTATAGCTCGAACTCGAAGGAATTTGTATTCCTGTTTTATGCTATTGTTTACCTTTTCAGTTCATAGGTACACCAGTTTACCTTTTCAGTACATATATACCCTATATATATTTATATATATATATATATATATATATATATATATATATACACATACATACAGGGTGTTCAATATTCGATGGCCACCCCCTTTTTTTTTTCCACAGTTTTTGAAATTTTGAAACGAAACTCTCAGAGTCTTAACTGTGTCAAATAAAGTTTCTTTTCAGGCTATAGTCTGCTCTCCAACTTTTTCCAGTTCTTCTCCTGCAACCCTAACTTTGGAATTCCCAATGGGATGTGGTATTTTTTACGACGGATTTCGATAGAAAATCAAATTTTGAATCGATTTTGTACGATTTTATGAATTTTTTTTTATCCGGGGCATCGTTTCGCCGCAAATCGCGAAAAATCATTTTAAGAAAATAAGCAATCTAAAACTGGTATTGAATGAATAAATGAATGAAAAATTACTGTTTATTGAAAAAAAAACAAAACATTTTTCAATTACAGGAGGTTTTGGCTCCTCACGGCCTGGCAAATGCTTCTCCTAAGATGCAATATTTGTCTAAGCTCGCCTCCTCTTAGGTCACCACTCATTAGGGGGAGAACTTGGTTATAAAAACGATGGAAGACCATGAGGTCTTGGGCAATTTTTAGTAGGTGCGTACTTGAGCACAGAATCAAGAAGAAAGAGGAATGTTCATGTAGGGATTAACGCAGATAAGGGCTAGTTGCCCAGAGATCCACAGAGTGCGTCAATATACGGTATATTAAAGTTTTTCTCTTTTCCTCCCTTCACAAAAGCGCCGATTGGCGCGAACATTTATTTTATTTTTGCAATGCCAGTTTCGACTGCTTATTTTCTTAAAATGATTTTGGGCGAAACGGTGCCCCATAAAAAAAAAATTCATCGACCAATTTCGATAGAAAATCAAATTTTGAATTGATTATATACTGGTGACATATATATATATATATATATATATATATATATATATATATATATATATATATATATATATATGTATATATGTAATTTATGGTTTTAGGCACAAAAATGTAGTTTGTCTTGTGTAAAAGTATAAATAAATTCATTTGCTCTGTTCAGATGGAAGATTTTTAGTAATCTTATTGTTGCCTCTGATAGTAAGGATTATTTTCATATTAACGGCTGAACAATCCATGAAGACAATACAGGAACTCTAAGGAATGAATAGAGGGATTTGAGACGGAAGCCATTTTCTATTATATTCATCATCTATTAGGACTTAGCTTCTGTGTTTTAGAGGAGGTGCTTTCGCCCTTTTTAAGATAAGAATGTTCCAATTTATGCTTTGCTACTATTACGAGTATTATTTCAATATTAGAGTTTGTTGTATTGAACCATAGTTGTCTGATATTGTGACAACAGTCTGTAGACTTGGTGGCTCCATCGTGCTATCTCATCCTTCGCTTGCCCTTGACATTATTTGATGGCATATTGGTAGTTCGTATTCTTATTCCTGTTTCTGTTAGTTCCTTTCAGTACTTGTATTCATCTACATAAGTTTCAGAATATTTTTAATCAACAGCGTAATATAAAAAGTAGTTTTTTTATGAAATTGCTTTTGTATGAAAACGGCGTTCTTGTTATCTTGGAGGCATTGTAAATTCCTCTTACAATAAATAAATTTTGTGCTTACGGTCTAAGTAAATCAAAGTGCCAAAAGTATAAGGGCTATTCCGAGATTACAGACCAATATCGCACAGCCATTATTACTTTAATTTTTGGAATATATTTTAGTTAAATTGAGATTTTTATTTAATTTGGAATATTCTACCTAATTATACAACTATTTTTCTAATATTATTTATTTCAAACAGTCTTTTAGATATTTTACTGGCAACTGTGTTAGCACCGTAACTGCCCAAGTCAGGCTTTTGAACCTATTTAATTCAGTACATACCAATTAAATTGATTGGAAATCACAATTGCTCATGAATTTCGAAAAAAGTATGATTTACGTAGAATAGTTTGAGATATTTTAAACTTACCATGATTATGTTTTTAAAATAAATGGTCAAACGTTCTGACCTACGCACAGTGGGACGAAACTTTGTGTTTTTTCTGGACATCGTATTATAAGCCTTTAAAAATTATTGCATCGACTTCAAATTTCATATGGGTGTGTTTTCAAAGGTGTAGGATTCGAATCTATGGTCTGTTTTTCCCATAATTTCAGGACTTTGGTCTGTTAACCCATAGTTTGTCTAAAAAAATCCAATTTTCGTTTTTTGTGTTTTGATTCAAGGGATATTATTTTCTATGATTTTTGATGTGCTCTATCGAATTTAAAAATCTGCAAATCAAGCAGTTTACCGTTATGTGAGTTATACGTGTTTTATGCCTTTTTCGTCGATCGGATTTTCTAAAAAATTAAACAATTTGCGGTTTGTCAGAAACCTGATAAGTAATAATTGTTTTAATTATTTTTGAAAAATGCTAATGCTGAATTACCGGGCCCCCAGCACCCTGCCGTTAAATTTTACAAAATGAGGATGAAAAATAAAACAGTTATGGCAGATAAGGGTGCTGGGAAAGTGACGAATCTCCAGAGAGCCAACAAGAAAGACAGGAACCGTCGGCAGGAGCAATATCAGTATGAATTGGCACAATATAACTATTATAATAGGAGGAAAAAAGTAGTCCAAACTATTATGAATGCCGACGCTCCTAAGCAGTGTCCTTTGATGGTGGCCGAAGCGTCACTTCAGATACCTCTTTGAAAATGTGAATTCCCACAAACATGTGGATTATGAAAAGTGTGCTCCGAGGCCAAATTACAAGCATATAAAAAAAACAATTAAATCTACATCGTTGGATACATCGCCGGGGCCTCATGTTTAGCCTGAACAGACAAACAAATCCTCAAGAATCTTCATGTCCCATATGCTGGTAATTTATCACGCCAGATATCTATCCTTTCTTAATAAACTACACACATACCCACGTAAATCCACTTTTATTTCAAATTGACTCCCGTCATTCCCTATGGTGCTCCGAGCCTTCTGAAAATAAGATTGCTTCGAGATCTTCTAATATTGTTTTCACTTTAGTAATAACAATGGAAAGTTTCTTCACTAGTTTTATTATTAACTTAGCTAATATACAGTAGGCATTTTTTTTTATTTTAAAGTGCTAAATTAAAATTTATAGGCTGATTCACATTAGATGGCTTGGTCAGGGCAGGTCAACGTATCGCTCAGCTTCGCTCCAATGCCTATGGAATGTTTGCTTTGACACTATATGTTCAAGCACTGTTCAATGATCTTGGCCTACTCACAGATTGCCCAAAGGAACAGTTAACGCCGGTCTGTGCCCTTTAAGGGAACTTACCCTGCCGATCCCTACCGACTTGTGATGATTTTCTTGCAATCTTTTTTTATTGACGAATTATTGATTAGATATGTTCTTGAGAGCAGTGAAAATGATCTGATCCATCACATATAAACTGATCGACAGTATTTTTGTAAAAATTTTAAAATCAGCATTTGAACCTAAAACATATATATTTTTTTCTTGTGAATCCATCCCTTTCTTTATATTTAATACGGCAACTGTGGCACGACGATAAATGTCATGATATGTATTGATGTGGATAGTCACGAATGTTATTGAAGTTCGTTTGAGCATTGGATTGGCGCTACGGTATAGGGTCTTGACCTCCTTCAACAGCTTGCTCCATTCGGCTCTGTCCTCAGCATACCTTTTACAGAGATGTACATCTGAAGACTTCAGGTCTGCCTCAATATCATCTAACCATCTCCGTTTAGATCTCCAGCGCCTTCCTTCACCACCTGGCTTCCCTTAAAGGAGTTTCTTGGGGATTCTACTAGGATTCAGTCTTTCCACGTGTCCCAACCATCTCATTCGGCCCATCTGGATATAGGAGACAATATGTCCTCTACATATAGCTCCTGGAGTTCTTTATTATTCCTTATTCGCCAGGCGATTCCAACTTTCACTGGACCGAATATTCGGCAGAGAGCCAGACTTTAAGAAATCTTCCGTTTTCTGCATATTGAAGTACGGATTGAAAACTTAGATAATTTTCTTTTCTGTTCTGACTAAGGGATGTGAACACATATCGTATAAATATCTTATATGAATGGGTCTTATCTTCTGAACAAGCGGGAGCTTTGATTAAAGCAGCAATAAGTAAATTGTAGATAAAAAAAATTGATGGTCCACTCAATGAAATATAAATAAAATAGAAGATATCATTGTATAAACCCTAAGATAACGTGATTTCCTTCTTCCTGACAATGTACGTTAACAATTTTTTTTCAGGTTACAATTTGTTTTTTTAGTATTTATGGTTTTCTGATACTTAGCGAAATAGGACATTACCCTGTTGTGATCCATCCTACTAAAATCCGCCTTATTAAAGCTATCCTATGTGTTGTATCATCCTACTGAAAGACTTTCCATTCGGTTAACCCCAATTTTCCGGATGAGCTCCGTGAGAGTTTAATCACAGAGGACTAGAGCTCTTGTAATCCTTGGAAGAAGAGGTTCTGGTTCTGCTCAGAAACTGCTCATCCTCCGGCAAAAGATATATTCCAGATTCTTTATAATTATTTAATTATAACTCTAAATAGAAACGAATTTTTTTTAATATTTCATCTTGCGCGAATATAGACTGCTGTATTCTTGGTTATGGTATGGGTTATGGGTTATGGGTTATGGGTTATGGTTATGGGTATGGGTCAAATGATTATCACAAAATACAAAAATGAAAATTTTCCCTCAAATTAAAATAACTGCACAATATATGAGAATATGCAGTTGCATTCGTAGCGATATTTTCTCCAATACATCCCGATATCAATACAATAACCTTCAACTCAATGTTTATTGTTAAGTTGAAGTTTACTATTTGGGTTAACGCGTTTTCTGTAATTTTGCTTTAACTTTGTTGTTCAGTTTATTAGGTTTTCTGTTTTTTTAATGGTTTATATTTGACAACCGTTATAATATATGTATACTTCTACTTATGTACATAAAGATTATAAAATACTAATATTTTAAATGTACAATAACAAGTATAAAACTATATTTAAACAAAAGATAGAATAAATTGATAAAGGAAAGTATCTATATTCTCAGGTTTAAAAAAAAAAAAAAAATTAAATCTTTTTAATTAAGGAAATAGGTTTTAATTCTTCGGCTATTCAATATTCAAAAACAATACATATTAACTCCTGTATCGAATGTTGGATTTTTTCCCTCGTTTGCCCAGCTTTGTTTTTTTTTTTTACCGAAACCTTTCCTGGAAGCCTCAAATCGCCTAAATAGCCCGGAAATCAATTGGAACCCTCAAATTATTCCATCGTTTCCGCTATTTCCTTTCTCAATTCACGCGAAAACTCCTAACTTCCTCATACATTTTTCCTTAGTTTGATTGTAGTGTATGGTTGTGTAGTGTATGGGGGCCTCTCGATAGGTCTCTGGGACAGATTACAACGAACTATGAACAGTTTTATCAGATTTGTTACCGGAACCTCGAGACGTTCCCATGTTTCGCACCTCAACACTGCCTTAGGGTGGCTAAATCCATCCTCCCGTAGATAATATTTCCTGGGCACTTTCCTGTACTATTTCATTAATAACCTTGATCGCGTTCTTCTGACCTATATCCTCCCCTTCACCGAACATCATTATACCTACACTCCTTCCTAGCTAGATCCACTACCCTCTGGAACTCTATACCTCCTGAAATTAGACATGCTCCTTCCTTAAACTCATTAAAAACTCTCCTATTCCGATATCTCCTTAAATCCCAGTTAGACGCCGCCAATATGTGTAATAATTAAAAATCAGGTGAGTCGATCTCAACTATATCCGATATCAATGAATTATTTCAATAATTACATTATTATTTTTAAATTTGTTAATTTTAATTATTTGTCTCCCTAAAAAATTGCTTTTTTCCTCATATAGTTCTATAATATTACAGGATAGGAAGTAGATGTGTAAATATATGTTTTTAGGTATTTGCAAATATTTTGTATTATTAACATTCAAATAGTTTTTTAATTTTTTTCTCTTTATATATTTTGCTTTCTATTCACTATATTTATTTTATTGGTTTCTTTTTTATATTTCTTTCTTTTTCATGAACGCATTGTAATTATCATATTAGCATATTGTTATTATTAATTTTTTTTCTTATGTATATATTTTTCACGAAGTTCTATTTTCAATTGTATACACATATATCATATTTTATGCTTACGTCTTTGTTTGGGTCTAAGATAGGCAGACTATTATAGAACCTTATTATTATACATGTTTGTTATTCTTAGGAGACAATATGTCCCAGAATAAAGATTACTTTTTTCATTTCATTTTAAAAACAATACTGGTGGCAGATAAATATAATTGAAATTAAATGGTGATTATAGAAATTATTACTAATTAGAGAATGGTGTATGTAGGATAACAGGGAGTTCTAGAAATTAGATGCAATAAAAGGGCGTTTGAATGAAGCTGTGTGGGAGTTGGGTTAAGGTCGGTAGGGTGCGATCTGATTTTGCGGGAACTCGATGAATTTAATTTAAATGTCTTAGTACTTAGGAAAGTGATTGTGAGAGATGAGATTTGTGAAGGAAAAATCAAGGAACTATTACCGTCGGAATGAAGGAAATAACCGTTTCAACTTGGAATAGAAAGTCATTTTTTCAAATTAAAATAATAACAGTAATGTAAAAAAATTGCCATATAAGTTATAAATCAAATTAAAAATCATTTCATTTCATTTATTTTTGTTTTCCTTATATAGTTTGAAGTATCTCATGACTACGAAAAATGTAAGAACTCAAGTGGAAGCTGTTGGCACCAAATATCTCAGGGGGTCACCTGTGGTGTGGTGGTTAGCATAGCAACCTACTGAACCCAAGATCGCGGGCTCGCAGTCCGGCAGATGGCCTTAGGACTTTTTAAAGGGAGTAAAAAATCCTTAGCTATGCCGTCCTTCGGAAGGGACGTAAAATGGGGGTCCCGAGCCTGTGCGATGTCATGTACTCGTTAAAGATCCCTATCCAAATTATACCTGGATAGGCAAAATTTAGGACTCCCACCGTAGCATCGTCCGATTAGCCATAGCAGCATAAAGTGACGTTAAACGAAATAAACAAACAAATCAAATATTTCAGTAATAGTTAACGCCATTATTCCTCAATGGTTATCCAATAGTAACAAGTCCTGTGTTAAAAACTTAGGCATAAACATTGATCAAACCCTTTCCTGGAAATTTCGTATCACTCCAATCTCTCGGAGGTCAATTGTTATCCTAAAAATATTCCACCGCTCCCGTCACCTCCTTCCCCTATCCACTTGCGAACTTCTGGTTTCCTCCCTTATATTCCCCCAATTTGACTATGGTTGTGTGATATCCGGTGTAATTTCGATGGCTCTTGAAGACATAACAGATTAAAGCGCATCATTAATACTTGAAGGTTTGTTCTCTGTACCTCAAGACGTTCTGATGTATCCTATCTGTATACAGAGTTAAGTTGGATCTACCTCTTCTCCTGCAGAGAATACTTCCTTGGTACATAAAAGATATCAACAGCCGCCACCCTCCTTTTTTTTACAGTATCCTGCAATTCAAGTCCTCAATCCAATTATTACATCCATGATTCCGTCTTTCCGATATCTATATTCCACTAGAGAGATATATGTTTTATTGAGACAATTAACAATAAACATAGTGCTGCCCAACTTTATTGGGTTGCTATAAACACAGCATACTCATCTATCCAGTTAAAGACAACACTGTAATTTATAATTTAGTTATAATGATATAATATATTACTTAATATTACCTAATACTAGACAAACTAATAACATTTTTTTTCCCCCTTTTTCTTTTTTTTTTTCCTTTTTCGCTTCTTCTCCTCTTTCACTTTATTCTTTCATTTTATGCTATCCCCCCCTAATATTCACATATCTACCACACATTCATATACATAAATGCACATTTAATAACTATACACCATACCTATGCACCATGTATGTGGTGGTGAATAATTCCCAGGGAGTCAATATTATATTTTCGGCCATTATCGCTATATCCCTCACCTCCACGCCAAGGTCTTCCAAAAAGCTCCTTGTTTTTTGCGGGATGACTCCGCGAGACCCAAACCATAATCCTTTCACGGAGAAATCTCTATTTCCGAATGTCTCGCGGAATTTCTCTTTGAGGAAAGGGATACATTTTTCATAAATATCCATTTTCTCCCTTTCTACTTCACCTGATTGATCGAGGTTGTTATTTTCATACCTTACAGTAGGATCCACTATGAGCGCTGTCCGTCCGTTCTTCGGAAACGCGACAATATCCGCATACCTCGTGGACCCGTTGGTATCGATGCAGTATACCTCGTCAAAGCAGGTAAAGCCTTTATTCTTGAGGAGCCTTATCAATTCATTCTTGACCCTGTGGTGACGGCGTGTGATCAGGAGTGAGTTGTTGGGACATTTTCCCAGCACATGGGCTGGTGTTTCGGACTCTTTGCCGCACTTGCGACAAAGGGACCCAACCTCTCCTATCTGTCCGCTGGCACCTGGGACTCCACGCAGGGGTGCATAATTGATGTTGAGTTTTATGGCGTTTGTCCATTCAGACCCCGAAAGTATTTGTTTTTCACAAATATATCGATTAGCTCTCGGCGTCTCCTTAAAATGAGGTACACCAACGCCCTGCCACCTGCAATTGGCCCATTCCTCAAAAGCGCCCTCTCTCAACGACCGTCGTAGAGCTCTCACGCTTCGGTGGCTCTGATCTACACCCAGTCTTTTAGCACATTCAGTAATCTCTTTTTCATAATGGAATGTGGACTGGAACAGAGCGTCCGGAACATTAGACAGTCGCTGAGCAATGGACCAGTGCTGCAGAGGAGCCTACCATTGACAGCGGATCAGTCCTAACCCACGGTACCTCCGCGGAGCATAGAGCATCGCAGTTGAGGTGTTCCAAGGGAGTCCGACAATGGCCTTAATGCACCTGCGGATCATCACATCTATACCATCCAACAACGCAGGGCTGAGCTTTGTAAGGGGTGCAGTCTGGAGAGGATATGTCAATCCGGGAAACACATATTGATTGACAACATTGAGCTTTTGTTCCGGTTTAAGTAGGCAAGAGGTTACTAATTTATCTAAATTTTTATTTAGTTTTTCTATTGATTCTTCACTGAACCTTAGCTCTCCCGAGAATGTGCATCCCAAGTATTTAATAGAGTCATTTTCCTTTGCCGTGCCGTGTGGATGACATCTCCATTCTCAAGAGAGAGCGTCGTTGCTTGCATCTCACCCCTATCCAACACAATGCCCATACTTTTCTGTGGATTTACAGCCAGACCAATCTCCGCCAGTATCCTTTGGGTGCTATCTATAATTCTATCTGCCGCATACTTATTACGTGCAGAGACCGCCTGATCATCTGCAAATCCTGTGAGGACCACACAGTCTTGGTCCTCTCTCAGCTTGTACCCGTAGTGTCTTGAGAAATCATGATCACAAAGGTCTTGGTACAGATGATCAATAGCTAAGTTAAACAGCGAGGGAGAGAGCGGGCCGCCTTGGGGAACTCCTCGCAGTACATTGATCTGGCTAGTAGAGTGAGCTCCAACAGTTACTTTAATTTTGTTTGTGGATAGGAGTGCAGCGATAACGTTTCTCAGGTCCAGTGAAACACCTCTTGCTTCTAACGATCTAACAATGTGATCGTGCCCAATGTTGTCAAAAGCGCCAACAACTTTCTTGTTGTCAAGAAAGACCAACGCACAGTCATTTTTCTTATTTTTTGCGTCTTTTATGACTGCGTCAATGATTCTTGCGCTTACGTGTGCTCCCGGAAGGCCTCTAATAAAACCTCTCTGATTCCTATGGAAGGTGACCTGCTTTCTCAGTTCCTGGTCCAGAACCTTTTCTATGATTCGGCGCACAATAGAGTATATAGTAATGGGTCTCCATGATGAAATATTTTTAACATCGCCCTTACCCTTGTATATTAAGATTGTGCGCCCTTGACGTAAAGGTTCTGGTATATAGGCCACCTTCAGCATGATCTCCGCTATTGTCTTAATAATGTGGGATACATCATAGAATTTTATCGTGCGGATTAAGACCCCGTCAGGCCCCGGTGATGTGTCCAGTGACGTAGATTTAATGGCTTTTCGTAATGCTTGGAAATCAAGATTCATGACATTTGGAATCGGGGCACATTTTTCATAATCCGCACGTCTGCAGGAGTTCACTTGCTCAAAGAGGTTTCTAAAATGGGCATCGATTTCGGTGACCTTTAAGGGACATTGCTTAGGGGCATCGGCATTCATTATTGTCTGGACGACCTTCTTTCTTCTGTTATAATAATTGTACTGGGCCATCTCATATTGATATTGTTCTTGCCGACGCCCTCGGTCTGCTTTATTTGCTCTCTGCGGATTCGAAGTTTTACTAGCACCCTTGTCTTCTATATTGTTTTTTCTTTTTTTCCTTAATTTATAAAATTTAATCGCCGGGTGCTGTGGGCCTGGAAGTTCTGCATTGATATTATTTAAGAACTTGAGAAATTTAACGACCGCTGCATCGAATTCCGCAGTTTCCATATTATTTTGGTTACAAAGATTTTTGAACGTGGCAGACCATTTAGCAATGCCCTCCTTAATTTCAGGTATCTCATCCTCTCCATTTTTAGGGCCCACCACCTTTTTAATTAGTCCTCTTAACGTATTATTATTGTGGCCTCCCTGGGATGCTTCTTGGCAATATGGGTTCCAAGGCCTCTCTCGCCCTTGAATGACAAGCCACAAATAGGGCAGACTGAATCATCAGGATGAGAGACTCTTTCTTCTCGGTTGACACCAGCCTCCGTGGTTTTAGTGGTTAGTTTGGGTAACTTAGTGAATACATCCTCAATAGAAACCGTTTTGCCCAATACCACTCCTTCTTCATGACTCCATTCTACTTTAATAAGCTTTTTTTCGCCTCCTCCTTCGGTAGGCACCGATATCACGGAGGCAACAACCGCTTCCTGAGTAGGCCCTTCGGTCCTCGAAACCCATACTGTTTGGCCAATCTCAAAATTGTAATCGTTCTGTTTATCTGTTACCTGCATCATATTAGGCCAATTCCTGACAATCGCAACCAACACACATACATGCTCAGATCCCTGAATTAAAAAAATAAAAAATCAACATAAACGTGCACATATACGTATACTCACCTATACTATAAAATCAAAGAAATGCTAAATGTCTTTGCTAAAATTGGCTATTAAATATACTTGCTAAAAAAGTGCCAACAATGACATTAATGTATTAAAATAAATGAATAATTTTGATCTATAAGAATCAATAAATAAATAGGTAAATATTACAAAACACACACATATATATACATATTCATATCCATACATAACTCCCTCTAATTATTCCTATCCCTTTTTCCATAATTACAAAAACACATGAATCAATAAATCTATACCCGACAAAAAAAAACAACGGAAAAAAACAAAAAAAAACAACAATAATATCAATAATAATAACATTAATGATAATAAAGATCCACTCAAACCATAAAAGGGAATTATAAAACCTTATCCTACAGCAAACATTTAATTAGATTTTTCTCCTCTTTCCCATTCTTCTACGTCATCAATACTGAAGATAAATAAAGTTAAATTTTAAAATACATCAAGTTAACAAATTTTAATAAATAAAGTTAAAATCTTAAAATAAATGCAGTTACAAAAAAATTAAAATAAATAAAGTTAAGAAATTAAAATAAATAAAGTTAAGAAATTAAAATAACTACAGTTAGAGCATTAAAATAACTAGGTACACTATTTTCTTAATAAGTTGGACTACTCCGGACAGGAGAGGAGTATAGCTGCTATGACATGGATGACAGCTACATATCTATGAATATTGACACTGACCTTGCAGTAGTGCCACAATGCTTCCCTAGACAGCTGGCCGGAGGCGCGGTGGGGGGCTGCAAGTCCGTACCTATCCTCTGATAACGAGCTCGGTCTTGCTGAAATACCGCTTCCTATACTTTCAATTATTGGCCAAGATCCTCGAGCGATTTGCTTGAAATTCTATAGATCAGTCCACGTAATCACACTTAACACCTGTGTCAAATTTGGGCACAAACAGATGAAAAAAACCAAACGTAATGAGAGGCCAACGTGGGACCGATGTGTTTCTGTTACCGGCCTGAACCAGACTCAACTGCATTTTCACGTTCCTTTCTTGCCCGCTCCTCAAATCTCTGGAATTCTCTCCCTTCTCACATTCTGAATGTCTCTTCCCTCGAAACGTTCTAAGCACTCCTATGCCACCACCTTGTCTCTCTCCAAACTGACGCTTTATGGCTACATGAATGTTTTATAGTGAATACCATTATAAAATATCAAACTTTCTTATCATAATGCTCTCATTTGTATTGATACATATTTTTTTCTTTATCATATTTTCTATAACCACCCTGCAAACATAATTTATTTTTATCATTTACTATGTGTCACATCAGAAATTATTTTGTCTTTTAACTTTGTATACAATGTTTATTACCATAATGACTACTTTTCTTACCTTATTATATTTTTGCACTTTTTTTTTTTTTTAATTTACTTTCTGTTACCTTATTATGAAAATTTATATTTACTTTTATTTATCTTGTCTTATTTTGGAAATTCTTTAGGCCGGACATGGTATCACATTCAGTTATGAAATGTTATTCTTAAGGGACATTGTCTCTTTTCATTCTACTATAAGTTCGGATTTTTATGAACCTTACGCTGAGAATTTTCTTCTTAAATAATCTTAATGTTGTAATAAGAATATCAATTTAAAATATGTCGCAACTGAACCTGAACGAGGCAAAAATTTCCTGTTTATCAAGTATAGATGTCGGAGAGGAGGTGGATCGATAGATGTGACATAACTGGGGCTGTTTTGTAAACAAGGTGAGGTAAAAGCCACTCCGTAGCCATTGTATTTCCCTTAGCTACTTAGCGTACAGATTTCAATTTTATTGATCGCTTCCATTCTTTTCTTCTGATCCTGTTCCTGGCTGATCCATTTAATCAATCCGAACTCAGCATCATCCATCAAGGATCTTTCATTGTGTCATTAGAGGAGGGGAGATGGAAATGACAAAGGGAGCTTAATGTCTGAATTTTATCGTTCGGATCAGAGGCCCGATACCATTTTTAAAATTGAATCAAATTTATTTCATCTGGCCTTATTCCGTTAAAAAAGAATAATAAAAAAAATTAAAACAGTCTGATTTTATATTTATACATCTGTGTGTTATTACATCTTCAGCAAGTCATATAATGACAATTATATTTTAATATTAGTTACCTCTTTCATATATTACGCACATTAATACATAATATATTAAACTATACGTATAATCATACCTCAAGACGCTCTCATGAAGTGAAAAATAAACTTTATTCTGGGACAGACTGTCCCCTAAAAATAATTAAAGGGCACAATAAAAGGTACAATTGTTTGGCTGAGATTTGTTACAAATCAGCACACCAGTATTACAAATTAAATTATGAGAAAATAAAGAAATAAAAAATTAAAGTTGAGTAAAAAATAAAAAACAATCAACAATAAAAAAATTAACACCCTTATGTACATTTACATATTATTTACATTTTTGTGGTAGATTGAAGATCGAGGAGTTGGATAAATAAAAGATGTTTAAAAGAAGTTAAGGAAGAGGCTTTGCGAATATGGATAGCTAAGGAATTCCAAAAAGAGGTAGCACGGCAGTTCTATGTGAGGTTCTATGCAGTTCTATAGGTTGGAAGGTTGGGATCTTGTATTCAGGTGGTGAATGGAGGAACGCAGAGTAAGTAGGTCTAGAATATAGGAAGGTTTATTGGTTTTTAATGATTGTAATAAGAAAGTGCCGAGGAAGTATTGCCGTCGAAAATCAGGGAAAAGCCACCCTAGCTCATTGTACCGGCAAGATAAGTGAGACCGTCTGTCGACCCCAAAGATAAAGACTATCATGTGTCCCATCTTTACACCAAGTTTTTTTTGGCTTTTTCCGTAGAGATTACCTCCTTAGTACATTCCTCTTCCAAGTTATTAATACACATCGGATTCCGTTTATACACAGTATTCTACATTTCAAGTTCTCAATCCAATCACTGCATAAAAGATCCCGTCTCTCCAATCTCTACACCCCACCCTACAGAACTACTGCATTCCAACGTCCCTTTCTTACTCGTTCCGCTATTCTTTGGAATTGTCTTCCTTCTGTTCGTAATGCACCTTCCATCGCAACTTTTAAAACACTCATTTTCCATCACCTTATGTCCCTCCCTTCGGACACTATCTAACTAACTGTATGGATGCTTTAATGAATTTCATCCCTGCACATCAGATATAAAACTTTAGCCTGTTTCAACGATTTGCTTATGGTAATGTTTTCACTTTTACTCGGATAATTTTCATTATCATTTTTTTACTTTTTCCTCTCATCAAATATTATTATCTTCATGCTTTACTGTTTATAACATCAGAAACATATCGTTCAATCAACTCTATATAAATTTTTTTCTCTTACTGATTCAATATACAGTTTATGTATATATGTGTGTATGTGTTGATATATATGTAGATATTTTTTTTCTTTATGTTACCTGTTTTATTGTTAACTTGTGTACACTTTTAATTATCTTATTTTATTTAATATCTCTAGGCCAAAAATGAATTAGATTACGCCATGTATATATTATTTTTAAGGACTTTGTCCCAGATTAAATTTTTTTGTTCTATTCTATTCTATTCTAAAATATGAAGGGATTCGAACTAATACTTTTTTTCGGAAGTGAAAATTTATTATCAAATCTTATGGAATATTATCAAATCCGATGGAATTTTTTCCAATTATTTAAAAAATATTTAATTATTGATTTTATAGACAATATTAATGTATTCGTTTAATATTTGAATAATAATTTTCTAAACTATAATTTTACTTCACTTACACACAATACTACTGTCTGGATACACGCAGTCGACGCTAGAGATTATATGATAAAAGAATTCGTATTTATTGATGTCGCTCCAGCGTTCGATAGAGTCTGGCCCTAGGGAATTGAACTCCGGACAATACTCCAACCAACCTACTATCTTATTCTTCACTACTTCCTTGGAACAGAGTTTTCTCTGTCCGTCAAGGATCTCAACTTCCAGAACTACTATTAGATCAGTCTTGTCAGGAGTGCCCCAAGGATTAGTACTTCCTCGGACACTCTATAACACGCATTTATATAGTTTTTTCCGGTTAGTTTAACGGTTAGTTGTGAATACTTTAACAATTGCTTATGCATGCTATAAAATCCTCATGGCAATATTTCGAATTCCTATCAATTAGGCAAAAAATTCAACCCAATTGATTTTTTTTATCGGCTAAAATTTTCATTCTTTTTAAGTTTTTTTTTCCCCATGGAAACGTATTTGGATTTTTTTTAAATAAAAAAATACCAAGCAATTTTTCACTTTCAATGTCCTCCTGAAGCTTACAAGATACCGGTAGTATATCTGAAGGATAGAAAGAAAAGTAGATTTGAAGGTCGTCTGGATATTGGTGATCCTTGGAATGGTGGATAAAGCTGGATAAATTGGTGACAGGTAAGGTCCTTGAGGAACACCTTGGGTTAGTGGTAGTGACGATTAAGGAGAATTATTGGGAATGATGTCAGTTTAGGAACAATGAGAAAATAAGGAGGATTAGAGTAGTTAACAGGGTTTATATCCGCCTTTTGTGTTCATTACGTATTGCATTCGATGGGGTATAGGTACGTACAATGTGATAGTAAAAATTTTTTTTGAGGAATATGCCAAGGATTTCCTTCTGCCGTCAAAAATCGTCAGATCCTGGCAGATCTTAAATCAATATACTTCACTTGTTTTTAGTCGTAACGGCAGTTGCCCCATCCAATGCAAAATAGTGATAAACCATATTTATAACTACTGCTTGCTTTTTATTAATTAATGTTTTTAATAATCCTGGTTTAAAAATATGGGGGCGCAAACACGTAGAGATAATAGAAACTTTTACCCGAGGAAAAAAAACATAAGGTGGAATTATATGCCAGTCAGTATATGACATAATAGAAATTTATGTTATGATTTAAAAATTAAAAATAACAAAATTTGAACGCTCTTTAACCAGAAGCCATCCTGAAAAATAATATATTTTGAATCGGCTTGGAAAATCTTATATTTTTTCTCCTCATTTTTGGCAACGGAGTATTTTTCTAATCAAAATAGAGCAAAAGTCATCAATTTACTTTACTTAGCTTAGGCTGTTAATTATAAAATTTTGAAACCAATCATGCCGAAGAAAATATCGTGTTTATGGACTTCTTCCTAATATATACGTAACACAAAAATATCTTACATGTAATTGTAAATAAAAAGGTCTGTAAATTTCCGAAATAGCAGTTTCCTTTTCTTGTTCCAATCTGAAACAAAACCTAAACTATAAATAAAAAAAACAAAAACTGTTGGTAACCTATGTTCTTTATTCAGTATTATAGAAGTTATCGAATTATTTTTTTTTGTTAATATTATATTATTTCCTAAAGTTTAATTATTGATTCCAAAAAAAAAAAAAACAATAATAAAATTATACTAAAATTATAATCGATAAAGGCAATGTTTTCATTTCAATGAACATATTTTTAAGGATAGAAACATAAATGAATGAAATGGCCGACTAGTCGGTCCGTCTGTAGTAATAAATCATATTATTTCAAAACTTTAAAACACTGCTTGATTTTATTTAATAATTGTACATGGGAACATAAAAACCTAAACAATAATTAAACTTTGAGCCGATAAAATAAAAAATAGTGGAAGTTTTTGCCTGTCTGTATATTAAACTTAATAAAAGACTATTATATCTTCTAATAATTCATGAATCTGTGATTATAAAATCTGTTTTAAGTATTATACAACAAATGTAACGTAACAATAGTTGTCTATGTATCACAAAATCTTATCTTAAAAGGCAAAAGAACCTCCATTACTCAGTCCTCAAAAAAAAAAAAGAAAAAAAAAAAGTCGATTTCAAGACAAAATAAAACCGGATAATGCTCTCCTATCCTGCTCTGTTCGGATTTTAGTTCTAAAAGGTTTGAGAGGGGCCGCCTCTGTGCAAGACCCTTCCAACAGTACATTTTTTTTTAAGGGTTTTTAAACGGTTTATTTCCCTTTTCCATTCGTATTTTCTGGTCTCGTGTAACCATTTTTCTTTTTTCTTTTATTTTTTTTTTCAAGATGGCGCTTCAGTGTCCTGTAAATCAATAAAATTTGAAATGAACGCTTGGCTGGGGTCGCATATGGCTTTTAATTAATGCCTTTATCCTCCTCTGCCTGTGTCTATCTTGTGATTTTTTTTTTTTTTTGGATGTGAAGGTTTCGCTTTGGTTTATAAAACTATAAATTTTATATCAGCTATACTCTAAAATTATTTTAGGTAATTGCTACCACGTGAATGGTAGATTAATTTATTCAATATTTAATAGCCACCTCCTTTTTTTTCCACAGTTCTTGAAATTTTGAAAGGAAACTCTCAGGGTCTAAATAAAGTTTCTTTTCAAGTTATAGTCTGCTCTCCAACCTTCTCCAGTTCTTCTCCAGTGACACTAACTTTGGAATTCCCAATGGGGTGTGGTATTATTTACGACGGATTTCGATAGAAAATCAAATTTTGAATCGATTATATACGGGTAATTTACTTTATCCGGAGCTCCGTTTCGCTGCAATAGAGAATCTTGAAGAATTATAGAGAAATCTTGTGCTCTATTGCACAAAGCATAAAAATAATAACAATATCCCAATACAATTTATAAAGCACATAAAATTTTGTTTATTTTGAGACCAAGGTCATAATCCTATGTTGATTATTAACTGAGATATTTAGGGTATTCGACATTGATAATTCTCTCGGAATGTTGTTGACGGCCTTATCAGCTGTACTGTAATACGGTTTAGGAATTTATTTGTGTTGGATTTCTTGTTTTTTCGTCATTTATTGTGCATAGACTGGCGAATAGTGTCATGGCTGATTACATGGAATATGTGCTAATGTTGTTGGTGCTAGGTGAATGTCGAAATGTATTATACATTTAAAGTTTGAAATCTACCATTAGATTAATATAATTAATATTATCACATAAATATAAACAGTGAAAATATATATAAAAAGCCTTTTTTTAAATATTTTATTTCACTTACATTTTTCCTATTGTAATATATTTCAATAAATTATATAAATAGAAATGAGGGAAATAAAATTTTGAGTTTGATTTAAGATTAACACCACACGCATTCAAAAGCAAAAAAAAAACGAAAACAAATGGAACTCTGTACTACATGGGAAACATATAGTTCAATGCGCAGAAAACAAGAATCAAAGCTACCTTTGAAAAATCACTACGCGAGAGAAATAGAATTATGAATGACACGATTCGAACACTAGATTCGACACAAACTTGGGACAACTAACAAAGGAAATTTGTTGTAAGTTAGGTTATTCTCAGATTGGCGGGAAGCTTCTCCAATGTTGCCAGCCTGAAATTTTGATTATGGTTTGGCGGGCTTTTTCAAAAAATGTGAGGGAAATAGATTGACCCTATGGGACACAGGCATTAGAAGTCACTCTTCTTTTCGTAAGCAATTAGCCTCAGTTTCAATTCTAAAAATCAATATATTATATATTGTGTAAAATGGAGAACTTATTCGCATTTAACGTTTCCAACTCATGTTACAGGACATGTGAGCGAAATAGAATTTGGCGTATTAAATTCTAATTTAACCATGAAAACAAATCAATAACCATGGAAAAACTACTTTGCGTTTAAGAGGGAAGCACCTTGCAGCTACTTGTTACAGTTGGGTTGCAAGAAATTTCATGTCGAAACCACAATAGCTTCGGGACACAAATTCGTATGAAATGGGATAATGACTCATGTAATGTTGTGCTATTGACGTACCAGGGTGGTTGAGAAATTTGAGTATTTTTTGAATTTGTGTGTTGTTTTTTTTTTTACGAAACGTTATAGTATAATATAGTGGTTTTAATAAGTATGTTTAAATATTTATTATTTGCATAATTTTTAATGTTAATGATCATTTATTTATAAAAGTCTCAATATATTTTTAAGCATGTAAACTGGAGGGGGGGGCAGGTATCGTGTTGAAGTGTAAAAGTGATGTGTTGTGATTTGTCGTTTTGAGTTTATTGTTTGTTTTTTTTGTTTTTTTTATCAAAACGTTTTGAAAATATTTAGAACATTTTTTAGCAATTTAAATTTAATGGCGATTCAAGCTTCTTATTTTCCTACTTTGTTCTCTACCATTTCAGCGATTTCTAGAACTCAGAATTTATTTCCATTTTATTCCGTTTTAATTGATTAGGTTTATTAGTTCAATAAACGAAATGGTCTCATTTAGATTTATCGTGACAATATAGTGAAACCGAACCCAAATCCTCCTCCTTTTGGCCAAAATAAAACCCCCTGCTGCCTGAGTAATGTAATAAATACAGCGGGGAGGGAGCAAACTAAATCCGATTACTGCCTCTGTGCTCTTGTCCACCGCCGCTGGTTCTAACAGAATCCGGCTTCAATAATTCCCTTATTGCTATAAAAAAATATATTTATATAAATAAAATAAATAAATATAGGTCTGCATTGTTTATCCTCAGACAGGATCTCGGGTTTAGTATTGTTTCTTGTGGTCTGGTCTGTAACCATGTGAAGAAATATACTTTATAATATTTAAATAATCTCCTCATTGTTATTATATGTTATAAAACTTTTTTTTGTTTAATATTAATTAATATTTACAACTGCATACAATACTACAATATCTCGTCGCGGCTACTATTATAAATAATGATTGAAGTTTTATTTGTTTATCAATAAAAACCTTCTATTTAAGTATGCATTTAAGCATTATTTCTTCAAGGATATTTTCACGCACAGAAATTTAAAGATTACTCAAAATTAGACATCCAATTTTTTACTTTCGATGTATGAGTTGGTAGTACAGATGGACAGAGATTATTTAAAAAACTCTAGTGGATAATGGACTTCATTAGCAATGCTTAAAACTAAAGGCCCATGAATTATATTTTTGTACACAATATCAAAAAGGGAATCGACATTTTGATTTGTTAACGATTTTTTTCCGATAATATAATTTTATTTATATCATCTGATTGGATTTTAATTTCTAACTATAAATGTAGATGACAGTGTGGCAAACCTCATTTCTGCGACTCAACATTGTACATTTAAATTTTACTATTGCTAAACCTTCCTAGAACAATAAATATGGTGTACATGAGTTCTGTAGTTTTACCATTGTAAACTCTATTAAGGAATGGTGCCAACCACATATCAATGAATTTTCAAACTTCAATGGGATTCACACGTCTCTCAACATATCATAACATTAAATCTTTTTTAATAATTTAATTGAATATAAGTAAATTTTATTAACAATTTCAATTTCTATATGACACCGTATCTTTGTTATCTCGCACGTAGGATGGCCCTCGTGTTATGTAAAAGCATAATTGGATATCTAACTCTTAATTTTAATAGGTTAGTTGGTAATCCATATGTACAGTGACTATTAAGAAACTCTTGTGGATATTAAACTGCATTATCAGTGCTTACAACTTGAGACACATGAATCATTTTTTACACACACTATATAAAAGCTAAGGATCGACATTTTGAATTGGTTGTAATTTTTATTCTGCTGAAACAATTTTATCGATTTTACCTGCTTATATTTTAATTTCTTAATTAAAAGTTTTATCACAGTGTTGCGAACAGCGATTCTGCCACTCAATGCTGTACATTAAAGTTATTATCATAGTAAACTTTGTAGAATGGTGCTAGCCAAATGTCATCGGTGGATTTTAACACTTCAGTGGAATCCATATGTTTCACCAAATATTTATTGAAATGCAAAAATAATCTTTATTCTGGGACGCATAGTCCCCTAAGAACAACAAAATTGTGTCACAAAGTAGTACAATAATCTGTCTTGCATAATTTCATACAAAGGTATTTTTATATGAATAACATGAGGCATATAAATACAGCTAATTGCAAATAATTGCATAAAGAACCTCAGCAAATATAATAACATAAAAAGGAGAAATGAAATTAAAAAATATGAAAAATATAACCATGAGAAAATATAAAAAGATATATACAGAAAATAAACTATATCTATATGTACATTGAATGAAGAATATATTTACAGATAACACGATACATATTTATATATACCGCACATATTAACTTATCTACCCATATATCCACTTATCTAACCATACACATATGAATTGTCAAGTTAATGACAGCTATTTATAGCTTGTTTAGTAACAATTTAATTGAAGATAAGTAAATTTCGTTATCAATTTGCTAACTCGATATAACATCGTACCTAACTAACCTCTCTTAAATAGCGCTCGCCACTTAACGGCCGATTTTTAAACTTCACTGCATACCACATATTTATCGTTTTGATTTAATAACAATTTAATTGAAAATCTGTAAATTTTATTGTTGTTAAATCTTCCTTGAACTATTAGGACGATGTTGTTAAAATATGGTACAGATTCAGCATTTTTCGCGGTTAGTGACAAACGAAAAATGGCTTGTCCTTTTATATAACAGTATAGATTATAGATAATAGATATAGATTAAGTAAATTTGTGGAAAATTATCACAATAACTTATGAAGAACTACTCATAAGTATCACTTCAATAAAAGTTCAAGACAACACATATTTAAAAAAAAAAGAAAAAAAAACCGGCTATCTAAAAAAAAGCCAACCAACTAGAAAAACAATCAAACAAGAGCAAATGACAATTATTGTATAGAAAAGAATGGCCGTTTTCTTTGTTTGATCCTTGGATCGTAAAACCTTTCTTAATCACACTCGGGTGCTATAAATTGTTATAAGAAATTCATTTTTCACATCATTTGTTAAACATAATGTCCCCCATCCTGGCTCAGTACTTCGGTATAGAATAGGAAGCAAGATGAGAAACTAGTAGATTTGAAGGTCTCTAGGCCATCTTTTGAGATGTCTCGGAGGGTTATCGGAAATCGAGTGGGAAGCAAGTTGGCAGAATAGTAGATCCAAGTGGGTATAGAGCTTGTCATGGTAGGATAGTTATCTGGGGCAATTCAGCACCATACGGGACGCGTCCATTATGGATAAGCTTATTTGTGACAAAATAAAGAGTATTGGAAGATTTAGTGGAGCCCCAAAGCTTAACACCATATTTCCAAATAGGTCTAATAATCCAGTATTTCGCAATTTATCGAAAGCTTAGAACGTTTTTTCCTATATTGAAGTAGAATATTACGACGAGCAGTTTTTTTAATGTCTGTTGTTAGTTTGTAATAATGTACAAATGTATAGCCATGTCCCATAATGTGGTATCAATTTTTTTTTTTTTTTTTTTTTTTTTTTTTTTATTGAAATTTACAACTGTATATACAAATATAATACATCAAGTAAATATGATGATACTGATAAAAATGACACGTCATTCGTTTTTATAGCAACTACCCATTGGTAGCACTTATAAAGGTTCTATATAATGGAGTACTATATTAGAAGGTCCCGAGGCCATTTTCTTTTCAAGTGCCTCGGAGGATTATCTAGAATGGAGTGAGAAGTTGTGATACGAATGGATTTGAATGGTTGTGGAGTTTGCTATGAAAGGATAGATAGGATGGCTTGGTGGAGCCCCAAAGCTCAACTCCGTATGTCCAAATCGGTCTAATTTCTGTTATGTAAATGAGTCTTTTGTAATTAATTGGAAGGTTTGAACGTTTGTCAAGTAAATGTTGAAGTAGTCGAAAACGACGGGCAGTTTCTTGTCGTTTTAGTCTTTTATGTGGATTCCAAGTAAGACGTTTGTCCAGATGAAGTCCTAGGTCGCGGATCTGTTCAACAGGGATTAGTGGAATATAATTAAAGGATACTGTAGGACAGGAAGTCGTAGATTTACGCCGAAGGGTAAAAGTTATTTGATGGGATTTAATTAGATTTATTTTGATTCTCCATTGTTGACATCATTCTTGAAAGTTTATGATATAGGATTGGGGTGTCTGGGAAGCAATGAAGGGATCATTGTTTACTGATAACACACAAGTGTCATCAGCGTACGGTATCAAATTTTATACATAAATCATCAACTTACATATACACACTCATAACGCTTATATAAATATAAATATTTTTCATACTGAAATTTTTACTTAAAACTTTAAGAAAAAAAAAAGTGGTTTATTTTCAATCCTTTAATTATTCAAGATTAATTATTTCCATGGGAAATTATATTATTAAGAATCAGTCAATAATACATAAGAATTGTTTTATATTGTTCAGCTGGGTCCAGTTCAGAGGTCAACAGCTCAGCTACGACTTAAGAAACTTCTTGGCTCAACTTTCCGGCTGACGGTCGTTCGGATTCCCTTCATTGTATTGATCTATCAAGTTATGGCGAACAAATCGGATCAAATCAAATATAGCCTTCGCATCAGTTTTGAACCTATAGGTTAAACTGATAGATGCTATTGATAGTCAGATAGCACTCCACCGGGCAATGGAGCTTTATTGGATCCTTGATACCCAACTATTGCAGTCCAGATTCACTCCAATGATCCTCTCTTATAATCCGCTGTGTTTTCCTGTGGGAATCAGTCCTTCGCTTTTAATATACATTCGCCTCACATTCACAGATTCATATTCAACTGTAATTTATTAAACTTCCAATTTCGATACGTAAAATGCCTCAGTTAAATTTATAATATTAAGAAGAATATTTCAATGATTTTTGTTAATATTTGAAACATTGAAAATTTTGAAATAAAATGTTTAAGAAATTAATCGAAGTATTTATCAGAAAATTGCCGAACAATATATCATAATTAATTCATAAATTATGAATACTTATAAGTATGGAATTAGTTCGAGTTTTTGATAAATACAAATCTCGATTAACGATTATAGGTAAGTAGGGTAATATAAGGACCTGAGGGAGAATGGTCATAGTCTCGAAACTTTTTTCAATTACTTACTCCAAAACTCACTAAAATTGCTTAAAATTTTGTTTTGTAGGTCATATCTGAGAATTGTGCATGTCAAACTAATAGTTTTCTCCAAAAAATAACAGTTTCCGAGGGTACCTTCTTGCGTTATATTACCCCAAGGTGCGGTGGAATTGGTCAAAATTTAATCATAGCTATTTGATAGCTATAAATTCCGTGGAGTTAATCACCTAATTTAATGATTATTGAATCTTTCAGTCAAACAATCATCAGTTCACTAAAATATCGACCGAAGATTTAACCATGATTAAATTAGGTGATTGATTCCAGGATATTATTTGTCAAATAGATATGATTAAATTGTAGCTATGATTAAATTCCTCCCGTACCGACCGTCTTAGTGCTAGCAGCCACCAAAAAAATGCGGAACGTCCGTGCAGTCCCGGTCCATTGCGCAAACTTTAAGATTATAAATATTACTCATAATATTAATATAATGTTTAACATTACTTTTATTATTCATAAACCCTTTTTTTACCTGACTAAAGGAAATTATCCTTTTGACCTTTCAAAGGTAAAATATAACTTACTTCTTGAACAACACATGTCATCTTGCCTTGGGTACACTCAAGATCCCTCTGTATACCACTATGACATAAGGCAATTGACACCTACGCTGGACAACCCTTTCTCACGGTTCCTTTAGTAAACTATTACCCAGCCAAAAATTCACTCTATTCCTCGATCCTATCCCCACTCCAAACTTATAGGTTTAAGTAGCTGGAAGTTTTCAGAAGCATTCTACATTTGTCTTGTAACCCTCATACCAGAAGTCTTATATGTAACATTTCAGTAAATAAAGTATTATTTCTAAGTCTTCACTATTGTGTTCGTTATCTCGCGGTAGGCTTTAGGAAAAAAGTAAAAAAGTTTAATTTCATTTCTTACCATTTAAGCGCGGAAGCGAGTGGATTTGAATGATTAAGAAGTTTACTATGAAATGGTAGGTTTCTGGTTTGGGCTAAATTAGCAACATATAGTGCATTAAGATCTTTATAGAGAAGTTAGTTTATGACAAAGTAGGGAACATAAAGGATTTTTCGAAGGATTGGATGGCTTAGCCCAGAGCCCAGCTCCGTATGTCCACATAGGCCGAATCAACTGTTCAGTCTCGTTAGCGCTCTTACTTTAAACTGTTTTCTATTATAAACTGTTATATATTATAGTGAACAATATTGTGATCACATATAGTCTGGATAGTGCGTAAATGAACAATTATAAGTGAGAAGCTTGCTGCACGTGAGCTACAGATTGTGCACGTGTTACCAGTTTCTTACTTGTCGGCACTAAAGACTGCTCTAAATATCACCATACTGCAAAATTATATCAGCCAAGTTTTTGATCGCCACGTTTAGCTCATAGTGTAGGTTCTAGACTATATAGTTTTCCGTTTTATTGGGTTCAAAGCTCGTCTCCTATTGACTTTTTTCCTCATTAGAAAAATGTTTCGGTTTTTTATCTGTTTAATTTTTTTTTTACTTATATATCCAAAAGTAGACAGTTCTGCAATCTGATTTTTTTTATAGTTTCTCAAATTAATGTTATTTTATATACTGTATGTACCATATGTAAACTATATACAATACAATTCAATACATATTGCAAGTCGCGTGTATATATATACAAACAAACCATTGCATATTTAAGATATATTTCTGTTAAATGTTATTCTGGAATGTCTCGGAGAGAAAAGGGGACGGGCTGAGCCGAGCCATGAAACGCTGCTATTCGTCTTGGAGATCCTCTGGTGTTTCCCATCTTTCCGAACCATTAAGTCTCATCAACTGTGTTTACGGCCTCCTGCGATTTAATTCTTCAGTATATTTCCAGCACATGCTTACTTATACTACGTTCCTTGGAACTGGTGGTTTACAGTCCCGGTAATTCTCGGTTTTCTAATCTAGAAAATACTATTTCTATTTATTAATTCAAAACAGACCTATCCTAACTTCTCCTCGCTATTCATACCTTAGCTAGTTTGGGAATATTTAACCTAACTTTGTCTTTATTCATGCCCTACATTTTATTAAGCATCCAAAAAGTAAGGTTTTTTTTTTTTTTTTTTTTTTTTTTTTTTTTTTTTTTTTTTTTTTTTTTTTTTTTTTTTTTTTTTTTTTTTTTTTTTTTTTTTAAGAAAAGAAGACAATATTATTCTTAACAAAACTTTTTTTTTTTTTTTTTTTTTTTTTTACCACTTTAGAGTTTCCCTACCTGAAAATAATTCAGTCTATAATCTCAAGTTTACACTAGATTTTCGTAAAGTGTGATTCTTAGATAACAGGCATGGTTTAGGCCTCTCATTCGTAGCTCGGCCTAAAACTGTAGGCCTAATATTTTCTTTTGTTATTCTAAAATGCGTTCTTTGGTTATCTCATTTAAAAAATAACGTTTTAATGTTTTTCTGGCCTTATTTGTTTTCAAACGCCGATTTTTTAACTTCCGTGGATGTCTCCGTCTTAAGTTTTTACTTACTTCGTTTGTAGATAAATTACTTCTACTTCAATTTTCACCATAAAATGCCCATTAAAAAAAGTTGTTGAAACGTTGAACATTCCTAGTAACGAAACCATCTATAAGTTTGACCAGCAAAAAATGTAACTTGTGGACTTTTTGAAAAATATTGTTGAGAAACTGGTGGATTTGAGTGGTTATGGAGTTTACTAAGAAAGGATAGGCATCTGGTTGGACTAAATCAGCAACATATTGGACATTAAGGTCTTTATGGATAAGTTTATTCCAGACAAAGAAGGGAGCATAGAGGATTATTCCGAGAATATAGGATTGCAAGGATTGGATACGAGATGAATTAAATTGTTTATTTTGACTACCAGATCTTAATCACGTATGTCCAAATAGGTCTCATTGCTGTGATCTAAATGCGTCCTTCATAATTAATCGGCATCTTAGAACTTTTGCCTAGTAATTGTTAAATAAATCGAAAACGACAAGAAGTTTCTTGTCGTTTTAGTCTTGTGTGTGGATTCCAAGTTAAACGTTTGTCCAATTGAAGACCATGGTAGCGGGTCTGTTCAACAGGGATCAGTGGAATGTTATCAAAGGATACTGTAGGATAGGAAGTCCTAGATTTGATGATATTTGTTTGGATTTATTTTGATTCTCCATTTTCGACACCATTCTTGGGGGTTTTTAACATGAGATTGTATTGTTTGATGCAATAAAGAGATCGTTATTTACTGATTACAACCATGTGTCATCAGGTGAAGACAGTGTGATGTAAATGAGTCTTTTATAATTAATTGGTATCTTAGAACTTTTATCTGGTAGATGTTGAAGACATTGAAAACATCGAGCAGTTTCTTGTCGTTTTGCCTTGTGTATGGATTCCAACTAAGACGTATTTCTAGATCGAGCGGATCTGTTAAGCAAGGATTGATAGAATATCATCAAAGGATACTTTTGATAAAATTAAAATTAAAATGTGAACATTTACATTGTTGCTAATAAACTTATCAATAAAGATCTTAATGTTCCATATGTTGCTAATTTAGCCAAAATAGGTAGTCCACAACCTTTCAAATTCTCTAGTTTCTTAACGTACTTCCCAACAAATTCCCAATATATGGGAATATCTAATATAAAACTTTTATTCAAGTTCTACCAATGGTGAGGATCGACATGTTTGATTCCTTGTTTTACATTTTGAAATTAATATATACGGGGTGACTAGAAAATAGATGCGGGGCCGGTAGAGGGAGATAGGCTAGTCTGAGTCGAGTTTATTATAGGAACTGCTGTCCGAAAATTATCCGATTTCGAGTTATACTAATTTTTAATATTTTATAATATGAACGTCCTTCATACGTTAAACAAGTCGTAAAACTTAAAAAAATATTTGTGTGGGGTCACATGAAAACTTTAGTATCTGATCAATATCTTTTACCCACAATAGAATACCTCAGAAACAGGATAATACATGCAGCACAAGAAATTGAAGCCTCTCTTAGAAATTCGGCGGTAGTAAAATCAGCTGTAATAAGAAGAGCACGTACGTGCATTAGAAATAGAGGGCGCCACATTGATAATGTATTATAAAAAAAAAAAATGTAGTTTCAAACAAATCATCCTATATTTTCCTCCTCTTTAATAGTCATATTTTTGCCAATTCTTAAGCGATTTGTGATTTTTATACCTCATTTGAAAGGTAATGAAGCTTTGATGTTTTCTAATTATTTTGTACGGAACATTTGTTGGTGATTTTTTCTAGTAAGATTTTTTAAAACAAAAATTGAACTATTTTGAAGCTAACTGCGTGAAATAACGTCATTAATGTACACCTGGGTATCAATTTTAGAATTTTAGAATATTTTTACTGTAAAACTAAAACAAAATCAGATAAAACACCCAATTTTTAAGTTTTATCCCTTGTTTAACGTATGAAGGACGTTGATATTATAGCATCTTAAAAATTAGTTTAACTCGAAAACTGCTAATTTTCTTTCTTATATTTCTTATAGTAAAATCGAATAAGATTAGCCTGTACTATCTCCTCCTACCGGCTCCGCATCTATTTTCTAGTCACCCTGTATAATACATACCTACATCAAATTGCTGATGTTATGATTTTTTTGTATTTCTTTTAGAACTGATGGCGTATGTTTAACATTCGAAACTAGTCTACGGATAATACTTCAAATAATTATGGCAAATAATTCATCAATACTAATTGCATCCTTCTATCTAATCGTGCATACTTCAGTGGAAATTATTAACTTAGGCCACTAGGGAAAACTTAATCAAGGTCTATTTATAAAGTTTTAATATTATTAAAATCTGGAGCATTAGATATAACTTTAAATAAGATAATATTCAATAATCCACGGACAAAAAAAAAATTTAGTGGAAACGGGTTTACGAAATTTGCACAGAGGATGGAGGAGCTGAAGAATGTAATCGCTCCCCACACAGAGCTGTTTACCGGTCCGCAGCCAGGAATCAATTCGTATTCTCTCCAATGTCTCCGTTTTGATATTGAGTCTCTTCTTTAATATTTATGTTATATATGAAGGATAAATAAAGGATTTATGCCTATATCGAAAATAAAAACAAAATATAGTATATCATAGTATATTGGTACTTCTCTCGAGATTTTATATCGACTCTGTTTGGAGTGTAGTAATTTTCTTCATGGTATTCTGAGGTTAGAAAGTTCTACGCTCGTGTCAGCACTCATCAGTTGAGGATCCATTAAAATCAGTTAACATGAACGTAACAGATCCTTTGAAACATAAAATATATTGCAGATTAGCATACCCGTCGCGGCTTCGCCTGCTCTCATAAGTAAATCACATAAATAATAAAAAAAGTTTTATTTGTTTATCGGTAAAAACCTTATTTGCAATTAGGTCCTAGGACTGAACGGGGTGATCCCGCACCTTACGGCTCGTTTTTCGCTTGCCATTTTTATAAATTTGTATATATCCATTAGTCCTTCTAGGATTTTTCTTCTGTAAGTGTCTTGATTCAAAGGATCAAAAAATAAATAGAAAAAACTAAATGAAATTCATGTTATTTGAACAAATATGACTAAAAACAGGCCTGGGGTGCGCACGCAGTCGTTAGTGTGACCTAATTTAGTTTAGTTTAAATAAACTTTCAAATTACTTTTTCTTGATAGTAAATCCAATCAATAACATCAACTTAATCATTTCAAAAAAATTGGAGTTAATGTAGTTTAATTTCTTTCACAGGAATTCTAAAGCCTATTTCTTACATAAATCATAATTGAATTTCCTAAAAACACCTCCCCTTTAGATTTTAGTTTTCTTTCTACCTGTTTTGAAGAATCAGTTTCGTGTTACATTTGTATGTATCAAGATATATCCTTCTCTGACAGTAAAAATTGTAGAATTAGCTCGAGCTGCACAGCAGGAGTATGTATAAATTGTATAAATGTTGAAAATTAATAATTTTTTAAAAATTGTATTTCTTTTTTTTAATATTTTTTCCTTTTATGTTTTTGATAAATATAAAAGTAAATTTATTTTATTACAATTATTTTTTTTTTTGTAAATCAATAATTTTTATGATGAAAATATACAAATTTATTAAAAAATAAACAAAAATTATTTTTATATTCGTTTTTATTTTATTTTAACCTATAATAAACCTAAATATTAAATAAATTAAAGAAAATAGTATTAATTGTGGTTTAGTATGTAAAATTGAAATTTAAAGTTTGGGTGCGAGCCACCCCACTCAGTCCTTAACGTTTTTACAATCCGCCGAGTCCTAGGAAGGTAATAACCGTTTTTTCTTCAATTATATTTTTATGCATAGCAGTAATTTAAACCTGGTTGAAATTGTTTGAAGATTACAAAAAAGCGTAATTATACATCCAATTTTTAATATTATTCTATGAGTTGGTAATCCAGACAGACCGACACTATTAAGAAACTCTTGCTGATAATGGAGTGCATTATCAGTGCTTACAACATAAGGTTTAACGATCATATTTTCACACACAGTATCAAAAAGCAAAGGATTAGACATATTGATTTAGTAATAATTTTTATTCGGAACATTCATTTTATTGATTTCATGTTGTTGGATTTTAATTTTTAACCATAAGTGACAGTTTGGCAAACCTCGTTTCTGTCACTCGATGTTGTACATTTAAATTTGTTATTTATGGTAAATTTTATTTTTGCTAAACCTTCCTCGAACTATGAAAATGATGTAGTTACAATTGAGTATAGATGGGCTCGGTAGTTTTACCATTGTAAACTCTATTACGGAATACTGCTAATCCCATATCAGTCGATTTTCAAATTTCACTGAAATCCACATTTCGTGCCACATATAGCTTTTTTAAAATATTTAATTGAATATAAGTAACTTTTATTATCAATTAAAAATTCTATATCTGTCATCTCAGTGAATACGGGGTAAAATCGAATTTTGACCTAAATGAGTTTAGTTACTGAAAAGAATCATAGAGATTTTTCTTCTTGGTGATGTTCGAAATTCGACTGTACCACTTATTCACTGGGATGACAGATACAACACCGTACCTTTATAACCTCCCATGTAGAATGTCGCTCGCCATCTATCAGTCAATTTTAAAATTTTACTGTTCTTAACATACTATTTTAATTTTAATAGTACTCCGAGTTAATTGAAAATCAATATATTTTATTATTGCCTAACCTTCGTAGAACTTTAATGATAATGTGGTTAAAATTAGGTTCAGATTGGTTCTGTTGCTTTTGTGGTTAGCGATCACAAATGAAAAATGGCTTATCTTTTTATAAAATAGTATAGATAAAAAATATATCACAAGTTCCATCTTTTATGATTTTCATGATTACATTATTTATAACCAGCTAATTTTCATTTTTATAGACTAAAAAATTTATTTTAAGTATTACTGAAATGAACCTTTCCTGTAAATCTCAGATATCCATATCCTTCCAACAATCTATATGTATACTTAATTCATTCCAGGGACCCGTCATATTTTTCCTTATTAAAGATGAAAGCCGTTAGAGTCTTTCTTCTTACTTCCTTACCTTGACAATTCTTCTCAGAACTGATTTACTTTGCTGATTTACTGATTTAAAATAGGTTGTTTGGAATGAAAACATGACCTTAATTGATTATAATTTTTATTTTAGATTTATCTTTACAGTTTCCTATAATAGCAATAGGAATAGAAACTCGGAGAACTATCGGGAATTGAATGTGAAGCAAATTAAGAGACTAGCAGATTCGAGTGGGTATGGAGTTTACAATGAAAGGGCCTAATAAGCAACATGTGGAACATTAAGCTCTATATTGATAAGTTTGTTTGTGACATAATAAAGAGAATCGAGGATTTTACGAAGAATTTGGATTGTAACGATTGGATACAAAAATAATTGAAAGTCTTAGAGGATCCCTAAAGCTCAACTCCTTTTGTCCAAATAGGTCTAATTACTGTCATATAAATGCGTTTAAGAAACTTGATTATAAAATGTCATTGAAAAATCTAATCTAATAAATTTTACTCAAAACTGCTTTTCGGGCTTTTTGAGCAAACGTTTGCTCAATGGCACCTCCTCTCGGCATGGTTCTAAATTTTAAAAAACCATTTGAGTAGGTCTCTCATCGAATTCCTTTTCAGCCTTCTGAGAGTATTTCCGAGTTTGTTTTTTTTTTCAATTATCGAACTTTACCATGGTATTAACAAAAAATAAATTCTTTAACTCCTCATCCATAGGAATACTATGGAATCTTATTTTCAATTACATGTATGATATTTTTATGTTTAATTTTTAAGTCCATAAACTATATATTTTTAAACATAATTGAATTCCTAATTTCAATTGACTCCTAATTGATTTTTGCTAAAATAAAACACTTCGTTATACATTTTTGGTCTGTTTGCAAAAAATATATGAAAAAGTATAAGACAAAAACCTGCTGCTACATGTACATAAGACTATAAAGGTATACACGAAACGCCTCGAACATTGCCGATGTCACCCGAATTCCAATGGAAGCAATGGTCGACTAGGGCGACCAATCGGACATTTTACCAGCCGACTAGTCGGGCGAAGTCATAATTGGCCCAGCTCTAATAATTATACATTAGACGTTGTTCACTCATTAAAAATAACAGATTCTCTAAGGTCAAAGCGAGAGTAAGTTTGGGTAGTAGATAGTAAAGGGCCGTTCTAACTTAAAAGTGGAATGAGATTTTACGTTCCGTTCCACGATTGGAACCTGTTCCAGTTTTCGTTCCGTCCTATTTTTCGTTCCACGTCAGTTTTACTAACCTACTACCTATGTACCGTGCATTTCCGTTCCATCCCTTGTTGTGACTTCGTGCTGTTAACCTCCTTCTGCTATTTTATAATTAAAATTTTGGTAGGTACTATAATATTAAGAAGGTTGAAATAGCTAAGTATACTTATTAAAAAAAATTATACTTTTAAAAAAGATTTATTCAATCATGATTTTTTGGGGGGGGGGAAATGTTAGCTCAACTATAGTGCCCAATTCAGCAAGAATTTTCCAATTACATTGGTTCCGAGAAAAAATGAGTAATCAATTCTTGTGACAGCTCCATTAGCTTTTAAATAAACAGGGAAAAAATCATTTAATTACATAAGCAGTAAAACCTTGTGTGGGTTGTTTCTCTAAATCCGAAAGAAGAAGCCGAGCTCTGTCGGTAGAATAGACAATTTCAAAGAAAGCGCCCATATTTTGAAAATGCCCATGCGCAGGGATGTAGAGCGATGGAGAGGGGGGAGGAAATCAACAGCGGAAGGATTAACGCAACAAAGCAGTCGGAACGACCTTGGGAGGAACGAAACCAGAGATACGACCTATACCCTACTACACCGAAGGAAAGAACCGAGAGGTCTCTTGGCGTTGGTTTTCGTTCCAGGTGAAACTAAAAACTTGGGCGATTGGTTTCGTTCCATGCCGATTCAAAGCTGCAACCAGTCCCACGTTCCGTTCCACTCAGAACGACCCATCACTAGTTGTAGATTATTGATCAAAAGGTTTTCGAAAAGCTAAGCCGTCCAGCAAAAAGTGTGTGACACCATCGTTATTGCCTTTATCGCATAATTTACATGATTGTAAATTAAATTTGTAAATTTTCAGTGTGTAAAATTTCTTTTCTCTGAATCAAATTGGTTTTATCTCTCTTATAAACAATATTTTATTGTATTATTTCTCGACTGAATTATCAATAACCTCATTCCTATCTATAATAATCAGCATCCTTCTGCAGTCCATTCATAACTAACTAGATGCCGTCCTTCTGACCTACATTCAGGACTTCTACATTCTAAAGTTCCTTTCTATAATGCTCAACCAGCTTTCTGGATTCTCTTCTTCCTTACATCAGACAAGCTGATTCTCTTCGCACTATTTAATACCCCCTTTTCTCTTATATTATCCTCATCCCCACAGACGTTTGCTAGATATCCGCTTAATTTAAAAATTTTTGGTATGTTATTTTAAAATCTATATTTCATTTAATAAAAATTCTTTTTACTGTCAATATCACTATGAGTTACTTCTTATTTAGCATTATAGTATTTATTTCAGGAAATTGATTTTCTACCCTTTTCTCTCTTTTTGTCAAGTTCCCCATCGTTTATGTGTAACTTTAAAGTCTGTCATAATATAATGATGAGCTCGGTGCCGTTTCGATAAAAGGGAATTGGTGTTTATTCAAAGACTTGCATATCAAAGAAGAAATACCTGGAACCATTTCGTATACCATCTGTTAAGGGGATCTCATTATCTCCTGTCTCTAGATTTCAAGGATATCTCATCGCAATGATATTATTTATTTCTTACTTACAACTCAAAAAATATCATGATCAAAAAACATATTATTTTGTAATAAATTTACGTTTAGATAAGTAATAAATTTAAGTTCTTATATTTAGAATTGAATAACCAAACCATAACACAATTACGAATAAATCATTTAAGTTAAACGATGAAATATTTACTAATATTATATATATATATATATATATATATATATATATATATATATATACATATATACATATGCTATTATATAAAAGGACAAACCATTTTTCGTTTTTTATCACTAACCACGAAAACTACTGTATCAATCTTTACCAAATTTTAACTCTGTCCTCTTCATAGGCCAAGGAAGGTTCACGTCATACGTACATAATACGATTAAGTTTTGATTAAATTTAAGCTATGATTAAAATTTGCCTAACTCTGCTGTACATAAATCTCTTACCCTCTATGCTGACGCACTATATCTTTATTACTATACAAAAGGTCAAGCCATTTTTCGTTTGTGATCACTAACCACGAAAACAACTGAACCAATCTGTACCAAATTTTAACTACGCCCTCTTTATAGTCCGAGTAAGGTTTATAAATAATAAAATATACTGATTTTCAACAAATATGTTATTAAAAACGCGATAATATTTGGATAACAGTGAAGTTTTAAAATTGACTAATAGGTGGCGAGTGTTTTTCTACGTGAGAGGTTACAGTGGTGAAACTACTCAACCTGTACCAAATTTTAACTACATCATCTTCATAGTTCTAGGACGCTTTAGCAATGATAAGATTTACAATAATAGAAATTTAAATGAACAATGTTGAGTGGCAAAGACGAGGTTTGCCACACTGGCTTATGCTGTTATTATGAGAAACTAAAATCCAACGAGATGGAATCAATAAAAATATTCCTATTAAATAAAAATTATTACCAAACCAAAACTTTTCTATTTGATATTGTGTGTAAACATATGATTCATGGGCTTTGAGTTGTAGCACTGATAATTCAGTCCATTACCAGCAAGAGTTTAAAAATTGTAAGGAATTAAAAATTGGAAATCAAATTATGCTTTCAAATCGGAGTAATTTTAACCCAATTAAAAATTAAAGATATGCGTGAAAATATTATAGGAAAAATAATGCTCAACTGCATACTCCAATACAAGATTTTTATCAATTATCAAACAAAACTTCAATTATTAGTTAAAATGATCTAAATTTTTATCTATGAGAGCCGGCGAAGCCGCGGCGGTGTATGCTAATATATAATACAGTAACAACTATATTATGGCGACTTTTCGATATTATATCGTTCTCATAATCATATTCTATAGTGAACACATCAGGTTACTATACATATATATAAGTTTACAGGTAATTTAAAGAATAAAGTTAACAACAATATAGATATATTTAATGCCTAGTTTAGTACGAGTATATCTAAAAGTATATAATGAAACTAATAACAATGTTACTGATTATCTTTCTTCATAAAACACATAAATGTGTAAATACTAAACGACAAATTATAACTGTAGTGTACAAACATCAAGGATGGGGCTGTAAAATGGGGAATAGGTGAGGGTTATATAGTATAGGCTTGTTTTGGAATGGTAGAGGGATACGAGGGTTTTCCCTGGGCTTTTACTCAATTCAAAAAAATATTTTTTTTAAAAAGAAGAAAATGAACTTAATTCTGGGACCACCTATCCCCTAAGAATAACAAATGAGTACATTACATTGAACAATCGTCTGGCAATGATAATTAATGATAATAAATAATAATAAAAATGGATTAATAATGAAATTACATAATAAATGAGAAATCTTGTAAAAGGATACATCTTATGTGTACTATTGTAATGTATATAACATAAATATTCATGTTTTGCATTTGCTCCGATGAATGAAGATCCAGGTGGTAAAGAAATAGATGATGTTTAAAGGAAGTAAGAGTGGTGCTTTTTCGTATTGATATGGGCGATGAATTCCATAAAGAGGAAGCGCGGATAATAAAGGATTTTTCAAAGGATGCAGTTTGATGTGTAGGCGTGTTCAGGTTAATGGGTTTGGTTCTAGTACTTAAGAGGTGGATGGAGGAGCGCATGGTAAGGAGGTCATAAATATAGGTGGGTTTTTTGGTCTTCAAGGATTGAAATATGACTGCACATAGGAATTATTGACGTCGAAAATTGGGGTAAAGCCACCCAATTTTAGAATACCTGTGAGATATGTGAGAACGTCTAGAAATCCCAAAAATAAATCTAATAAAACAGTTCATAAATATTTTACATCTCAATTCAAGCTCACTAGACAGTCCTCTATATACTATGCATCCGTAGTCAAAGTTGGGAAAAACGAGAGATGATACCTAAAGTTGATGAGTACTTGATGAATGAATCGCGGTGATGGAAAAGTTGTTTAAGAATAGAAATAGGTTTTCTCGTGATTTGAGAAATATGATTATTCCAAGAAAGATATTAATCAAAAGTTACTCCCAGATTTTTAATAGAATTTCGGACATGAATTGGCTGGTTTTTGAGGTAAAGCAGTGGATAGTAGGGAAGGGCTTTTAGGTGAGGTTTTGACCCAATGAGGATTGCCTTTGTTTTCTCAGGATTCAGAATCAACTTATCCTCTACTGCCCTTAGGTTAATGCTATCGATGTCTTTCTGAAGCTTATGAGTCGCCTCTAACATGTGTGAAGGATGAAAGGATAAATATATCTGCAAGTCTTCAGCATAAAGATGATCTTGGGAGTAGTGGATGCAATTCGGCAAGTCGTTAATATTAATGGAAAATAGGGTAGGTGAAAGAGAAGATCCTGGGGGACTCTTTGCGAGAGTGGTTGTGAAAATGAGTGAGGTTTTCCGGGTATAATCACTGTTCGGGAACACATATTATTCCAATTTAATAGATTCACAAGGGGAGGACACACTCTCGCGGATATTTGCGGCAATTTTTTTGGAGGGTCCTGGTTAAAAAATATTAGACAAGCATTTTGCCGACTAATGGGCCTTAGAAGCCGAGAATAATAAATAACATTTAACTAATTTATTTTATAAGGTAAAGTGCTGTAAGGTGTTGTGGTGAAGATAAATAAGAAGAAATGCTTTTAAGATTACTTTTTACACAAAAATAATTGAAAATATTTTTACTATTTTAAGATATATCTTTTGGTTAATATTTTATGTGATATAATAATTGTCAATAGGATCTACCGTTTGGGAGCTATCTTATTTCCTTTCCTTAAAAATTCCATCTTGTAAGTGCCTTTTCAACATTGGTTTGAATGAATAATGTCACGTTTTACTTACATTTTTAAGTTTTAGGGTTTTTTTGAGTGCGAAGCTCTGTTAGTGTTGTTCGGTTCGAAAATTTTTGTTAAATAACATTTATCACAAGGACCTACGGTTTAGAAGCTATATGGAATTGAATGATAAAAGTCACGATTGAAACCCCTACTTTAAATCTATGAGTAGATATATATAGATCTGTCAGTATAGACTGACTTGATCTGTTGGTTTTCCAAGTCATGGAGATGTTGAGTTTTATTAATTTGATTCTTGACGTTTTGTAATAAAAGGTACGGTTTTTACAAATAATATCAAGTGCCATAAGATCTACTCAGAATCAGAAAGAGGAAAAAATTAAACAAGGTGCACTAAATCGTATGATTCATGGCTGGCTGAAACCTTCTTATTTCCTTCGCTTAAAAATTCCATCTTGTAAGTGCTTTTCCACCATCTTATTCGCTAGGGTGACCTAATAAAAGTCGATAGCTTGTTCGTATTATATAAGCCTTATCCAGATCATTTAAAATTACAATACAATGCACTCTATCAAATCCATTTCTCGGTACAGTTATGTTCCTCCAAACTGTTTAAAAATTCCTGTGATTCTTTACAACGAAGAATCCGTCTACATTAGGTATCCTTTTTCATTCTCCTGAATTATGAAAACGGATACTTGGTGTGTTACCAAGATGTCTGGTAAGCACGATATAAGATGGAAGGGATGAACTTCTTTGTAACATTTAATTTTGGTATCTCCAGATGGTCTTGCCTCACAGATCTTGCCGGAATTTCGTGTTAGGTAGGATTATCGAAATTTTCCAAGGCAATGCATCTGGCATCTTTCTACCGTAAAACCTCACTTATCCAACTTCCGGTAGACCGATCCTCACGCAAAGCCTGGGTGGTTGGGGAACAATACTTTTGCGGAATCCCTAATAGTCCAGTAAAATTGTATGTTTATTTTATTACGAAATAGGTCAGGTAATTTATTATTTTTTTTAAACCTAAATTTCTGCTGTACGGCTGGCTCTGAAAAAAAGCTTCTTATATTTAAAATTAAACTAGACTAAATTTACTACAAGTTGAGCATGAAGCAAGCTCTATAGCTTAAACAGGGGCTAAGATAGTTTTCAAATTTTCGGAATTTTCTCAAACAGTAGAGATATTGTGGGTTTTTTAAAGGTTTTTACTTTAACGACGTTTAGAACATACTTCATTATGAAAGTTTTTAAAAACGAGTTAGTTTGCTATAAATAAAACGCAATACAGAATTATTGTGGCCAGTGCTTCTATAAATAAATAGCTGGCTAAAACTATGAAAATATAGTAGTCAATTGTTGTATGTAACGTACTTTTCTATTTCCTTTACTTTTTAAAAATATTAATATATAACTTTTAATCAAATTATAATAAACTTTTAGTTATGTAAAACATGTGCCTCATTGATATCTCAGATTAATCCGTCATTTTTGCCGTTCTGTCATACCGCTAAGTCCATTAGGGGTCGCATTAGCGAGGTTCTTCTGTTTTTAAATATTTGATATTTTCAATATTATTTATGTCCGTTCCCCCTGTTCTTTCATCACCCTCCTGAATCCCCGACTAGAAACAAACCAGTTGTCTCTCCTCTTAACGGACTACTTTCTTTGAAAATGATTTTATACTTGATAATTGAATAATAGACAAACATTTGAAAGGAAAAAAATATCTTACTGTCTCAGAAGACTTCATCGGTGCTAGAAGAAAAATAAAAAGATATGACAAAAAAATGGGAGTGAATGTAAAAATTCTACATTAGTAGGCCTCTTCGTTTCAGACGTCTCGGAGGATTATCAGGAATGGAATGGGAAGCAAGTTGAGAAACTAACGGATTTGAGTGTTTATGGAGCTTACTATGAAAGGATAGGTATCTGGTTTGGGCTAAATCAGAAACATATGGAACATTAAGATCTTTATGGATAAGTTTATTGATGATAAAGTAATAAGTAGCATTGAGGATTTTTCGAAGGATTTTGGATTGTAAGGATTGGATACGGGATGAATTGGATTGTTTAGTGGAGCCCCAAAGCTCAACTCCGTTTGTCCAAATAGGTCTAATCACAGTCATGTATATGAGTCTTTTGTAATTAATTGGGAGCTTTGAACGTTTGTCAAGTAAATGTTGAAGTAGTCTGTAACGACGGGTAGCTAGGTTTTAGTCTTGTATGTAGATTCGAAGTTAGACGTCCAAGTGGGGTCCTAGGTAGCGGATCTATCCAACAAGAATTAGTGGAATATCATTGAAGGATACTGTAGGACAGGAAGTCGTTGGTTTACGACGAAGGGTAAAGGTTATTTGGTGAAATTTCTTTGGACTTATTTTGGTTCTCCATTTTTGAAACCATTCTTGAAGGGTTAGGATATGGGATTGGAACGTTTGGGAGGCAATGAAGGGATCATTGTTTACTGATAACACGCATGTGTCATCAGCGTAAGTGGTGAGGATTTATAAAAATAAAATATTGAATTTATTTATTTCAATTATTTTTTCATCTTTTTTTATACTTTTATTTTTTTTTTCTCTGTTTTCTTTTCTTGCGTTTTTTTAAAATTCTCTCTCCTTTTTTTATCATATCTTTTTGTTTGTTTTCCTTCTAGCTCTGACTGCACACCCCAAGAACTTACATCTTCAATTGTTCCAAAGCCAGTCTATTCCTCAACAATATTATAATAAAATCAAAATATTTGTTTTCTTCTTCTAATTTAGGGCGTAAAAGTGATCAATATCAATATGATCAGTATTACACCTCAATAAGATTAAACTGTTTCCGAATTTAGTCCTGCTGGATCGCTTATATACCCCACTCCTCCGCGAAATTACATCCATCCAATCTTGTCAGGACTGCAACCTCTTAGTAGCTGTGAGATGGTTGGCAAAGAACAGATGGGTCCACTTACGGGACAGTATCCCCTCTCCCTCCGTACTAATGACAGTACTTATTCAAACATGCATTCAAACATCTAATGAACTTTGTTTATATGGATATTACATATGATTATAATTTTATAATTATATTTATGAATGTATTTTTTGCCTATTTATGAAAATACCAATAATACCAATTTGGATTCACGAATTTATTGGATCCACTTTCCCTTGGCTTAAAAATGACATTGTGACCTACACATTTTTTAACTTTAACTCATCTATTTTATTTATTTTGTATGCTTTATTTAGTAAACAGTACATATACAGAAATTGAAATTGATTTTTCAAGATATTTAGAAGAAATCGTATGTAACTTGTAATTTTTTGTAATGATTCATAGAGATGTGGATTGTTGGTGTATGCAGTCATAGATACACAGCAATTAAAAAAAATATTTTAATTTATAATGCCGAAGTTTCGACTTGCAATGCAAGCCTTCATCAGAGCTAGAGGAAAAAGAAAACAAACAAAAAGGTATGAGAGTATAATTGTAGAGAGTATAATAAACAAAGGTATGAAAAGAAAAACTGCATGAGAATAAAGACAATAACATAAAGGCAATATCTAAAGAAAATGAAATGAAGACAATAATATAAAGACTATTCAATTAAAATTAAATTGAAAGGAAATTAAAATGGTTGATAGTTAATTGAAACCTAATGAGTAAATACAACAATTAATTGGTAAATATAAAAAAATGATGAACAAATTTTTGTTTGTTTACTTTTTCTTCTAGGCCTAATGAAGGCTTGCAATGCAAGTCGAAACGTCGGCATTATAAATTAAAATATTATTTTTAATTGCTGTATATCTATGACTGCAGACCCCAACTATCTACATCATTTAAATACTTCTCAGTCAACTAATACCTTATCTAAATGATTCATATTTATGTAATATGTAAATCAAGAAAAATATCGCTATAACTTATTTGAAATTTATTACAAACATTGTAAAATTATTTATTTAATAACAATTAGACTTATGATGAAAAATATGTTATGGTTGTTAACTGTTAGCTTTTATTTATTAATGTATAGTGATCACTACAATAGTTTAATCAAATAAAATATAAAACCACAACAAGCTCCTTTTTATCCGGCGTTACAGAGTCGGATAAGAGAAAACACCGCTTACCGAAAATCATCAATTATAATGAAAAAAACCCAATTTCTCCCAGACTGGGAGAAAGAATAGATCATGGATATTTTGATCATAATCTATTCCTTTTCCCAATTTTTATTTTAGAATTATCATACTGCTTCAATTAATAATTAAATTAAATTAATAATTAATGACCATTCATAAAAAACTAAGTGAGAGAATGTAGGTTTTTAAACTTGACTTTTTTCATTCATACTAATATAGCTCCTATATAGTTATATTGTCCTAGCGACAAAAATTAAAATGAAAAAATACTTACCAATAAATTTCTTATCAGGAAACTGACGTTAAATTTTCGACCTGAGCCACAAAAACAGAGGTAAAGCGTTTCCAACTTTTACATTTCTGAGTATGAAAAAAACCGCATGACATTTTTTATTCAAACCAATATAGATCCGAAACAGTACATTCTAGCGACAAATGTTATGTAACAAAACATATTCTGCATTAAATTTGTGATATGGAACCTTTCTGCAAATTTTCGATAGAGCGTTTTAAAATTTTACTTTTTAGAGTTATAAAAAAAGTTATATATGTCAAAAGACATATATATATATATATATTTTTTTAGGTTAGAAGGTTTTAATCAAGATGACGAATGTACCCAGTAAGACGTGATTGTACATCACCATCGTAGCTTCGTTTTTACTTTATAGAAAACATTTTTAGTAATTTTTATTTTACAAATTACTGTTGGTTATAAATAATTTTTTGAATATTATTGATTATAAATGTATGTAATATTGTATTAATATTCTATATATTGTAGTACCATATATCACCAAACGATCTGTTTATACAATATAAATTTAAACAGTTTATTCTATATAAACTTATAAATAAGATGGTAATTACTTGTAATTATTTTATTCTTGTGAATTATCTATTTTATTTTTTTAATGGATATGTGGAGTATTAGGCTATTTTATAAATTTTAAACATATACGGTAACAATTTTCCTCGTTTGTGAGCGCCGCACAGTGGGCGAAAAATCCGTTTCGGCGGCCAAAATTATTTTATTGCAGAAATATGTTTTAAACAACGGCCGATATACGGGAAAAATATTTAAAAAATTTTCATGAAAGTGGAAGAGTTCATAATAAACAACTGAATTGTCTACCTAAAATCCAAGGTGTACGGTTATATGAGATGGCTGTTAACCCTCATTTGATGGTGCTTTTTCTTCAATGTAATATGATACAAATCAGCTGTTTCTGTATATTAATACAGCAAAGTCGTGTACGATCGATTATTTAAAAATTAAGCGCATTTTTGAAGACTTATTAAAAATAAGTCTAAATATGATAAATAAATTAATTATATAGGTAAAATAGGTTAATAATATGTTAATACTCAAAAATATGAAAAGAAATTAAGTATATGAATAAAGAACTTATTTCAAATTAAACTACATTTACTAAAATGAAATAAACAAAAACATTAAATTATAGGTATATTATACAACATACATACAAATATCATCAAAAGCAAACATCATTTTCTAAAGTTACATCATGTACCTGAAAAACCACCACCAGATCTAAAAGTGTGTGAAGTAATAAATTACAAAAAGGAACGGTTTCGATTCTGAGGGGAGTAATAATGACACACGGATCGAAACGGATATGATTTTTGGGATTTCATTAACACAAAATAACACACATCGACGTGATATAAGTTTCAACATCGTGCTCCATCGTCCTTTTAAATGATGGCTATTTTCCCAAAAAGTTTACTTTTAGTTTTTGAAGACTTATTTTTAATAAGTCTTCAAAAATGCGCTTAATTTTGAAATAATCGATCGTACACGACTCTGTATTAATAAACAGAAACTGCTCATTTGTATCATATTACATTGAAGAAATAGCACCATCAAATGAGGCTTTACAGCCATCTCATTTAACCGCACACCTTGGATTTTAGGTCGACAATTCAATTATTTATTATGAACTCTTCCACTTTCATGAAAGTTTTTTAAATATTTTTCCCGTATATCTGACGTCATTTAAAATATATCTCTGCAATAAAATAATTTTGGCGGCCGAATTGGATTTTTTGCCGACTGTGCGCCGGTTAAGGAAGCTCACCGATAAAGAAAACGCTAAGAGAGAGTTAATTGTATTTCTAGTGGTCTGATCCCCTTGAAAATTAAATTATATTTTATAAGAAAAGTGTATTTTTCAATAACAATCGTTTTTATTTCGGTAAAATAGGTTTAAAAAAAAAGTGTAGTTGTGTGCTCCATAAAGTGGATGTAAATCCGAATTTAACCGCCTGTATCCTGTTTCGGAGTAATCTGGTTCTGTGAGTATGAGTTGATCCTCATTAAACTGGATATCATTGGAAGAGAATACACTCACCCGGATCATCTTCAAAGGGCCGAAGTTCAAGCCGGGTGTATAGAGAAAATTAGTCTGAGATCAGTAGCATCTGTTGGAAACTCTAATTACACCATCATCATCATCAACTAATTTAACAATAACAATTTCCTTAATGATTTATGCAATCCGTTCCATGTGTTGGCTCCTCTCGTGTACATGAGCTTCATGTATGTGGTAATCACATTAAATACACAATTTCAAGTCATGGGTACACTGACTTCTTGTCAGAGCTGAAATTACTCCATATAAATGTTTCCTGGGTTTCCTTGAAGATTTTTCAAAGTGATTCAGTCCAAAAAAGTATTTCTATCTATTCTTTAAATGCGTTGCCACCAATCGAAATCCGAAATACCAGATTATGCAATCAGTTATTTAAGGATGGACCTAACCATCTTCCACACCGACTTCTAAGACATTACTGCTTTTGAATATACCAGAAAAACTATTTAAAAGAGCATTATGAAATAATGCACAGCACATTTTCCTAGCTGTTAATTTCAATAACGCATCCTCCCAGACGATCTCGCATATCTCACAGGTATTCTGAAATTGGGTTCCTTTACCCAAAGTTCAGACGTCAATACTTCCTAGGAGCACTTATATTTCAATCCTTGAAAACTAAAAAAAAAAAAAACACCTATATTCATGACCTCTTTACTCTGGTAGATAATAAGGATTTCACAACAGTACGCGGAATTCAGCGAGTTGGAATGTATATTTCACGGAACTTAATTATAATTAAATATATGGTATCTAATAATAAATTTAACCAGCTTTAAGTTGAAAAAAAGAAATTCGAGATTAAACAAATAGTTTCAGAGTTATAGCCAGACGACTAACGTGTTTTTGAGAAAAAGTGCGACTTACCGCAAGTTAGCCAATTTTTCTTCTTTCACAGTTCTAAAACTATTGATCTGACCAAAAAATTAATAGCATCAAATTTATTGAAAATTTGCTTAGCTTTAATAATGTATATAACACGAAATGTGCTGAAAGTAACGGTTTCCAAGTTATTGTATCAAAGTGCTAAATACATACACTTTTCCACGATTTCCCCCCCTCCTCTGCCCGAACCTGAAGATATTTCAAAGAAATCTTTTAACCATATTTACAGCTAAGGTTGGTGAAAATATGCAGTAGTCAGACCTGTTTATTTTTTGTTCGATTTTAAGGTTCGAATGCTAATTTCCCTGTACTATAATAAGCATATTAGGCTTAAAGACAATAATGTTTTTTTCAGCAATAAGCATTCAATTAATAATAATAAAATATTCATTTGTAACAATAAAAATTGCAATTTTAACAATCAAACGTGTTTTTTTTTACATTTTCCATATCATCCCACTATATCTTCTTATGCATTGATCCTAGAAAAAAATGTATAGAAGCAATTTTGTAAACAATTTTATGTAAATAATTTAGTATATAAACATATTTTCGCTGGAGGCAAGAGTTTTCGAGTTATTAACGAAAAATTAATAAACAAAAAAGACCTTTAGAGCCCCCCCACCCCCAGTACTTTTAGTATGTTGTTAAGGACACCTCTTGCTACAACTGTGCCAAAATTGGCTTCTACATGAATTTTTCATGCTATATTCGGCCTTTTTTGGTCTTTGTTGCCTGGACTAAAATACTAGAACCCAACCTGTACACTCCGGCGCATCGAACTGCATCCTTCGAAAAATCCTTTACTATCCGCGCTTCCTCTTTATGGAATTCATTGCCCATCTCATTTCGAAAATTCTCCTCTCTATCTTCCTTTAAACATCATCTATTTCTTTACCTCATGGATCTTCTATCTTCCGAGCTAATGTAAAATATGAATGCTCATGTTACAGATAGTACAAGAGTATACGCAAGCTGTATCCTTTTACAAGATTTCTGATTTATTTTGTAACTCAAAATGTAATTATTAATCAATTGTCATAGCCAGGCAATTGTCCTACGCATTGTACTCATTTCTTATTTTTAGGGGACAAGTTGTAACAGAATAAAGTTTATTTTCTCCTTCTTCTTCTTAAAATTTACAAGTTTACAAATGACTATCGTATTTCGTAGCAAACAATAGAATACAACACATAGCCTAGAAACCATATATCGAAAAATGTATTCTCTATTAGACATTGAATAAAGAGAATTGTAATTCCAAATTGAGAAATACAGCTCTAGTGAAAAAAAAAATCAGCCTGACAAAAAGACCATTTATTTGACTTTTTCGTTGTTAGCGGATTTCAATTATCGAATAAAAAAATTATTTTCTTTCCATTAAATGTTTATAATTTTTTTCAAGCCCTAATACACCAAATGATATAACGTTCAGAGATATCAGTACATCCTCTCATGTACAGATTTTGGTTGTAATATTTGTGATTTCAAAAGTATTATTCCTATAACTTAATAATAATATGCATAATAATAGAAACATAAGTAAATTAATAATTGTAATAAAAATATCGCAGGTAATTCAAGATCATGGGCCCATAAAGGGCTTTGTACAGAAAATAGTTTTTTAGAAGGTGAGGAAAAAAAAAGTGTACAAAACCCCGGGGTTTTGTAATATTTTTCTTCATAAATATTAATTTTTAAAATGATATATATTTTTATTTTTGTTTTACATTTTCTTATTTATATTAAATGTCGTAGAAATTTTAATTTTCTATTTATTAATTTATTTCTTGAATAATTATTGTTTTGTCTTTATTGATTTGGATAATTTTTTTTTTATCTCTAATGTGGCTGACCCATGTTTGTCATCATTAACTATTGATCCCTACATTGCATCCCAAATACTACAATCTCCTATTACAAACCTGCCAGAATGGGGAAATCGGAGGATCAAAATAAATCCAAACAAATCACTCTCATCAAACCTACGACTTCCTGTCCTACAGTATCCTTCAATGGTATTCCACTAGTTCTTGTTGAACAGATCTAGGACTCCACTTGGGTAAACGTCTTACTTGGAATCCACATACAAGACTAACGCGACAAGAAACTGCTCGTCGTTACAGACGACTTCAACATTTACTAGACAAACGATCAATTCTCCCAATTCATTACAAAAGACTTATTTACACGACTGTGATTAGTTCTATTTGGACTTACGGAGTTTAGATCTGGAAGTACACTAAACCATCTGATTCATCTCGTATACAATGCTTGCAATGCTAAATTCTTTGAAAAATTCTTAATGCTCCCTATTTTGTCTCAAATAAACTTATCCATAAAGACCTTAATGTTCCATATGTTGCTAATTTAGCCCACACCAGATACCTATCCTTTCACAGTAAGCTCCATAACCACTCAAATCCATTAGTCTCTCAATTTGCTTCTCACTCCATTCCTTATAATCCTCCGAGGCGTCTGAAACGAAGATGGCCTAGAGACCTTCAAATCTAGTAGTTTCTCATCTTGCTTCCTATTCTATACCGAAGTACTGAGCCAGGATGGGGGACATTATGTTTAACAAATGATTTGAAAATTGAACTTGTTATTACAATTTATAGCACTTGAGTGTGATTAAGAAAGGTTTCACGATCCAAGGATCAAACAAAGAAAACGGCCATTCTTTTCTATACAATAATTGTCATTTGCTCTTGTTTGATTGTTTTTCTAGTTGGTTGACTTCTTTTTTAGCTAGCCGTTTTTTTTTTTTTTTTTTTTTTTTTTTTTTTTTTTTTTAATTTGTTGTCAAAAGATAGCTTATTAGTAGTAATGAATCGAACCGGTTAAATAGTTGAAATACAATTAGTAATTAAGTATATTCGCAAATCGTAAGACTGATTAAATTTCTGTTAGATTAGAGAAAGCACTCAGCCTGGCGGGTACATTATTATTTTACTGCTTGTCAATACTAAAACCCACACCTCTAGCTGAGATCCAGAAACTTTAGCCGGAGCTCCAATCACCTATACAATTTCAGGCAGAAATATTCTAATTAATCCCACAATTCCGTTGACTTTGTGTAGTGTAGCTTTTTCGTAAGATATAATTGATAACAGAACAATATAAAAACCAAAACATTTAAAATTTGCGTTTCTTTCACATAATCAATTAGCAAAACATCGTTTTTCGGTTTCTTTGATATTAGAGACGGAAATAAAATTATCTGTGATTATTGGTTTGTCCTACATTAAAATGTCCGATCTCTCTAAATTTTAAGGTTTAGGGAGGATTAAAGCATTGCCTGTTAATTCATTGCTAAACATTTTTTTCATAGTAGTTTGGTTTTGTTGGCAAGGATATGGCTCTTGGTTGGAAGTCTATACTATTTTGACAGGCTCTAGATCTGTAGGTGTTGCTCTGTTCTCAAAATTTTGCGACAGTTGCCTTTTCAGAAAATTAAAAGGGAATATTTTTTTATAATATTAATAATAATATAATCAGAAATTGCAAACAACAGAAGATCTGTTATTCTATGGATATAGGGTAGCATAATAAGATCAATACTTTTCAATTACCTAATTCTACCAGTGGTAATGGGAGGAGAGTGAAGGTTATGCTGTTATAGAATAATTTCACCTTGTTCTGGCTCTTGAGATTCAGAAAAGAGGTAAGAGACCTCCGCTTGTATATGAAACAAATAAAATAATAATTAATAAATGAAGTAATTATAAGAAAGCAAGAAATCGAAAGAAGAGTCACAGAGGTATTCATAGAGGTGGAAGTAGATATTTTATGTAGACAAAAAATATTGGGATAGGTATAAATGCCTTCCCCTGTAAAAACAGACTGATCTGCCCATATAATGCACCTCAAAAAGTGGTATTCTTCAACCCAATCTGTATTCAAAAGCTAACGGAAAAATTGAGATCTATGTTCATTTTCATTGGATTTTAAACCTTACATTGAAAATCTAATAAAATAAATCCTAAATAATAATAAATAAAAGATCCTTTGATCTGGTGTCGCTTTATTGACAGTATTCCTTTATTTTCTATTAAACAATATTTTTTTCTTAGTTTTTTATTCCAATGAAGAGTTTATTTTGTTTAAAATGCACATTTCCATTAAGGGATTATCATAATGTTTTATTTGCACAAGTAACTGATTTGTATGCCAAATGAGAACACCATGTTTTTTCGTTTTTTCCTAAAGTAAATTATCGAAACGGAATCATTACTTTTAACATATCATTTGAAACCTGATTAAATTTGCAAGTTTTTGTGTGATTTGCGGTCTTGCGGATAGTTTTTTTGAAGAACGGTGAACGTTTAAATATTATCAGACATTATAACTTCCCTAAATAAGGTGAATATCAAGATGTTCTTTTGATTCCAAGTTTGTAAAATTCAAGGTTACATGAACTCTGCTCTTAAAGGAAATTTAATGCTAAATCCGAAAATGTGGTCAAATTTTGAAAAATATTTAAACAAAATGGAGATATTACAGCTTTTATGGTAAAAACCGTGGTTTCCTCAAAAAAAGTCTTTATCGTATATCTGCAACGGATTGGAATAGAAAGCTGAGGTATGCGGCATTTTTCTACATTTTTGATCTAGTTTCACCTAATTTTTTTTTTTACACTAAGAGGTACTCACCCTGTACACAGAGTTATATAGTTATACTTATTGTGACTTCTGGAAATAAACTGTAGAATAGTTTCTAATTGTAGTTGGTCATGTATGAATTCCATGTTTTGTCGTTTCATTGATGTACTTTTACAGATCTTCAGATATGTACTGTTCTTATATGTTTGTTGTGTAGTTGGATACATTTAGTGTAGTAGTGGATCTACGTGTAATAATGAAGGTCCGAGAATGGCCTTGCATTGTAATTGTTTGAGTTTGGGAGACAGATTAGGTGCATAGAGTGTGTTTGAATTGAAGTGTGGTGTTTTGACTACGTGTATTCTTCGGTTTATGTGTGCTTTGAATGATAAATATGATTCGAGTTTCTTGCCTAGGTTTGCTAGGTGTTGTGATGCTTTGATTGACAGAAACAATATATTTCAATATTCATCGTCATTTCGGTTCGACGAACGTTATATAATTAGATCACAAATCATAAATTCGCAACAAAACGAGAAAGCGATTTTCATAGAATCGTTGCAATTTTGGAATAATTTATTAATATTAATTCTCGATAGAAAGGAAATATGTTGTACTAAATCAAAGTTAAACATAACATGGAAATTTTTTCTCTCTTATTCCACTGCCACAAAATAAATTATAAAAATATTTGTTCGAACTTTTTCCAGCACACAGGCCAATCCCCAGCTCAAGTTTTCGAGTGGCAGCTTGGAGTTGCGGCTTGTGTTTTCAAGTTGCACTTCAAATCCATAGCTTCTGCACTCCTCTCTCAATCGCTAAAATAATATTTCTGTATCCATGAATAAAAAATTAACAATGAATTCGAGAACTATTCAATCATCTACAATCGATGGGCTAATTATAATGAAGCTGCAAATGTTTTTAAGTTTGTTTAAAAAAAAGAAAAGAAATTGTGTTAAAGTATGTCCTTCATTGAAAAAAAAAATGTAGACAGCTTTAATAGATTTAATACAGATTAATTAAATCTTATAGGATTTATTTATAATACCTGATAATTGGTATAACTAATTACTAGGGCTGTGAATTATATGCATTTGCATATTTCCCCTAGCCAGCTAAAACATCTAATACTATGAAAATGTATATGTTTGAGGCATTTGGAATAAATTTGAGTCATTATATTTTGCATGTTTGTGCATATTTAGCAATACATACATATTTATCTTCATATCAGCATCTGACATTTTACTGACAAAAAAATAGAACATACAAAAGAAACTGAAAATTAGCTATGGAACTCCTCTCATTCATTTTCCCATCTAATGAATTAGTTCGGGTTTCTCCAGGTAGTCCTATAAAAAAAGGATTTTTCGAAGAAAAACTGCCGAACTTTTATTCTCAACGGATCTTTGTTTTTTGGGATGCTTAATCCGAATCTGAAGTTTGCTACCACGGCAGACGTCGCACGTTGTGGCCATTCGTTAATCTAGCGGGACAAAAGTCTGAAAGCGATCGTATCGATAATTTAATATTTTTTTCACATCCAGAACAACTTGAAATGATTAAAACATTTTATTGAAAGGTTGATAAAACATTTAAAATTTTATTTGTGACTTTTTGTTTTATTAAGAAAAAAAAACTTCACAAAACCATTTATTGATTTATCGATGATTATATAAATTGAATTTTTAAATAATGAATATACCTACTTTACGATATTAATGTCAGTATTATGACTGGAAAAACACCTCAGTAACAACTAACAATTTCTCTGAAGTTTTGTTCAGTAACAAATAAATAGAATTTATAATATATATAAATCAGGACAATGTGTTATCAAACTATAAGCTTTAACACTTTAATACTTAATTTCTATCTTAAAACGAGCAGAACTCAAACACATTATATTGTTTTGAACTGAAAAGAAAATTATAGTCTATAATGATTTGTCATCGAGATTATCACTATCATCACTATGCTGTCCACTAAGTAAGGGCACGATACTCGTATCTGCGTCTGATTTTACAAGCAAATTGAGAACACTATTACCGAAAGTCGTATTTTTCTCTGGTAGTAGTCCTTATGAGCTATTTAAAGGATCAAACGAAATAAACAAATTATTCATTATGTCAGTATTGGTTACTGTGCGAGACATTATCCGAGGAAAATGTTCCCTGTATCTTTTTATCTCGTTGTGTTTCCTTTTTTGGACATCCTCTATGAGTTGCCCAATCGCAAATTTTTTGAATTATATTATTGACCAGATATATCTTTCTTCCTGGGAATTATTAAAACTGGAACCTCCAGCCCGTAACGCTTCAGCCAATTCCAATCACGCAACTGAGAGTACTTCGCCTGAAACACAATTTTTGGTGCTACTAATAAACGGGCAGTCAAATACAATATATTCACTGAAATTAAATGTCCCCAGAAACACAGAACCATAATTTAGGATCTACGTTCACCTACGTAAAATGTTCTAGATTAAAACATGAACATGTTTTTTTAATTGTGGACTTTTTAATTGGCGTACCGTCTGAATAAAATGCCGTAAAATAAAGAAAAAATGTAGCAATACCTACTATTTTGAATGAGATTCATTATGAAATTAAAAAAAATAACAAAACTTATTACGATGTTAACTGCCGAGTGCTTGAAAGAATACTAAATTAATTCATAAATCGTACAGGGTTAAATTGGTATTAGTTCGTTATTTATTAAATTGGTTTTCAATAAATAATGCGGACATTTCCGCATCCTGATTCACTTCGTTTCATGTCTTCCAAGAATTGGCCTTTTAGATCAACCATTTTCTGCATCAAAAAATCAAACTTCATTTTTGGACTTTTGTCCCGCTAGATTCACAAATGGCCCTACTGTGCGTCGGCTTCATACCCACAATTGCAACAAAACCTCCCAAAATATCGGTTATTTTCGGTATTTTTCCTATAACACGAAAACGAGACTTTTTTTCCGAAAAAGAAGAAATTTTGAGTCGGACGAATGGTCCGATTTCGGAGTAGTTTTTTTTTTCATTTCGTAGGTAATATTTCCAGGTATAATTAATATCAAAAGACTTTCTTCGAAAAAAGTCTCCTTTTCGTGTTATAGGTAAAATACAGAAAATAACCGATATTTTGGGCGGTTTATTGCAACTGGGTATGAAGCTGACGTCTTCCGTGGTAGCAAACTTCAGATTCGGATTCAGCACCCTAAAAAACATAAAGATCCGTTGAATATAAAAGTTCGGCAGTTTTTTCTTGAAAACAGACTTATGGAACCTTATTTTACTGGACTAAGGTGCTGATTATACATTGGCGCTAACTTTCAATCGCATTTGCTTTTCTTGGAATTGTTTAGTCGGATTAATTTCTGTTCTGTTCAATTCAAATAGTTGAAATATTACTTGACTTTTTTATTTCCCTTCTTCCTACTATCATTCCATTACCCTGTCTCTAACGTTGGGTCCACCATTCGTTAACTGTTTATTTTTGTATTGTTATAATTCCGAAAATCTTGCAAAGACCAAGGATCTTGTTTGAAATTATATACGTGAGTTCTCAATTAAGGGTAATGAAGACGTTTTATATTGTGTTTGTTTTGATAAAGTTGCATCAACTACTGTACTGTTTTTATTAACAGAGCATATAAAAACAGTAAAACACAAAGAAAACTGAGGCAAGAAGTCGTAATTTTAAGAAAAAAAGTTTTGCTACAAAAACTGCCACTGGATAGGAAAATCCTGGTTTCGATACTGTTTTATGCCGTACTTTTGATTGAGCCACTTTAAGTTTTATAACGTGTTTTCTTTTTTAATATTCGCATTGCATTTTAGGTTTTTCATAGATTTCTTCCTTTTTTAACACTGTTTTTATTTTTCTATATAATGTAGATAGTTGCTTAATATATTTAAATATATATGCGGATATTTTTTAGTTTTTACTGCATATTATTCACAGCCCTATTGCTTACTTTACATTACTTTTGCAAGTTTTATCCCTCAATGGGTTGCCTGGTTAAGTCACAGCGTCCCTGCACTTCGCTCTATCCCACCAATCCTCCTCCTCAAGTCTCCTGCCAGCCATTTCCTCCTCCACACCGTCCTTCCATCGGGTTCCGGGTTTTCCTCTCCTCCGTCTTCCTGGTTGTTCCCACAGCAGAATCCTCTTCGGCCACCTACGTTCTGGCATCCGCTGGCAGTGTCCATACCATCGTAGCCTGCTTCTTCCAATCCTCTCCGGGACTCCTTCGGTCACGCCCAGCCTGCCTCTGATTTCATCATTCCTGATTTGGTCTAGGCGGGTAATCCTTAGGCATCTCCTCCAGAAATCCATCTCTACCGCTTGTAGTTTAGAGTTGAGCCCTCAGTTAAGCGTCGAGGTTTCTGCGGCGTAGCTGAGGGATGGCTCAATAATACTTCTAAAAATGCGTCTTTTGTTGTCCGTTGAGATGATCTTGTTCCAAAGGACTGGGTGTAACATTCTAGTCACGCTTCATGCCAGACCAACCCTCCTCCTAACCTCGGGTTCTGACGTACAGTTCCTATCTATTGTTGACCCTAGGTATTTAAAGGAACCTACCTTCTTACACAACTTCCCATTAATCTGTAGGTCCGCGGCCTCCTTGCAATTTACTGGTAGGTATTCGGTCTTATCAAAATATATTCTTAGAGCCCACAGGCTGTATTCTTTTTCCAGGGCCTTTAACGCTTCTTCCAGCCCTTCTCGGTTATATGTGACCACCGCTTGGTCGTCGGCAAAGAAAAGGAACAGCATATGTCCGTTAATGTCTATACCTTCTCTCTCCCATCCTGCGCTCCACTCCTTTACTGCCTGTTGTTAATAAATTTTAAACAGCGTCGGTGACATACAGCAACCCTGCTTAAGTCCTTTGGATGCAGAAAAAGGCTCCGATACACGAGGTCCAAGCTTTACTCAATACTCGTCTTCCCTTTACATGCACATCTCTGCATTTATTAGGGCATTGCTCATACCCGCATTCTTAAGGGCTTTCCACATATTCCGTCTCGGTAAGGTGTCATACGCAGCCCTATTGCTATTTACTAATAATACCCATTTAAATGATTTTATTTTTTTGTTAAAATTGATATAAAGTTATAGATATACTTTAATTTTTTTTTAAGGATTCTTATTTTGTCATAGTTTTATTGGTTTATGAAGGGACCAAACTTTCATATATATTTTTTTATATTCTCTTGTGAAAAGAAAATAAGGGAGGTAGGACAGAATCTCCTCAAAGCATAGAGAGATGAAAGAAAGTGTGTCTGAAAAGGTTGACTTAATAAATAAAAAATGAAGGATGATGCAAATTGGACCTATAGGCCTACTGCAATATTTAGAAGGCCATTGCACAACTGGTTTACGTTTGCCTTTATGATACATCCTTTAGTATGGCTTCTTTCTAGTTATCCTGTACTGCTATTTATACCAATAACTATAGTATCTGTGGCTCGTTAGAATATATAAATGGAGAGGAATAAAAAGAAATTAAATTAAATTAATTTTATTATAAACTAATTAGAAAATGGCATGTTAGGCTGACTAAATAATTCATGTCGGTCCATGTTCTTGTCAATTTTATCCTGGAATTAAGGTTTTTTTAAAATAATTAAATCTTGTTTTTTTTTTGGTTTTTTTTTTTCAATTTGTGTCATGATAAAGCTGAATATGAAATGTCACTTCCTTGAAAAGCAACTACCCATTAGTAACACTTATAAAAGTTCTATATAACAGAATACTATATTAGAAGGTCCCGAGGTCATCTTTTTTTCAGGCGATGTGTTATCTGGAAAAGTGAAGCAAGCTGTGATACTAATGGATTTGAATGGTTATGGAGTTTGGTATGAAAGGATAGGTATCTGATTTGGGCTAAATCAGCAAAATTTTGTACATTAAGATCTTTATGGATAAGTCTGTTGGTGACAAAGTAAGGAGTATTGAGGATTTGCAGATTTTTGATTGTAAGGTTTGGATATTGTATAATTGGATGGTTTAGTGGTGCCCCACAGCTCAACTCAGCATGTCAAAATAGGTCTAATCACTTTCATATAAGTGAGTCTCTTGTAATTAGTCGGAACGTTTGACCCTTTGTCTAGTAAATGTTGAAGAATTCGCGAATAGCGATGATCAAATCCATGTTTTCAACCGAATTCAAAAAAGAGGTTCTCAATTCGTCTGTTTTTTTTTGTTTGTTTTTTATTTGTTACGCAATTACTCCGTCAAATATGAATCAATTTTGATGTTTTTTATTGAAATAAACTCAGCGCTTTTTTAGAAAAAAAAAAACAATTAATAAGAAATCACTGGTATATAACCATACACTATAAACACATTTCTTCATGGAAAATAGATCTAAATTATTAACAAAAATAAGTTACATATAAAGACAACTCTTGATGTGTCGAACTTCAGCCGAATTCTTAAATAAGTCGAACAAAATCTACGGTCGCAACTACATTACACGTAAATTTCACGTGGTTTTACAATGGCTCCGCCAAAATTCAAATTTTTTTCAATTAACTTTTTTAATATATAAATAACATAAAAACTGATTCGCGAAGTGTAGAAAGGAGAAAGAAGTTAGGTGGTAATTCCTAATGAATTCGGAATCCCGGGCAGTTCTCTTTCAACCATCCTGAAGAATAAAGAAAAGATCAAAGGAAAAATGGCTTGTCTTTTTATATAATAGTATAGATATGTATACAGGGTGTTCGGAAGATCGTTGGCCAAAAAGGTATCGCGGGTAGGGAGGTTCATTTTGAACCTATTTAAGGTCACTTTCCTATATGCAAGGTCTTACGGTTTTTTTAAATGATTTTTTTTAAATGGCCAAAACCAAACATTCATGCCTTATAACTTCGTTTTTACTGATATATCAACGCCATTTTTTTGCTGTAATTACTAATACATTATCCATGTAAAATAAAAATATTGTATGCAAAAACCAAATACAAAAAAAACAACAAAAAAAAACAGGTGATCGTTAAATCTTGTTAAAGGAAAAAAAACAAACATGTTTTTAAAATAATTTGGATTTGTCTGTTTTATTTTTTTTTTTTTTACTTATTTTCTTTTTTGAACCTAAACTTAATCTTAAGTTCTTAATTTTGTTTTGTATTTAACAAGATTTAACGATCTCCCTTTTTTTTCTTTGCCCAAAAAAAAAAAAAAAAAAAAAAAAAAAAAAAAAAAAAAAAAAAAAAAAAAAAAAAAAAAAAAAAAAAAAAAAAAAAAAAAAAAAAAAAAAAAAAAAAAAAAAAAAAAGCGTTGACATATCAGTGAAAACGAAGTTATAAAGCAGAAATGTTTTGGCCATTTTTTCAAAAAATCCATTAAAAAAATCGTTAGACTTTGGATTAGGTAAGTGACCTTAAATAGTTTCAAAATGAACCTCTCTACTATAGATACCTCTTTGGCCAACGATCTCCCGAACACCCTGTATATCCAATCTATAAATATGAAAACTTAGAACGAAAACTAAGGCAGTTAGAGGTTGTTATAAACCAGTGCTAACGGACAATGGGAACCGATACTCCCACAGAAGCCCAGCGTCTTCGTACCATCAACAGCTCGTTATCACCGATCTACCCCAGCTGTTTCCGATCACGACGAATCTGGGATATCGGTGTTCTTTCGGTAGTTGGGACATTTCTGAAAGCCATCTGTTTCAAATAATATTTCTAACGAGTTGAAGAAAAGTACAGACGTTATTCCATTATAGATAGATATAATGAAATAACTTTAAAAAAAAGGTATCTTTCTGAAGAATAAAAGTCAAATCCAAAAACAAGAACATAAATCCCTTGAGAATAATAAAACGTTATACTAATAATTCTTCCCTTCATTCATATTATTTGTACAGCTTTGTCAGTTTAAAATCGTAGTTCTCTTTTTTATGATACATTAGCTAATCTTCAATAGCAGTAAGAATGCTTAATTTTTTTTTTTAAAGGTAACTCTTCTAAATTTTATATTAAACAGAGTTTACTATAAACATATGAGCTATAAACTAAATAATTTCATATCATTTGTAAATTAAATGTAGTCTTATATTCCTGTTGAACAGATCCGCTACCTAGGACTCCGTTTCGACAAACGTATTACACGGAATCCTCAGAAAAGACTAAAACGACAAAATATTATATTTATATATTATTATATAATCATATTATATTGATACTATTATTATGAAAATAATATTCCAATAAAGTTGAAATTTATAGTTATTTTCCCTTAATTACTATACCTTGAGCTAAACAAGAAAGTTCACACCAAACATTATTATTGGAATGTATAATACGAGATAGTAACGAGTACTAATGCAAAATCGGTTATGAACATTCTAAAAATATCTTCTAAAATACAGACAGAATTGAAAGTATTTTAACATAGCTGCCTAGTCAATGGCCGACTAGTTGGCTGGCAGAGAGAACAATCAGTCGGCCAAGCCCATCATTGCTTCCTTTCGAATTCGGGTGACATCGGGAATGTTCGAGGTACTTCGTTTATAGTTTCGTAGCCGTCTGTACATGTAGCTACCAGTTTTCGTTTACCTTATATTATTTCTTCTGTTTCTTTTAGAAACGGACCGTTGGGTAACCTAGTGTTTTTTTAGAATAATAAAGCAAAAGTCTGCAATTTATTTAGCTTAGACAGTTAATAGTGAAAATTGAAATTCAATCTTGTAAAAAAAAAAAAAAAAAAAAAAAAAAAAATATATCTTGTTCATGGACATTCTTTGTAGATATAAACACATACACAAATGGCTAAAATAGTAGTTTCCTCTTCGTGTTCCTGCTTTTTAAATTTCAATTATGAATTTATATGCTTTAGTTTGGAAACAAAGCCATTACTGAGATTTAAAAAAAATAAAATAAAATAGTTGGTTATGTATGCTCTTTATTCAGTATTATAGAAGTTACCGAATTTACTACTTGTTAATATCATGATTTTTCTTAAAGTTCGATAATTCATGATAAAAAAAAAAAGGAAATTCTATCCTGGAATTAATTAACAGACTGTAAAGATGATTCTAAAAAAAAATGTATGATCAATAAATCTTATGGCCGACTAGTAGCCGACTACAAAAGCAGCCGATTTGTCGGTTTTACCGACTAGTAGGTCCATCTCTAATTAATACTCTTACTTTTCTTAAGGCGCCCTCACAAGAAAGAGAAATTCGCATTTTCTTAAGAAAGAAGAATACATATCAGGGATTTTCATCTCAGCTTTAAAAATTTAACGATTTTTTTTAATGAGATCCGAGGTAATGAGAAAACTGAAACTACCTATACTTATCTTTAATAGCGGCAGTGTCTTTACCTTTAATTGGCATCTCCGAAAAGCAACAAAGAAGGTTCGCGATTTGACTTGGAGAGGAGTAGACAAAGGATGGAGAGTGTTGGTCTAGGATGGGGTTAGTTTACCAATTAACTACAACACTCTGAAGAACCCTCTCCCTACTAGAGCTAATTGGTTGCGGGGTCTGAAGACAAAAGAATTAGAAATTAAAGTGCTTACGGAGAGAACCTTCTAGTCTTAAAAAAGATTTGAAGTGGTAGATGTAGTGATTTGAGCAGGCAATGGAATTTGGAATAATTTACCGTACCTTATAGTCTGCAACTTCTAAAGTGTATGTATGAGCAATTCTCAGACAACGGGCAAGTTTTAGGTACCTCATTCGTACAGGGCCAATAACTGTAAATTAATTTTTTTCTTTACTCCTATTAAAAAATGCGTTGTTTCATTATCTCATTAAAAAAAAAAAATAACTTAACTAATGATGTATTGTTGGCCTTATTTGTTTTCAAACGCCGGTTTTATAACTTCCGTGGATTTTCTCATCATAATCTCTACCTTCTTCGTTGTTAAATAAATTCCTTCTACTTTATTTTCCACCCTAAAATATCCATTGCCCTAGATAGGAGGGCCCTGTTGGCTTACAATTTAAATAAGCTGTTGAAATAGTGAACATTTATAGTTACAAAAATATTTCAGATTTATCCCGGAAAAAATGTAATCCCGTTGAAATGGGAAACTTTGCATTAAAAAGTGGTAAAACTCGTGATTCTTACATCATCGGCCGCATTTCAGTTCTCCATCCCTACAGCGCACTAGAATCCGGAAGGTGATTTGGAATGTGTAACTTCCATGTAAGTAAATTCCGTTTACGTATATCATTAAATTTCCTACTCATTATAACCATTTTCAAGCACAATGAAACCTTGTATAGTACGTGTAAAATTAATATTTTTTCTTAGCCTTTTCTGAAATAATGTATGGTTATGTGGAATTTGTAATTTCCATGTCAGAAATCGTGTAACCTCCATGTTTTTTATTTTCTTTCAGCGGAGGTTACACTATTTCCTGTAGATGTTAATATTATATTTGTTTTTCTAGTTACTTCTTATTAAGAGGAAAATACAAATGATTAATGGTTATCTATATTTTTGTTTGAAATAATAATTAGACGATTGTGATAATGATTATGATTTCACAGCAACAAAAATAGAATTAAAAAAATTACTGCTTGTGTTTATGTGTCAAATTTAATATTTTATAACTAAACTCCTCGTCAAAGTATCGCAACACTTTGAAATATTAGAATTTTATAAAAACGTATTTTTTTTATAACAAAGAAAGGTTGTGAAGTCTATAATAAACATTCCTAAACTAGACATAAACAATTTTTTTTTTTTTAAATAAATTACAACATTTCTTCTAATAAACGTAATAAAAGTTAGAAAGCTTACTTTTTAAAATTTTCATTTTTTACAATTTTAACTTTTAAAGTTTCAATTTATATTTAATAAGACATATTGCCCTCTCTGGCTTAAATGATTGCTTCCACTAGTCTTGGCATATTTGTAAATAACGAAACGAATGATAAAAAATGGACTGAAGGAAATTTGAAAATAATAATCTGAAATTCCATCGATTGTTACTAACAAGAAAAAAACATTGATATTTCTAATCCTTGACGTTTCACGTTTAATAAGTAATATGAATATGAATATAAACCAAGTATGGATTAAGGTAAAAACCCTGGAAAATCTCGAGAATTATTTGGTGTTGCAATACCTTTGACGGGGAGTTTATATTAAAATGTTAAAAAAGAAACAGTGACATTTTGTATTTATTGCTTTTCTATTTCCATGGTGATAGGTTAATCGAAAAATCTAATTGGAAATAAAAAATTTCTATTAAGAATATAGGATTTGAGTTGTACCAAGCAGTGAAATGTTCTATAGAATCCTTAGATTACTAGAATTCTTTTTTATGTTTTTTAAAAGTTCTAATTTTTAAATATTTTGCTTTGAAAAATGCTCGTTATCTGAGAATCAACCGTAAAATATATATGTATAACAGTCGTGTCTTATTTAATAGAATGTTGAACCTCAGTTTGGTAATTTTTATATAATGCTATGTATCAAACCTATATGGTTCAGTTGGCCTCTAACTTTCATAGAGTGCGGGCGTGTTTAAAGTGTTCTCTTGACTGTTAATTTTATTATCGTTTTTTTTTTTTTCATAATTTCTTATCTCATGTTAACTTGATGAAATCGGAAGATGGTGTTGGTGTTACTCCATTAATTTCTCAAAATTGCCAACTTTCTTCTAAATCAAATGGCCACGAAGTTATAGAAGACATAAATTCGAAGAAAAGGAATCTCGAAGGCTCTCCACTAAATCAATCACCGGTAAAAAAAATGGGTAAATATTTTCAAGAAATTTCACCTATAAAAATTAGTAATAGATTCCAATTATTATCTGAAACTGATATTACAACCAATAAACCTTGCTCTTCTAAACAAACAACCGCTCAAGAGAGTATTAGCACTGAAAATAAACAGGTTACACCTAAAATCCCCCCGATATTCCTACACAATGCAAATAATTACCAACTACTATTAAATGACTTAAACTCATTATGTATGAATCCTTTTTCAACAAAATTAGCCGGAAAAGACACCAAAATAATGCTCTCCTCCATTGACGATTACAGAAGAATTACCCGTTATTACGATGAAGAAAAAATCGAATATCACACTTTTTCTTTAGATAAAAATAAAAACTCTTAATGTTGTGATCAGAAAGGTGCCATATTCTATTACAGATGAAGAGCTAAAATCCGAACTAATTTCCAAAGATTTCGATGTTTTGTACGTTTCCAGAATATTGAATAAAGAAAAAAAAAAACCCACACCGCTTTGTTCAGTCTCACTAGTAAACAATACAAAGGCCAATAATATTTTTAAACTTGAAAATTTATTTTCTGCTATAATTTCAGTGGAACCAAAAAATAAAAACAATGACATCCCCATGTGTACCAACTGTCAAAGATTCGGTCACACAAAAAATTACTGTCGATTAGAACCAAGGTGTGTAAAATGCAAAGAAAAACATCATTTTTCAAAATGTCCTCTAAAATTTACTGATAAACCGTATTGTGTCAATTGTAATCAAGAACATGCAGCTAGCTATAGAGGTTGCCCTTATTACCAAACAATTAAAAACAAAACTAACTCACCTGCAGTTCCAAACAATGTCGAAAATAAAAATGAAGAAGCTGTTACAAATCGTAAAACATTTCGTAAAGCCACACCACATTTTTCATATTCTTCTGCCTTATCACCTGAACAACAACCTCAAGAAAAAAAAACACCGAAGATAACAGTGAAAACATATTGACCGCTATTACAAAAATCATAATCAATGCTATAAAACCATATTTATCACAAATAATGAAACATTTAAGTTCGTTAGTTACCTCATTCTTCACAAATGGGCCTTAGTGTAAACAAAAGCCCATCGACTGTTACTAATTCCTTTCCCACCCGTTATAATAAATATGTTTATTTTCGTTTTCTTGCTACATTCTTAATGATACTATATTTATTTTACTATGACCGCTGAAATAAAAAAATTAAATCTTTTAAACTGGAATGCATATGGTATTTATTCACAAAAAAGTGAATTTAAAATATTTCTTGAATCGAACTCTATCGATATAGCCTGTATATCTGAAACTCATTTATCAAGTAATATTAAATTTAATATACCAGGCTATGAAATTTTGAGAAAAGATAGGAACAGTTCTACTGCTTCTGGCGGAGTAGCTCTCGTCATAAAAAAAAATATCAGTTTCTCTGAAAATATTATTCTCGATATATTTAATATCGAGTTCATATCCATTCGTCTAAACTCTACCCACAGCACTGTTATCACTGCCGTATATAAGCCACCAAATAAGAAGCTCAAAGAAGAAGAAATTCTTAAATTATTACCTCCGAATGAATCAACTTTAGTATTGGGTGATATGAATTGTAAACATATCTACTGGGGGTGTCATAAATCAAATTCAAATGGTAGCAAATTACTCGACATCTGTTCTAGAAATAATATTCTAATCACGGCACCTCCTGAACCTACATTTTTTAGAAAAGGATGTACGCCTGACATATTAGATATTATGCTATCAACAAATATCAGCCTACCTGTCACAAGCAAAACAATAGCTGCTCTAAATTCGGACCACATCCCAACATTAATTCATTTCTCAACCGAAACTCCTGAAATTATCACTCGAAGTTCCATGATAAAAGGATTAATAAACTGGGACATGTACGAACAATTGATGGAGCAAAATATTTGTTTAAAAAAAAATTTCCACCACAAAAATGAAATTGATGAAGCTATAAAAATTTTCACAGAAAATATATCTAAATCCATTAATGACTCCACAGTAAAACCATTCCACAAAAAAAGAAACAGTTATTTAAACAACGTACCAACTTCAATTCTATCAAAAATAAAGGAAAAAAATAATGCTAGAAGACAGTGGATACGAACCAAAAATCCAAATTTCAAAACAATATGGAACAAACTAAGAAAAACTGTCAAAACAGAATTAGAAAAATTCACATTAGCACAATATAAAAATTATGTCACAAATCTAGATTCAAATGATCAAACACTATGGAAGGCTACGAAACGGCTATTAAACAAGCAAGAAAAAATTCCAAGCCTATTAGAAAATGGTGATTTTATCACTAGTGATGCGGAGAAAGCTGAAGCCTTTGCAGACTATTTTGAAAAAACATTTTCAATCCCTACAAGAGAAACAAGACCGTCAAGAAGTAACTCAGTGTATTATGAAATCGATGAATTTGTAGCATTACCACAAGCAACAGCACAACGTCCATTGAAATTTACAACTCCGAAAGAGATTTTCGAGCTTATTACAAAACTTAAAACAAAAAAAAGTCCTGGCCATGATCTAATTCCAGTTATTGCCATTAAAAAATTACCGAGAAAAGCCACAATTTTCATTACTTCAATTATCAATAGTTGCTTACGAACAGGTTATTTTCCTGATAATTGGAAGAAGGCTGAACTGGTAGTTATCCACAAGCCTGGAAAAAACGCCAAACAAATCAGCAGCTACAGGCCTATAAGTCTCTTACCAATTCTAGGAAAACTTCTGGAATCAGTTATAAAACGGCGCCTAACTTCTTTTTTTTCAAGATATATGCATTATTCCCGATTTCCAATTTGGATTCCAGGTCAGTCATTCCACAGCACATCAACTATCAAGATTATCAGAACTTATAGTAAACGGTTTTGAAATGAAAAAACACACACTTGTCACATTTTTAGATTTCCAACAAGCATTTGACAAGGTATGGCACCAAGGTCTCTTATACAAACTTAAGTCAGTAAACACTCCAAAATATCTATACGATATTCTGTATTCCTTTCTCAATAAACGAACATTCGCCGTCAGAATAAACCACACAATCTCAACCATCAGACCTATCAGTGCCGGTACTCCACAAGGATCAGTTTTATCACCCATCCTCTTCAACTTCTACCTTCATGATATCATCCAATCCTCCGAAACCTCTATAGCCATGTTTGCTGATGACACAGCAGTTTTTTCGCAACATGAAAACATAACAATAGCTAGAAATACTCTTCAAACTCATCTAAACGAATTAGAAAAGTATTTTAAAAAATGGATGATCAACCTAAATATACAAAAATGTATTGCTAAAATTTTTACCCTCAGACGACCAATAGACCCACCGGAACTAGTTCTAAATGGAAACAGACTTCAATGGAATCCTTCTAATGAGGCAGTAAAATACCTTGGTGTCCACCTAGATCGTCGCCTAACCTGGAATCACCACATCAATATTAAACTTACACAGACCTACGCAAGGCTGGCAATGCTGTACCCGATAATTAACAGAAAATCCACTCTTAAACCAAATATAACTATTTTAATCTACAAAACTATACTCAGGCCATTAATGATGTACGGTTGTGAAGTGTGGGGAGCTGCTTCCTCTACCAAACGGAAAAAACTACAATCTCTCCAAAACAAGATCCTAAGAATTGCTGTAGATGCTCCCTGGTTTATAAGAAATAGTCAACTTCACCGTGAATTAGACATAGAATCAATAGACGATTTCATCAAAAAATGCTACACCAGGTTTCATTGCAAGTTACCAGCGGTTAAAGGAGCAGTAGCTTTCAACATAGGAGCTCAAACAACATCCCGCAGATTGAAACCAAGACTCATGCAAGACATCCTGATGTAAACACCATGACTATTCTATTCAGTAATTACTTCTTCATTACATTACCAATTATTGTTCTTATTGCTACAATTTATCTCTTATTTCTGTATTCTTTACTTTATTCATTTAGTTTGTCTTTATTATTATTCTCTTATATATACACATATTCTTTCTTTTCTGTTATTTTGTATTTATTTAAAAAAAAATAATTTTAATTATAATTATTATTATTTTAATTTATTTTTGTATATTTTTTTTTTTTTTATTTAATTTAATTTTTTTTTTTATTTTTATTTATTTATTTATTTATTTTTTTAATTTTTTAATTTTTTATTTTATTTTTTTTTTTTTTAAGTTTTTTTGCATTATTTTTTTTTTCTCTTTTTTTTTCCTTTTAATTTATTGTTATTATATAGTTCCTCTAAAGTTATAATTATTCCACATAAAATATTATAGAACTTATCTGTTATGGGTGTCTCTTGCACGAGACTATACCCTCCCTTCTACAATTGTTAAATCATCACTAATATTATTAGAACATCCATGTAAGGCTTACCAGGCCGATCTGGAAATAAATAAATAAAAAATAAAAAAAAAAAAAAACCTATATGGTTTAATTTGATAGAGATGACATTAGCGTGTTGCAAAAGGGGTGGCCCGTCGCGGGTGGTCCGGGGAGTCCGCGCCCTTTGTTGAGACTTTTTCTCTACCTGCCTATCCCTTACCGGCAAAATATTTTCAAAGTCAGTTTTTGAGAGGAGTTGGAGTCGATCAGTCGAGCTGTCGAGGAGAGTATTTGAGAGAGTCTAGAGGATGTCTGGTCTGGTCCCCCTTCTGAGCTAGTTCCTTGAGTCTTCGGAGCTTGGGAGCTCCCGGCTTACCTCTATGAACCCACACGTAGCATCACCCATCATAGCATCATTAAGAAGATAAGTTTAGATTAAGTTATTTGTTACAATATAAGTTTAAACTTAAGAATGATTCATTTTCCTAACTGTCATTTTTATATGTCAACCCATAATGGAATATATATTGTTTTAGTTCAACCGTAATTTATTCACCATTTGCATGCCACTCATTAATTAATATATTTGTTTACCCTTATTTATAATTAACATACACAATTATCTGACCCCACGATCACCTTTTGGAGAAGAAATAATTAAATTAATTTATTATTTAAATAATACATATTTATCATTTGTCAGGAGATTAAATCCTGGCTGGCATCCCGATAATTAGATTAATGCTGATCCAGACTTAAACAGAGACGGACATAGCAATAAATTTATCTTCTTTTTTTTTTCAGGTTCGATCAGTAACTTGGACGATGCGGAACCAACCTGCAACAAGAGCCAGGTGAAGAAAGTCATATCTGGAGTTGTCGGGGCCGCCTCAAGCGTCACTTCTGTACAAGTTGCCAACCTTCTGAGGCTTTTTAAAATACCTCAGGTAACTACCCTCATTTAACGAATGTGTTTTAATATAAACAAAGTAACTGTACATACTTTATTTCCCTGGTATTTCCTGGCATAGCTTTTGTGCAGGATTACATTAAAGGTTTAAAAAAACTTTATAGGCTTTGCGATAAAGGTTTATCTGTGATACTTTGAAACTATACTTGGTGATCAGGATAAATCTTGGGCGTCGCATAAGGCATGCTGTGTTTGTATAGATCTTAGAAAATAGTCAAAAAAAAAAGGAGGAAAAAAGGCTTTAGATATGCTGTTCCCATGATATGAAGGAAGCCAACAATTCATTCTGAAAATGGTACTTTTGCAGTTTTGGATATTACTGGCCATAACTAAAAAAACAAGAAGGTGATAAACTGTCCTAACCTTCCGTCATTCGACCAGTAGGACATATAGGGTTGCCAGTCCTCATACCACTGGATGATTTTTTTATTTATATATTTATAAAAATATATTAAACTGTACATAACAAAAAATCTTACATCCAGTGTATGTGATAATAACGTACATAATAACATGAAAATTGCTTGTACTCGTAAAGCAGCAACTGTAGCACTTCAATAATAGTTCTATATGACCATTTTCTTTTCAGACCCTTCGGAGGTTGTCTGGGGTGGCATGGGAAGCAAGTTGAGAAACTATTGGATTAAAATGGTTATATAATTTACCATGAAAGGATAGGTATGTGGTTTGGGCTAAATCTGAAACACATGGAACATAAAGGTCTTACACAGTAAGGAGCATTACAGATTTTTGGAAGGATTTTGAATTGCAAGGATTGGATACGAGATGAATTAGATGATTTAGTGGTGCCATAATGCTCAACTCCGTATGTCTAGATTTATGTGATTACTGGCATGTAAATGAGTCTTTTGTAATTAGTCCGGCATCTTAGAGCGTTTGTCTAGTAAAGGTTGAAGAAATTGAAAATGAAGAGCAGTTTCTTGTGTTGTTAGTCTTGAATGTGGAATCAAAATTAAACGTTTGTCCAGATGGAGTACTAGGTAGTGAATTTGTTTAACTAAGATACATCGATTATTGTGAAAGGATGCTGTAGGACAATAGGTCGTAGGTTTACGACGAAGGATAAAGGTTATTTGATGAGATTTGTTTGGATTTTTTATTCTCCAATTTTTACACAATTCCTGATGGTTTATGCTATGAAGGGATCATGATTTACTTATATAACACATGTGTCATCAGCGTACGTAGTGAGGTTGGTGCAAGGATGTGTATAGAAGCCGGCAGATTACATAAAAATGGAAGAATACGAAAAGTTATGATTAACTTTGACGATTCTATCACTGATATAGGAGCGGGTGATAAGGAAGTATGTAGAATGTAGGAATTTGAGGAGATTGTATAGCAGCCCCTGGAGCTAGACTCTGTCAAAATCTTATTCAACGTTTAGCTGAGTTGAGAAAGGCTCTCGTGCAGTACATACCGCGCTGCAATGCTGAGAAGACTTCGTCCACGACGCGATGACATTGCTGGACAATGCAGTGTGACGTTCGAACATCAAACTGGGATGATATGATAGAAATCTATCATAGAAGGAGAGGGAATCTATTATAGAAGGAGTTTGAAGATATGAGTTGTAATAAAGTTTTTTTTTTTTTTTTTTTTTTTTTTTTATTTAATAGAAATTTACAACTGTATATCCAATATATTACACATCAAGTAAATACGGTGATAATGATAAAAATGACTCGCCACTTATTTTTAAAGCAACTACCCATTGGTAGCACTTATAAAGGTTTTATATAATGAAGCATTATATTAGAAGGTCTTCTGAATCTTCTTTTCAGACGCCTCGGAGGGTTATCTGGAATGGAATGAGAAGCAAGCTGTGATACTAATTGGTTTGAATGATTGTGGAGTTTGCTATGAAAGGATAGATATCTGGTTTGAGCTAAGTCAGAAACGTAAGGTATATTAAGATCTTTGTTGATGAGTTTGTTTGTGACGAAGTAAGAAGCATGTAGTATTTTTCTAAGGATTTTGGATTGTAACGATTGGATACGAGATGAATTGGATGGTTTAGTGGAGCCCCGTAATAAAGTTAAAAACGATTTTCAAAATAATTTTTTTGTTGGCCTGTGTTGTCTTTGTTCTTCATAGGCAAACAGTTTTAATTTATTTTTTTTCGTATATTATCCGAATGGTAATTACGATATAAACCAGTAGATTATAGATAGGCATATCAATGGCCTAATGTCAGGGAGCAGTTGAGTGTTTTAAATTAATTTTAAACCTTGGTATTGTTATTGAGAATAAATTTCCTGGCATTGTATTAGAGAAAATGTTTAGTTTATTTTAATAGCATATTGAAGAGGGAAGATTGGAACCCAGCAATGATATGAGAAACAATATTGTTAATTAATTAGACGCCATTGTTAATTAATTACATGCTTTGGAACTGGCCAAGAGACTTGTTCTTGCTTCATCTGCAGCTTTGTTTTCGCGTTCCTATGTTGTAAATGTTTCAAGTGATTATTTTATAATTTTTTTAAATTAATAATAAGACTGATTTTATTCCATGTATCAGATAAAAGAATCAAAATGAAAAACTGAAGATGAACAAAATAAATCAAATATTAGTAAAACTATAGAATATAATCGGTATAAAAACTTTGAGATATTGAGTATGTATGTATGTGGGTGTGTGTATGTATACACACACACAGAAGAAGAAGGAAATGAACTTTATTCTGGGACAACAACTTGTCCCTTAAGAATAACAAATGAGTACTATGATAATTAATTATAATAAATAATTATAAAACTTGATTAATATTTAAATTATGAGTTATAAAATAAATGAGAAATCTTGTAAAAGGATACATCTTATGTATATTATTATTGTGTATATAACATAAATATTCATACTTTACATTTGCTGGGAAAATTGAAAATAGATGATGTTTAAAGGAAGTAAGAGTTGAGCTATTTCGAATTGAGATGGGCAATGAATTCCATAAAGAGAGAGCGCGGAGAATTTTTCGAAGGATGCAGTTCGATGTGTAGGCGTGTACAGTTTGATGGGTTGGGTTCTAGTATTTAAGAGGTGGATGGAGGAGCGCAGGGTAAGGAGGTCATGAATATAGGTGGGTTTTTTGCTTTTTGCTTTTTTCAAGGAAATATGAGTGCACCTAGGAAGTATGGACATCGGAAACTGGGGTAAAGCCACCCAGTTTAGGAATACCTATGAGATATGTGATTTTATCTGGTGATCCTTAAAATAAATATGATAAAACTATTAGTCTATCATAATCTGATAAAACTATCATTAGTCTTTTATATCTCGTTTCGATCTCACCAGAGAGTCCTCCGTATACCATTCATTTTTAATCAAGGTAAGGATAATCGAGAGACCATGCCAAAAGTTTACGATTACTTAGTGATAACGAATCACTGAAATATAGAAGCTGCTTAAAAATAAAAATAGATTTCCTGGTGATTTTCTATCCTTCTCAGTCAAATGATACCTCATCAACAACTTTTTTTTTTACAAAAGTACGAGATTTTTAGCGTGCTCGCTTGTATATTTTAAGGGACTTATTTAAAATTTATATATAACATGTAATAGTAAATGTTTATGTATATGCCAAGACCATTACTTGGCAAAAATGGTCCGATTTCGAAGTTGTTTCTTTCATTTCGTAGTTACTGGTACCAGATATACAATGAATATATAAAGTCTTTCTTCGAAAATTGCTTCATTGTCGTATTTTTTTAAATTTTTTTTTTCTCGAAAAGGCCATAGAGACCACGCGAATATTATGAAGATGGATTTTTAATTCTGTTCCTTCTCATCATCCATATCTCCTTCATTCTTTCTGATTGCCTCTGTCTCCTCTCCTCCGTTAAGGCCATACCCTCCTTCGGCTCCTTCCTGTCCACAAGAACCACTATTCCTTGTAGTTTCCTCCTATATTCTTCTCTATCAAGGCAGTCACGTTCCTCAATCCTCAGTTTCTTGGTCTCCTCTTTTCAGCTGTTTTATGTATCCCTGTGCACTCTTTTAATTCCCATATAGTATAACTGGCTTTACTACAGTATTGTAGTGCCTGATCGTTGCTTTTATGGACAGGCTCTTTTTATTGTAAATGTTACTGGTTACAAAGCTCAATCTCTCCAGTCTAGCGATCTATTCCTTCACGCTCTCCCTTTCCAATCCTCTACTGCAGGTGATCTCCCCTAGGTATTTAAATTTCTGTGTTACTTTGATTGGCCCGCATTTAGTTTCCACTATTTTCTTTCTGAAGTTTGTATCTGTGGTCATCAGTTCTGTTTTTTCGAAAGATATTTGTAGTCCTGTTTTTTTCAGCTATTTCTTTGAATGTGTTAATTTGGCCAACTGCCTCTTCCTCTGATTCTGCTAGCAGAGCCAGATCATCTGCATATGCGAGACACTTAACCTTGATGTGGTTGTATTTCGTACCTATTTTCGCCCCTGCATTGTTGAACTTCCAAAGTTTTTTCATAATTTTGTCCAAAACCACATTGAAGAGCATTGGTGACAATCCATCCCCCTGTCTTAGTCCTGTATTAATCTGAAATGGTTTGCTTACCGCTCCTTGGAATTTTACTTTGGATACCGTGTTAGTTAGGGTTATTTCTATCAATTTTCTGGTCTTTCGGTCTAACCCATACTCCTTCAGGATTTCTATAAGTGTTACTCTGTCAACAGAGTCATATACTTTTTTGAAGTCGACAAAGGAGATGTACAGGCTCTTTCTTGGGTCCTTTCTGTTATGTTTTATTAGTAACTTGAGACTAAGTATTTGTTCTGGACACGATCTTCCCTTCCTGAACCCTCCCTGATATTCTCCAATTTTTGAGTCTAATTGTGGAGTTAGTCTATTAAGCAGTGCTTTTGAAAATTTTTTTGTAGTTAACCGGCTGTAAAGAGATTCCCCTGTAGTTGTTAGCATCTGTTAATGTTCCTTTTTTATGTAAGGGATGTATCAGAGCTGTTTTCCAGTCCTCAGGGATCCTTTCCTTAGTCCAAATGTCCATCATTAGTTCTGTGATTCTTTTCCTGAAGTCATCCCCTGTCAGTTTCCTCATTTCTGATACAATCCCATCCTCACCAGATGCTTTGTTGTTTTTCAGGGCCGCAATTATTTCATCTAATTCTTCATCATCTGGTGGGGCAGATTCGACCCACAGGGGTGTGTCCACAGTTTTAATTCTTTCTTTGGGTTCTTCACAATTTAACAGGTTCTCAAAGGATTTTGCAAATATATCACAGTTTTCTTATTTCGTTTGCGCTAAGCTGCCATCCCCTCTTTTTAGTGCTAAACCCTGGGGTGTATACCCTCTGACTTTTTGTTGGAAAGCTCTGTAGTATAGTCTGGTATCGTTATTCTTGAAGCTCTCTTCTATTTCTTCCAGTTGTTTGTTATGGAAATCCTTTCTCCTCTTCCTCAGGACGTTATGTGCCGTTTTACTTTTATCTATATACTTTTTAAGATTTTCTGTTGTTTTCCTTTGGTTCCAGGTTCTCCACGTTTCCAGCCTTCTCTTGATTGCTTTTTCACAATCCCTGTCCCACCACTCTTTCCTTCTGCTTATCCCTCGTGGTGCCAGTTCCTCTGCAAGCTCTATCATGTTTTGTGTTACTTCCTCCCAGCTCAGTGGATTTTTTTTTTTTTTTTTTTTTCAACCTCTCCCTGAAATCCTGTCCCTTTAATCTGGTTAATGTTTCCCTGTCCAATTTGTTCATCCTTTTCTTCTCTATTGTGTACTGTGGTCGTCTCGCTGGTGTTAGTCTTATCTTCATTGTCGTATTATAGGTTCAAAAAAAAAAAAATTAACCGGTATTTTGGGTATTAACCCGACGGGTATCAAATTTCCGATTCGGATTCAGCACCCCAAAAAACATATTGATGCAGTGAGAGTAAAAGTTTAGCAGCTTTTTCTTCGCCAGATCCTTACTTTATTGGTCTAAGGCATATAAAAAAAAAGAACATAGAAAATGTATTATTTTTTTTTTTCTTTATAATTTCTGACCCGCATCGTAGTAATTTTTTGCGATGGTTGTTCAACAAGACTTAATTATGAAACTTAATTGAGAATAACTGACGTCGGAAGCAGAAAGAAGAGACCTTATTTCCAAGTTGAGCAGTTTTTCGGGTTAATGGCAGTTTGATATACGCCATCCATCAAACCCCCTTGTTATAACTGCCAGTTTAATTAAAGCATTCATCCAGAGTCGTTGAGATTTTATAATTTTTTGGTCTCAGTCAATAAAGTAGCAAGTATATCATGGGGACATTTCAAGACTATATAGTTCTCATAAGCATGCCATACAGTGAATGAAACAGGTTAAAATACAATTAAGCAACTAGCTCCCCCATAGCGGCTTCGCCAGCACTCTTATAATTTACTTATAATTTTATAATAACTTATAATTTTAACTGATAATTGATGTTTGATTTCTTTATCGATAAAAAGCTTGTATTGAAGAAAACAATGAAGTATTACTTCTTCAATGATATTTTCCCACATAGCTGTAATTTTAAACCTATTTAATATTACACTTATTATATTTTTGTAGATTAAGTTAAAGCATAATTAGACAACTAATCTATAATTTTAATGTATGGTTGGTAATCCAGATGGACCTAGACTATTAAGAAAATCTTGCGGATAATGAACTGCATTTTCAGTGCTTACAACTAAAAACCACTGAATCATATATTTTTCTCACAATATCAAAAAAAGCATATAATTCCATTGATTTGATTATTTTTTATATTTCATATTTACTCTAAGTTAATTCCTATATCATTTTAAAATATTTAATATTATGTATAACTAAACATTTTTGTACAAATATTTATTATACGCGTTATGTCGGGAGATGGGACGCGTAGAAATATATTGCAGGGTTACTGCAATGTGAAAAACTAGAAAACTAGATAAAAAAAAAAAGCAAATGATCGACATTTTGATTTAATAATAATTTTATTTTCAACAGAAATAATTTTATCGATTCCATCTAGTTGGCTTTTATTTCTAACCAAACCTTGCATTATTTGTGTTGCAAACCTCGTTTCTGTTACACAACATTGTACATTTAAATTTTTATTATTACTAAACCTCCCAAGAACCATGAAAATTTCTTTGAAAGTTTTTTTTTTATATTTTTTTTACATTACAAATTATGATTATACCAGAATATATTTATGATGTTTAATAGTATTTTATTTAAGTTGGAGACTGGTTTAAATTTGTGAATTTAAAAAAAAAAAAATTTGTACAGTACAGCATTTGTACTGTTGTAAACTATATTGCACAATGGTGCTAACCACATATCGGTTGATTTCCAAACACTGGAGTCCACATTTCGCACCACATATTTAAATATTTTTAAAATAATTTAATTGACTTTAAGTAAATTTTATTATTTATTATTCAAGGTAACCTCTCATTTAGAATGGCACTCGCCACCTACCGGTCAGTTTTCAAACTTAACGGTTATCCACGGTTATCGTCGCAACTATGTAAAATTAATGAATGTGAAAAATCGTTTCTTTTATTTTGTTCATTTACCGATGTATTCTAGAAGGCTTTGTGGTAAAATTTCGAATCTGATCGGCAATTTAAAGACCGAAATCAGTAAAGTAATTTTTATGAATTTCTAGCTTTTACCTGGTCGAATACAACGGCAAACGAATAAAATAGAAAAAAAAAACGCTTTTTTTCACATTTGGTCAGTAGATTTTATGGTTGCTAAACCTTCCTGAAACTATAAAGATGTTGTAGCTAAAATTTGGTTCGGATTGGTTTTAGCAGTTTTCGTGGATCAATCAATCAATCAAAACGGCGCTACAACTCATAGTGAGTCAAGGCCTCCCGTAGCAAGCGGATATTGATAACAAAAAAAAATGGATTGTCCTTTTATTTAATAGTATTAATTCAAATAATGAAGTTAATAAAAATATAAATATATAAAATACATAAGTATTTTACAGAATATCTTCTATATGTAATTTAAAAATACGGAAGAGGATGGAGCTACATAAATGTTATTGATGCCACAAGTGTCTAAACTGATAAACTATAACTGTGCTGTACAACCATCAAGGATGGAACTAAGGAATAGGTGATTTGCTCATTATCCATATAAATTTTGTAGAATTTTTGGTCCGAAGAAAAATGAGTGGTTAATTAATAAGCTGCACATTGCTAAAATTTTACAATGCAAAACCCGTCCAACGAATATTAAGACGGAATATCTTTAAATTAAAAAAAAAAAAAAAAAGTCTTGAAGTTTTGGGTTTTGTTTTGAACGGATACTAAATAAAGCAAACGCTATTTAACCTGAGGGCAAAAGCTCGTAGGATAGACCGAGACATTGAGGGGAGAGTTAAGTTAGGTCTAACCTTGTGGATTTGGGTTTCGATTGGGTCTGGTGGAAGAAGATATGGGAAGCCATTGTTGGTCGTGTTGGGATATCCCACCAGTATTTATTTATATTTCGTATCGTATAGTACTATTAATATTTTTTAAAGGTATTATTTAATTTTTTATTCCATGGCTATTTAATGTACAGGAAATATAAGGAAAAAATATATTTTACTTAAATTACATCTTCCACTTCTGCTAATCTACTGATCAGTCCATATATCTAATGAAACTTTAAGGAATTCATATTTATAAAAAAAAAAAAAAAATAATAATAAAAAAAAAATTCAACTTCTCCCTGATTGGGAAAAGCAATAGGCCATGGATATGACTATCTATAATCTACTGCTTTTCCCAATTTACATTTTATAATGAAAAGGATTAAATTACTTAAATTAAATTAGAAATATTCAACTACATCGTGAATTAGACATTGGATCAATTGAGGATTTCATCAAAAAATGCTTCACCAGATTTCATAGCAAGTTACCAGCGGTTAAAGGTGCAGTAGCTTTCAACATAGGAGCTCAAACATCCCGCAGATTGAAACCAAGACTCATGCAAGACGTCCTGATGTAAACACCATTACTATTTCATCCAGTATTTAATTTTTCGTTTCAACACCAATTACTGTTCTTATTACTACAGTTTGATTGTATTACTTCATTATTTCTATACTTTATTTATTTATTTTTTCTTTATTATTATTTTCTTGTGTATACACTTGTCTGTTATTTTTTATTATTAATTTTCGTTAAGTACTTCATTTCGCCCGTATATTACTATTATTATTTTTTCCTTTATTTAATTTTTTTTTTTACTCTCCCCCCATTTGTTTATCACTATTATTTTATTTATTTATTTTTTATTGCTGTCTTTTCATTTTTTTGTTTTGTTATTATCTACTTCCTCTACAGTTACAATTATTCCATAATTATTAGAAAACCTATCTGGTATGGGTGTCTCTTGCAGGAGACTATACTCTCACTTCTACTATTGTTAACTCATTATTAATATTGTTAAATCATCCATGTAAGGCTTACCTGGACATAAAATAATTAATAAAAAAATATAGATCCTAAACTGTAGATTCTAGTGACAAATGTTATACAATAAAAAATATTCACCAATAAATTTATTATGAGAAATCAGTCGACAAATTTTCTATCCGAGCATCACCAACATTGAGAGCTAGTCAAAATATTTTTGACTGGGAAAAAAACGTTACACTAAAAAACATATAGAACCCCAGCCAATAAATATTTTTTTTGTACGAAATCTAAAACTAATTTGTTTATTGTTGGTATGTACTGACGTCCCGATATATATAAACAGACCGCAAACGGCGTTAGTCTTAAGATAATAAAAAAATAAGTTATAGAACATAGAACATTATGAACTAGATCAACATTGCTTGATACAGAATGTTAAACAATGCTCTCCAAAAAATTCTTGCTGCTAACCAAATGTCATATTGTTGTCATGTATTCGCTATTGGAAAATGAAGTAACAGGATTACTATTTCGAACTGCCGAAGATGATGCAATAACTAAATAAATGCAGCATTAGCTCTATTTTATTACATTTCATACTGGGTTTTGATCCCCAATACACTATTAATACAAACTCCAGAGAATTTTTTATTTTTTTTTATTTTTTTATAGATATGTATTTTGGCTGGAGTTCAATAGTTTTTTTTTTTTTTTTTTTTTTTTCACCCTTTCAAGGGTGAAAAAGCTCTTGCTCCGTTTGTGTCACTCTGATCGGCAATTTGACTTGAATATACCGTTAGGGAGCTATATTGGTTTGGATGAAAAAGTCTCGTGTGCCTTTAAAGTTTTTAGGTTCGGTTTTGTTTTTTTTACACGCGCCAGATCTGTTGTTTTTACTCGAAAATTTGACGACAGTGTCCTAATCAGAAAAAGATTTTATTTGCTTGTTTGGCACTCATGGATTAGTTTTGTGATAGGAATTATTTTGAAACTGATTTGTCGGTGTGGAGAATCCAGGATTGATTTTTTATTACTGGTACCAATATCGAGAATTCAAAAAAATTGCTACCGACACATAAACATTATAAATAAAGGGACTTTAAATTAGAAAGATCTTGTTTATTTATCTTGATATTTAAAGCCTGATTTTCTCTCTTGATATTGTTTTTCTTAAAAAAATGTCTTGACTGGTTTCTATCAAAGGCCGAAATGAACGCGACGAAGCCATGGAATGCTTTACTAGAGGCTTACAGGAAACTGCTTGGTCTTAAATTATTAACCGAGCCCCCGGGAGCAGACCTAACTAAACACCCTTGTACATAACTGATGTAAGGAAAGTGAAGAGAACAGTAAGGTTTGGCAAGCATAATATGTTTGATTTGTTATAAGGTAAGTAAACTCAACAAACGCTTATATGCTAGAAAATACCCTAAGAGGGCTGAAAAGGAATTGGTTGTGGGCTCTTCTTAGATAATATATTTTTAAAGTAGAAGTTAGGAGTACGTGGGAATGGTTGCTAACGTTCCTCCTAGCATAGCAATTAAATATAATATAAAATTAAAGCTTGAATATATACTGCTATATAAAAGGACAAACCATGTTTCGTTTGTTGTCACAAACCACTAGAGATAGATGTTAGAAAATGGTGTTTTATAGATCTAAAAATTGATAACAAAATATGCTTAATTCAATTAAATTGTTATAAAAAAGCTATAAATATGTATTTAGCACCATCCCACAATAGTTAATTGTAAAACAACTGAACCCATCTGCACCAAATTTTAACTAAACCATTTCCATACTTCTAGGAAGTTTTAACAATAATAAAATTGACAACGATAAAAATGTAAATGTACAATGTTGAATAGTTAATTGTACTATTTTCTTATTGCAGGGAAGAGGTTTGCCACGCTGGAACATACATTTATGGTTAGAAATTAAAATCCAACCAGATAAAATCAATAAAATTATTTCTGCCGAATAAAAATTTATATATAATTTATATATATATATATATATATATATATATATATATATATATATATATTGTGTGTAAAAATATTCTAGGGCCTTTAGTTGCAAGCACTGATTATACAGTCCATTATCCGCAAGTTTCTTAATAGGCTCCGTCCATTTGGATTACCAATTCAAAAATTAAAGTTAAAAATTGTTTGTCTAATTATGCTATTTCGTAATCTTCATACATCTAATCGGTGCAATTTCTGCAAATTACTGCTATGCGTGAATATATCATTGAAGAAATAATGTTCAATTGGATGCTACAATACATATTGTAGTTGCATATAGCGTATCTGCGCACTGTTTCATTAGCTAAAACGAATAGATAAACAGTAATACCATCGTAACAAGACAGGAATATTTTAAATGGCATATTATAAAAAAAAAAAAATAAATAAATAAATAAAAATAAAATAGAAATCACTGTATCGATAATATAATAATAAGTATTTAATGACATATTTACAAATTACAAAACATTTAGTATGCATGTGCCGGTCTAAAGTGCTCTACATGATTAACATATGTTTATAGTTTCGTAAATAGTTTTACACTTTAAAGATTATCTGTGAACAGTTGGAAAAATAAGAAAAGAAACCACACAAAAAAAAAGTAAAGAAAGAAAAATAAATACATACATAATAAATTAAAATACAGAATAAGAATTAAATACAAAACAATAATAATAATTATAAATAATCAATATATAATAACTAGCATACATAAATGATGACTATATGTATACATAGCAGTTAAGTAATCTGTAGGGAGGTTTATGTTAGAAGTGCATGTTTAGTTATTTTGTGCGTGTTTTTTCTTTTGAGGGAATTTTTTTATCATAGTTACCAATTTTTTTTACTATGGAATTTTCTGAATTTGTTTTTTTTTTTTAAATTATGCTTTTGTTTGTTCGAAACATACTGTTTTAGAGGGAGTAAGTTTAGGTCGTGGAGCATGGTTGATATTTTAGTATAACGAGGATAATCATTGATGATCCTCATGCAAATGCTTTGGACCATTTCCAATTTATTATAGTTAGTGGAGCAAATTCACTGTATCGATAATTATGATAATTAGAGGTAAAATAATGTTCAATATGGAATTTTCCGTTCAGACTCGTTCCAAACACCGGTGCATTACTTCTTCGCTGTTTTCAAGATTATCTTCAATAATATCTGTCTGTTTTTTTAACATAAAATAAAAGATGCGATTAAATATCATATATACTATTTCATAAATAATTTCGATTGATATAAATTACAAAAAGGGGGTGGTACCACCAGGAACGGTTGTGCATCGAGATATAGAAGGCAGCGAAGAGCATGACTTAAATGAGGAAATACCTCAGCGGGACCAATAATGCCGTCTCTTCATAACCCCATTCTGTTTTTAATAGAGCCCTTTCCTTACACAGCCTCCTTTCGAATATTATTTTTGTACTTATTATAGTTTTATGTGGCCTCTATTCTCTCTTTAACAATTCTTTATTCTGGGCTTTGACAGAATAAAATTTATTAATCTATTCTATTCAATAAAGGAATAAAAAGATAATTTATATAGTCATAATCACAATTATAGGTCTTTGATCCATTTTCTATACAAACTAATATTAAGAAGTATATTAAATAAACATTCATCTTTAAAAATAAAGAAAAAAATAACTAGGATTGATGAATTAATTGCCGCTTTTTAATTGAATTTTTTTTTTTTTAAAGAATAGTTTCGAATGTTTAACATTCATCAGTTCTAAAAACATACAGAAAAAATCCATACATAAAATTGTTATTTGATAATAATTAAAATTTTTATTCACCAAAATAAAGCTAGGTGCACACGGGATAGAGAACTAGTATATAGATAGATAGATAATAATTTTGTTTATAAAAAAAAAATTCTTTACAAATGTGAGTCTGCTACATTCTCAGACAATTCTAAATCTATTTCCACAATGGGAAAGAATATATGAAATAAAAATACACTTATTATATACAAATACATGAATTAACATAAAAATAAAAATAAGGAGGATTTTTCTCGGTTAACTATTTCAGTCCACAAATGAACTGTTAAGTTTATACACACTTGCATAGGGACATATAAAAATTTTATATGTTTATATTAATACAGTTTTTCTTATGTTTCGATATTGTGCCGATATAATTATAAATAATGTTTATTTTATCAATATCAGTAATATTTAAAATATTTTCAACATTGACAAACAAGACTAAAACGACAAGAAACTGCTCGTCGTTACAGACTACTTCAACATTTACTAGAAAAACGTTCAAAGCTCCAAATTAATTACAAAAGACTCATTTACATGACTGTGATTAAACCTATTTGGACGTACGGAGTTGAGCTTTGGGGCTCCACTAAACCATCCTATTCATCTCGTATCCAATCCGTTGCAATCCAAAATCCTACGAAAAATCCTCAATGTCCATACTTTGTGACCAATAAACTTATCCATAAAACCTTGATGTTCCTTATGTTGCTGATTTAGCCCAGACCAGATACCTATCCTTCCATATTAAGCTCCATAACCACTCCAATCCACTAGTCTCCCAACTTGTTTCCCACCCCATTCCCGATAATCCTCCGAGGCGTCTGAAAAGAAGATGACCTAAAGACCTTTTAGTGTAGATTTTTATTGAAGTGCTACTGTTGAGTAGTTCTTCACAAGTTATTTTCACATGCCATTGTATTCACTATCAACACATTTACTTGATGTATAATAAAAGGCCTGCAAATAGGTTTTCCTGGGCTTATTAAATTTAGAGCAGTGCATGGGACTCATGCAGTCCTCCACAAAATGCCCACAGAAAGTGAAATGGTCGTGTTCTTCAGGTACAGCTTGATGACTGCCATACTGGTAACTCATAATTGATTGGTAATTCTAACTTTATGGAAGCTAACTTTAAATGATAAATATTTTTCCGGGTCTTCTAGTTTAAAACTGCTAATATACCTGCAGATTGGGTTCGTGGCTGAATTTAAAGCCCTGTTGATATCTATGGACAAAAGGTGGGTCGTTATTTTTTGCAAAATGTGATCTTTTTGTCTTATCAAATAATTTCCCTCAATACTTAAAAAATCCTCTGTGCAACCTAGTGACTCGATGATTGATCCCAATTGAAGTTATATTCGTGCTTATTCCTTATTTTATCTAGCTCAATAAGCCTGTTAAAGCAAACCCGCGGCAGTCTGTCTTAGGGCATATTTGAGAGTTGTGTCCACAAGTTCAAAAGTTTCTTCATAAGAAGTACTCTAATAGGGTAGCGACCCGTTTCTAGACCTACAACGAAGTTGGGTGTTTCTAATAAAGAACTAGTATATGTATATGGGATAGTGTGACTATAGCTGTGTGACCGTAAGGTAGAGCCCAAAAGTATTGCTGTAGTTGAATTTTACTTCAGTTTTTTAAAAACTATAATGTAGTAGAAAACTATCCCTGTGTGAACACACTCTTTATAGACTATAAGACATTCTGCAGCTATCCATCAAGAATAGATAGTGGATAGTTAATATTTGATAGCGGTGGCAGCAAGTAGGTGAACCAGTGAGGGTTAAACATTGGTTACAAAAGTCATTGTTATACAGTATCGCTATGGCAAACCAACAAAAAAAAAAAGTCAAGGTAAAATTGTTTTATTATGTTTTACGAGTTTGCTCTTATTTCTGTAGATAAAATTAGTTAAATACAATACAATTAATTTATATATACAACAAATTATAAAAAAAAACGAAGAGAAGGTAGTTTGGACGGGAGATGGGACTTTGTCTCTTATGAACTTACTAGAATAAAATTAAATATGGAATTTCATCCTGAAGGATTACCAAAATCAGGTTAAAAAGGAAGCAGCATTTTCAGACGTTGCAACGAAATAATAACATAGATTTTGGGTAACATAAAAAGGAAGCTTGATATACAGCTTGTCTGATATTATTGTCGAATTTTTTATCAGTGGCTCAACTTTTTCCAATAAACAGTCAAAGTCCTCAGCAGTCATTCAAACGAGATTATGATTGCAATTTTCATCCTCTGTGCGAAGTTGGTACAAAAAGTTTTCTTCGGTATTAAATTAATTCCGACGCATAATCCACTTTTTCATCTAAACAGACCTTTTCTTTCTTCTTGCCTCCATTCTTTTGTGGATAACTGCAAGACAAGCGGCAATATTTTTTTTCGCAAACATTTCAACCTAAAATTGAAGTACAGCAACGCTCAAAATACAGCTTCCGCCCCCTACCAATACTATACAAGACTAGACGAATATACTATATGTCTAGTTTACTTACCTCCTCGGTGGTCGACTTTCAATAAATATTACTGATAAATATCTGTATAGCGGATAGTTCGACTGTAGGATAGTCAAATTGTGCTTACTTACAGTAACTAGAGCTGATGTGATAGCTATGCTTGTTATAGCTATAGTATACCTATAGTAAAAACTGTAAGCTAGTTTTCTATTCCGTTTGTTCTCAGCTTAACATTCTATTGAAAATTGTAAATGAAAACTTTAATACGTTTCAACTTTAATATTCATCTATACAGACGGGTCTAAAATTAATAATACTTCAGGCAGTACAATTTACATTCTAAAATATAAATATAGGGCTTAATTCCAATCACCTTCCGGTTGCTCATCATTCACCTCAGAACTGTATGCAATTTTAGAAGCCTTAAAATATATTAAACAATCAAATAAAAGTAAGTTCGTAATATTATCAGACAGCCTAAGTGCCTCACAATTATTAAACAACTTCCAAAACATAAATAGTAACAACATGTTAATAGATATAATAAAAGTACATAGTTCATGCATACAAAATAGCAAATAGGACGCATTCCTATGGGTTAGAGCTCATATTGGGATTATAGTAATTGAAGATGTTGACAAATTAACCAAAGATGCTACGATTAGTGGCGAACAGGAAAACATTTTTTATTTAGTAATAAAAGAAGATTGTCGTAACAGGTGGCAGGATCAATATTCACTATTTCCTACAGAGCAGTATTACAAATCCGTATTTCCTAGTGTCTCACGCAGGCCATGGTTTTCAAACATCACTTTAAATAAACAGGAAATAAAAACTTATTGTACGAGTAGATTACGGTCGAATCGCGGTTTGTGTAACAGTTATTTGCACCGTATCGGAATTTCGGAATCGGCTGCTTGCCAAAACTGCAATAACCGAGAAACTTTGCACCATATCGTTATGGAATGTAAGGCATATACAGTAGAAAAAATAAGATAGTCATAGAAAAAAACTTGTTGAAGTCCTTAAGAATAACAACATTACATATAAAGAAATGATAACTAAGCGGAAGAGATGAGATAAACTACATATTGTAAAAAAAATCATTTAAAACATAATTGGGTAAATACTTTTTTCAATTTTTACTAATTAATTAAAAGATTATATCTGGCTGTATGGAACTATCCTATGCCAATAAATTGAAATTAAAAAAAAAAACTTCAATATTCCCTCGTTCAAAAGACTGTCCACATCCATGCAATTTAAAGCAAAATGATTTCCTATTTGAATCACATAAATAACATTTTGTACCTCACTGGTCCGATTTTGAAGTATTCGAAAATAAAAAAAACGATAATTGGATTAAAATATTAAAAAAATAAATCATTTTTATATCTTGTAAAATAAAACGTACCTTTTTTAAACTTTAGCAAGTATACAAAAGATGATGGGTCACAGGCTCGGTTGAAAAATATTCAACACGTGAGGGTTTATGTGAGCTAAATCCTGAAATTTGTGAGTACAATTTGGTCCTAAAATTCATTGTGAACAGATCGCTGGAACGGGGTGTTTAAACTCTCATTGTTAAGAACAATTCAATACCTTTCAAACAGCGTATGGTGAAGCATTTCAGTAGAAGTAAAACTGCCAATTTCGAAATGAAAAATGAACTTTATTCAGGAACTTACTGTCCCCTAAGAAAAACAATATGCGCAGTTACATTTACAATTGTCTGGCCGTATTACTAACAATTAAATGCATCAGTAATAACATTAAAAAAAATAATTAAAATGAATCATACATGAAAAGATAAATATAAAAATTTGCTTAGCTAATTAAATATTGATTATATAGGAGGTTAAAAAATAAATGATGTTTAAAAGAAGTAAGGGAAAAAGCTTTATGAAGAAGAATGGATTGATAATTCCAAAAGGAGATAGGACGAATGATAAAGAATTTTTCAAAAGAAGCAGTTCTATGGGAGAGGGTATACATGTTAAAAATTTGAGACCTTGTGTTAGCAGTTATTAGTTCAAGAATATAGGAAGGTGTTTGGGTTATCAGTGATTGTAATAGAAAAAAATAATAGAAAGTATTGCCGTTGAAAATTAGGCAAAAGCCACCCAAGCTGAGAATAAGGCTATCCTCATCGGTTCAAAACCCATCCTCTATACCCTTCCTTACTATTCATTGCTTTACCTCAATAACCTTCCTTTCAGTTCCAAAATTCCATTAAAAATTTTACCTTTGATCATCACCTATCCTGGAATAACCATATCGCCCAAAATTCCAAAAAATCCATCATAATCCTTAAACAACTGTATAGATCCCGAGATTCCTTTTCCCAGAGTACCTGTCAACTTCTAGTGTCCTCTCTTGTTTTCCCTTGCTTTGATTACTGCTACTTGGTTTATGGGGGTCTGTCTGGGGATCTCGAGATGAATCTGAGGAGACTGATGAACTGTTTCATTAGATTTATCTTCGGGATCCGGTCACACGTTACTTGCCGATATTCTGAGCTTAGGTGGCTATTTCCTAAATTCCGACGGCAATACTTTCTGGGTACTTTCCTATTCCAATGTCTAAAAACCAAAAACCCTTCCTATATTCTTGATTTATTAACTGTGCGTTCTTCTATCCACCTCCTAAACACTAGATCCCAACCTATATATGCCCTCACATAAATCCGCTTCCTTTGACAAATCCTTCATCATTCGTGCTACCTCCTTCTGGAATTCCTTACCCACTTCTGTTCGTAAAGCAGCTTCCATAACCTCCTTTAAAAATAATCTATTCCAGTCATTTTATGTTCCATTCATGTCCTTTTAGACAATCAATCTTCCACAAAGATGTCAATAATCAAATGGATACTTAAAATTACTTTTTTTTTTCTCTCTTTCTTTCTTTTATACGTTCATATATATATATATATATATTTCATTTCATTTCATTTATATATACCAGGTATGCAAGTTTAAAATGTCGTTTTAATTCCAATAGAATGCGCTCTTAGCCTATTGAAGGATTTGCTTATCTCTAAACGCTATTTTGTTTGTTAGTCATTTGTTTACAAAAGTCAGTTGTTTTTAAGTCGTTTACGTGGACGTATCATACCTTTCTTTGGTGTTAAAAATGTCTAATTTTAAGCCAAATAAAGAGCATTTGCGGCATGTCATGATTTTCTTATTTAATCAAAAGAAAAAGGCATCTGAATGTCATCGAATTCTTGTTGAGACTTATGGCGATGTTGCTCCAACCGTCAGGACATGTGAACGTTGGTTTCTAAGTTTCAAACGTGGTGATTTTGATGTTACTGATCAAAAACGAGAAAATCGACCAAAAAAGTTTGAGGACTTCGAATTGCAATCTTTATTAGACGAAGACAATACCCAAACCCAACAAATGATGGCAGAACAGTTGAATGTCACTAGGCAAGCCATTTCCGATCGCCTGAGAGCTATGGGAAAGATTCAAAAGGTTGGAAAATGGGTTCCACATGAATTGGACGAACGACAGATGGAAAAACGAAAAACTGTGTGCGAAATGCTGCTTTTACGCCACGAAACAAAGGGTTTTTTGCATCGAATTGTAACTGGCGATGAAAAATGGATTTATTTTCAGAATCCCAAACGAAAAAAATCATGGGTAACGCCAGGACAACCATCCACATCGAGTGCAAGACCGGATCGTTTTGGGAAGAAGACAATGCTGTGTGTGTGGTGGGATCAGAAGGGAGTAGTCTACTACGAGCTTCTCAAACCCGGCGAAACAGTCAATACCGAGCGCTACCGACAACAAATGATCAATTTGAGTCACGCATTGATCGAAAAACGCCCAGAATGGGCTCACAGGCACGCCAAAGTCATTCTTCAGCATGATAACGCTCCTGCACATTCAGCCAGATTGACAAGGAAACGATTTCTTCGCTTGGTGGGGAACTCCTACCCCACCCGCCGTATTCACCTGACCTGGCGCCTTCTGATTATCACCTCTTCTCATCGATGGGACACTCATTGGCGGAGCAACACTTCAACAATTTCGAAAACGTACGAAAATGGCTCGATGAATGGATTTCAAATAAAGATGAAGCATTCTTTTGGAATGGTATCCATATATTGCCCGAGAGATGGACAAAATGTGTAGAAAGCGAGGGTCAGTACTTTGAATAAAATATATTATACTTTTTTTTTAAATTACTGTGTATATATTTTAAGAAATAAACGACATTTTAAACTTGCATACCTGGTGTATATATATATATATATATATATATAATATATATATATATATATATATATATATATATATAAATACGATTGTATTTTATGTTATAATTATTATTTCATACATTTTTTTTATTTAATTTAATTTTTTTTTTCCTGTAAAAATGTATGCTGTAATCACTGGAGCAATTTGTAAATAATTGGCCAGACAATTGTACTCTTAATTGTGCATTATTTTTATTCTTAGGGGACAGTAAGTTCCAGAATAAAGTTTATTTTTTCATTTCATTTCATTTCAAGTAATGTGTGACCGCCTGGGGATATCGAAGATGAATCCAATGAGACTGTTCATCAATCTCATCTCGAGGTCACCAGACAGTTCCCCATAAACCAATGAAATCAAGGGAAAATAAGACAGGACACTAGAAGCTGACTGGTACTTTGGGGTAAAAATCTCGAAACCTATGGAGTTGTCTGAGGATTAAAATTGATTTTTTTAAAAAGATTTTTGCGATGTTGGGGTTGTTCCAGTGTAGGTATTGATCGATAGTCACTCTGAGGTTTTAATAGAGTTTTGGATCTGAATTGGTAGATTATTAAGGTAAAGCGATGTTCATTATGTGATGAAATTAAGAATGGATTTTGAACCAAATAGAATAGCCACAGTTTTTATATGATTCAGAAGTAGCTTATTCTTCATTGCACAATGGCTGATGCTCTCAATATACTCCTGAAACTTACGAGATGCCTCCAGCATATCTGAAGGATGGAAAGATATGTAGATTTGAAGGTCGTCTGCATATAGATGATACTTAGAGTGAAGTATAAATGCATTGATATAAATAGAAAATACGATTGGTGATAGAGAGGATCCTTGAGGCTTTTCTAGTAAACATTGAAGCGGTCGACGCCATTTACACTAGTTCCTACAGGATAGATACAACAGAAAAAATATTAAAATCACTATACTCCAAATTCAATAAATATTACAAAAAATGGAAAATACATATAAACGAACTTAAAAACAAAACAAAAAACTTATCAGTATAATGCCCCTATATTTCCGAAAAAAAAATCCCCACTATCAACTCGCGACAAAATTATTTTATATTAATCAGTCATTCGACCATTACTGACATACGCCTCTCCGGTTTGGAGCTCCACATGTGACTCCAATTACAAAAAAATAGAAAGAATTCAAAACCAATGCTTGAGAATCACTAACGACTACCCAAGATACACAAAAATAACTGACATGCTGCACGATCTAGATTTTCTAACAATTAAACAGTTTATTTACACCCAGACTCAGAACTTTTTCAACTCTACAATAAACTCAAGGAATCCCATAATAAAAGCAATAGGCAAATATAACAAGCTAACCTTAAGAAGATACCTACACAAACGAACTCGACACATATTACTAGAATAAAATTTATTTAATAAGACATTCTTAGAATTTATTATTTTTAGTTAAATTTTAATTTAGCAAATCAAAGTATTGCATGAGATAATTTATTCTTAAATAGCAATTAATTTTAACGCCCAAAACTTTTACCTTTTTTTATATGTTTTCCATTTATTTATTTTATTACTTTGTTTTATTTAATTATTATTATTATTTTTTTATTTATTTTTATTATTTTTCTTTTTTTAGTAGGTTTTTTTTGTCAGTTTTTACTACAGTTTTAAAAATGTATTCTTAGTTTAATTTATACTGAACTACTTTGTAGTGTTAATTGTTTTATTAGCAAAATATGTATTTATACAAATATGTTACAAAATTGTAACATATTTCTATAAATTGTGTAATTCCGTAAAATAAAGCTATTTTTATTATTATTATATTGAAGCGGTCGAAAACGACGAACCGTTTCTTGCCGTTCAAGTCAAGGCTCCAGTGAGACGTTTGTCCAGTTGTAGTCCTGTTGGATTGGAATATTTCAATAAATCTATTTTTAATAGATTACAGATTATTAAGAAATATATAATGTGATTAGAATTGAAGAAGAAAGCATTGACTAATAATTACAAAAATGATTGTTATTGTTGCACAGTGTTCCAATTCATCAATTTAGTACAAACAAATTCAAATTTTGAAGGTTTAATTTTGAGAAATAGAAATGTCGGAATTACGAGTAGACTAGTTGTAGTAGAATAGCTGGAAATTCAGTCCCTTTTAGTTACAATAATCATAGATACGAAACATGAAAAATCGTGTACGAATTAATCTCATCTTATTTCTTAACTTAATGCAAGTATACACAGCTAAGTTTCGTTTTGAACAGAAGTAAATTAGTTGTTGTTGTGATATGTGGTTATCAACCAAAATTTGACCAAAGACGACCAATTATTACTTTTTCTCCATCAAATACAATTTAGTGTTGTAATTTACACGTTAGCCGATATATGTTACCGTCCTCACCACTTACGCTGATGAATCTTGTTTGTTATCAGTAAACAATGATCCCTTCGTTGCTTCCCAGATACTTCAATCCCATATCATAAACCATCAAGAATAGTATCTAAAATGGAGAATCAAAATAAATCCTATCAAATAACTTTTACTCTTTGTCGTAAACCTACGACTTCCTGTTCTACAGTCCACTAATCCTCGTTGAACAGATCCGCGAAATAGGACTTCATCTGGACAAACGTCTTACTTGGAATCCACATACAAGACTAAAACGACAAGAAACTGCCCGTCGTTTTCGACTACTTCAACATTTACTTGACAAACGTTCAAACCTTCCAATTAATTACAAAAGACTCATTTACATAACAGAAATTAGACCGATTTAGACATACGGAGTTGAGCTTTGGAGCTCCACTAAGCCATCCAATTCATCTCGTATCCAATCCTTACAATCCAAAATCCTTAGAAAAATCCTAAATGCCCCTTACTTCGTCACAAACAAACTTGTCTAGAAAGATCTTTATATTACTTATGTTTCTGACATAGCTCATACCAGATATGTATCCTTTCATAGCAAACTCCACAACCATTCAAACCCATTAGCATTACAACTTGCTTCTCACTCCATTCCAGATAACCCTCCGAGGCGCCTGAAAAGAAGATGGCCTCGGAACCTTCTAATATTGTACTTCATTATATAGAACCTTTATAAGTCCTACCAATGGGTAGTTGCTTTAAAAACAAGTGGCGTCGTATATGTTTATAAATTTTTTATTTTAAAAATTCACTTACCTTCTTTAGAATCCATCTTGATCTAAAAAGTCTAAATAACAATACACGCTGAGCAACAGCATTAACAATGAAGATGTGGGAGTAAGTTAGTAAGAGAGGATTTAGTCGTACATGATTTGTCATGTTTTGTATGTATGCTTATTTTAAACAGAAAAGTTTGCTTTCCGGCTACTCTACAACTAGTCTATTTGTGACTTCGACATTTCTAAGTATTAAAATTATACTTACAAAAATTTTTTTTTTTTTTTTTATTGTTTTTTTTCACGCTAAATTAGTGAATTGGCCCACTGCGCGTTGTAGAAAACGAATTCCAGGCATGTTTTAAAGGTGCCCAGGACCGGTTATATTGTTGTTAGGAAGGATTCATTGTGTTTATCCCATTCCAGTTTTAACAAAGCGAACACTACTTACTGCCTTCGGGGTAAACAGAATATTTTAAAGTGGTATTAATCCAAAGCGTGGAGTGGGGGGAGGGAGTGAGGGGCTATTTAATATTAGCCTCTCCGATCCAGCCTTTGTTGTAAGCTCTTTACCTGCTTTTCCTTTCTGGCACATAACACTCATTATTGAATACTGCGTTATCCACTTTAGAGGCTATTCGGCACAAAGGTAGATTACTTGTCAATAGAACGTGAGAATTCAATAGCTTAGGGGAATTCAAATGTCTGGACAAATGTTTTATGAGAAGGCCGCCACTGCTAAATTCAAATTGTTCAAACACGGATCACTGTTCCGAAACTGCTTAGCACACCCTGCTATGTTGTTATACACAGATTGGGGTTTCTTAAATATTTTTACCTTCATTAATAATAGATCTTGTTCCTAGTGGCACGAATGCCCACTCTATGGATGTCTGATCTATTTCACTTCTATCTGCCGCGTTAACCAGTTCTGTTCTACGTAGCGGCATTTAGGGTAAACCCTATTAATGATAATGATCAACGTATTTTATTTAACGATATTACAAATTTAAAAGTATGGACCCATGGAAGATTTTACAATCACTCGACTCATCGGTGCACTATTTACATTATACACTAATTACTAGGTAGAAGAAGAAGAAAAATAAACTTTATTTTAGGACAACTTGTTCCCTAAGAATAACAAATGAGTACAATACATAGAATAATTGTCTGGCTACGATAATTAATTATAATAAATAATAATTATAATTGATTAATAATTAAATTATGAGTTACAATAAACTGAGAAATCTTGTAAAAGGATACATCTTATGCTTACTAATATAATGTATATAATATGAATATTCATGTTTTACATTTGCTCGGAAGATTGAAGATCTAGGAGGTACAGAAATAGATGATGTTTAAGGGAAGTAAGAGTGGAGCTTTTTCGAATTGATATGGGCAATGAATTCCATAAAGAAGAAGCGCGGATAATAAAGGATTTTTCGAAGGATGCAGTTCGATGTGTAGGAGTGTACAGTTTGATGGGTTGGGTTCTAGTATTTAAGAGGTGGATGGAGGAGCGCAGGGTAAGGAGGTCATGGATATAGGTAGGTTTTTTGGTTTTCAAGGATTGAAATATGTGTGCACCTAGGAAGTATTGACGTCGGGAACTGGAGTAAAGCCAACCAATTTCTGAATACCTGTGAGATACGTGAGAACGTCTAGAAATCCCAAAAATAAATCTAATAAAACAGTTCATTAATCTTTTACATCTAGTTTCAAGCTCACTAGACAGCCCTCCATGTGCTATGCATCCGTAGTCAAAGTTGGGAAATGCAAGAGATGTTACTAAAAGTTGAGTAATGAATCGCTGTGATGGAAAAGTAGTTTTTAGTATAGAAATAGATTTCCTCGTGATTTGAGAAATATGATTATTCCAAGAAAGATTTTGATCAAACGTTACTCCCAGATTTTTAATTGAATTTTGGAAATTAATTGTTCGGTTTTTGAGGTAAAGCAGGTATTTACATTAGTTATTAGTTAAGATCCTCAGGCAACTCAAAAAGGAGGGATATTCCTTACCTACTTATATTATACCCACATCGCAGATCAAAACTGCTTCCACTGGATTCTGCTGGTGACGCAGCTGAGAGAGTAGCGCTGGGAACTCTTTGAGCCTAGCGCGCCCTCCAAATTTAGGGCAACTTGGTTGGGGTTTCTCCGTAATGCTTATAAATATTATGTATAGAGTATGATTGTATTTGAGATTTTTTTTTCTTTTTGTTTATTTGTTTTTATAATTTGTATCCTAATTTATTTTATATTAATATTTATTACATTTTATTTTATATCTTGTTTAGTTAGAGGCTGTCAGTTTCAATTTTCTTTTTACTTTATTTCATTTTATTTTTCTTTGTTGGGGCTCTACTAAACCGTCCAATTCATCTCGTATCCTTACAGTCCAAAATCCTCAATGCCCCTTACTTTTTCACCAATAAACTATCTAAAAAGACCTTAATGTTCCGTATGTTGCTGAGTTAGCCCAAACCAGATACCTATCCTTTCATATTAAGATCCATAACCACACTAATCCTCTAGTCACTCAACTTGCTTCTCACGCCATTCCCGATAATTCTCCGAGGCGTCTGAAAAGGAGATGGCCTACAGATCGACTGTAGAATTTTATTGAAGTGCTACTGATGAGTAGTTCTTTTTCACGTTTTGACATGTAATCGTTATCAGCTCATTTACTTGATGTATATATTTGTACAGTAGTAAATTTCTTTACAACTTTTTTCTTTACGTTTATTGTAGATATGGTATGAAGGAGTCTTTGTCATCTATATTGCTCATTGCCCTTGAGTGAGGCAGCTTGTAATTATTTAATTAAAAATTTTAAAAAAAAGAAAAGAAAAATAAAGTAAAATATAAACATTATATACGATTATTTAATAATAGTTATTCCATTTTGTTCATGTTTTATATATAACTATCGCAACCTTTCTATTTCAAGAATATGTATGAAATGTATTACAGTTATGAAATCCATATTAGGGCGATCATAAAAGTTCATATTGTCGGTTAAGATGTAATTCCTCATGAGCGCCAATTTCCAGAAAAAGTTCTGGAACCAATATTTTTACAAACAATAGCCTCATTGATGAAGCGAGGTCTCTTATCACCAGATCAACAAGAAGAGGTCGAAAAATATTGTCATTAGAGATATGATAATCAAAATGCTTATTGTTTTATTTTATTTTTTTAAATTTTCCAAGTAAACCGGGTGAGTTCAGCACTAAGTATTACCGAGTTATTCAAAACCGATGTTTTTCAACTTATTTGAGTTCTTAATCCACAGATTGTTCAAAATTTGTTATTGTATAATTTTTATCTTATACAACTTCCTTTAAAATTTCAGAATATATTCTCTGTATCCATTTTTAGAATCTGATTTCCGTGCGTTATAATTTAACTTTGCTTAATAAATGATACCAAGAGGTAGTAATTTTAATAAACTACGAATTTGATAACGATCTCAAAATTTTCATAAGACGAGAGTTTAATCATCTCCTTCAAAACTGGAACTAGATTTACACTCCTTTCTCCCGCTGTCCCAAACTTTATTCTAATTAAACAAACTCCAGTCTAACTCCTCTCTTCAAATCTTGCAGCCGTGGAGTTGGATGAAACTTAGTGTTGAATTCACAGGTCTGCGGGGCGAAATAATATTCATTTCGTGATTATATTTTTTTATGTTAATTTAGTGCTGATTTCAAGCATTAAAAAAAATCACCTATTTATGTTATTTTATCTGGAAATTTTAGTAAGCACTTAATATAAACTAAAAAAAAAAATAGAGTTGTAAATATCGTTCTATGCCTACAAGTTGTTTGACATGTTATATGAACGTTGTAATCGCTTTTAGTAGATGTATTTTTTTCTTATTACATTTGTAAATTTCAATAAATAGATTATAAAAAACAAACTATAATTCAACACCCGTTTCTGCCCTATTAGGAATTGCTACATAAGCAAATTATTCTTGATTAAGAACATTTCAAACTCACAATCTCGTGACCCTAGCTCACATGACACAGCCTCTAGTGGCCAAGAATAACGTGACCAAGGCCCACCTGAACTACAACCACGTGACAAACGCACAAGTGACCCGGTATCACTTAACTAAGATTCACGTGATTAACGTAAACATGATAAATGTCACATGACAACGCTCAGAAGAGTCAGGCTCACGTGACCCTCATTCATTACACAGAGGCTCAAATCACCCACTTTAACGTGACACGCAACCCTCACGTGACCTTTGCTATCGCGACACGCAGATATGAAAAAATATCACGTGGTCCACGCTCACATGACTGTTCAACGTGACGCTCAATTAGTCGATCATGCAACTTACAAGGGGAGCACACACTCAGTACCTCACGGATCTGTTGGCAATTTTTTGGAGGTTCCTTGTCAAAAAATATTAGACACATACTTTGCCGTTTCGACTAATGGGCCCTAGAAGCCGAGTAAAAAAATCAAATAGCATTAAACGAATTTATTTTATATCTCGAGTTAAAAAAATGATATTGACATGGTTCTTGCACCAAGATTTTTAGTTTTTATTGCAGATTTAAGGAAAAATACAGCCGCTCCATAGATTTTAGTTTAGATTAATTAAATTCTAAAAAATATTATATTTTCAAGCAAACTACCTCTATAGATTTTTTCACACAAAAATTGATATCAATTGAATGGGTCCGCCGAAAAACGTTCTAAGAGACAAAATTTTGAAGTGACAATTTTAAAGTTTTTTAAATGTATTATAAATAGTACATCATAGTATGATATAGCAATCCATTATGTTTTTATACATGTAAATATAAAAAATTACAAGGTGAAAAAAAATCTAACTTAAAAACTAACAAGAACTTTAAATTATGATTTTCTTTCATTGATTACTCAAAATTTTGTTTGTCGCTTAGAACGTTTTTCGTCGGAGCCATTCAATTAATCTAAACCAAAATCTATGGAGCGGCTGTATTTTTCCCTTGAATTCGCAATCAAAACTACAAATCTTGGTGCAAGAATCATGTCAATATCATTTTTTTAACACGAGATATAAAATAAATTCGTTTAATGCTATTTGATTTTTTTACTCGGCGTCTAGGGCCCATTAGTCGAAACAGCAAAGTATGTGTCTAATATTTTTTGACAAGGAATCGCCAAAAAAATTGCCAACAAGATCCGTGAGATACTGAGTGTAAGTTGCATGATCGACTGATTGAGCGTCAAGTTGATCAGTCATGTGAGCGTGGACCTCGTGATATTTTTTAATATGTGAGTGTCGCGATAGTGAAAGTGGGTGATTTGAGCCTCTGTGTAATGAATGAGGGCCACGTGAGCCTGACTCTTCTGAGCGTTGTCATGTGACATTTATCATGTTAGCGTTAATCACGTGCATCTTAGTTAAGTGATACCGGGTCATTTTTGCGTTTGTCACGTGGTGTGGTTCAGTTGAGCCTTGGTCACGTTATTCTTGGCCACTAAAAGCTGAGTCATGTGAGCTAGGGTCACGAGATTGTCTGTTTTAAATGTTCCTAATCAAGAATAATTTGTTAATGTAGCAATTCCTAACAGGGCAGAAACTGGTGTTGAATTATAGTTTGTTTTTTAATATCTATTTATTGAAATTTACAAATGTAATAAGAAAAAAATACATCTACTAAAAGCGAATACAACGTTCATATAACATTTCAAACAACTTGTGTAACAACTACCCACTGGTGGTACTTCAATGAAAGTCCTGTATTAAAAAGTTGCGAGACCATCTTATTTTCCGACTCCTCGGAGGGTTGTCGGGTATAGAACAGGGAACCAAGTTGAGAGACTATTAGATTTAAATGGTTACGGAGATTACTATTATGAAAGGTTATGTGTCTAGTTTGGACTTAATCAGCAACATATGGAACATTAAGGTCTGTGTGGATAAGTTCATTTGTTACAAAGAAAGGAGCATTAAGGATTTTGGATGATATAGTTGAGGCCCAAAGCTCAATTCTATATGTTCAAATATATCTGATTGCTGCCATGTAAATGTCTCTTTTGAACTCTTGTTTAGTAAATGATGAAGAAGTCGAAAACAAGAAGTTTCATTAGTCTTGTATGTGGGTTCAGGTTATAAGTAAATTCAGTTAATAATTAAACGTTTGTCCACTTTGAGACCTAGTTAGCGGATCTGTTCAACAGGGGTCAGTGGAATGTTATTAAAGGATACTGCAGGACAGGAAGTAGCAGGCTTACGACGAAGGAGAAAGGTTATTGGATGAGATATGTTTGAATTTATTTTCATTCTTCAATTTTGACACTAATCTTGTAGCTTTGTGGTATGATATTGGAGTGTTTGGGGTGCTTTAGATCGTGATTTACCGATAACATACGTGTCACTAGCGTATGTTGTTAGGACATTGGTAAGATTTTTAGGTATCATTTCATGAATGAATGAATTCAGCTTTATGTGTTATGATTAACTTTAAGGTCCTATCACTGAGATAGGAGTGAATAATAAGGACGTATGTAGGAGATGGGATTTTACGGGGTTTATAAGCGGCCTCAGTTGCTTGATAAAATAGTTTAGAAAGTATATTAAAGACGGAAGTATTATGGTTCTTATAGTCTGACTTTTTTTAAAAATCTTATTTGGTATTCAACTTGCGATTTTAAATATCTATTAGACAAACGTGGATAGATAAATAAATCAGTAAAGACTAAGCTAATAGCTTTATATTCTCAGCTCCCTTTGAGATTTAGCATTTCTAGCCCTTGCCTCGGTCAATCTCGCCATTTACCACAACCTACCACTAATTCATGCTCTCGTCTCACTCCTGATATTAACCCATTTTGATAATGGTAGTGTGGCGTAGTGAGGTCCCTCGGACTCAAATGTTATTATTAGATTATCCGATATAACTGTGTCTCGCAACTGAGTGGAGTTAAAATTTCGCTTTCGCCTTTGAAAAATTCAATCATTTATGCCCATAAAAATTGTTATTTTCCGTTTTCTTATAACAATAAGTCTGTCGATAATTTTTAAGAATACTTTGAATTTCTGTTTTATAGGATGATGCATCCTACCCATTGCTCTGCCTTCTCTTTGGTAACTTGTTAAAATTCAACCGGTGTGAGTCCAGTTCAGGCTTGCCTGAGTTCAAATTTGCATTTGATTAGGGGGCTTGTTATGACCAACGGGAACCTTACACTTCGGTGGAAGGGGGACGTCAAAATAGGTAATACAATATTGATGATTCTTCGAAGGATTCAAATGGAAATTTCTGTTTGTTGGAATATTCTTATTTATGGCTATTCTGTTCTTACATTATGATGTTTGAACTTAAGGCATTACAATATAATAGTAAGTATGTAATATGTACAATGTAATGTCCTTAAGACATTACATGTACCTATGTGGAAAAGTCCTTTAAGACAAATATTTAATGTATATTGAGAAAGAAATACATATAATTTATAACATTATATAGAATATACAGGGTGTCCCGAATTTAAATGGCAAAACTTCAGGAACTTATAGGGGACAGAAAAACTAAGGCAAAAAGTCCTTTAGAGATTTGCTTGTTTTTGCTTAGTTTTAGAGAAAATCGCAAAAAAAAAGAAACAAAACAAAAATGTTACAGGTAGCGATTATCACCATTCAAAGTTCGTCAGGCTAGGCAGTGAGATATGTAAACACTTAATGTTATCCTTTACATTCTTTCATTTGTTTACATTTTGGCTTCCTTCTAGGATTATAATTCCTAAATCAGTCATCAAGTCAGTTACTCAAATATTTATGTGTGAATAGCATCAGCCACAATGCCGCATACATATTCTAATGTTGAATACGCTGATATCATTTTTGTGTATGGTTTCTGTAACGGTAATGCTTTAGAAGCGGTGCGGGAGTATGCGCGCCGATTTCTAAATAGAAGAGTGCCTAATCGACGAGTCTTTTCGTTAACTTTTAATAGACTACGAGAGACTGGGTCATTCTTAATGCGTAATGAAGGCGACCAATTCCAGGCAGCCATAAGAGCAGATTATCGGAGAAAAAATTGTGTCCAACGCCACTTCAATAACAATCCTGAGACTAGCATCTGAAGAGCATCTGCTGCATTAGCAATATCGCGGCAAGCAATATGGCGAACTTTGAACGGTGATAATCGCTACCCATACCATCTTCAAAAAGTTCAGAATTTATTACCTCAAGATTATGTAAAGAAATTGAATTTTAGTAACTGGTTTCTTGATAAAATTCGCGATTTTAATTTATTTCCATTAAAAATTATATGGACTGATGAAGCTACCTTTACAAGAGGAGGAATTGTTAATCAAAGAAATTATCATGTATGAACTCTTGAAAATCCCAGAACTATTAGAGAGGATAGGTTTCAGCATTACTTTACAAGAATATTAATTTACTAGAATTACTGGTAGGACCATATTTTTTACCTGGAAGATTGAATGGTATCACATTTACACATTTTTTGGAGAACGACTTTTCTAATTATTTAGATGACATTCCCTTACAGCAGCGGATGTGTGGTTCCAACTCGATGGATGTCCAGCTCATTATAGCAGAGTTGCTCGAGGTTGGCTGGATATAAATTATCCACAACGATGGATTGGACGTGGAGGAGTAGTACCTTGGCCACCCAGATCACCTGATATGACACCCATGGATTTCTTCATATGGGGAACCTTGAAGCAGAAAGTTTATTAGGTGTTAATCAACTCATGAGAGTAATTAAGAGACCGAATCATAGATGCAGTGCACCAAATATCATCAGAACAATGTTTAGCTGCAATTTATCAAGTGAGTGCTAGATGTAATGCTTGCATTGGTGCAAGAGGACAACATTTTGAGCAATATTTACATTAAAAAGAACATAACATAAATATAAATGTAAATAAATAAGTATAAAAATGAAAAACTTGTTTTGTTTCTTTTTTTTTGCGATTTTCTCTGAAACTAAGCAAAAACGAGCAAATCTCTGAAGGACTTTTTGTCTTAGTTTTTCGGTCCCCTATAAGTTCCTGAAGTTTTGCCATTTAAATTCGGGACACCCTGTAAAATAGGGGGCTTGATGCCCGAGTGAGTTGGGGAGACAGTCTCAGAGTGCTCGGTTCTGAATGAATTTTTTGCAGAAATCGTCCAAAAATAACATAATGAAATTCTTTTTTTTCTTTTCTTTTTTTTTTTAAACACTCTCACAACCTGTCTCTTAATCTTCAAAAACTTTTCCTGTTGTATGAAAACAGAAAAATAAGGCAGATTCTCAAATTTATAAAAAAAGAGACATGAACGAATATTCGAAAATTCCTGTTTGAGTGTCTTACTTCTCTACTTTTCCCGAACTGTGTAACAAGCAGAAGTCCGTAAATCCATTTTAAGCTGCTTCCGGAATGGAACCAAACTAAATCAAATCGACCAAGATAAG